>OY979716.1:123534236-124184236 GCA_963855995.1 Muricea muricata
ATAGCAAAAACTAATTGATACGAAAATTTAGTCACCACCAATCTTCATGACATTTATTAAAGCATTTACTGTACAATTATGCGAAATGTGCGGATAAATACAATTCGTATGATAAGCCATAATTAACTCTTAACGAAGACTTATTGAACAATTTTCGTAGGGAGATTTTGCTCCAAGAGGGTATTTGGGACATGATTAGAGTAAACCATGGAACCTGAACTGAGAATACACGATGCAGTTGCGTTTTTCTTAGGCATGCAGAACGTTCGAACTATTTTGGAACTGCATCCATCGTTGAAAGCAAATAATGTGCAGCCATATCTAGAAAGCTTCTCGTTTTGATCACAGTGTAATTTATCTCCATAATATGCTGCATTATATGGAATTGGATTTCTTACACGAACTGTGTCAGCTCTTCTCCTTTGGTGATCGTTTGGATTAATCCGTTGAAGTGATTTGCGAATCTGAGATCGACTTCGAACGTAACCTTTGCTTCGAGTATACCCAGCCATCATTTTCCTTCTATATGTTGCCCCAACCTATTCAATATTTAATAAGAATTTAATCGAAGTATAATACTAGATAAAACCCGATATGGCGCTATAAACTGTGCGCAACTTTTCCACACAAATTATGAATGTGCACATTAATACATACCTCGCGTATCGAATCTTCGACAATACTATCAACTTCATCCAAATCACTCTGTTATGGATTTCGTGCTGCGAGCAAAATAGTCGTATATTTCTTTCCGAAAACCCTCTCGTTACTTCAGGAAAATTTTGCTTCAGCGTATCGCTAATCATACGATGAGTATAATTTTCTTTTACCCACAGTCGAATTTGCTCGATATTTGCCTCTAAATACTCCATACTGATGTAAACAGTGCGACAGACGGTGACGAATTTTGCGCCAAAAAATTATCATAGATTATATATTAAGTTCAAAATTGCGGGCTACCATTTTGCTGCTAATCTTTCAGGAAGTCTTCATCTGATAAGACACCTTTTTGTTTGCTTTCTGCCTTCGCGCAATAAGCTCAAAAAGGGTACCCTTTTTTCAGCTTTTTGTCCGGAAGCGATAAGCTCGAAAAAGCTACCTTTTTCGCTGCTTTTCAATTCTCTGTGATAAGATGAAAAAAGGTGGACATTTTTTGACATATTTATCAAAAAAGGGTACCCTTTTGCACGTTATATCAAACTGATGGAAAACGCGAAAAAGGGTAGGAAATTCGTGTCAATCAAAAACAGTAAAAAGTAGAAACCTGAAATTTGTGCAAAATTCAGTTTTCAAAAATCAAGATTTAGTGAAAAACGGAATTGCCGAAACCTACCACTGATTGTTTTTCTGCTGAATTATCGCTCCACTCACCATTGCACAACGGGGCAACCACCCGCATTTTTTGGCCGTAACATTCGGAATAAAATACCCGAGCCACCAACATCAAACCACCCGATGAAATACGGATAACTGTTCTTCAACACGATCGCGAAAGAAAAGAGAAAATCAAATCTTATGCTGATGACCATAACCGAGCTTCAATGTCAGATATAAAAAAGAGAGATACGTGCTTCTCCGTCAACCTCGGCAAACATAATTGTCAACCACCTATGATCCGAAGCCGTACACTGTCGAAGAAAAGAAAGGGCCTAGTGTGCTACTGAAACGACCCTTCGAACCCCAGATTATGAGAAACGAGAGTATGATACGTAAAATTCCTGACGTCGCTGATATCAAGAAAAGATCTAGGGGACCCGAAAATTGCAAACAACAAGCCAGCGAAGAGAGGAAGCATGAAAAGCAGAACGAGGTCAGTATGAGACCACAACGAGCTAGACAGCCACCGGACTATTACGGACAAAGCTGATTGAACTTAACAATAATATATATAAAAGATAATAATTTTTAGTATTTTTACACAAGTGAACATAAGAAATCCGACGTTGTGATTGGTAGAATTTGACGTGACAATCCTTTATATTCACCTACAGGTGAATATAACAATAAAAACAAAATTACAAAATGGCGACTAGCCGTTTTGTGCAAGTTACGAACAAGGAAATCGACGAAATTAACATAAATTCAATTCCAAAAGATACGAAAGACGCAACAAAATTTGGACTTAAACTTTTCCAGGGTATGTATTTCATTTTCAGTATAAATAGTGTTTTACACAACGTAAATAACATTTTAGGACTACAAATTATTTCACGTAAAAATATAACTTTAATATACAAAAGATCGACAATTATTTCTTTTAATAAACAGAATGGTATCAACAACAAACAGAGTTCACTTGTCCTTTCGAAGAAATGGAAATTAGCAAGATGAATAAATGCCTCTCAAAATTTTATCTATCCATAAGAAAAAACGGCGGAGGTTTTTACAAGAAAACCACTTACTTGTCCATTAGAGCGGCCCTCGACCGACATCTGAAGTCAGCCCCACACAACAAAGCATTCAGCATATGCGACAATCAACTGTTCAATGAAGCAAATAAAACTTTAAACTCTTACCTAAAACATCTAAGCAGCAGTGGTCAAATAGCAGGAACTGTCCATAAGAAACCGCTAACTGGCGAGTTAATCCAAACTCTGTACGAGAAGGGACAGCTTGGCGACGCGACAACACAAAACCCAAGAGTCCTCCTTCAGACATCATGGTTCTTTATATCCTTGTACTTTGGGAAAAGAAGAAGGGAAAACCAACCAGCGATGAAAAAATCCATGCTTCGCTTGATGAAGAGCCCTGATGGAGGATACTTCGAGTTGAATAAAAGCGAGCCCGGCACGGTCCTTACGAGTAAAAATCATACTGGCGGCCTCGAAGGCACCGAAGATCATTCTGACGGGAAAATCTTTTCGCAGCCAGGATCTGCAAGATATCCTGTTCAAGTCATCAAGACTTTCCTGTCCCACTTAAATCCAAATATAAATGCTCTATTCCAAACACCGAAAGAGATGTCAAGAGAGTTCAACCCGAAAAGCTGCATTGTTTGGTATGATGCCCGTAAACTTGGTCACAATTCTCTCGAGAACATGCTAAAAAATTCTGCATCACAAACAGCAACCAGAAGACAGCCAAAATGCACAAAATGTCCCTTCCGTTGTAAGATGTCTACACCTCAGTGACTGCTAAATAGAGTTTTCTCATAATTTTATGACATGTCTTTTGTCCAGTGACAATGCTATAGCAATTAAATAGGTCTATTGATCGTCAGCTGGTCTGAAAGTTATCTACAGTCACTTACAGCAGATTATTTTGTCTGGTAAATTACTTAGAATGTTTACATATCTTATGAATAACATAATCCTATGCTAGTCCTAATCTTGTCTTGTAGTACCTTCTACCTAGTTATAAGACAAGAGTTATCCCGAATAACGTGTGCATCTGCTGAAACTATCAGTCGGCCAAGGTTTCCACCTAGTTATGTTGTGCTGAATATAATATGATTTGTTGGAGATAATGGAGGTTGAGACAAATTTTGCACATAGTTAATATGTTAATTTGTTAAAATATATTAGCCCTCATATGTGACAGTTTGTATTCTCATGAGTTTGTATTCTCATGAGTTTGTATTCTCATGAGCTTGTATTAAACATTTGCTTCTTATAATACGGTTGATTCAAGCTGGTAATGGTCTTGTCAATGCCCATGCTATTAGTCCGCACATCAACATGATGAGCCATCTAAATGCAATTGTCGTCAGTTATCTATAAAAAATATCACATAAAATGATGTTTAGCTCACATTTTTGTCTTTAAAAAATTGGCTTGCCCAAAAACTGTCGCATTTAACCATTGCTAAAAAAAACTCTATGCTTTGTGAGGCAATTTGATTTAGCACCATCACAACACATCAAAGTGACAGCACGCAGGTAACATTTTCTTGCAATTGACATTTGCACCTGAATTCAACACAACATCTTCCATGATTGTATTTGACAAGTACGGCCAGGTATATATCAAACAAAATGCCAGTAAATTGTTTCAAATGCTGTATGTTATCAAATATAAATTATATAAACGCATAATTAAATGATCAGTACTAGATGTCTTTATTCGCACCCCAAAACATCATTCAATAAGATACCTGGTATATGTATTATTGAAATACAGTTACAGGTGCTATATTTTTTATACAGCAACATGAACTAATATTCCGATATCATTTTCTCTTTTGCGTACTATCAAATCGTAACACATCTTACAGGTCATTTAGCGGAATTCTAACGTCACTTCGCATCTCCAAAGTCAAAGGAGAAGCCCACCTTCGTCGTTTTGTTCTACTTCGACATCGCGAGGCCGAGCAGGAGGTTCGCTCTCACAGCGCCATAATCCGAGTTTTTATCGTTTCCTTCGCTTCCTGGACTATTTTCGTTTGAATTATCAGAAGATGTCTCCCTATAGTCAGTCATTTCTCGTGCTTAAGACTAAAAAATCAGCTTAATGTAAGCCCGAGCACTCGTGTAAATCATAGTGTAAACAAAGCACAGCCTGGCGTGTGTCATGGTTATGACGTCACAAGACAATTTACATTTTTCGCATCTACTACCCATCTTCAAACGTAAATTGATCAACTTCTACTTTGAATTAGAAAACAAATAGGGTATCAAAATGATCAGAGAAGATTGAATTTTTATATTTTGAAAAAATATTAACATCGAAAATTTCGTGTCATTACCACTTTAAACTATCAAAATAGTACAATTTATGTGAAAAAATGTTGTTATAGTGGGGCAAGATTTCCAACATTTCGTGCAAAAATATAAAATTCAAAACTTTAAATGAGAAAGTTAAGAAAAATCTCTAAAAGTTAAGGATTTAAACTCACTCAAATTGTGGCGAAGACTGTAAAGTGTAAACACTGAGTTGACGACAATTTTTAATGCGTAGCGACTAACATTTTTTATATAAAAACTCCTGATATCGCATTAATAAACAAACAGGCTACAGAATACAGGCTACAAATATTTCGTACAATAAATTCATTAACAGTCACCTTTGTTTCTTTTGCTTGCATGATACTGTTTCTTGAACATGTAGGCTATAATTATTTCTAGTTCTTATGTTTCCACATTCATTATTTTCCTGTCAATTTCACAGAAAAGGCACTTCAAGGCAATTTAAAAAATGAAGTTTTCCTGTTTCGCCTCCATTTTGAGTCTTCCACAACCTTCGAAACACTTCCACACCATAGAGATTATAAAAGAATAGAGTCGGCATCGCGGGACGAATCGCGGGACAAATTGAACAAATCTAATGGGGGGGGGGGCAAATTTAGGTCCTGGATGTATAGCGATGAAAGCATACTGTTTTTGTCAATTTTTGCTTGTTTTTATGACCAGTATGCACACAGATACTGACTACAGTACCAGCCGCGAGTAAGGGTACCTCCACTCGCGCGTAGCGAGTACTCGCGAGTCGAAGCGAGTACGCGTTCCGACTCGCTACTCGCGAGTACTCGAATTTCGTCTCACTCGCAAGCACTCGCGATTCGAAACTTTCGAGTGCTTGCGAGTCAAAAGGCTCAGATAACTTGTACATGTCAAAGTTATATGCGGAAACGCAATAGTCATATGAAACGTAGTAAAAATTATGGATATTATAGCGTATTTATAAACGACTTCCATATGATGGGACATATTTTTTACCATATATTACTATAGATCTATATACTATTACTAACTTTAAAAGCGAAACATGCCGCAGCAGTCAAAACGGTAAAAATTACAGCAAAATGCGAATGATCAGATCAACAAATGTCATATTTAAATATGGCCAAATTATTTTAAATATGGAACTTTTTATACTCGAATATGCTCCGGCTGTAACAATTGGCGTCGGGTTCGCGTTTAACAATTACAATAGAAACACGTTGACACGTCGAGTGGCTCTTAAGATTAGAGTATCATCTCAGGAGTAAAAACGTATTAATACTGTAAAGCGCAAAGTCACAAAATATAACTTACATCGCATGTTCTGCTGGCATCTGTCTTGAAACGGGAACCATCTCATTTATATACCCAAGCGACTTGATGCGCTAAATCCAATTGAAGATAATATCGATGGAACGGCCCACGTAACAACGAAACACGGACACATGCTGTCGGTATTTATCGCAAAAACGTTCCGATAGTCTCGTGTAATCCACATATAATGTCTATACTAATACAAGTGATCTATAGTATTGGTATTATGATCATTAAAGACACGAGTCATTAAATATTTGCTGAGGCGTAGCGTGCTTTGTTTGTGTTTGATCTGTGAATTTAAATACTATCAGAGTTTAGTGCTGAATGTTTTTGGCACGTGTCAGAATAACTTGAGCTGATCATGTTTTTTTTGCCCGATACCTTACATTTCGTGTGGGTTTGAGATGAGTCGACCTTGAAAAGGACATCTACAATTTACGTTTAATTTTATGTGATAAAGTAAGTCAATGTTCATGTATTTTGGGGTGCATGCATGCCAAGTTGTCACAGTACTATCGAATACTGTCACCGGTGTCAAATAACATGCATTGCGTCAATAATACAAAAATTATAAATGAATGCTGTGTTTCCTCATTAGACAGTAAATGCTGTAGCACTACAAACAATTAAAAATGCCTCGATTAGCTGTCGAGCTAAAACTTAAAATCATTCGTCTGCACCGCGAAGGATTTCGCGTTTGTGACATATTAAAGATTTTGGAAGAAGAGAACAGCTTTTCAATTGGGAGGCGCCATGTGGCCAAATTTCTTCGTATGTATGAAAAAACCGGAGAGCTCTGCAAACCGATCATGCCGAATCAGCGTCCTTTTAAAAAGCAGACTGATGAAATTGTGGAGTTTGTCGACAGGAAGATGGAGGAAAATGACGAAACAACTTCGACTGATCTTGTTAAAATGATTTGGGAACATTTTCAACTAAAAATCTCCGAATCGACAGTATGCCGCACTCGCCGTAGACTTGGATGGTTGTCAACTGGGACAAAGTATTGTCAGCTTGTGAGAGAAGCAAATCGAGTCAAACGCCTGCAGTTCTGCAGAGAATTAACAGCCAGGAAAGAAGAGTTTAACGACGTCATTTTTACAGATGAAAGCAGTATTGCCTTGGAACGCCATTCAAAAATTAGTTTTCATCGATGGTGGGAACCACCACGTTTAAAAGGCCGACCAAAACACCCGGTAAAAGTTCATGTCTGGGCTGGGATCTCTAGACGCGGAGTCACCAAAATGGCTATATTCTCAGGCATCATGGATGCACCCTTTTTTGTTGAAAGCGTCCTGCAGCGACATCTTGTTCCCTTTATCAGGACTGTTTTCCCCGACAGCCACAGGTTTATGCAAGACAACGACCCAAAGCACACGAGTAACTTGGCGAAAACATTTTATGAAACGGCAGAGATTAACTGGTGGCCAACTCCACCTGAAAGCCCTGACTTGAACCCAATTGAACTCGTCTGGCACGAGTTAAAACACTATTTGCGCAAAACATGTAAACTGGCGACGAAAGATGAGTTAATTGACGGGATTAAGAGTTTTTGGGCAACCCGGATGACACGGGACAAATGCAATCGATACATTGACTACCTAAAGAAAGTTGTTCCGAAAGTGATTGAAAGAGAAGGACGTGCATCTGGATATTAAAAAAACAATTACAACTGGTTAAAACTAAATTGACTTAAGGCCCGTTCATATAATTAAATGCACTGATACATTTGCTATGATTTAAGCTTACGTACGACACTACGCTTGTATAATTGCATTATTGTATATATAATTACGCTTGTATAATAAATTCGAAATGTCCAAGGACCACTACAATGCTTTAGTTTCTTCTTGTTTGAGATCAAGATATCACTTTATTAGGAGATTGACATGGCTACAAATCCTGCCCTGTTATCTAAAAGTGGTACTTATACTGCGTGATATGTTTTTGTATAAAAACTCAGGAAGTTATATGAAACAGCCGTTCATTGATCAGCCGTACATAGCCTGGCTACAGGCGAAATCAGTGTGAAAAAATTTTGAGTGACCATGCAAGGTGGTATATGGTGGTATATTTTTATCAGCTTTTACTGTGTTTTTATACCTTGTTTCGAGGAAACAACAGTCACAATAGGATTAACTAACAAAAAGACTCCTTACACAATACTCAATAGATCTATTTTCTATTATTTATGTCTTAAAACCTATACAATAATGCTCACTGGCATTTGATGAAGGTTTAGTAATTATTGAGATATGATACAATTTCGCTTGCAATAATATCATGAACTTTGGACCGAGTATGTTTGGTGGTTTCAGTGTCAAAGTATGGGCTACGAAACAAAAATGTTCTTGATGCTGGGCTGTACTCAGCTTGTAAGATAGTTCGTATTAATTTTAAACGTAGTTTTATTTTACTTGTGATTTATGTAATGTTCTGGACGTTGGCGAAACGACCCGAGACGTTGGCGAGCTGATCGTTGGCGAAACGACCGGATACCCTGTATTGAGTGGCGACTTTGAGTTATTGATATGCTAATTCAATAGAGATTCACACTAAAAATAGATCGTAGGCAAAATCTGCCAAGGTTGCTGCTGTGTTATGAATTACGTTAAGCTTATAATTTATGCTATGTTATTTGTAATTTATGCATGAAATGGCGGGAAAGTGAGATAACAAATTAAAGAGATGTAGCATGAAAGCAACACGAGTGATTGAGTGAATTAAAACACAATATTGGCGACGAGAGAATGGCTACAGGACTCGATTTGTCAGGAATACAACAATTCAGCCCATATGAAGATCCAACAACGCTTAGCAATCGCTGGACAGTCTGGTTGAAACGTTTCGAGCGCTTCGTTGTTGCCATGGACATTAAAGATACAACTAGAAAGCGTAGTTTGCTGCTCTATCTTGCTGGCCCCGATGTTGAAAACATTTTCGAAACTATCCCGGATAATGGCGAAGAAAAGGACTATGATGTTGCTGCCACGAAACTAACGGAATATTTCGCCCCTAAGAAAAATATTATGTATGAAATTCATCTATTTCGCAAAGCACAACAACGCCAAGGTGAAACGCTTGACCAGTTCTACACGCGTTTGTGTCAGCTTGCAAAGACATGTGAATTTGCTGATGAAAAGCATGAAGTAAAAATACAGCTTATCGAACGGTGCTCATCAACCAGGGTTCGACGTAAAGCTTTACGCGAGGAAGCAATAACACTCGATGGCCTATTGAAATATGGACGCTCTTTGGAACTTTCTGAGCTGCAAGAAGGTGAGCTAGAAAAAACAAATGAACATTCTGATTCTATTAATGCCTTGAATAAAAACACCGATCGATTCAAAAAATCATATCCTCCTTCTAACAAGATAAAAACTGAGCAAAGGTGTTTTTATTGTGGGGGTTCATACCCACACCCTGGTGGCAAGACATCATGTCCTGCCTTTGGAAAGGAATGTCGGGGGTGTGGCCGCCTGGGTCATTTTAATGAGGTGTGTCGAGCTAAACACACAGGTCGGTCAGGTTCATTTAGCAGTAATCGAAGAAGTATGAGGAAACGTATAAACCAAATGAATATTGCCAAGCAACCATCACATGAACAAGGGGGTGCCGAATCGTCTACCTCGGTCTCTACTAGACAGTGAAACCGACAACGAATATGCCTTTGTTGTGGAACCACAAAGCAATGTGGTCAACCATCCTACAGTTATGAAAACTGATACATCTCGAGTTTCCACTGCAAACTCATCACCACAAGCCCATCTTAAGATACACAAGACCAATGTTAATTTCTTGATAGACTCCGGAGCGACAATTAATATCTTAGACCCTCGTGATTTCCAAGCAATATCGCAGCACTACAAAATTTTATTAACGCCCACACGCACCAAAGTCAAAGCATTCGGTTCTGATCGTCCAGTTGAGCTATCTGGAAAATTTGATGCCGTTGTCGAGAGCAAGAAGCGCATGACAGTTGCAACATTTTATGTCACAAAACAAGAAAATGGATCCCTGCTCAGTTGCAACACATCTCAAGAGCTTGGGCTAATTCATTTTCCCTGCATGCAGTCGGATTCTTCCAGCAAAAACCGAAGTGCGGCTGTTAAGCTAAAGAAAGCATCTAGGACTACAATAACACGAAACCGTAATCCTGAAAGTAAATCGCAAACACCTGTGGTAGCTGAGGTAAAAGGAGCCTCCAACTGCAAATATGAACAGGTGCTTCATGCCAAATATCCGGCTGTTTTTGAAGGCATCGGGAAATTACAGGGTCATGAACAAAAGCTACATATCGATGAATCTATTCCCCCCGTATCGCAGACATACCGTCGTACCCCTTTCCACCTCCGCAAGCAACTAGACATGTGGCTGGATACGTACCAAGCTGATGACATCATCGAGCCAGTGACTGATGAGCAGACAGACTGGGTAAGTGGCCTAGTTGTTGCTCCCAAACCTCGCAATCCGAAAGAAGTCCGAGTATGCGGTGACTACCGACAGGTAAATCAAGCAATCAAGCGTGAACGCCATCCAATACCGACGCTTGATGAGCTTCTTGAAGAAATGTCGGGTTCCAAAGTCTTTAGCAAAGTCGACCTCCGCGCTGGATATCATCAGATTCCCCTAGCGGCAGAATCACGACCAATCACTACGTTTGTCACTCACCGTGGCCTTTTCCGATTTAAGCGTCTTCCCTTTGGTGTCAACTCAGCCAGCGAAGTCTTCCAGCACGCAATTCAAAATGCTCTTCGAGGACGTCCTGGTACACGTAATATTGCTGATGATATCATCGTATGGGAGAGCAGTCAACAAGAACACGATGAACGCTTAAATGCCTTGTTCCACCGTTTACATGAAAAGGGACTAACGGTTAACGCCAACAAATGCCTTTTTGGCCAGTCCTCCCTGTGGTTCTACGGATACACACTCACATCGAATGGTCTACAAGCAGATAAGAAAAAGGTCGAAGCTATCAAGCATACATCAATCCCGAAAGACGTTTCACAACTTCGTAGTTTTCTCGGGCTGGCGAATTATTGCTCACGATTCATTCCTGATTTCTCCACAATTACCTCACCACTAAGACATCTCACCCAGAAGGGAGTGAAATGGTCATGGACAGCCGCCCAGCAAACGGCATTTGACAACGTGAAAGCAGCCATTAGTCATGATTGCATCATGGCTTACTACGATCCCGCTAAAACAGCTCGCTTGACTGTTGATGCTAGTCCCTATGGCCTTGGGGCTATTTTGTCCAGCATCGATCAGGACGGCGTGGTGCGAAATGTTGCCTACGCTAGTCGCTTCCTCACCCCCACTGAACAGAGGTACTCTCAGACCGAATGGGAAGCATTGGCCGTGGTATGGGGGTGTGAGAGATTTCTTATGTACCTCATTGGAACCCCATTTGAACTTATTACTGATCATAAGGCCCTTGAAATTATCTATTCGCCAAAGTCAAAGCCTTCTGCTAGGATCGAGAGATGGGCTCTCCGTTTGCAGCAGTATGAGTATAAAGTCATTTACAAGCGAGGTGCTGAAAACCCAGCAGATATTTTGTCTCGAATGCCCCCTCCAACTCGCAAGTCCACACCCAATGTTGCAGATGAGTATGTGAACTTTGTTGCGCATCACGCTGTGCCCAAAGCCATGACATTAGAAGAAGTTGCTCAATCAACTTTGAAAGACAATGTGTTGCAAGCAGTCACACAATCAATACAAACAGATAAATGGAATGACGATCTTTTAGTTGCTCCATTCTACAACGTACGCAATGAACTGACTGTCACCATGGAAGGCGTTGTTCTACGTGGTCACCGTATTGTCATGCCAGAAGCATTGAGAGATCGCACTCTTGCCATCGCACATCAAGGTCATCAAAGGATTGTAAAAACCAAACAATTGTTGCGGACAAAAGCTTGGTGGCCTAAGATTGATCAACACGTGGAGAGCCTGATTAAGAATTGCCTTGCTTGCCAATCGGTTGCACCGCCCAATCCAACTACGCCTTTGTGTGAAACGGAAATGCCTTCAAAGCCATGGAGTTCTCTTCATATGGACTTATGCGGCCCATTTCCTTCAGGCGAAAGCGTGCTCGTGGTTATTGATGCATATTCTCGGTTCCCAGAAGTGGACATTTTAAAATCAACCACCGCACCCTCCATGATCAATAAGCTAGACCGGATATTTTCTACGCATGGATTTCCAGATAGCGTAACGTCAGACAACGGTCCACAATTTACCTGTCGTGAAATGGCAGACTATTTTTCCCAACGTGGTATTAAGCACCACCATGTTACACCACTATGGCCTCAAGCAAATGGCTTAGTGGAGTCCTTTATGAAACCTCTCAATAATGCAATTCGAAGTGCTCATGCTCAAGGACAGGTATGGCAAAAAGAACTACCTAAGTTCTTGCTCAATTATCGTACGACGCCACACACCACGACAAAAGTGGCCCCAGCACAGCTGTTATTTAATCGAGTGGTTAACAATGGGATCCCAGCAACTGCAAACCCGAATCTTCACCCAGTTCCTACACAAGAGCATGCGAAAGCCCAACTTTGTGACGCTGAGCGTAAGAAGAAGAGTAAGATGTACGCGGATCTAAAACGACATGCAAGAGAAACACATATTAAAGTTGGGGACATAGTACTTCTCAAGCAACCGAAAGAAAATAAGCTTTCTACACGATTCAGTCCAAAGCCATACCAGGTGGTGGCCATGAAAGGTCACATGGTTACTGGCACTCGTGGTGGCCACCAAGTCACTCGGCACGCTTCATTCTTCAAAAAGTTCGAGGGAAAAGTGGATAAGAAACCAATTGAAGATGATGTATCAGAAGACCAGGACGAGGAGGCGTCATACCGTTATGCACCAGAAGAAGCGGAACCACCTCAAAGGAGATATCCAATACGAAATAGGCGCCAAACATCTTTCTATGAAGCTGTTCAAGGAGTATCGAAGGCTAAGACACAAATATTCTAGAGAAGTATGAAAATAGGCTTTGTTGAGTTTTGTTATCTCATAAGTTAAAAGGAACGTGTGAAGACTTTGCTGAACGGCAACTTGATATTGCTTTATTTTACTAGTTTTACCAATATTAGGACACGTATAGTAACTGCGTCATTAGGGATAGACATTGAGTCTAAAAACAATAGGGGAGATGTTGTGTTATGAATTATGTTAAGCTTATAATTTATGCTATGTTATTTGTAATTTATGCATGAAATGGCGGGAAAGTGAGATAACAAATTAAAGAGATGTAGCATGAAAGCAACACGAGTGATTGAGTGAATTAAAACACAATAGTTGCTTTGCATATTTTGTTTATTCCACTACACGTCCTTACAGTGACACAACCTCTCCAAGTCAGCTCGCTCCTCGCTTTATTTGGTAAATCGTTTACGTCTAAGATGACTCGGAGAACAAGCACAACGCAAGAATCACGTTTCTCCTTGGTTTTCTTTGAGATCGATGACACGTATTCCATCGTGGAGACGCGAAGACTGGAAGCGTCGGTCTCTGGGGCAGAGATAATTCGAGGTGCGAAAGTGCGTGTGAAGAGCGGCAAAGAATTTTTTGAAGCTGAAATCATTGAACAGAGCAGCAGTAAAACCGACCTAGATTATTATTATTATTATTATTATTAAAACTTTATTTAAACACGTTGACCCCGTCAACCTAAGCTGATTTCCACGGGGGACGTGTGCAAAATATCTTTACATAACTATATATATAATTAATATCTAAAAAACTATATAAAAGTAAGTTTAACGAGAACACAATCAACTATTTACAATGAACTAAAGAAGGTAATTTTATTTACAGGATATCCTCTATATACATGCATGCACTTTACTGCACTTTTGTCTTTTCAAATGTCAATGCAGGTAGCGATTTTGTTTTGAAAAGAATTAAGGGATGTACTTCCCCTAATTTCTCTTGGAATTGAATTCCAAAGGAATGCCCCATCATACATAAAACTTTTTTTCATATTATTTGTACGTGGTTTTGGTAAGTGAAAACCACTTGAAATATCCCGGAGATTATAGCTTGTTAATTCACTTTTATATGAAAACAAATTAGTGAGCGAATTTGGACCAACATTATTTAAAAGTTTATACATCATTTTCGCCTTAGTTTTTTTCCTATCAGCCTTAAGAGGTTCCCAGCTTAGCTCACCTAAGGCAATAGAATGATCAACATCATTGCTAAGATTTGTGATGATTCTAGCAGCTCTATTCTGAAGTTTTTGCAATCTTTTTGATTGTGTTTCACCAAATACATCCCATACTTCACAGCAGTATTTGAAGTATGGGTATATAAGTGCATTGTATACAGAGAGAAGTGTTTCTCTGTCTGCAAAATCTTTTAATGTCTGCAAAATCTTTTGATGCGTACTTAGTCGATATTGAAGCAGCATCAAATAATAGCATAACCGACCAACCCCAACCGACGGAAGAATTCCCAAAAGCCAGCCATCCTAGAACTCCTAGAAGCCAGCCATCGGTTGATGAAAATGCCAGGGGGAAAGACAATTCCAAAAACAAGACACGCAAAAGAAAGAGGAACGGGAACGCAAAAGAAGATAAAACCGAGAAAAATAAAAAGGAAAGGGTAAGTTGGCTGGGTTTATTTTACAAATGAAATCAGTTTTCGAAACTGCTGTATGCAATTTGACATATTTTCTGTGATCCTCCTGATCCAAGTAATGTCATTCATGTGCATAGAATTTTTTTTCACATTACATCACTGGCAATACCAGTTTTAGGGACTACTACAATACCTTGCCTTTGTGGAATGAGAAAAAATAATCACAATTACCCAAGGGCTGTTTCAGGCCTATTTATATATCCAAGAAAGCTAATGTTATATAACTGTAATAGGTTACCAGGAGATTTGATAATAATCCCACTAGCTTAGAAATTCTTTAAAAGTCTCTATATCCAAGGCCTTGAATATAATTATTTGAATTTAAGTATGTCAATTTCAACACCTTCCCAGGGGGAAGTCAGAATTGTCAGACAATTTTTCTGAAAAGTTTTGACCTGGTAGTATGAACGATATAAAATTCATCAATCACAATGCCAAAACTCAAAAGTTTTATGATTTTATATATATATAGAAAGCCTTGCTCATCTGTTCAGCAGAAGGTCCAACAGATAACCCAGTGAGTGCTGAACCATTGACTGCTGAACCCGCAACTGCTGAACCTGCCACTGCTGAACCCATGATTGCTGAACCCACGACTGCTGAACCCACAACTGCTGAACCCACGACTGCTGAACCCACCACTGAATGTATAGCTGGCTTAGAAAACCACTTTAATAGCAGCTACTCCCTGACTGTCAGCACATTGGATGACTCTGTTTCGTTGCTTGTAAGAACCCCAAGACGGACTCATTACATGCCTGAAAACATTTTTTCCACTCCAAGCAAACCCACAAACATTTCCCATTCAACCCCCAAAGAAGCCCCATGCAGTTCCAACAAAAGATCAAAGAATGACAGTTCCATTCTGGAAGAGTTGCTTCAAGTCTGCAAAGGCATTCTTGGACATGTGACCGCAATTGAAGCCCGACAAAAACAGCTTTGACCAAGAAAACGTTTTGTCCAGTCCATCATCACCTGCAGCATCATCTCTGCCTTCCATCCCTACTGCTCCTGCTGCAGTTGAAAAAAATGACCCCATTCCAATTCCAAGAGAACTGATCTCCTTTTGTGAACAGACAAGAAAACACTGTCTTTCTGTTGGCCATTTTGCCACCATACTGACCAAACATATTTTCTCTGTACAGGAAAGGGAAGGCAGAAACTGTTTGGGAAAGCGCAACAAATTAGCGCTTGATCCTGTCAAGTAGGCTTGGTTAAAAAACTGATCTTTCGCCACTACCCAGCAAGAAAGGAAGAAAACAAGGAGGCAACATGGAAGCAATGCATTACACGCATTGACGAAATGCTCAGAAGGAAGACAAGAAGATCCAGCACGACCAAAAACATAACACCTGATGCATAAGCATGAACTTACATTAAGGCCCTGTCACACGATGCAATTTTTCTTGCAACTTGCAATGCAATTCTACCCTTGGGAGATGTAAAATTGGAAAAAATACAAGTTTCCATCAGAGTTCACTAATATATTTTTAACATACCAAACATTTGTCACAAATTTACATCGCTTAAGAGTAGAATTGTGTTGCAAGTTGCCAGAAAAATTGCACTGTGTGACAGGGCCTTTAAATACTACGCTATAAACTATAATTCTAAACTTCTGCTGATCGTCAAGTTCAGTATCGATTGGCGTCACACGATATATCACAGTTTGCATTCAAATGTTCCGTTCACACGATGTCAGCGAAGCTAGTTTCGAATCCGTAGACAGTCAGTCGCATCATTAATGGTCAGTCGCATCTGATCTCGTTCTCGTCTCAGATTCTTCTCGTGTCGATTAGACCAAGTTTTATTATAAATAGAAATTGTTTCGACGGCTTACAGCTAGCTCATTGTTAGCTCAGTCGTCTAGGCGTGCAATTTCTAATAGATTAGGCAGGGGTTCGAATCCCAGCCGAGGCTTTATTACTTTTAAAGTTCGTTAAACTTTTTTTCTTATATTTTTTTTACTTTTATACGATTTTTGTGAGGGTTAGGTTTAGGGTTTGGGTCAGGGATTGGATTATTTAAAATTTTAAAAAGAAAAATCTATTAGTTTTATCAGACACGTAGGCTTGAGATCGAGATCAATAATGCCACCGACCATTAAAGATGCGACTGACCATTAATGATGCGCCAGGCTGTCTACGGTTTCGCGTCAAAATTTGCGTCGGCGAACGTAGATTAACAATAACCGTGAGAGTTTAAAGGTTCACACTATACAATTACACTCCCTGCCACAATACATACAACCGTATAAATAAAGCTCGCACTGACGACAGTTTCATTTTTCACTCAATGACACGAAAGGAAAGTCCTCGGCGAGATCAAGTCATCAGACAAGAATAAATTTACCTCGTTAATATAGCATTCTGTAAATCCACAGGATAGCGTGGATTTGGACTACATATACTATAGATGTAGGAAAATTAAAAAATCTCAGAATCATGGGTGTGTGGAGCTAACCAGCACATAGTGATTTTATCAAACTTTCTAAACATGTTCAGTAACTTGTAAAACCTATATACATTAAAGTTCAGGATCTTTGAGTTAAAGCCACTTTTCATCTTTTGCGAGTTAAAAGCGCTATCGTACAACTGACCCCAATTTAAGCCAATTGTAAACGATACTTAAAAGCTACTCTAACAGGGGCGGTTCTAGGGGTATCAAGTTTGGCTTGAGACACTGACAGTTTTTAGATATTAATATGGTTATTATTTCATGTAATGCATTGATCTGAAAATAGATAACCTGGATAGAGTTTCTATACCTACAAAAATCGTGGCCACTTTTGATGTCGAACACCCGATTCTTGGGACCACAAATGAGCACCCCAAATCGGTAAATAGTGGCAAAATAACAGTGCTCTGCATGTTTTCTACTTAAATTTGAATCTACTAACTCAAAACAGTGCAAATTGCTCAGATACAGGCATACAGCTACGAATGCGCGCCTTGTTCAGACGCCATAAGTGGTCCCAAGAATCGGGTGTTCGACTGTAGAATCGAATTAAATCAAACTCCACCTTACAGGTAAACCTCGTTTAATTTTTCAATTCTACTTCATCATTTATCTGTCAATAGAGCTTTCGGGTTGCTTTTATGCATGGTGCTTTCTTGTTCATCTTCCTATTCTTGGGCCAGAAATATATCGCAGGTCGAGATCCGGTGCCACTGAGGCATGAACCTCTCGGATATCTGCTTTACTTGCAGTAAACTTTACAAATGATGAAAATTTTTCTTTTCGTGATCATTTACGTTAAGCCTTGTTACCAAAAATTACGCAATGATTGTAATACCTCGACCTTTACCGCTGAGAACGCTCTGGTTTCGGAAACATAGAGATTTCTTAGCTTAGGGGAAGAGCGTCGTTCTTTCTGTCACAAAACTCTCCCAAAAAATGTTTCATTTTCCTCATCGTAGCTTTGTCAAAACTTGTCTTCCCATCCACCAAGTATTGGGCGTTGCTGTAATTTGTCGATTTTTGCGATGAACTTCTTTGTTTCTGGGACAATATCAACGATTTTTATGTCGTAACTTCTTCTGGAACACCTTCAGAAGGAAAAGAACGTTGCCCAGTAAGCACATAAGCATTAAGTTGTCTTTGTTTGACAACAGTTTCCCGAAACCCTCGCTTGCTCTTCTCTTTGATCTTTCTTCCTTTGATCTTTCACGAAATACCATAATTGCCCTTCAAGAGGTGAGAACCGCATCGATCAAACCTGCTGTAAATTCCGTCCACCTGACCTCGTAATATTTTGTAGGCGCCAAACATTGCGATTTCATACTTCTCAAGCTCTCCTATTCGTACCGATGACGCATGGAAAAACGAAGAGATGCCAGAAACCTTTCGTATCTGACTTAATCTGAGTATCTACTTTTGAAACGTTCTTACATGGATCATAGTATGTTAATGCAGAAGAGTGAGTTGCTGCACAGACTGACTGCAGCAGTAGAAAACTAACTTCTTCTTTGGCTCTTTCATCATCAGTCAATTTCCACAGCCCATTTTGCTCACCAGCATTCTTGTTATCCCCATCAGTTGTCATATGGTTGGAAATGGTCAACACTTAATTCAAAGTGACCTTTGGCATCTCTATTTTTAACATGGCCAAGACCAACATACCGAAGTAGTTCGTTTCCATGCTTGTTAATAACATTAAACAAGATGAACTCGTTATCTTTTTGGGTACGATCAATCGAAGCATCACAATGGAAGGCGCTGCCAGACAGTCATCAATTTGTTTTTTAAATCTTGGTAAGTCAGCCTGCACGATTATTTTCAAAAGTTACTGATGACTTGCTGGTGTAGCGTATTGTAAGTCGAATACCGACGCATCATACTCTTAAAAAAGATTGTTGTAATCAAAATTTTGAACAATTTCAATAGCTACAACTCTTGATAGCTAGGAAAAGATGGAAATTGACAAATTTTTGCATTATTGTACACCTGAATTATCAATCAACCGATTCGATTGGCGAGAAGGTGTGTTTGTGCCTTTGCTATCTTCATTAAGAATATTTCTTGTATTTTTTCAGACGAAGATAACCCCTTGATTCTATTTGCCACAACGGCTTCTTTATGAGCTTTAGTTCTGAGATGGATTGCTATTGTTCCACTACGGGCCTCTGTTTCTGTTGGTAAACATATGGGAGCAAAGCCTTTTAATTATATCTGAATTTTCTTCACAAGCTTTGCATCATTCTTTTTCTCTCTCCAGATTTGACAGGTATACTCTACTAAAACAGAGTCAGTTTAAGACGTCAGTATACGTTCATGCTCACTCTTGTTCACTTCATTTTTTTCGTAGAGTCCGTTCCATTGGTCTGACTGCTCGTATAGCAATCGTGAATTTAAACTAACATTCATCAAGGGCGCTTGAGCTGGTTCGTTTGCTTCATTAGCACTTTTTATAAAGAAATCGAGCATTTCTTAGTATTCCTTATAAAGAAATGTTTTCTAACCTTAGGTGTTTTGACTGCCGTTTAATTGCTTTCCTGTTGCTAAGCAAGTAGAACTCACTAATCGGCTGCAATGTTTGTTTAAGTAAATATATTACCAATATCAATGGCTGAATAACAATAGACAAATTTATTATTGCGTAATTACCCCATAAAATGATAAAATTAGGTAAACGTAAAGTTGCAGAATCAGCATATGACCACAATTACCAATCCAATGCAGTCAGAAGTTTTTCTGAGAAAAAGGTTAAATTTAATTGTTTCTTACGCTTTGTGCAGTGATAAAATTTCCTTAGAATAATCCCTATGCTGCAAGCATGCCCTTTTAGCTTATCTCAACTCAAAACAACGATATCACAGCGAAATTTCAAACAAAAAATGGGCAAACGATTTCCAGTTCAAATCCAAAACATCCACAATAAATATTGTTTTCTATGTGATCGATCGTGATTCGAAGTGTTAAAAGTACAATAACCCACGCAGACAGACGAAACCGGCCAAAACGTCCACTCGTTGAAATCGTCAGTGAACGATAGTTTTGTTAGCTCTACAACTAACCACAACCTCTGTGCTGTAGAAGACCATAGTATTCCGCATGCAAGGACTGAACGTTTCAAAAGAATCCTTTTCAGTTTCCTCAGTTAAACTCGAGAATATCTTGCTACTTCATGCTTACAATTTATTAGCTTATCTCCAAAGAGGTTGTATCAAAACTGGGAATCGTTTTGCTTTCATAATTCTTACTCGTTTTCGTTTATATATACCAATATACTTTAAATATCCGCTGTGTTTGATGAACACCTTTGTGTAATTTTGGCTCAGCCAATAAAAGTGCCCCACTTCTTTCTGGAATGTGATCGATTGGCCGCTGAACGTTGTGTGTTGTTTGTTGCATTTTTATTTTATATAATATCATTTAATGTCAGTTTTAGTCATTTTTGTAATTCTTTGCCAAGATTTACCTCGACAAACCTGCGCGGCCTTTGGAAAAATTGCCTTAAAATAAGTAGTGCTAAAATACAATATGACCTTCCCACCACTGATATGTATTAAAACTGGATAGTGCATCGCAATACAAAACCCAAATAAAATTGAAGCCGGAAACACGTCATATTTTGAGATCGGCGGCCATCTTGAATGGCCCCAATCAAGGAGTGGATCGATGTAGTTTCTGTCAGAAAACTGATTTCTTTAAAAGCTTTTGCTTATTTCAAAATAAAAACTATACATCATGTAATAGGAATCTATAGCATTGTTGCTCAAGTGGGGATATCCAACATGGCCGCAATCTATTATTATGACGCACTTCCGGCTTCAAAACCAAACAATAGATGCGCTATCCAGCTTTAATACATATCGATGCTTCCTGCATGCAGTAAGCAATTCTGGCATATTTTGATTTTCACTTTATCGTTTCAGGTATATAGTGAAAGAACCTTAATTTGCCATTCAAAGGGCGTTTTTCTTACCAATCACCCGTCTAAATAGTAAGTTTTTCTTTGTCATTTGTTTAAAGGTACAGTCGATAAACATAGAATTGTAGAACTACCACCTTATTACATTAATTAGCATAATGTTGATTTAATTTAAATACTATAAGCAATGAGAGAAAATTGTGACTACAATACGGATAAAGAGTGTTTCGTTTTTAATAAGATCTTCCACATCAATCGTTTGGTTGTCTATGGACAGGGTAGGTAAAATTTTGTCAAATAGTTTGCTGTTAAAATTTAAATCGCTTTCTTATCATATTTTTCGATGCTCTTTTTTCTGTTCGTATTGAGAGCATTTATTAACCTGTTTGCGTTTCCTGCATTAACTCAATGAATTCTTTTTATTTCCTCTTTCACCCTCTATTCTGAGTTTTAGACTGAGTTTGATACTCATTCCAGAAATGTACGACCGTATATTATTGTTACTTGTATTGTTATTGAGACTGTAGATCATTATCGAGCACTTTTTCAATAAATTATAGATTAATATCCTGCCATTATTTTACTATAATTTATGGAGCAAGAAAATTAAAAGTAAAATTTCGGCCCATATGTGCTTGATAGCCGATTTACCAACGTCTCACTCTTTGCAAAAAATAGCATTGCGTCATTTCATAGTTATCCCCGCGAGTAATTGTTTATTATATCTCCAAACGCAATTGTATTCGACGTATTTTTTGCGATGTAAAAGGCTATATATACTTCAACTTTATAAAATTGCGCTTAGAAATGATAAAAAATTTCCCGTGGAGACAAATAACAGCATCAATTAGTGATGCAATATTATTTTCACTAAAAAACGAGATTTTGGCAAATCGGATATCAAGCTCGTGTGAGCCGAAATTTTAGTTTTATTTTTTGTGGTGTATAAAATATAATAAAATCACGGCACCATATTGATCTATATAGTTCATTCAAATTTGTGACAAACGTTGTAGTGTCCCAAGTTTCTGGACAAGTTGTCTACAATTTTTGTCTGACAAATATCACAATCATTGTAGCTTGTAAATGCTAGATCACGTGCCTGGACAACAGAAATGTTGCGAGGCAAGTTACAAGAGGGATGTTACACTGTGCAATGGTTAGAAAATACGTTGCAGCGTTGCGGCAATCATTGCGAAAATTTGATTCTACTTCATGCAATGCTTTTTGCAACAAAAATGTTGCGTGAATTTATATTTGCGAGCAATGGTACACCTTACAATTTCGCTCCCAACTTGTATCGCAACAAAATTGCGTACCAACAAAGCACAGTGTAACAGCGCCTTAAGAAAAACGTTAACGATTCTGTTTTAAAAAAACACAAATTCGCGTGTCGTTTTGAAAGACTTAAAATGAACCACAGTTAATAGAAATAAGATGGTTAGGCTAGCTAACCACGTGACCAAATATGTTATTGTCCACTTTTTATTTTGGTCATGTGACCAATAAGCGGGATGGACGCCAAGACCTCATATTACAAATACTACACACAAGAGTGAGCCCAGCTGTTGTATAGGTGTATAGCTCGTATTTCTCTTACTTTACTGCGCTGGTATTACGAAATCAATTACGAGGAGTTGTTGCGAAGATATGGGAGGTGGTAATTGCGCCTTTTTAGGCTGTCCGACCAGTACAAAGCATGAACTATCGCTGTTCAAAATCCCGACTGTATCCGATTCAGACGGAGAACATACGAAGAAACTAAAGAATAAAGCTCGCAAAGAATGGCTTCGTCTAATCTTGCAGTGCGGACACGAGAAATGACGCCAGACATGAAGACGCGGATAGAGAAGAACAGAATTTTTATCTGCGAGCCGCATTTTAAGGCCGAATGTGTCTTAACTGGTAAGCTGAACTGTTTTAGTCTTTTGTTTGTTTCGTGTTCATTCAACTATTAATTTAGCATATGCAAGGCATCATGAATATTCAATTATTTGCTCGTTGAAGTGGGCATTAACCGAACTGTATTTGGATATTTCTGATAGGATTGTTCCAACAGAAAACCTGCCAGAGAACAGCCACGAAGCTCGCAAACGAGAACGCCGCATGCTTGTGAGAAAATCTGACACCCCTGTAGTTCACAAGCCATCAACATCACCTGAGTCTGAGCCACAATATTCCGATATTGAGGATTTCACAAGGCAGCTGAAGAAGAAAAATGTTCAACCATGCAAGTAGAAGGATCGTACGAAGGTGAAATACGAATTGTGTTTCATGAAATACCCATAGTATTCCTATGTACACAGTACACTGTTGTTGTGAATTCGTCTCTGACATTAACTGTGTTTGCGTTCAACTGGCTAGTGCCCGACCATCGTTCCATCTATTTAGAACAGGAATGTTCAGTTCAATATGTGGACATAACTGAATTGTTGCAAAGAATTGAAAAGTCTAAACTTTGTGAGGGATTACAATCTGCCTTGTTAAGCCATTAATACATGGTGACATGGACACCTGCATGACACTAAGCATTATATAGGTATTTGGTATAAACTTGTGTGTTTCTAAATACTTTCTTACTCTGTTCTTTTTGTAAAACCATGGATAGTTAATGAAAGTATCCATGGTACAACCATTGAGTATCCACATGTTTTCCTATTTGACAAGTACCACAAGTGCTATACGAAACCATGTGGATACTTGGGGTTGATTATTACTTATATCAATGTTAAAAACAATGGTAAGAACATATGGATACTCAAGGTTGATAACAAATTATTTTGTGTAAGGGAGATGAACGAAAAGTGACGCATTTTAAAATGCGTTATAACAATGCAAAAAATATAATGTAAATAAATACATCAGTTGCTTTAATTGTCTTTGCTTCGTTTTAGTTCATTCTTATTATTAAAGACTTAATTACTCATTGTCTGTTTTTCCCTTATTTTATAATTGCTTATATACTGCCTTGCATACGAAAAAGAACGAACTCGTAAATACAGCTTTACAATGTTCTCTAAGCACAACTTCTGGGTCGAACTTCTACCCCTGCTTCAAGAACAATGTTTCCCACAATGATTTGACCATTGGAGAGCTTAAGGTAGACTCGCAGATAGTATCAGTGGGTATATTTCGCAAAACAAGTTTGCCCTCACTGACATTTTTTCTAAAACAAAGCTCAGCTGCCTCTGCAATGGCCATTAGGTGACGGCTAGGAGCAACAAGTCCGCCTCTGCTTCGAGCTAATATAAATTCATTATCCTGTCCAGTCGATTTCAACGCTTGTAAGAGTGCTTGCAACTCTGAATTATTTTTTGACTTCTGGTAAAGCTTTGAAACTATATAACCTGCGATGTAGGAAAGAGGGCCACGTTCAGAGGGATCAAGTTTTATATATAAGTTTATAAGTTTTGTATTAATGTCGGTGTTTATTACTGGTCCATACAAATCTCCAGCAATCAAATTTGTTTTTATCGATTCCACGACGCCCGCAAGATCTTCTATGTGTTCTAACAAAAGACAGTTGTGATTGTTGCCCGATTCGGTTGACAACTCAGGATCTGATTCACGATGTTTTGAATTTGTGTGTCTTGTCAAGCCTCTAGACACTCTGCGTCTACTTCGTCAGTTTCCGTATCTAAGAGTGTGAGCGAAACACCTAGATTAAAAGCATCGTATTCTTTGTCTTTCGAGTCGAAAATCGATTCAACTACGGAATCCTGTTCGCCTATACTCACAAATTCTATCTCCTGTAAATACAGCTTTACAGGACTTTATAAGACTTTCCTTAGGTAATTCAACGTTCTCCTCAATATCAGCCTCCTTACAGCTCTCCATGTCGTGTGTTTTCCTTGCTTTCACAGGAAATATTTTGGAATAACAAGATTGTATCAAATTTCACTCATATGTTTTTTATTAAGCGCTCGCAGCATGATACCGCTTATTGGTCACGTGTCAGAATAAAAAGTGGTTCCCGACATATATTTGCGACCCCTTTGAAGTTTGCCGGCTAGCCTAACCATCTTATTTCTATTAACTGTGAATGAACCAAATCTCTTGACACTTTGAAAAGCAATAAAACATCTAACAAATTTTCTAGCCACCAACTCAAAATTACTTTTAAGCTATCTTTCTTCTGTTTGTATATACACACACCCTCCGGGTTGTAAGAATTTAAAATTCAGAATTTTTTTATTTATTCTACGATATAACTACCCAAGCAACCTATATTAATGAAAAACTTCATACTTCAATATACTTCGAGACGTTGAGGGGGATTTCAAATTTGTTCAGTTTTTTCTACGCTCTGTATTTCCCATTATGGTTTCAAATCTACGTTTAATATTAGCTCGATCTTATCGACACTTCAAAGTCAAAATTAATTTAGCCATGCATTTTTATACAGAACTTACATGTAGCTATAATAATTTAGTAGTAATATAAAACAAAATGTCAGAAAGTAGAACAAAAACCGTAGTGACATTGTATTGTATTAGTTCAAAATTGGCGTGGTAAGGTGCCGAGTGCAAAACGAGTTAGCCAACACTTTCGTGAATGTGTGTGCATAAAGGAAGCCCACTTTGCCTTCAATAAAGTTTCTTTTATTTTGACTTCAATAATTTTAAAATATTAGTGGATAATTACCATAGAGCGCAGCATAATCACTGGCTACATATTTTGCTGTTATCATTTAGAAATATTTTACGAAATGGCACATCTACGCAGAAAAGCTAGGGATAAGTCGGAATGGACGAAAATTTATGATGAGATTGAAAAAGCTGAGGTAATGCGACTTAAAAACAATACAGATCAGGCTAAAAAATATTTAATTGATGCCCAAGAAATGAATAATGAACTCCAGGATGAATATTTGGAAGCTTTAATTTTAGAGGGCTTAGGTTCATGTCATACAGCAAGTGATGATTATGAAAATGCTATAAGAATTGTCACCGATTCGATTGCTATGTTTAAGAAGCTACCAGGACCAGAAGGAAGGTTGGGGCATGCAAATGGCCTACTTCGGCTTGGCGGAATATATGGCAAGCTTGGCAAATACAACAAAGCCATTGAATACCAAGAGAAAGCCATTGAAATGCTTTTAAAGTTGAGGAAGGAACATTCTCTGCGCACTCGCGGACAACGTAAAAAGAAAACTGTTAAGAAAAGCACCAAGTTATGTCCAGAAGCTATAGCTCAAAAAGGTGAACAAGTTTTAGGTGTTGCTTATGGAGATATGGCATACACGTACAATGAATTAGGAGAGTACAAAAAAGCCTTAGACGCAAGCAAAGAAGCCTTGAATATAAATCAAAAGTTTGCAGACAAATTTGAAACAGCTAGGAATATGCTTAACATGGGCGGTTCATACAATAAATTAGGAAAACCTGAGAAGTCCATTGAGTTTTGTGAAAAAAGTGTTGATATTTTTAAGAAAATTGGCGACATGAAAGGCGCATCCACTTGCTATGGCATTTTGGCACCCGCTTACCTGGCTTTGGGCGATATGGAAAAATCCCAGCGTTATTTTCAGATGTGTATCGACATAAACAATGATATGAAGCAATTTGCTGACCTAGCAATCGTGCATGGAAACAATGGACAATTGGAGTATAAAAAAGGATTGGAGAACTTTCTGAGTTCTGGTGGTGGTAAACAATACTTGGAAAACAGTGTGCAAAGCTACAAACTGGCGATAGAATCATCCGATAACGTTTTGACCCGTTTATCAGTGGACGATAACAGAACAGCGTTTTCAGACAGATTTTACAGATGGTATGACGAGCTTACCGCTCCTTTCAATCTGTTAGGAAGATCTGAAGCTGCACTGCTGTTTCTAGATTTAGGAAGAGCAAAGATATTAAGACAACTTGTCTACAGAAATGTGAGCTTCCAAGAGAATCACGATGGTGAATTGGCGTTCGAATCATCGTGGTTGACCCCTGAAAACAAAAAAGAAGGAAAAAGAATTTGCGATTTATCTAAGAAAATTCAACTATTGGAATCTGATGCCACAGTCTTGTTCTACAATTTCAACCGCGCTCAAATATTAACAATTTGGGTACTAGACGCCAAGGGACGCGTGTCTTTGAAAACAACAGACCCCAGTAGCAATTTATTAACAGCTCAAGAAGAACTGGAAGACAACGTCGAAATGGTACTAGACTCGGCGTCCGTTGTTTTACGAAGAGGGTATTCTTTTTTCAACCAGTCGGCAGTCGTTGATGTCAAAGCGCAAGACAAGAATGTGAAGGCAAGTCACGATGATAAGGAAGTGAAAGACTCGAAGACCAAAGGTGACTTAAGATCACCTGCTAAAACAGGTGACAATCTTTGTCCTGATTTAACCAAGGACACACGTTCTAGTTTATACAGACCTTTGATTAAGCCGGTGAAAAGTTTCATAAAGGGAACTAAGCTGATCATTGTTCCACAACGATCTCTATTCTTCGCTCCTTTCTCATCCTTTATCGACGAAAATGGCTGTGTGTTGTCAGAGAAATACCAAATTCAAATCATCCCATCAATTCATGCGTTAGCTATGAGCATACAGTCATCGAGTGGCACGCCAATCGGAAATTCATTGTTCGTCGGAGATCCTGACATTACAGATGCTCGACTACCATGCGCAGCAGAGGAAGTGGAATACCTGGCATCACTTGTTGATTCAAGACCACTACTTGGAGCCATGGCAACCAAGAAGAAAGTGTTGGAGCTTATGCCTGAAGCATCCATTATTCATATTGCCGCTCATGGCGATAAGGAAACTGGTCATATCTTTCTCGCTCAGTCTTACGTTCTCACCCAAAGTGATATCTTAAAGTGTAAGCTGACAGCTCGACTGGTCGTTCTTTCCTGTTGCGACACTGGAAAGGGGCAGATATCTTCTGAAGGTGTCTTAGGAATTGCCCGGTCTTTCCTTGGTGCTGGTGCCAGTTCGGTCCTGGTGACCCTGTGGAAAATCAAAGACATGTTCACAAAGCTGTTTATGACAGTTTTCTTCAACAAGATTTTGGAGGAGAAGTCAGTGTGCCTGGGTTTGAAAGAAACCATGAATGAATTCCAAAGAAATGGAGAATATAAATCGTTCAAGTTCTGGGCTGCGTTTGAAATATTGGGAGAAGACGTGAGATTCAGTAAAGAGGACATCGAGGAAATCAGACGAAATAACAAATTAAAGAATGAGACACAAGTACCTAATAATGAACAACAACATAGTTTATAATTTGACTTACTAATGTTTGTTTTAATGTGCTTATTCATTATAGTTGACATACTGTGATTGTTGCTGATTTAATATGATTGTAATTGATTGTATGTAACTATAAATTTGACCAAGATATTCAGTTTTTAATGTACGTAAAACGACATAAGTGTTGTTTAATTAGGGATTGATATAGCATTTTAATTCTGGACAATTTGGACAGATCAAGGAGAAACATAATTAATTTCTCAATTATTCACTTTATCTGACTGCTCTCTACGTTTGTTAATGAATCTATTAATTACTTTCCTGGCTTAATTTTTCATGAGATTACAATGACGTAAATCTGTTGTCATTTTGAAAATTTAATTAAAAAATAACAAATCAAAACAAAACCAATCCACAAAACATTAGCAAATCATGAAAAACCATGAAATATCAGGACCAACATTGGGAACCAGGATTAGTTCAGTTTTATCAAGTCAGTTTTCCGCTTCGGTCCTGTCATACCGGTGAGCATGCGCAAATTAAATATAGGTTGAAAAAATTTGCGTATCAAAATAAAAAATGCGTTGCTAGTGAACTTTTTGACCTACTACAAAAATACTGACATCAGTAAATTCACGAGATTTTGAAATTTAAAACTTTGGGTACAGTTACAGTTAAAGTGGAAAAACGAAGTCTTAAAATAGGGTTCATAAGGTTCAAGGAGAGTAGAGATCAAGGGCTATTCAAGTAAATTTCAAGGCCACATATAAAAAATCAAAAATTAAAAATAATATTTAAATGGAGAATTAGTTTTAAAGTACTCATTTTCTTAGACAATTATTCCCCAAAACGTACGTCCATAATTCTAGACTTCTGCTGATCGTCAAGTTCAATATCTATTGGCGTCACACGATATATCACAGTATGAGATTCTTGCGTTTAAATGTTGCGTTCACACGATGCCGACATGAAAAAAATGTGAAACAGCAACAATAGCCGTGAGTTTGAAGTTATAGTATCGTTTCAAGAGCTGCAAACCGTGATGATTTTGTACTGGCATAGTTTCGAAACGTTATCGTGTGATCGTTGTCTTTATAAAGGAACCTTGTAAAATGACTGATGATGCCATCAATGTTTTACAAATGTTCAACAACCTTATCTACAGTTATCATAGCAATACTTGATTACTGAATGCAATACTAGTGCATGAGGGTAATGACACGCAGTCCACAGTTGACAGACACTAGACTAATACACTCTCTGTCAATATATACAACATAATTATAAATAAAGCTCACACTAACGATAGTTTTCACTCCATGACATGATAAGCCACCGCGGGGATCAAGTCAGACATGAATAAACCTGGAAAATATTGCACAGCGTTATCCCAAACTTGCTAAATAAGCTCAAGTAACTGGTGAAACCCATATCAAAGTGCAGCACTTTCTAGTTAAAGTCCCTTTACATCTTTAGCGAGTTCAATATCCCTGGTGTCATCGCTTTTTATGCTTTTCTGTCGCAGTTCAAAATATCACTATCCAGTGGAGAGCGCTATCCAGCTTTCGTACAACCTGCCCCAGTTTAAGGAAATGGAAAACGATGCCTGAAAGTTGAAAGCTTCTCCTGCGCGTGCAATGAACCCGAGATTTAATATCTGGATTACTGACACGCATGATTCATGTTTATTTAATCTATGGAGTTGAAGGTCTTGATTTTTGCTCAAGTCATCTAGACAAGTCCCAACTAAAACAACCTACTGTAATTTGCGTCCAGTCGTGTTAGCAGGGCGCGCAGAAATAACAGGATTAACTAAAGCATCATTAGCGTCAACAGGTATGGACGGCGACGACCTACAATTTTTAAAGGAAGTGAAATTTTACGGTTGACAGACATTTATGCTACCAGACTTGCTATAAAATATTCTGTATGGCGGGGATTTAAGGCTGCCAGTTGAGCTTGTAGTTATCAAGAAGTCAATATATCGGAATGATAACTCTCTTCATGCAAATATGCAGCACATAGAAGGATGTAAATTGTGCAACCGCAGCGATGCCGAAGTCAGTAGACGAGCTGGTACGAACACAACATGTCAACGCCGCAGGTTTTGTTGAAACTGGTGCGTTTCTACAGTATTCAGGTAAGTGTTTACGGCCTTTCGCTCGATACGTGGGAGTCATGTCTTCTAGTCAGCGAAATATAGGATATACCTCTTCTTCTTGGTACCTACAATACCGACAATGGCAACTGGTTTCGGTAGAGATTGAACTTTATATATTGTAATACTTTCAATCATGGTTGCAATACATTGATAACCATTCCTCGTATACATGCACGTACCTTTGCGTAGGATGAGAGTTAGCAGGAGCAGAGTTTACTCTCACTTCTGCTTCCCTGCTGTCTTGTGTTCGTGCAGTCTGCCGACTCTGACGTCCCTCTGACGACATCTGTCTATTTCGGAAGCTCGGCGCAGTCCTTGGTCGTTCAGAAGGATCAGGAGGGGAAGGAAAGGGGTAGGATGTATGAACGAGAGGTGCTACTCTGCGCTTTGCGGGGGCCAGACGATAAAGGGGATGAGACAGGATATTTTGGTGGTGTGGGAGATAAAGTGGAAGGTGTGATTGTAGGTGAGGTTGAAGTGCGGATACTAAATGAAAGCAAAGCTTTAAACTGTTGCTGCATGATCTATCATAACAGAGGATCCAGACTAGAATCTGGTTTCTGCTTCATGTAAGAACATCTCAACAACAATTTCACCAGAGTAGCAAGAAAAAGCTTTCCTGCGACTCTGACTCCCATGAAGCAGGACAAGCAGAATACTGTAATTACCTTTCACCAGGTTGTTCATCTGCGTCATCTTCGTCAGCTTCCAGAGTCACTGATTCTGGGCAGTTGTTTAAGAACCTGGAGCAATACAAATATTCGGGAAACTTAAATAGAAATAATTAATTTGATCAGATGGGATGATAAAAATGGCAAGTTATGAAGATGTCAGACGTGATGATGAAGAATGATAAATTAACTTGTTACACCCACGAACAGCTAGATTACTGCATGGTTTTACTAACACTAGATATTGCCCTCATTTTCGTAATCATCATCATTAAAACATTTGTTCTACCTGGCATATTCTCTTCTCCATGCCTTCAGTTCTTCAAAGAGATCACGTTGTGATAAATCTGAAGCAGCATTTTCTTCATAATTTGAAGATAGTTGTAATATGTTAACCTCGTTCGTCATGTTCTAATTCATAAAATATAGGATTAGTGAAGTTTTTCATTGTTCTCTCGTTTTCCTCTGATGTTCTAAGACAGATAGATACAATTGTTTCATTTCAAAAAACTTTCAAATTTATAAGTACTTAATTGACATTAGTATAATTTCTTTGGTAAATAATGGTTTTTAAGCATTTTGGTTTGTTGCCTGACTAGTAAATATGAAGCATTATTTACTGTGTTGGCATTTTTTCAAAATGGCCGCAAAAAAAAGTCGTTTTGATGTTTTAAACTTTTGCGAAAATTAACAAATGGAGAAAAATTGCATTAATACAAAGTCAAAGAATATAAACAAACCTGGATGTTAAACCATCTTAAGGTAATACAGTGTAGATCGTCTGCAAATAACTTGTTAAATATTTTTTCACTATTTAAAATTAACTACAAATAAACTTTTGTCTTTACTTAGGAATTTTTCGAATAAACTGTATTTATAAAAGAAGTGCATTCTATACAGGTTTTAAGCCCGTTTTCCACTTCAATCGTATCGTAGCGAAACGTAGCGTATTTCATTGTTTTGTGAACAGTCAAGCAGAACAAATGATATGAACACAATGAAATACGCTACGTTTCGCTACGATACGATTGAAGTGGAAACCGGCCTTTACTGAAGAAATTATACTAAAACAATTATTCGCCTCAGGATCAGTGATTATGGCGGACATTCACCTCGACGTCGTCTCGATGAATATTCACCAATAATGACTTCGCCCTCAGCAAATAACTGTTAAGCACTTTTTCGGGATAAGGGATAATGAATAAATTAGAGCCAATCGCACACGCTAAAACAGGACATACGTCATTCAAATCACGGGAGCGGGGAACGGGGGTATGAACAAGGTAAGATCGGCAAATATTGTAACAGAGTTGTTTGAGGCATTCGTAAACGCACTGTTACATAAACGAAAACTTAAAACACGAGGCAGACAAAAGAATAACAATTAGTGTATATTTGCCTTTCGTCGTCCTTTTAGTGCTCGAGATCGATTTCCACAAATAACTGCAGCAGAGCCTAGAAGAAATAACCTTGTCCAATCAATGCATTTCTTATTCTATCCAGTAACCCATCAAAGATCTTTACAGCAAAAGCATACTGAATGTCTGAGTGGTTTTCAATAATAAATTTCTAGTTGCTGCACAACTTGGCCTGTATGCGTAAAAAATATTGCAAAGTCGAATTGTTGGGCCTTTTGGCAAAATTTAGTTTTGTCCATCCCAGGTATCTGGTATTGCTCTGTACTGTAAGATATTCTTGAGAAATGTACAATGGAGCAGGCAATGATTTAACAAACTGGAAGGAACCATTAGTGAGGACTGTATAATCATGCCTGTGCATTGGTATTAAGCGGCTAGGAAAATCTATATTACTGCGCGTGATGTTTATCAAAATGATTTCGTACCGTGAGTTAAGTCACTACTGTCATCTTCTTCAAATGCATCTCGTTCACCTGAATTAAAACATCATAATACATTAGGAGGATTTTCTTGTAAATTTGTCATTACAAGTGCTGAGTAATTACATACTAAACTGTAGAGCCGTTAAATCGTAAGCGCATTTTTGTGTATGCAACGAGGAAAGATGGCAAGAGCATTTTGGGTGGATTTTTTAGTGTAATTTTGACAAGTTTTCTATCGAAAGTTCTAGAAAAGTTTACCTTAAAAAATCGATAAATTAGTCGAATAGTTTTGAAGAGTTCTTTTTGTGCGCCAGGTAACAGCAGAGTAGGGATCTCAGGCAGAACGTCTGCGAGCAACAGACAGTGATCTAAGTGATGTGAATATATCAGGGTACTCTTTTTCAGTAACGACTGTTTCAGAAGAATTTCAGTTAATATTTCCTACGGCTAATTTGTCCCGCAAAAAATTCGTTATGACACATCACTCAGGATATGCATGGTGCACAGTTACAACTTCTTTTTTGGACATTTTATGCTCACATACTGTACAGTCATGTATATTGCGAGAGGAATAGAGTTACGGCATTTTCCGTGGGGTTAATTTGTACCACGTATTAATATTGCATTTGGTTTTCACCGTCTCCAAATTCACTAATTCATAATTTCAAACTTCACTTATTAAAATATTATGATTAAGGTAATATGATGTTTAGTCTACCTAAAGCAGTTGTTGGTCGTGCCTGATCACCTGATCCAGGTCTATCACCAGAAGCAGTGCCAGGCCTCTGCCGAGCAGCACCAGGCCTCTGCCGAGCTGTACCCGGCCTCTGCCGAGCAGTACCAGGCCTGCCAGATGATGGTCGTTGTCTACTAGCTGTCATTGGACTGCCACCTTGAGATGTTGATGGTCGTTCAAAACTTACCTGGTTTGATTCTAAAATGAATTTTTTTATATTAATTTTGGTTCAGATCTGTTTCTTATCTCGTATTTTTCTTGCATGGAACACATTTTAAACAACAGATAATAGTAAGACGAACACCTCCGGGCATCCAAAACTTATATGCAAAGTACACTCGTCTTGATTGTGAAAATCCTCACTTGCACCACATTGTTATTTTTTAGTTTTCACCGCAATGGTGTGGCCACCAGAACAACATGTGGCAATACATCCATCGCAGGAACTTTTATTTAGGAACGTTTAGCGTTTGAAAAGGATTACAAACAAAAAAAATACCTCCAAGCATTTTTACGGGTTAGCAAATACTTTTTAATAATAGAATAGAAATTGGTTTAAAAGGACTACTTTAAAGGAATTGGTGCCGAAATGGCAATGTAAAACTTTTTTAAATTAAATATCAGTTATAAAATAGCCGTATAGAAAAAGGATTACACTCACAATGTTTATAAAAAACTTAGATATAGTACTGACGTATTTTTGTAAGCAATACTGTTCATTAACGTTTTATTTTATTTTTCTTCAAATTTTGACTGCAAAACAGCACAAAAACACCAAATATTTGTTGCACGTTTTGACATGGAGTGTGTTTAAATAATGCTATTTATTGTGCAGAATTGCCTGCTAATAGCGAGGCTTATATTATAACACAACTATACTATTCCCTCACATTGTATACTGACAACCAACTCGGTGCTACGCCCCTCGTCAGCTATCAGCTTATATACAACTTAAGCTAATGGTATATCATCCGTTTGCATTCATTGACCGACATGGTCATGAGAGATTAGAGACCTTAAGATTGCCGTTTACGGCAAACGGCTAACCTCAAGAAATTCTTTTGTAATGAAATCAAAATCATGAACCGTGAAATGTTCCAGCCATAAGATTTATTATAGGAATCTAAAATGCTGCACTAAGACACCTTGTATGATCACCGAAACGTTACAACTGATGTGAAACAATTTGGGGCATCCATCGCTTGACGTTCGAGTTGACGTTCGACGTTTCCAGTGAACGGCTGTGAGCTTGTCTAGCCGTCCAATTGTAAAATGCAAACGTCAAATGGTACACGAGTCAAACGTCAAGCTATGTGAGCAGAAAATCATTTAATATCAACCGCCAAGTTTCTGTAGTTAAACAAGGTGTATCTATACGTAGTTTTCGGTATTTTGAATAAATCCTATATGTAATACATTTCACCGTCAATGATTTTGTTTTTATAGCAAAACGTTTGCCGTTTGCCGTAAACGACAAGGTCTCTATTATCTCTAGTAAATGAAACGTATACAAAACCCTGTACAGGACCTAGACTAATAATGATCTTATTTTCATTCCAATGAAATGGTGCATGACGGGGCTGCTGTGATGTTGAACGATTGAACGACTCAGACATAATAGAGTGATGGTCTTATGTAGTCTTTAAGAATAAAGCAACAGAATGACCTAAATCGTTTCAGTTGACAACATGTGTTAACCAGACACTGAAGTATACATGGCTGGGTGAACCTGCAGAAATTTAAAGCTAACCTAAGGTGAGATAAAATACTGTTTATACAGAGATTATATCAAAGAAGCTGTGTACTAGATTTTCTGGCCCAACTAATATTATGCAGCCGTATTAACCTTCCAGCAAAACTGGAAGTCGAAAACCAACAGTCGAAAGAGTATAATATATGTCATTCACACAATGAGAACTTAGTTCTCTCATATTTTGCTTTGTTTATTATTGACTGTAGTGACGCATCACAAAATTGTTGCGGAAGTGCAATCATACTTTAATATTAAGAGGTCTGATGACGACGCAAACCTGTTGCCAAAACGAAAAATAAACATGTAATAGAGCGAATATATGAGACGAAGGACTCATGTTTGAAACGTCGAAGATTTGGTAGTATAATATTGTAGTATTCTATATAAGCTTGTTTCTTTCAATATTCCAACTATTATAACGTGACGTGCCTTTGACTACTGAAACCAAGTCTGGCGTGTGCATTGAGTTCCCGTAGTTGATCTCCTCGGCTCTGCTCTAAGGGTTTTGAGTAAGGCTACTAGAATTAACATATCTATAGGCAGTAGGGGCCAATATTGACGCGGTTAGTTGGAGATTTTACAATGCTTTCTAGCTTTATTCTCTACAATATACACAAATTCGTGAAGTATAATTAAAACGTTTAGGTAAACGCTATTGTATTATTTTATGTTATATTTACTGTATTATTCTAAGAAATACTATATGGAGATCAGTTAAGGCTTGTTATGTAAAAATATAGCTTTGCCTGCTGCCAATGATTAGCAAGATGCTCTGACTAGCAATTTCTAAAAATAAACCATAGAGTTGACCCAGGTGACAAAGAAGAACCAATAAATAAATTCTCTTTTTTGTGCTATCCTTTTCATCTTTCGTTGGAGGGGGCAGGAGAACCTAATTGTACTCTTCTGTTTATAAATAAGTTAAAAATCTTTTTCAATTTATTTCTCAATTCCTCTACTTATATTAATGCATGAAAAATGCTAGTTGACGCTATTCGAGAAAGAAGTCTTTCCAGTGAAATTGAAAAATTAAACGAGGCTTACCTGTAAAGTGAAGTTTGATTTAGATTCTCCGATTCATTGGTCAGGAGCAGGAAGTCGCGTCAGATAGAGTGCGCGCGAAGTCAGAGTATTCAGTTTTCAAAGAACCAGCTGTGAATGAAACATTCGTATGTGCTTTAGGGTGGGACAGCGATTCTTCATTCAGTTAGCCTATAGGGTTGAATGTGACTTTCTGTTCCTGAATCGTAGAATCTAATTAAATCAAACTCCACCTTACAGGTAAGCCTCGTTTAATTTGTCAATTTTACTTCATCGTTGTCTGTCAATAAAGCTTTCGGGTTGCTTTTATGCATCGTGCTTTCTTGTAAATCTTCATACTCTTGGGCCAGATATCGCAGGTCGAGATCCGGTGCCACTGAGGCATGAAGCTCTCGGTTATCTGCTTCACTTGCAGTAAACGATACAAATGATGAAATTTTTTCGTGATTATCTATGTTATATCGTCTCCTTGTAACTTCTTCTGGAACACCTTCTGAAGGAAAAGAACGTCACCCAGCAAGCACATAAGCATTAAGTTGTCTTTGTTTGACAACAGTTCCCAGAAGCCCTTCGCTTGCTCTTCCTCTGATCTTTCACAAAACACCATAATTGCCCTTCAAGAGGTGAGAGCCGCATCGATCAAACCTGCTGTAAATTCCGTCCACCTGACCTCGTAATATTTTGTAGGCGCCAATTCATACGAATTGCGAATTCATACTTCTCAAGCTCTCCTGTACGTACCACTGCGCATGGAAAAACGAAGAGTCTGAAGAGATGCCAGAAACGTTTCGCATCAGAGTATCTACTTTTGAAACGTTCTTACATACGTAGATCATAGCATGCTAATGCAGAAGAGTGAACTGCACCGACTGAATTCAACAGTAGAAAACTAGCTTCTTCTTTTGCTCTTTCATCATCAATCAATTTCTACAGCCCATTTTGCTCACCAACATTCTTGTTTTCCCCATCGGTTGTTATATGGTTGGAAATGGTCAACACTTTATTATTGAAAAAATTCAAAAAGTTGAAACCTATTGTGTCAGTTGGGCCTTCCTTCAAGATTCTAAGTCACCCTTGGTACCTCTATTTTTTACATGGCCAAGGCTAGCATGCCGAAGCAGTTCTAGAATTAGAATTGAGTAAATGTTAAGTTGCAGAATCAGTATATTACCACATTTAACAATCCAATGCAGTCAGAACATTTTCTGAGACAATGTTAAATTCAATTGTGTCTTACGCTTTGTGTAGTGATAAAATTTCCTGAGAATAATTCCTGTGCTGCATGCATGTCTTTTTAGCTTATCCCAACTCAAAACAACGATATCACGGCGAAATTTAAATATTGTTTTCTAAATATGTGTGATCGTGATTCGAAGTGTTAAAAGTACAATAAGCCACGCAAAAAGACGAAGCCGGCCAAAACGTTAACCCGTTAAAATCTTCCGTGAACGATAATTTTGTTAGCTCTACAGCTAACCACATCCTCTGTGCCGTAGAAGACCAGAAGACCTGGGAATCATTTTGCTGTTATATTTCTTACTCGTTTTCGTTTGTATATACCAAATAATATACTGTACTTTAAATATCCGCAGTTATTAATGATACATTTGTGTAACTATAAAGCAAATAAAACAGTGCTCTATTTCTTTCTGGAATGTGATTGATTTGCCGTCAAACGTTGTGTATTGTTTTTTGCTGCTGCATGAACTTTTTTGTGGCACTTTATGGCTAAACTTGACATCTTCCGAGCATTTTCAATGGATTTTATGTGTTATGTTTCTTTTTCAATAAGCGCAACGTCAATTAGTTTCACTTGTACAGGACTATTTTATTAAATCAAAACGTTTTTATTAATATCAATACAACTAGATAAAATTTTGTGTGTGATGTACATGTGCATTGTTGTTCTATATCATATCATCTAATCTCATTTGTTAGTCATTGTTGTAATTGCTTGGCAAGATTTACCTTGCCAAGCAATTACAACAATGACTAAAAAATGAGATTCAAAAAATGAGAGACTGCGTGGCCTTCGGAAAAATTGCCTTAAACTAAGTAGTACTAAAATACAATAGGACTTTCCCAACACTGATATGTATTAAGACTGGACAGTGCATCGTAATACAGAACTCAAATAAAATTGAAGCCGGAAACACGTCATATTTTGAGATCGGCGGCCATGTTGAATGACCCCACTCAAGGAGTGCATTGATGTAGTTTCTGTCAGAAAACTGATTTCTTTGAAAACTTTTGCCTTAAAACGTAAATTTTCTACAGTATTGCTGCTCAAGTGGAGCTCTCCAACATAGCCGCAAGTCTAAAATTATGACGTTCTTCCCGTCTCAAAACCCAACTACAGATGCGCTTTCTAGCTTTAATATACATATCGATGCTCCCCACATGCAGTAAGCAATTCTGGCATATTTTGATTTTCACTTTATCGTTTCAGGTATATAGTGAAAGAACCTTTACTTTTCAAGGTAAGTTTTTCTTGCTAATCACTCGTCTTAATAGTAACTTTCTCTTTGCCATTTGTTTGTCGATGAACATTATCAGCAATGAGAGAAAATTGTGACTAGAATACGAATAAAGAGAGTTTCGTTTTTAATCAGACCTTCCACGTCAATCATTTGGTAGTCTATGGACAGGCCTAGGGTGGGTAAAATTTTTTCAATATTTTGCTGTTAAAGTTTAAATCGCTTCCTTGACATATTTTTTAATGCTCATTTCTTTTCTGTTTATATTGAGCGCCTTTATTACACCGTTTTTGTCTCTGCATTCACTTTGATTACATGCATTTTATTTCGATTACTTCAAACTGTGCAATACATACAAAATCGTCTTTAATTTTTTTTTTAATTCCCTTCATGATTTAATTTGTGTCTCACAAATCGTTTGTTCTCTTTCACCCTCTGTACTGAGTTTTAGACTGAGTTTGATACTCATTCCAGAAATATGCGACCGTATATTACATTATTACTATTTGTATTATTATTTGGACAGTGGATCATTAATTATCAAACACTGAGCTTTTTGAAAAAAATTATAGATCAATATGCTGCGATGATTTTACTATAATTTATGGAGCAAGAAAATTAAAAGTAAAATTTCGGCCCATATGTGTTGATAGCCGATTTGACAACATCTCGCTGTTTAGGAAAAAAACGCATTTCCTCACTTCATAATTATCCCCATGAGAAATTGTTTATTATTATTTAATGAAAATATTTTTGGAGTTTTGATTGGTTAAAAGCTAAAGGTGAAATCGCCATATTCACTTGGTAGTTGCCCAAATTTGGGGTTGAAAATAAACGTACGACATTATGAGTCATTTTGTCGTATATTGACTGACCTTGTAATCTGACAATTGTTTTAAGAATTTTTTTTCGTTGTCTGATTGGCTTATTGAAGTTTCCGAACAATTTCATGCTGTTCCATTATTAGAAGCTTGTGTCTTTTTACTTACAAAGCAAACGTATAAACTGAGTTCAAAATATTTTCAAAAAATAATAAAATAATCATTGAATTCGGTTCTCGCAGGATATGAGAAATAATTAAGGCCTCGGCTTGTGTTATCTTGTGATAACACAAACCTTTGCCTTAATAATTCCTTATATCCTGCTCGACCTGATTCAATAATTGTTTATCATATAGCTCCAAACGCAATTGTTTTCGACGTATTTATTCTGATATAAAAGGATTTATATGCTTCAACTTTATAAAATTGCGTTTAGAAATGATAAAAAATTCTCATGAAGAGAAATAACAGCATTAGTGATGCAATATTGTTTTCACTAAACAACGAGATTTTGGCAAATCGGATATCAAGCTCGTGTGAGCTGAAATTTTTGGGCTCTATAAAATATAATAAAATCACGACATCATATTGATCTATAGTGCATTCAAATTTCTGACAATTGTACTGTCCTAAATTTCTGGCCAAGTTGTCCACAATTTAAATATCACAATCAATGTAGGTTTAAATGCTAGATTACGTGTCTGGACAACAAAAATGTTGCGAGACAAGTTACAACAGGGATGTTACACTGTGCAATGCTAGAAAATACGTTTGCAGCGTTGTGGCAATCATTGCAAAAATTTGATTTTACTTCATGCAATGCTTTTTTGCAACAAAAATGTTGCGTGAATTTATGTTTGCGAGACTTGTTACACCTTTCAATTTCGCTCCCAACTTGTATCGCAACAAAATTGCATAACAACAAAGCACAGTGTAACAGCACCTTAAGAAAAACGTTAACGATTCTGTTTTAAAAAAAACACAAATTCGCGTGCCGTTTTGAAAGACTTAAAATGAACCAAAGCTCTTGACACTTTGAACAGCAGTACTGTTCTTCACAAATACTTCACAAATTTTCTGCCTACTTCAAAATTACTTTTAAGCTATTTTTCATCTGTTTGAATACACACCAACCCTCAGGGTTGTAATTATTTAAATTTTAGAATTTTTTCATTTATTCTACAACATAACTACCCAAGCAACCTATATTAATGAAAAACTTCACACTTCAATATGCTTCGAGACGTTATGGGCGATTTCAAATTTGTTAAGTTTTTTATACGCTCTGTATATTTTGCCATTTTGATGTCTTATCCCATATGTGTGATGAAAGCGGGCTCCTGATTGGTTCTCAGCAGGTTAGTTTTTTCGAACTAGCCTGGTTTTTCCGCACTTACCCGCTTTTGTCTTTTATCGATAAAACCGGATTTTTGATTGGTTACAAAAACCCGAACTGTCCTGCTTGTTGCTTACGCTGCCGTCTGCCTCAAACTGCTCAACAACAATGGCGAACAAAATTAATTTAGCTGATTATTAAACCTACACTTTAAAGAACATTTTTGGGCAAAAAACGTCACAGAAACCAAACAAAAAGAAACGGAAATTGTAAACTAAAGACAATAGAGACCCTGATAAAGAAGCATTAAGAGACCAATAAGTTTAAGAAGAGAAAATGTGGACAAAATACATCGGTGACATCGGCGACTCAGCGAGCCTGGGAAAACAACTCGAGAAGATAAGTTTAGTATGGGATAAAAACCCAACTTACTTGCAGGTTCGGTTGGTTCGGGATTAACACACCTCGGGGTCTGACAGCTGTCCAACCTACCTCGCTTCACTCGGTAGGCTCGAACAGCTGTCAGACCCATCGGTTCGTTAATCCCGAACTAACCTCCCTGCAAGTAAGTTTGTTATATAATTTACCTTCAAAAATATCCACATCGACAATTCAAAACTATCTTATCGACACTTCAAAATCAAAATTAATCAACGCATTTTTACACAGAACTTACATGATTGTATAATAATAATTATAGTAATATTATACAAAAAATCAGAAAGTAAAATAAAAACGGTTTTGACATTGTATTGCATTAGTTCAAAATTGGTGTGTTAAGGTGACTTTAACACTGGTATCATTGTTTAGATTCTCGAGCATTTATATTGCAAAATTAGTTAATCAACACTTTCGCAGTTTCGCGAATATATGTGGATAAAAGAAGCCCACTTCACCTTGAATGAAGTTTCGCTTATTTTGACTTCAACTTTAAAATATAAGTGAATAATTAGCTACTGTAGAGCACAGCATAATCAATCGATATAATTATATTTTGCTGTTAAATCTTAGAAATACTTTACGAAATGGCACATTTACGCAGAAAAGCCAGAGGTAAGTCGGAATGGACGAAAATTCATGATGAGATTCAAAAAGCTGATGCAATGCGAACTAAAAACAACACAAATCAGGCTAAAAAATGTTTCATTGGTGCCCAAGAAATGAATAAAGAACTCCAGGATGAATATTTGGAAGCTTTAATTTTAGAGGGCTTAGGTTTATGTCATACAGCAAGTGATGATTACGAAAAAGCTATAAGAATTGTAACAGATTCAATTGCTATGTTTAAGAAGCTACCAGGACCAGAAGGAAGGTTGGGGCATGCGAACGGCCTACTTCGGTTTGGCGAAATATATATTGGACTTGGTAAATACAACAAAGCCATTGAATACCAAGAGGAAGCCATTGAAATGCTTTTAAAGATGAGAAAGGAATATCCTCGGCACACTCGTGGACAACGTAAAAAGAAAACTATTAAGAAAAGCACCAAGTTATGTCCAGAAGATATAGCTCAAAAAACTGAAAGAGTTTTGGGTGCTGCTTATGGAGATATGGCATACACGTGCAATGAATTAGGAGAGTACAAAAAAGCCTTAGACTTATGCAAAGAAGCCTTGGATATAAATGAAAAGTTTGCAGACAAATTCGAAACAGCTAAGAATATGCTTAACATGGGCAATTCATACAATAAATTAAACAAACCTGAGCAGTCAATCGAGTTTTGTGAAAAAAGTGTTCGTATTTTTAAAGAAATTGGTGACAAGAAAGGTGCATCCACCTGCTATGGCATTTTGGCACCCGCTTACCTGGCTTTGGGCGATATAGAAAAATCCCAGCGTTATTTTCAGATGTGTATCGACATAAACAATGATATGAAGCAATATGCTGACCTAGCAATCGTGCATGGAAACAATGGACACTTGGACTATGAAATAGGATTGGAGAAATTTCTGAGTTTTGGTGGTGGCAAACAATATTTGGAAAACAGTGTGCAAAGCTACAAACTGGCAATAGAATCATCCGATAACGTTTTGACCCGTTTATCAGTGGACAAAAACAGAACAGCGTTTTCAGACAGATTTTACAGATGGTATGACGAGCTTACTGCTCCTTTCAATCTGTTAGGAAGATCTGCTGCTGCACTGCTGTTTCTAGATTTAGGAAGAGCAAAGATATTAAGACAACTTGTCTACAAACATGTGAGCTTCCAAGAGAATCACGATGGTGAATTGGCATTCGAATCATCGTGGTCGACCATTGAAAACAAAAAAGAAAGAGAACGAATCAGCACCTTATCTAAGAAAATTCAACTTTTGGAATCTGATGCGACAGTCTTGTTCTACAATTTCAACCGCGCTCAAATATTAACAATTTGGGTACTAGACGCCAAGGGACGCGTGTCTTTGAAAACAACAGACCCCAGTAGCAATTTCTTAACAGCTCAAGATGAACTGGAAGACAACGTCGAAATGGTACTAGACTCGGCGTCCGTTGTTTTACCACGAGCGTATCGTTTTTTCAACCATTCGGCAGTCGTTAATGCCAAAGCGCAAGACAAGAATGCGAAGGCAAGTCACGATGACAAAGAAGTGAAAGACTCGAAAACCAAACGTGACTTAAGATCACCAGCTAAAACAGGTGACAATCCCTGTCAAGATTTAACCAAGGAAACACGTTCTAGTTTATACAGATCCTTGATTAACCCGGTGAAAAGTTTTATAAAGGGAACTAAGCTGATTATTGTTCCACAACGATCTCTATTCTTCGCTCCTTTCTCATCCTTTATCGACGAAAATGGCTGTGTGTTGTCAGAGAAATACCAAATTCAAATCATCCCATCAATTCATGTGTTAGCTATGAGCATACAGTCATCGAGTGGCAAGCCAATCGGAAATTCATTGTTCGTCGGAGATCCTGACGTTACAGGTGCTGGACTACCACGACTACCATGCGCAGCAGAGGAAGTGGAATACCTGGCATCGCTTGTTGATTCAAAACCATTACTTGGAGCTATGGCAACCAAGAAGAATGTGTTGGAGGTTATACCTGAAGCTTCCATTATTCATATTGCCGCCCATGGCGATGAGAAAACTGGTCATATCTTTCTGGCTCTTGAAACAAGTAAATCACCGGCCCATCAGACGTCATCGTCTTATGTTCTCACACAAAGTGATATCTTGAAGTGTAAGCTGACAGCTCGACTGGTCGTTCTCTCCTGTTGCAACACTGGAAAAGGGCAGGTATCTTCTGAAGGTGTATTAGGAATTGCCCGGTCTTTTCTTGGTGCTGGTGCTAGTTCGGTCCTTGTGACCCTGTGGAGAATCAACGACATGTTTACAAAGCTGTTTATGACAGTTTTTTTCAAGAAGATTTTGGAGGAAAAGTCAGTCTGCCTGGCTTTGAAAGAAACGATGAATGAATTCCAAAGAAATGGAGAATATAAATCATTCAAGTTCTGGGCTGCGTTTGAAATATTGGGAGAAGACGTGAGATTCAGTAAAGAAGACATCGAGGAAATCAGACAAAATAACAAATTAAAAAACGAGATATGAGTAACTAATAATGAACAACAAAATATTTAATTTAATGTTTGTTTTAATGTGTTTATTGATTATAGTTGACTTAATGTGATTGTTGCTGATTTAATATGATTGTAATTGAATGTATGTAATAATAAAGTTGACTAGTATTATCAGATTTTAATGTACGTCAAATGATATAAGTGTTGCTTAATTAAGGGGTTGATATAGCATTTTAATTCTGGACAATTTGGAAAGATCTAGCAGAAGCAAAATTAATTTCTTGAACAATAGTGCACTAGTATGCTGTTTCACATGATAGATGGACACAAAGTGTAATGTTGTTACTAGCCATAGCTAATCCAATTTGGCGAAATGATTCATGAATGATAAATAGTAAATATGATATACAATATGTGGTAGAAGCCAGATCGTTCGAGTTTGATCACATAACGTCCTTATAACATGATTTACCACTTCACTCACACGACAGGTTCCGGTTTTGGGCTTATTAGGCCTGGACTATGTTGCAAGAACCTCTTATGTCCTTAACATCTCGATAAAGCATGGACATTCACTCGTTGAAATTGTTAAATACCTTACGAAAATCGCTGGTTGTTTAGACTTGGTTTTTCAACCCGGATATGCTGTTGTCTGATTGCTTCATGAAAAATTTTCTTTGACCATTACGATGACAGAAGAGCGGATAATTCATGAAATAAATTACGAAGCTACGGCAAACCGGATTGCAATGATTTGAAAACGCTCTGAAAAAATCACAGCATACACGAATATCAAGACTCAAAATCTAAAATGGAACCTAGAATCGAGTTTAACCTTACGTTAACTGAAAAAATCATGGATCACTACCTTATGTCTACCTACCATGCAGGTGATTGAGTTACAATTTCTGTCTGATAAGTAAAGAAAAATGGCGAACCAGAATCTAGCCAACTGAATGACAATAATTGTCGGAAAATACCACCAAGAACAACTGAAATCTTAGAAAAACAAGTGCACATGAACACAGTTTGGAGCGAGATAAGTCAGCACATGTCGTGTTCAACGTAGTTATATTGAAGCAACCACAGATCTTCAACGATTCTAGTTTTAAATAGATTTGCAATTTCGAACAGCAATGAACCTACAACGCATAGTATCTCCTGGTTAGTGGATAACGCCTGCTGACATAGAAAACAAGTTTGATCTTACCTCCTCAACATTCAAGCTAAAGACCAGGTCTTGGTTTTGCATATCCCTACAGCATCGTGTGCACATTCAATGCAACTTTCTCCATGATTTATCCGTCAATGATCCTCATTTTGTAGACTTGCGGATCTAAGCTCGTTTTTGTGTTGATGGATATACTTCATATAAATTGTTTCGCAGGTTCTCGTAATGTGACAGATGGTTTTAAAAAACTGACCAGGATAATGTTCAGAGGACGTGTTACGTGCAGGGACATGAAGGAGCGGTAATAGACTGGCAGCGTTAGTAGGGTGGCTGGAATTGCGAAATAAAATAGGAAAATAGAACCAAGAACCAAAAAAGTAAGACAAACAATTTACTGCCGTCAAAGATTCCACTAACGTCTTTAACGGATACTTTTCAGTGTCCCAACAAAATTATATCGTGCAGCTTGATGTGAAGCCGATCTAAGACGGGCAAACAATTAAACAATCTTGTCGCACGCCAACAGTATCGTAGCAGATGTAATTTCGTTTCTTTGTTATTGGCATTTCATTATGATGAAACTGTTGAAGACAACTAGACAGAGCGAGCTTCTTCGACACTTACAACAACAGCGTTAACTGGGAAGACATGTATTCATATTTCTCCGTTATACCGGATGGATAAATCGATGGATTTTAAAAGACACACGTCCGTCAGAACACGAGTACAAAAATAAACTCCCTGTGTAAAATGTGGTAAAGATCTTCACACTGCAAGTGGGTAGGAAAGTGGAGGCTGCGTGATGACTTCAGCATGATGACATTACAACCAAATTTTAAAAAAAACTTCACATTTAGCAGTAATACAGCTAAACATTTTAGTTAAAAAAAACAAATAAATTTGATTATGTCATTCTATTATTAAATATCTAAGTATTCCCAGTCAATTTTAGCAAATATTTCAAGAACTAAACAGATAATCCATATCCCAAATTTTAGATAAATTAATGATAGTTTTGAGAAGGCCATTTTTGTAGCTACTGAAAGTAAAAATTGGAAACAAAGACGTCAAAAATTTACCTTAAATAGTTTGTTGTGGCATAGGTATGTGTGTAAAACAATAAGACCAATATTAAGGCTTCAATATTACTGTTTGAAATCGGAAAAAAAAGCAAAATAAAGAAAATGTTATTCGCTCCATCACGAATCACGCCAGTTGGGTCTCCTATCCATGATACTACAATGATGTGAAATGCGATCTTGGAGCGGCAAAGTCAAATCTAGCGAACTGGCGAACTTGATTAAGAAGTCGGCAAAGTCAACTCAAAACATGTGTTGGGTTTTTGCAATGTCACCTCGTGATCGAATGATGTACTGAAGTACTTCGTTCCCAAGGCCTATTGTAAAACGGAGGAGGGAATTTTCCTTCCCTCTAAAAGGCCTTGAGAACGAGGCTGCATTCACAAGTCAATGGTGAGATGACACCTTTAAATTGTGTACAAGTATAGGCAGCGTTAAGAGAGACACTAACAAGAGTTTCTTAAAGGATATCCTATAGAAATTTTCATGAGGTTGTCATTTATGACCCCCCATTCTTATAATTAAGGATTTTTGATATCATGTCTTAGAAAAAGATGTCTCCTTCTACAACTATCCTCTCTATTGACTGCTCTCTGTGTTTGTTCATTAATATATTAATTACTTTCCTTACTTAATTTTGCATGAGATGACAATGACGTAAATCTGACGTCATTTTGAAAATTGGTTTAAAAAGTAACAAATCAAAACAAAACCAATGCACGAAACATTAGCAAATCACAAAGAACCATAAAACATCAGGACCAGGGTTAGTTCAGTTTTAATAAAGTCAGTTTTCCGCTCCAGCCGTGTCGTACCTGTGAGCACGCGCAGATTAAAAGTAGATTGAAAAAATTTGCGTATCAAAATAAAAAATGCGTTGCTGGTAACACCGTGGAAAAATGTCTGCGCATGCGCGCGGACAAAATAAAAATGGCGGGAAGTTAAGACATTTTATGTTTAAAGCCAAGTGTGCCAAATAAAATAATATGATGGACGGATAGACTAGATGTTCATTGTAACAAATTATGTGAAAAATTGTTGTTATAGCGGGGCATGCAAGATTTCCAACATATATTTCCTGATGAGTTAAAAATGGCTAAAGTAACCCCTATCTATAAAGAAGGGGATAAAAGTAACTGTGGAAATCATAGACTTATTTCGGTTCTGCCAGTTATTGCCAAAATTTTGGAAAAACTTATTTGTGACCAACTACGAGAATTTCTAAATGAAAACAATATCATCTCAATACAACAATCAGGATTCCGTAAGCTTCATTCGACGGAAACGTCTTTACTGCAAGCAACAGACAAGTGGTTAATGAATATCGATAAAGGTTTAATTAATGGTGTACTGTATTCCTTGATCTCAAGAAAGCGTTTGATACGGTAGACCATCAAATTCTTTTATCTAAACTTGAAGTATATGGCATAAGGAACCTGGCTCTTAGTATTTTTAAATCATACTTAGATAACAGAACTCAAATCTGTGTATTAGAGGGAATAGAATCAGAGCTAAAAAAACTTGAATATGGTGTTCCACAGGGATCAAATTTAGGATCCCTGTCGTTTTCCTTCTACATAAATGATCTTCCTAACTGCCTGCTAAATACTCAGGCTTCCATGTTTGCTGATGATACTAATTTGTGCACTTCAGGCATTTCATCAGCGGACATTGAGAACAAAATTAATGATGATCTACTTAATGTCAACTCTTGGTTGGTAACAAATAAGCTGACTTTAAACATTAAGAAAACAGAGTTATGCTTATGGCATCAAAAAGGAAGCTGAAGCAATTTACTCAAACTCCGGATATTGTAATTAGAAGGCATTCAATTAAGCAAGTATTTAACAAGAAGGTGTTAGGGATTACCCTTGACGATGAATTAAAATGGTATGAACACAATGATGAGCAGTGCAAAAAGATATCTAAATCCATTTGTCTATTAAGAAAATCAAAACAACATGTAAATCAAAATGCACTGATAAATATCTATAATTCACTAGTCTTACCACATTTTATTTATCATTCAAATGTATGGAATGATGGTAGTCGCTCACATTTGAATAAACTCTATAAACTACAAAAGAGAAGAGGGCTGCTCGTATTATAACAGGCTCTAGTTATGATATTAGGACAAAGGAGATCTTTGACCATTTAGAATGGGAACCGATAGAAAACATCCTTAAGAAAAGGGAAATAAGCATGACGCTTAAAGCATTAAAAAGACAACTACCAGAATATATATCAGACATGTTTACTGTTACAAACAACGCCACCTACACTGCGACTCACGATATTAGTTTTATAAGATATTTATGCCGTACGTATTCAAAATGAGCATTACTATTCATTAAAACTTACGAACATCAAAACAAAGTTGTGAGAAGATCTTTACGATGTTGATATTGATGTTAGTCACATGACTGAAAAAATATGGCGCTGTTCCATATTTCAGGTAGACCACGCTATTAGTTTTAAAAATATGATAACACGATAAGACGTCGTTTTTAACTTAATTGGAAGTGGAAACGACATTCTTTAACCAAAAACAGCATAGGTAACAACAAGAGAATGTTTTAGTAAGATAATAAACGAACTTGGTGTCATAGTTGAAGGATTTTTCAAAGAATACATGGAACGGCGGAAAAGAGGGATTCTGGACTTCTAAAATAGATAAGAATGGGAAGTATTAGGCATTTGAAGGAGAACTGTAAATTATCATGATCAACGTCTATCAACATTTTGAGAAAGTTTGCTTTGCCATATATCTTCAAACCCAGCAATGATGGATTCCTGGTAATCAATAATAATTTTAGAACTACCTCCACTGGTGTCGTGGAATGAAAGTTTGGAACTGGATTGAGGCAAAAAAAATGCTTGTGAGCACAACGGAAGTTTGTCCTTTTGACGGGCAGACGAAATCAGCATGATAAAGCTTGGAAAATGCATGCATTGGTTAGGTTATTGATATTCAATGATGGTATGTGACAGGCGAGGCTAAGGAGTCGAGAAAAAAGTGGTAAAGTAAACGAGTTCTGCTGGTAACAGCGGAAATAGGGATCAGAGGTGTCTTTTGCACATTTAGACACATATGAAGACATGTTGGTTGCTAATAATACGGATCTAAATGACGTTCTACCACTTCTTTGGCAGGTACCTAAAACCTTTCATCAGAAGTTCCTTTTCCCAGCATTAGGGCATTATCATGTTGATCTCGACTTGTCTGTCTTGTCTGTCTCGACTTGTTGTGCTCTTAAGCATTTTTTTGCTTCAATTCAGTTTCAAACGTTTATTCTACGACACCAGTGGAGGTACTTTTAGAATTATTATTGATTACCAGGAATCCATCATTGCTAGTTTTGAAGATATATGGCGAAGCAAACTTTCTCAAAATGTTGATAGACGTGGATCATGATAATTTACGAACCGTTCTCCTTCAAATGCCTAATATCTCCCACTCTTATCCATTTTAGAAGAATAGAATCCCTCTTTTTCGCCGTTCCACGTATTCTTTGAAAAATCCTTACTATGACACCAAGTTCGTTTATTTTCTAACTAAAACATTCACGTGTTGTTACCTATGCTGTTTTTGGTTAAAGAATGTCGTTTCCACTTCCAATTAAGTTAAAAACGACGTCTTATCGTGTTATCATATTTTTAAAATTAATAGCGTGGTCCGCCTGAAATATGGAACAGCGCCATATATTTTCAGTCATGTGACTAACATCGAATATCAACATCGTAAATATCTTCTCACAACTTTGTTTTGATGTTCGTAAGTTTTAATGAATAGTAATGCTCATTTTGAATACGTACGGCATAAATATCTTATAAAACAAATATTGTGAGTCACAGTGTATAGTCTTAGAAGCAACGACCGTAAACTTCACTTAAATAAACCCAACACTGAAAAAATCCTTCTCATATAGGGCAGCGTTTGCATGGAACAATTTACCTTGTGATGTAGCTTCTGATTATGAGTCTCTGTCTATTGCAAGATTTAAAAAATTAATTACTAACTATTGCAAGATTTTGGAAGATGTCAATTGAGAATATCTCAAGACAATATTAGTCATTTCATGACACTTGTTTGACTTTTGTGGAGTTGGGCTTGTGTATATGTCTTCATAAAACTTGCATAATTGTACTGTCTGTGTATATTTTCTATATTTTTTATATTTTTTTATAGTATATTTCTAGATTTAATATTTTAGTAAATTGAAACGGCCTCTAGAAAATCAGACTTTGGCTGAAGAGCTACCGTCTTTAAACGAGAAAGTTAAGAAAAATCGTTAAAAGTTAAGGATTTAAACCCACTCAAATTGTAGCGAAGACTATAAAGTTTAAACACTGAGTTGACGACAATTCTTTAATGCGTGGCGACTAACATTTTTTAAATAAAACCTCTCGATATTGCATTAATAAACAAACAGGCTACAAATATTTCGTACAATAAATTTATTTTTAACAGTCACCTTTGGTTCTTTTGCTTGCATAATACTGTTTCTTGAACGTGTAGGCTATAATTATTTCTAGTTCTTATGTTTTCACATTCATTATTTTCCTGTCAGTTTTACAGAAAAGGCACTCATGTAAGTTTTTCCGTTTCGCCTCCATTTTGAGTCTTCCACAACCTTCGGAACACTTCCACACCACGTTCGCAAGGTAAATTCAGTAAAGCTGACGCATGCGCAGACATTTTTTTCGCGGTGTTGTTGCTGATGGACTTTTTGAACTACTAAAAAACTACTGACATCAGTAAATTCCCGTGATTCAGTTTAAAATTCAAAATTTTTGGTGCAGTTACCGTTAGAGTTGAGGAAAAGTTCGTATGCTCTAAGAATAGTAGCGATTAAGGACGATTCAAGTAAATTTCAAAGCAAAATATAAAAAAATTCAAGAACTGAAAATAATACTTAAATTGAGAATTAATTTAAATGTACTCATTTTCCTAGTACTTATCCCCCAAAACGTACGTCCATAATTCTAGACTTCTGCTGATCGTCAAAAGTTCAATATCAAATGGCGTCACACGATATATCACAGTTTGACGTTTCCGTTCAAATGTTCCGTTCACACCATGTCGGCGAATGTAGAGTAACAATAACCGTGAGAGTTTGAAGTTACACTATCGTTGCAAAAGCTGCCAACAGCAATGATTTTGTACTGGCAGAGTTTCGAAACTTCATCGTTTGATCGTTATCTTTATAGAGGAACCTTGTAAAATGACTGATTATGCCATCAATGTTTTACAAATATTCAACAACCTTATCTACAGTTATTATAACAAAATAACTGTGACACGCAGTCCACAGTTGAGACACTGTCAGATTTTTGAGATATTAATATGGTTATTATTATCTCAAAAATATGATACCTTTCAAATTTTACCTCTACCATAGGCAACCCAAAAAGTGCGTGTAAAATTTGTCACGAGCCGCAAGCGCCATTCATGAAATGGATGGGAAAACCTCGCAATTCATTAGAATTTATAGTTTTTCACAAAGTCGGTAGCCGAATGATTGTCGAAGTTGCTAATCGTTTCATATTCGGAAAATGATCGTAACATGCGTAACAGATTGACAAACCCGGAACCGCTATTCTTTTTAACCAGTAAAGAATGCTTGTGCATGTGTTAGACCAGCAGAAATAATAAAGAAGAGGGACTGCAGCTCAAGAGATTGATTACAAAGAAGGTAAATAGATCATGTAAGGTAGTGAGAGGTGATACTATATGTTATTTTATTTGGTAGAAAATATTAATTATGACTATTACATGTTTTTAAATATGTCAGATTATGAGTGCTTTGTGTTACTTTTTTCAACAAAATCTCGTGATGGAATGACAGACAAAAAGAACTTGATAAATTTAAAAGGCCCCTCGTAAATTATCCCATACGTGTTAAGCTGTTAACCGCAATGAATTTTAAAAATTAAAGTAGGTTAATTTTTTATTAATTTCAGCAAATCTTTTGAATATCTTTGAGTCCAGATCTCGATTCAGGTTTATCTATTAATTTCAGTCATACTCTGGTATGAGCATCATATTACATAATGATCTTATTTTTACTCTAATGAAGTTGTACACAACGGGATTGTTATTTAATTTACTTATTTAAATTAAATATTTATACAGGAACATTTGGTTTAGCATTACTGCTTGTTTAAACAAAGTCCTGGGAATTATTACTATAACAATACATAATTACAAGAAAATTAAGGAAGTCTATTAATTGTCCATTCTTCATAATTGTTTGTTTATCAAATGATTTAAAATACCGCTTTGCTCTGATCTTAAACGTCTGGAATTCACTTATGTTTTGAATACTTAGCGGAAGAGTACTACTTGCGCGCTTGGTTTTTTCGCGTGTTGACCTAGCACCCTTGCGCGCTTGGCATTAATCAATTGCCACTGATCTCTATAACTGAAATGGAGCGCCTGGGTACGAGGCTGGGAATAGTATTAAATTAACCACTTTCAATAATACATGCTGCACTCCGATTTAGCTTATTTAAATAATCCTTACTGCCAACACTACAACTATCCCGAACAGGTGCGCAGTAGTCAAAGAAAGGCAGTATCATCGCATTGTATAATGTTAAACAAGTATGCTTAGGTAATACTTTACGTGCTCGACTGAGTATTCCCTGTCTAGAGGAAATCTTTTTACCCAAGGAACTAACATGATCTTTCCAGGACAGGGTTTGATCTAAGATTTTACCAAGATATTTAAAGGTACCTACTGTAGTTATGTTATCTGCCATGACCATAAAATTATCGACTGTCGAGTGTCTCTGGTGTGTACCTATAAGCATGGTTTTGGTTTTATCGAAATTAAGTATCAGACAATTTGAGTAGAGCCACCTGAGCAAATTATTCAGGTCAGAGGTAATCTTAGATTCAATATCATTTACACATTTACTACTAAAATAAATAAGTGTATCATCAGCATAAAGCTCTACACTACATATGAGCTAACTGCAAGAGAAGGTCGTTTATGTACACAATATATAACAATGGCCCCAGAGCACTACCTTGGGGAGCCCCCCCATGGGGTTCAGAGATAATATCATTGATATAGATACTTTGTGTACGATTAGTTAGATAAGAAGAAACCCTCTGAATAGCGGAATGATTAAAACCAAATTTAGGAGCTGATTACATGATCCTGCTTACCCGGGATTAAATGAAGCGCAAAATGATCTTGAGGTATTGAAAAAAGTCATTTTATGAAGTACAAAACAACCAAAGTTAGAATGCCTTCAGTATTGATCAATGAAAAGATATATTTTACAAAAATTTATGCCAGACACTATTTTGTTTATTTCATATTTTGGGAAAACAAAAATCGCAAGCAATCAGGAATTAGACATTTTTTATATCAAAAACTATGACTTATTTCAATACATCAAAATCATGTTACGCTTCATTTGATCCCGGGTAAGCGGGACCATATAATCAGACCCTTAGATAGCTTATCAAGCAGTATTTGGTGAACTAACGTATCGAAAGCCTTACTTAGGTTAAAGAAAACAAGACCAGTAATAAGGTCTTTGTCGATATTGTGAAGCAGGGTGTTAGTTTGGGTAAGACAAGAGGCTGTTGAGCGTAGTCGACGGAAACCCGATTGACGGAAAGAAAGCAATTTATGTTCTTATAGAATGTTTTTCAAGAATCTTTGAAAAGATAGGCAACACTGATATAGGTCTAAAGTTCGAAGGGTCTGTCTTAGATCCAGCTTGATGAATGGGTGTAACTACTGCATGTTTCCAATCAATTGGTAAGATTTCCTTATTCATAGTTCTGTTCATAAGGATCGTAAGGGGTTCAGCAAGACCAGAAGCTCCATCCTTTATTAGACGTGATGGTACACCTGCCATACCAGATGATTTCTTAGTATTTACTGCACATGATTGGGTATAAGCAAACTCCATAGAAATCGAACTCAGTTCAAAATGCAAATTTCGATCAAGATTTCCCATGAGTTGGATAGAAGAAATGTGAGATATTGGCGAAAGAGTCTGTCTGAGCTTGGCAGCAACTAAAGAATAAACCGAATCTCGATGATATTTTCGAAGAATCTGTAATTTCAACACCGTCTATTACAAGGGACTTAACTTGGTTGCTACAGATATTAGTTAAAATCACTTTTTTAATGGTTTTTTAAAGCATACTAGAGTTTAGCTTATTTTCTTCAATAAGATTTGAATAATGGCTTTTTTTAGCTGATCTAATGCGGGACATTACCATTTTCCTTAACTCTTTGTAAGCTTTACAATCGGTGCTCAAGTAAGAGTTTTTTGGCTTTTTGTGGTGAACTTTGCATTACTAATCTTCTGATTTCCCTATTCATCCAAGGTAATGAGTTTCTACGAACTCTCTTAATACACATTGGAGCATCTTTTCAATCAATGTAATTAGGGTTTCTTTAAATGACACCCACGCATCTTTAACTGTAAGAGATGTATCAATAAAATCCCAGAAGGTCGGTATTATGCCAATCTAAAGTGAACTTATCAACTGAGTAGGTTAAAACTTCTATATCTAATAGTTTTATTTGGACTCTTTCGGGCTTTCGCCCGCCGAATAACATAATAGCCCCTCGTAAATTATCCCATACGTGTTAAGCTGTTAACCGTAATGAATTTAAGAAATTAAAGTAAGTTAATTTTTTATTAATTTCAGCAAAGCTTTTGAATCTCTATGAGTCAAGATCTCAATTCAGGTTTATCTATTTTCAGTCATACTCTGGTCATGAGCATCATATTACATAATGATCTTATTTTCATTCCAATGAAATTGTACACAACGGGTTGCTATATGTTGAACGATTTTTGTAGTCTTTAAGAATAAAGCAAGAACAGAATGACCTAAATCATTTCAGGCTTCAACATGTCTTAACCAGACACATGACTGAGTCAGCCTACGGAAATTCAAGAAAATTGAAGCTAACTTAAGGTGAGATAAAATACTGTTTAAACAGAGATTATATCAAAGAAGCACTGTGCTAGATGCTCTAGCCCAACTATGCTGCTGTATTAACCTTATATTAATCTTTCTGTTAAATGAAAGTCGAAAACTAACAGCCGAAAGAGTATAATATATGTAATTCCCACAATGAGAATTTAGTTCTCTCATATTTTGGTTTGTTTTTTGTTGAGTGCAGGTCTTCAGTGACGCATCACAAAATTATTGCCGAAGTGCAATCATGCTTTAATATTAAGAGGTCTGACGACGACGCAAACCTGTTGTTAAAACCAGCTATATATAAACATGTAATAAAGCGAATATATGAGGCAAAGGACTCATGTCTAAAACGTCGAAGATTTGATGCCTTCAGTTTAGCTGAAAAATATCCGATATAGAGTGTCGATATAAGCTTGTTTCTTTTGATATTCCCACTAATATAACGCGATGTGCTTCTGACTATAACGAAACCAAGTCTGGCGTGTGCGTTGAGTTCCGGTCGTTGCTCTCTCTGGTTTTGAGTACTCCTACGTACTACATATCTAAGGCAATACGAGCCAATACTGGCGCCATTACTTGAAGGTTTTACAATCTACCTTCATTAGCTACAATGTAAGTAAGTTTTTGAAGTATAACTAAAACTTTTATGTAGACGCTCTTGTATTGTATAATAATTATTATTAATTAGTGTATTACTCCAAGAAAATCTGCATGCCTGGAGATCATTTCAAGGCTTGTTATGTGAAAATATAGCTTTGCCTAGCTGCTGCCAATGACTAGCGAGATGCTCCCACTTGCAATTTGCAAAAGTAGACCATAGAGTTGATCCACATGACAAAGAAGAACCAGTAAATAAATTCTCTTTTTTGTGCTATCTTTTTATCTTTCATTGGAGGGACAGGAGAACCTAATTGTACTCTTCTGTTTATAAATAAGTTAAACATCTTTTTCAATTTATCTTAATTCCTCTACTTATATTAATGCATGGAAAAATGCTAGTCGATGCTGAAGAAAATATTTGAGAAAGAAGTCTTCGACCAGCGAAATTGAAAAAGTAAACGAGGCTTACCTGTAAGGTGAAGCTTGATTTAGATTCTCTGATTCATTGGCCAGGACAGGAAGTCACGTGAGATAGAGCGCGCGATGACAGAGCATTCAGTTTTTAAAGAACCAGCTGTGAATGAAACATTTGTATGTGCTTTAGGGTGGGACAGCGATTCTTCAATCATTTAGCCCATAGGGTGGGAATGTGACTTCCTGTTCCTGACCAATGATTCATAGAATCTAATTACATCAAACTCCACCTTACATGTAAACCTCGTTTAATTTTTCAGTTCTACTTCATCATTGGTTTGTCAATAGAGTTTTTGGGTTGCTTTTATGCATGGTGCTTTCTTGTTCATCTTCATATTCTTGGGCCAGATATATATTGCAGGTCGAGATCCGGTGCCACTGAGGCATGAATCTCTCGGATATCAGCTTCACTTGCAGTAACCTTTACAAATCATCAAAATTTTTGTTTTCGTGATCTTCTACGTTAAGCCATGTTTTCAAAAATTACGCAATGATTGTAATACGTCGACCTTTACCGCTGAGAACGCTCTGGTTTCGGAAACATAGATATTTCTACAGTACGAGCGTCGTTCTTTCTGTCACAAAACTCTCCCAAAAAATGTTTCACTTTCCTCATCGTAGCTTTGTCAAAACTTGTTTTCCCATCCACTAAGTATTGGGTGTTGCTGTGATTTGTCGATTTTTCGATGAACTTCTTTGTTTCTGCAGGGACAATATCAACGATAATATTGTTACAGTACCAGCCGCGAGTAAGGGTACCTCTCGCTACCGCTACGCCACATTTCGTCTCACTCGCAAGCACTCGCGACTCGAAACTTTCGAGTGCTTGCGAGTCAAAAGGCTCAGATAATTTGTACATACTAGGTTACCAGAAAGGTATGGAATGCTGCGGAGCCTTAATTATTTTATAGGTTATTGGGAAAAGACATTTATGCAACCCAAAATATATTCAGTGGGATCCTAGTGTGCATTATTAGCCTGCCAGTACATTACTCGGATTGACTCAGTTTGTCTGCCAGAAGATATCATGTTTTAGACTGGCTTAAGCATAAGGGGTCAAAAGGGGTCAAATCTATTTGTCGACGACCCCTTAGTACTATGCGATCAGTGAATTTTTCTTGTGAAAAGCCTGGCCAGTGGCAGTGGGAAGAACAGCTTTCTACCCGTACGGTATTAACTTGTTATTAAATAAACCAATTCGCGAAAAATTATTCATGTTGGGAAGTAAAATTGACACTAAAAGTTTTGAAATCTTGAAAACGGCATTCTGCCTAACATATTATACTTAATGTATCATGTCTCTGGATCATATTCAAATTATATACTTACTTCCGTTTTTTGGCAATTTACTTCCGTTTCCTCATCTTTTAGTTGTACCAATTTCTGTTTCCTCATCTTTTAGTTGTATATGTTTATCTTTTAGTTTTATCGTAGTTATGAACATAAATTTATGTTATAACATCAATTTATGAGCACATAACATGGTTAAGGCTATTTCAGATACCTTGAAGCAGATCGGTCCCAGTACTTTCGTTAATTTCACACGGCCAACACAGTTGAATTAGACGTAAGTGTAATGTTTTGCTATATTAAACTTTACTAGCAAAAAGTATTATATTTAAGACTATTCTCACTCACTGGGACTTTATCTACTTCACCAAATTTAGCTAAAGAGGGAGCGCGCAGCGCGACAATCATTACTCGCCCTTCGGGCTCGCGCTTTAGCTAAATTTGGTGAGGTAGATACAGTCCCAGTGAGTGAGAATAGTCTTAAATATAATACCTTTTGCTAGTAAAGTTTAATATAGCAAAACAGTACACTTACGTCTAGTTCCACTGTGTTGGCCGTGTGAAATTAACGAAAGTACTGGGACCGATCTGCTTCAAGGTATCTGAAATAGCCTTGACCACATAACATCGACAAATTTGAATATAACACCGATAAAATGAGCATATCATTGATTTATTTGTTTTCGATATTTTGTCCGTAAAAAAACTTCATGGATGAGGAATATTTTTTACAGCTACAATGAACTCTGAAATACTTAGTTGTTGTATAATTATGTTTGTTGGAAATGTTTTCTAGAACACAAACATACGAAATTTAAAACTGTCATAATTCCACGGCAAATAATATCGCGTGAACAGCAGATGCGTCTTAGAACATAACATGAATATATTATGCAGCGTCTCTGTTCAACTGTGGTTTGTTAACTTCGATTACAGTTGACTATTAGCACAAATGGTAATGTTGGAAAATTATTATCGCTAAAAAAACGCGCTTTAATACAATTTCACAGACGCAATACTATCAAATAGAATGTATATTAAAATTCCACTGCAATTTAATATGAAATTTAACTTGTCGTGCGAATAACAAACTCGTTTTAAATTGTAGTTAGTATTTGACTATTAACGAAAACAGCAGACTTCAAAAATGAACATATTCAGAAAAACAAATTGTCTTCCTTTCGCACATATAATTTAACCTTGATAAGGCATTTGCTTTTGAGTTTTGACCACTGGATAGTGCATCGTAATAGAAAATACAAATAAAATTGAAGCCGGAAACGTACACGTCATATTTTGAGAGCGGCGGCCATGCATAAGGGCCCCACTCAAGAATTAAATCAACGTAGTTTCTTTTACAAAACTGATTTTTAGGAAGCTTTTACCCTAAAACGTAAAACTTTTGTTTCAAAACGTAAGCTATTTGTCCTGTAGTAGAAATCTATAGCATTCGATGCTCAAGTGGGGCCATTCAACATGGCCGCAAGTCAAAAAATAGGTACGCACAATGCGTACATGCGTCTACGTTACGTTATGGTGTACGTGTAAGAAGGCGTAGAATCAGTGACAATGACAAAAAACAATATTCAAACAAAATATATATAATCTAAGCAAAACAATAAAAAATACAATTATTCAAAAACAGTGAATGACCACGATACTACGACAGTACTTGTCAATTTTAAAAAGAAAAAGTTCAAAAATTACAAATAAAGATAACATTTATGTATATTGAAGATGAATAAAATAATAAGTGACTGTTCTTTATGACTATATTTTGAGATGTGCTATGTATCTGTGTTGGTATATTTAATACATGATTTTCCACTTTCTAGTCAGCAGGCTCATTTATAATTTGTTTAAACAGTGTTATTTATTTTGAATTAAGGATCCCCCATCATCAAAATCCTTTCTTGATTTTTCAGTAGGATCAACAATTGTTGATTAGATTTACTCCATATACCACCATATCCGTTATGGTACATGATGTGTTGCATGCTATATATGTACTAGCTTTCCGTTATACTTTAGCAATCAGTACCAAAACCAAGGTGTTTGTTTGACTGTCATTTTGTACTGATTATCAAATGCCACTTGTCAAATTATTCCATAACTTATACTGTAAATATCTCAAATGGAATATGTCCATCCATGTATATGGTATAACGTTTGATTGTTTGTTTTCACATTATATGGCAAATGTCTGTGCTGTATTATTCCAGATATAGCAGCTAGTGCATTGTTTATTCTGCTGCACGGTCTTTCATTTATAATGCCTCACCAAGTTCCACACATATGCAATTGAGTATTCCATATGACACAGCAACATAACTGTCAACATCATACTTAGTGTATTTCCATTACTGTAACATTGGGTGTAGCCATACATGTGTGTTGAACGTTAGTTCACAAATCTAGATCGGCAATGTCCCAAATAACTTTTAACAATATCGGTGCATTTGTTTTTTTTTTGTTCCACTGTTTTTTGTTTTCAAAGTTTCACCATGTCTCATACATATGTCATTGAGTATTCCACATGACACATAGCAACATAACTGTAACACTGTAACATTGGTTGTGTCCATACATGTTCAACGAATTTTAGTACTTTACATTGCTCCTTCTTTTTCTGGCCATTGACTAAAATAAAAAAGCAAGAAAACAAAATTAGAATTCAAAGAAGCTCTGCTAAAAATTAAAGTGGTCAGGAACAAAATTCAAAACTAAAATAAACATGAAAATACATACCTGTTAATATAATGAGTACCGGTATTCAATCTTTTGCATATATGGTTGGAATGTCCAATAATATGGACCAACCATACACTAAAGATATTACAGCAATTACTATCAACACAGGTGGTTTACCATACTGCAGCATCTGAAATATAGCAGTTACATGATTAGTTTAAATGCTTGGATTGTAACATTTTATATTTACATTGCTTTGTTATAATTGGGGTCACTACAGGTGAACTATCATTGCTGTTTCATTCTGTAGAAATGCGACAATTGCTTTTCAACTGTACCTAGCTCATTCACTGTAGATCTATCTTTCTTGGCATGACTTCCACATTGCTTTATGATCACTGCAGATCACATATGATGATCACTAAAGTATGTTTCTAAATTACCTGAGACAATTTCCACATTTTATACAATGCTGGTATATATATATATATATGGTCAATAAGTGTTTGTTATCAGTTGTAGGATTGTCAACTAATTTTCTACAGCCATTGTCTCTGACCCTGACATTATAAAGTAATTCCCTTACCGCTTCAACCAACCAATTCACATTAAAATCTCCCTTAAATATGCTATGGCTGCTGTGATCGACAATGTGCTGCAATGCTGAAATTAATTTATATTATATTGTTACCCTTGTTTGTAATTTGTATAAAATTCTCTGTAAAATTTGCGATTTTAAAGCAAATATCTAAATTTTATTATCCAAAACAAAACAGCTAAGAACTTTTGAGAGCATACCTTTGTAAAATCCCAGAAAGAAAGCAAAGAAACACTTTACAAACCGCCAAATATTATTCAGCACTTTAAACGATATGCCTTCGAAGGAACAAAGCACACTGCATTGAATTTGCAGCGCTACCATAAACTTCATACGTCATGAGTTATATTGTCACAACTTCGGGGCATTGTCGGTAAAATTAAAATACTTTTAAGTGTTAGAGTTTATTTTGTAAGCTCGTGACGTCGAAATACGTCTTTTCGTTGACCAAACACAGCCAGTCACCCAGCCAGCCAGTCCCCCAGAATTTTCGCCTACATAGCTCTACGTTGTTATGCAACGTAGACCCAAAAATATGAGGTACTTCTGGCTTCAAAACCCAACAATAGATGCGCTATCGAGCTTTATGCTTTTGACTAATTACGATTTTTTAAACAGCCAGTCTGAAACATGATACCTTCTGAACACAAGACACAATTGGTGACGAAACACAGGTGAGTAAAGGTGTTCTGCGCATTTCCGAACGCGCATGACCACAATGCCCTGCGGTAAACATGGTTTGAGATAAATTCTCTCCTACATACACAAATTAGATCTGCTGCTTCGCTCGCTCGCTTCAGGCTCGCTCGCTCCGCAGCAATCAAAGTTATATGCGGAGACGCAATAGTCATATGAAACGTAATAAAAATCATGGATATTATAGCGTGTTTATAAACGACTGCCATATGATGGGACATATTTTCTACGATATATTACTATAGATCTGTATACTATTACTAACTTTAAAAGCGAAACATGCCGCAGCAGTCAAAACGGTAAAAATTACAGCAAAATGCGAATGATCAGATCAACAAATGCCATATTTAAATATATATGGCCAAATCATTTAACTTTTTATACTCGAATATGCTCCGCTGTAACAATTGACATCGGCTTCGCGTTTAGAGAGACCTTAAGATTGCCGTTTACCTCAAATGCCTAACCGCAGTTTGCAAGCTGCCGTTTGCCAATTGCGGTATCTGATTTTGGGAAATTAAGATTGCGGGAAATACTGCGGTGTGAGGAAATTTCAAATTGGCGGTGGCCCAAAGGTATCGTATTTATCGTGTTTGGTTATTAAATTTTATTTATACTTCTTTAGAATGAAAAACATCTAACTTGTGCCTGATTTTCTGCTAGCAGATGCTTTAGAGATGTTTTGCAGTTGATGTTGCATGACGATAGCAGCTCATCCAGCGATGAAGACGACCTGGACTTGTTGTTGCTAGCAAATGCCAGAAAAGTATATTGGATATCAAGGGACTACTTGTACTGGACTGGAATGCCTTATGATAATGCTACGGCGGCTCGCATATCCAAATACGTGGTGTGACCTAGTGTATATATTTGGTAGACCAGAGGCTGAACTGAGCATCATTTTTAATACGGTATGTACTCTTTTTTAGCCTGTGTTGCAAAAATTAACTTTATCTACTATACCTATTATAAGAATCTATGTTGCTGTTTCATGTACTTAATGTCATAATACAAACCGGTACTTTATTTGTACAATTGATACTAAATTCACTTAGTACGTCTTTTTAAATTCACCTCTGTCCCTATATTTTAGGTTATCCATGACGTTTATACACGGTTCAATCACTTGCTCACTACATTAGACCTAATGTGGCTAGATCCAGAGGTTATGTCAAATACTATGCATGGAAAAGGAGCTCCACTATCCCAGTGTTGGGGTTTCATTGATGGAAGTGCTCGGCCTATTGCTCGACCAGTAAAAAACCAAAATGTAATGTACAGTGGCCACAAACGAATCCACTGTATAAAATTTCAGGTGTGTTAAAAAACAAATTTATACACGATGACCAATTATCATGTGAAATTATGTTTTCAGCTGGCCTGAAAGTCTAAATTTTACTCTTTTTACCTTTAGTCAGTTATCACTCCTAATGGTTTGATTGCCAACTTATTTGGGCCTGTTGAGGGAAGGCGTCATGATGCCTTTATTCTAGGCATCAGCGGTCTGCTACCTCAGCTTGGAAGGATTACAAAACCAGATGGTGAACCCTATGTTGTGTATGGGGACCCAGCATATGGGATGTCAGCTCATATTATATCTCCATTCAAAGGAGCACACTTAACTCAGCTACAACAGCAATTTAACCATAAAATGAGTGAAGTTCGAGTATCTGTGGAATGGGGTTTTGGCAAAATTATTCAGTACTTCACCTACCTAGATTTTCGCAAGAATTTAAAGGTTTTGTTGCAACCAGTTGCAAAGTACTATGCTGTTGGAGCACACTTGACAAACTGTCACACATGCCTTTATGGCTCTGTCACTAGTTCATTTTTTGACTTAGAGCCTCCGAAACTTGAGGAGTACCTGGCAAATGAAAACTAGATCCTAGTGGTTGATAAGATGCCTAAAATAAGGAATACACACACATTTTCTAATAATTTTTTTCCGTATAATATTTATTTCACACCCAATTATATTATAATCATCATTAACATTATTTAATAATTTATTAAACATGTAAATATATAACTTATATCTTTGTACATATGATACATATAACAAGATTTAATAACTATGAATTTGTGTAACAAAGTTGTGTAATATGTGTAACAAATGTTAAGAATGAAATGAAACATGATTGTTTTAGACGGCCTAACTTTATACACGTTATTAACTATTAATTATAATTATTGATTTGATTTTAACCTGATTCACCTTTGATTTATGTATTGATCAGCATGCGGGAGATGGGGACATCTGTTGATTGACGATAGCAAGACAGATTAGGGCTTGAGGCTTAAAATGAGATTAACAAGGAATTACGAGTAAGGCTAAGAAAAAAGACGGTGTTTGTCAGACAGTTAGTCGAAAGGTATTTTGTGAAAGCTGTAGAGATCCACTCTTCAGGTAACGATGATTTATGTTAGTGTTCATTGTATCAGTTTCTTTACACATCTAATCGCTATGAATCATTACTAATTTAACCTAATCATTTACTATAGAATGTATTTCTTATAATATATTACGAAAAATCTCTACGGCGTATTGTGATTTTGTCCCTGGAAACAAGTTCTGAAGAAGTGTATGGTGCCGATCTAGCAGGCAATCTTGGTTATTGGGCAAGATCATAATGGACGAGGAAGCTCAGAGTGGACAGTTAGACGGAGGCGAGTCAGCGAAGACGGTAAACAGTGCAACAGGCGAGTCAGTCGCAAATGTAGCAGCCGATCTGAAGAAAAAACGCGCGACCTATAGAGGTAAGATCACACGAGCCATCAATAGAGTAAGGCGATTTATCGAGAAGGGCGCAGAATCCCGCAAGAAAATTGAAAACGAATTTACTCAAATTCAAAAGGACTTTGACTTAGAGATGTATGCTTATTCCGAAGAGAGCCAAACGTCAAATATGGACGATTGGGAGGACGAATTAGTAAATGATTTTTACGAAATAGAAGCGGATGTTGAAGAGTATCTCCGTTCAGTCTCTGATTCTTCTAGCGCTGAACCAAAGTCCTTAAATAAGAAACAGACTCCCAGTCAATTGAGCAATAAGGAAGCCATAGCAACAAGCGTGCCTGAAGAAACGCTGCCCAGCACTTCTGCAGAAATATTCCATGTTGAGAGTGAAACAGAAAATAATGTGAACACTGTTATTGCTAACGTGGACAATTCTAACACTCCACATGACCCAAGTAACAATGTTTCGAACGCATTTCATCAAAATTCGGAAACAGATCTTTTGATGCATACTGAAAATCAAGGTAATTCGAGTCAACCCGTCAACAGTTCTGATTATATTCTGTCATCACCTCATACGTTTGATAGTTGGATAGACGACCTGATTGAATTTCAAGAGACAGTTTTACCGAATAGTATCTCTGAAATGTCCATCGCACAAGCACTTTATAAGCTAGAAGCAAGTAAAGACATCCCGAGCATTGAGTTGATCGAGTACGATGGCGACCCGCTGACCTATGTCGAGTTCTTTGAGCGTTTCAGATTACATATCCATGATAAGCCCCATCTTAATGATAATGTACGTATGGTACAATTAAAGATGCACTTAACAGGCCGTGCTAGTCGCGCAGTGAGCGGTCTCGGTTCTCAGGGGAAAATGTACGCGACAGCTTTGAAAACTCTCAAAGAACAATTCGGTACGCCGAGTGCTATAGCACGAGCACACATTAACAAGCTGTTAGAAAAGCCCAAGATTCAGAACAATGATAGGCAGGCACTCCAAGAGCTATCCTTTGATGACGCGAATTCCATCTATAACCTGCGTAACATCGTCAAAAGACTTCCTGACAACCTTATAGACAGGTGGAAAACAGCCGTATCGGATATTAGAGAACGGGGGGAAACACCCTCTCTGGAGCACATCGGAAAGTTTCTCAGGAAGCGCGTGAAAGCTGAGTTCGATCCTGACTTCGGAGATATTCAAAAATCAAACCTTCACATTCCCCCTCGAGGAAAACACGGAATCGGCTCTGCGCAGAGAGATAAAAGGATAATCCAATGCTACGTTTGTTCAGAGGATCACAGAGTGGTAGAGTGTCCAACATTTTCCAATTGTTCTTATGAAGAAAAGATCCAACATGTCAAGAAACAACGACTCTGCTTCTCATGCCTAAACCGTGGTCACATTACAAAGGATTGCAGATCAAAGGTAAAATGTTGTGTAGATGACTGTACCCACTTCCACCATCGTTTGCTCCATGTTGACCCACCCCCTAGAACACCACCGACTAGAGTTACATCGGTTACGTCCGTTCTCGACAAGGATGGAATTATGCCTGTTGTGAGAGTGCGTTTCAAGTCGTCCAATGGCAAGGTACGGGAAGGCAACGTCCTAATCGACAGTGGAGCGGGCACTACAGTTATCCGAAAGTCATTCGCTAAAGCCCTGGGTCTTCAAGGAAAGAAAGAAAAGATCGACATTGCCGTCGTTGGCGGAGAAAGAATAACTCAGGATGACAGTCGTCGAGTGCAAGTTTGGATTTCCCCACTGAATGGAACTGAGTCCTTTCCTATAGAAGCCCATGAAATTGGCTACACCATAATCAACGTTCCTGCCCTTGATCGCGCTTGGTTGAGTGGCTTTGATCATCTAAAGGATGTTGACTTCTCACATCGGGCTGGTCCAATTGATTTGATTCTTGGCGTCCAGTATAGTCATCTACATGCAGAAAGTGAAGTTCGCCAAGGTCTGCCGTTCCAGCCAGTAGCCAAGAAGACCAAGCTTGGATGGCATGTAATTGGTCCTGACAGGATGAAGAACTCATCTACCAACTACCTCAACCTTGTAAGGAAGATCAATCTCGAGACATTTTACGATTTTGAGACGGTCGGAGTCAGAGGCCCAGATTGCAAATGTCCTGTGAACTTGATGACTAACGACGGAAAGAAAGCGATGGAATTATTCGAGTCTTCATGTGAAAAACTGGATGGAAGATACGTAATTGGATTGCCATGGAAAACGAATCCCGCTGCGTTACCGAATAATTACCCCTTAGCACTTCAAAGGCTCGAGTCCTTGGAAAGAAGTTTGGCCAAGAATCCAACCAAAGCTAAGGTGTATGACGAAGCAATTAAGGAATACGAGAAAAGAGGATGGGCTCGAAAGTTAGAAAATGATGAAGTAAATAAATCCCACGGCTATTACCTACCCCACCACGGCGTGTACCGACCAGAGAAGATAAGTACGCCACTCAGGATCGTGTTCGACCCCGCGTGTCTCTATAAGAACGTTTCGCTTAACTCATTCCTATACAAAGGACCCTGTTTGATCGGCAATCTTCTGGGGGTCCTGTTGCGCTTTCGAGAGGAAAAAGTGGCGTTCGTTGGGGATATATCGAAGATGTTCCTTCAAATACTCCTGCGTGAAAGTGATTGCCAGTTACACCGCTTCTTATGGAGGGACATGGACACATCGAGAGAGCCCGACACGTATGTCCTACTTCGTGTTACCTTTGGAGATAAGTCATCCCCAGACATGGCAAGTTTTGTTATGCTCAAGATCGCACAGGAAAACAAGCCATTTACTCCGGAAGCATCGAAGATCATCGAGAGAGATCGGTACGTTGACGACTTGATACATTCATGCCCGAGCGTCGAAGATGGAAAGAAAAGGATTAACGACATAGAGAGGATTCTAGCAGAAAGTGGATTTACTATCAAAGAATGGCACTGTTCATCCCCGGAGCTGCAAGTGATTGTTAATAAGGAAAGAGACATTGACTCTTCAAAGAAAGTCCAACCTACAACTGCTCAACAGCCAAATGAAGATGCCCCACCGTCATCAACCGAAATCAACCTCGACAAGCAAGATGGGATCAAAGCTTTAGGCGTTTCATGGAATCCAAGATCTGATGCTATCCACTTTCAGATTCAATTGAAGAAGACAAGCCCTTACACGAAGAGATCAGTCTTGTCGAACATTGCTCGAATATTCGATCCACTTGGATTGGCGACAGCAGTCACGATAAAGGCTAGAATAGCCCTCCAAGAAGTGTGGAAGATGAAAAAGTATGATTGGGATGATCCATTGCCGAAAGAGCTACAGGAAGTTTGGGGAACCGTATTCGAGGAAATGGAAAGTTTAGCAACCATTGATTTTCCCCGATGCTTAAAACCCGACGATTCGACTGGTCCCCCACAACTTCACGTGTTCTCGGATGCAAGTATCCTTGCCTATGGAGCAGTCTTCACGTGTGCAACTGTCCGCGCAATACATCTGGAGATCGTCCAGGACTTGTCTACAGAAGCATTCTTACACGCTCTCCGACGTTTCGCAGCCCATCACGGTTGGCCCCAAACTATAATCTCGGATAACGGTACATCGTTTGTTGGCGCTGAAGCAGAATTGAAAAGGCTTCTCAAAGAAGGCAGAAAGAATCTCGAAGACTTTGCGATGACGCACAAGCTTAAATGGAAATTCAACACACCCGCGAGTCCACATCAGGGAGGATTTTTCGAGAGCATGGTGAAGTTGACGAAATCAGCCCTGAAGGTGATCGTTGGTCAACAAACGTTGTCCTGGAACGATACGACGACGGTGTTTGCAGAGGTAGAATGTCTGGTGAATTCCCGACCACTGGGGTATCCATCTGATGATGCAAACGATCTACAACCGCTGACCCCAAATCATCTCATCCTGGGACGTGCTTCACCAGCTGCGCCACAAGGTCCGTTTCCAGAAGTAAAGAGCGGTAGAAAACGGTTTGAATACGTGCAGTCTCTAGTTCAACAGTTTTGGCAACGATTTCAACGCGAGTATTTGCAAAGATTGATGCGTAGATCCAAGTGGCAGCAGAAGAAGAGACAGCTCAAGGTGAATGATATCGTTATGATGGTCGAAGACAACCTTCCGCGCGGAAAGTGGAATCTAGCTCGGATCGTGGAAGTCTTCCCAGGGAAAGACGGAGTGGTAAGAAATGTACGCTTACAAACGAAGACAGGGAAATACAAACGGTCAGTGCAAAAATGTTGTCTGTTACTGGAAGAAGAGTCTTCTTAATGGCGCCCCGGAGGGTTGTTTTAGACGGCCTAACTTTATACACGTTATTAACTATTAATTATAATTATTGATTTGATTTTAACCTGATTCACCTTTGATTTATGTATTGATCAGCATGCGGGAGATGGGGACATCTGTTGATTGACGATAGCAAGACAGATTAGGGCTTGAGGCTTAAAATGAGATTAACAAGGAATTACGAGTAAGGCTAGGAAAAAAGACGGTGTTTGTCAGACAGTTAGTCGAAAGGTATTTTGTGAAAGCTGTAGAGATCCACTCTTCAGGTAACGATGATTTATGTTAGTGTTCATTGTATCAGTTTCTTTACACATCTAATCGCTATGAATCATTATTAATTTAACCTAATCATTTACTATAGAATGTATTTCTTATAATATATTACGAAAAATCTCTACGGCGTATTGTGATTTTGTCCCTGGAAACAATGATCCTGTCTACAATTTGTCTTTCAAAACATTAAGGAAGGCTTTTCTTTCCAGGGCCGAAACTAAAGCGTTAATTGGGGGGGGGGTGTATATTCATATATTCACGTTCTGCCCGACGAATTTCTTTTGAAATCAGTTGTCATTACCGTTGATTTCAAAAGAAATTCGTCGGGCAGAACGCGAATATATGAATATGCACCCCCCAATTAACGCTTTAGTTTCGGCCCTGTTTCTTTCCTCTAATTCCATGTTTAGCCTTTTTTTTCGCTCATCAGCCTCAAACTCAAATTTTGCCTTTTCAAATTCAAACTCTAATTGACGTTGTTGTAGCTCTTGTTCCTTAAGGCTTGCTTTTCTATCAAATTTAGTTTTCAACAATTCAACTACAGAATGCTTGCTCACTCTCTTCCTTTTTGGAGTCCCTAAAAATAAAGAGGAAGCAAGATGAAACCTAACTGTAAAGTTTGTTTCAGCATTCTTATGTGTAATCAACACTGCACCAGAGTGTCTTACTTTTTGCCAATTGCTGATTAACTGACTCATTTTCATCATCTTCATCATCTTCGCCATCTGTGTTACTAGTGGACGACACACCCAGAAAATCACTACCATGCTTTCTCTCTGAATAAAAATAATGCTATTAAATCCATGTACAGTATTAAACAAAGGTCTATCAAGTAATATTTATTGATGTACAAAGTACTGTGTTTTATTAATATATATCACTTACTTGTCATTTCAACTAAAGCAGCTTCCCTCATTTCAAGTCCCTTTTCCAGTTTCTCTTTTTCTTTTTCTTTTTCTTTTTTGTTTTATTTTTGTTTGGCCTTCATCTCTTTTAGATCTTGTATGTCTCTTTTGTAGGTACTCACATCCTCAAGCAGCTGTTGAAGCTCTGTGTACTCTTCTTCTGTGCCGTACTAGATCTGAACAAAGCCAACTTAATTTTTTAATCTGCTTAAAATTTTTTGCCAATAATTTTGCTTCTACAAGATAAAGTATTGGAAGAATGTAATATGTACACCTCAATTCAAAGGATTTTTAGTATTGGAAAACATTTTAAATCAAATTGAAAATAAGACAGAAATGGTTAAATTTAATATTAACACTTTAAAATAAGATTCAAATACACTTACTTTTTAAAAGCTCTCTTGTCATCTTGAATGTATTTTTCAACTAATCGATCTAGCCTCTCTTTACATCCTCTACCTTTCAGCTGAACAGGTTTATCTTCCGTACTAAAAACCTGACTGAGTACTTTTGCAACAATATCCCAGTCATTGGGAGATGATGGCCTTTTTGCAAGGACTTCCTTGCACAACATAGCATCATACTGGATACTGGGCCAACGAAAGGGGGCCATGTCCTGAAACAAAATTAAAAAATCATTTCTATAATAACGTCACCATTGACCATTCATACATGTTAAGCAAATAGTTAAAATTATTGATTAAAATCAACTCTTAAGGCACTATTTTTATTATTAATATAAATAACAAACTTTTATGAGTCTTTTACGTGAATTTGAATAATGAAAATAGCCAAAAATAGTCAAAAAATCTTGAAGTAAATAACTTACCTCTAGGAGCACTTCTTCCCGTAAAAACGTGAACGGCAAACGGTTAACTTTACGGCAAGCGCGAGTCACGTGACTTCTTGACGTTCGCGGTAAGTTTGCGGTAAAAAAATGCGTCGCCCACGTAACAACGAAACACGGACACATGCTGTCAGTATTTATCGCAAAAACGTTCCGATAGTCTCGTGTAATCCACATATAATGTCTATACTAATACAAGTGATCTTAATAGTATTGGTATCATGATCATTAAAGACATGAGTCATTGAATATTTGCTGAGGCGTAGCGTGCTTTGTTCGTGTTCGATCTGTGAATTGAAATACTATCAGAGTTTAGTGGTGTGAATGTTTTTGGCACGTGTCAGAATAACTTGAGCTGAAAATGTTTGTTTTTTGCCCGATACCTTACATTTCGTGCGGGTTTGAGATGAGTCGACCGGTTTTCAGAGGTGAAAATTTTAAAAGGACATCTAAAATTTGCGTTTAATTTTATGTGATAAAGTAAGTCAATGTTCAAGAATTTCGGGGTGCATGCATGCCAAGTTGTCACAGTACTATCGAATACTGTCACCGGTGTCAAATAACATACATTGCGTCAACAATACAAAAATGAATGCTGTGTTTCACACATAGAGATTATAAAAGAATAGAGGGGGCATTGTAGGATAAATTCAGTCAAACGAAAGCGACAAATTGAAGCTTGCTAATGGGGGCCAAATTTAAGACCCGGATGTATAGTTGTGCGTCTATTGGCTGGGTATCGACTTTTCACAACAAGAATCGAGAAAGCTCGAGAAAAGTTTTTTCCGATTTTTTTGCACTCAAAGTTTTTTATGTAAAACAAAGGCGAAAATGTTAAAGATTAGTGCGGGATTGCCTTGAACGTTTTGAATTTTGTGTTTTGAATACAGGATAAAGTTGGGTATGTCTAATATTGAGTATTTGTGAGCGAAAATGCAATTTTTGTACACAATTTTTGTACATGCAATTTTTAAATACATCGCAGTATTGTGGTTGTACACCTTGTTGCACCTCTAAGACAATTTTGATAACTGTTTGAAGGCAAATAAGTTCAATTTGTGTCCAGATGTGGGATAATTTAGCAGATATTTTGCAAAACCTTGCTGCAAAAAGCCGGTCAAAACCTGGTTGCTATGCGTTGCTAGGGAGAACCTAAGGTTAAAAAACTTCAATATTTACACAAAAATCTGGCTGTCTGCACCTAAAATTACAAAAACTGGAAAGCTACAACATATTTTCTCATTATAGCCAATATCTGCGTGCATCATGGTCATAAAAACAAGCACAAATTGACAAAAACTGTGTGTTTTCAGCATACCTCCGGGACTTAAATTCCGGGGACCCCATTAGATTTGTTCAATTTGTCCCGCGATTCGTCAGCCGATGCCGCCTCTATTCTTTTATAATCTTTATGGTTTCACACCACTAAACTCTGATAGTATTTCAATTCACAGATCGAACACAAACAAAGCACGCTACGCCTCAGCAAATATTTAATGACTCATGTCTTTAATGATCATGATACCAATACTATAGATCACTTGTATTAGTGTAGACATTATATGTGGATTACACGAGACTATCGGAACGTTTTTGCGATAAATACCGACAGTATGTGTCCGTGTTTCGTTGTTACGTGGGCCGTTCCATCGACATTATCTTCAATTGGATTTAGCGCATCAAGTCGCTTGAGTATATAAATGAGATGGTTCCCGTTTCAAGACAGATACCAGCAGAACATGCAATGTAAGTTATATTTTGTAACTTTGCGCTTTACAGTATTAATACGTTTTTACTCCAGTGATGACACTCTAATCTTAAGAACTACTCGACGTGTCAACGTGTTTCTATTGTAATTGTTAAACGTGAACCCGATGCCAATTGTTAAAGCCGGAGCATATTCGAGTATAAAAAGTTCCATATTTAAAATGATTTGGCCATATTTAAATATGGCATTTGTTGATCTGATTATTCGCATTTTGCTGTAATTTTTACCGTTTTGACTGCTGCGGCATGTTTCGCTTTTAAAGTTAGTGGTAGTATATAAATCTATAGTAATATATCGTAAGAAATATGTCCCATCATATGGCAGTCGTTTATAAACACGCTATAAATATAATATCCATAATTTTTACTACGTTTCATATGACTATTGCGTTTCCGCATATAACTTTGGTATGTACAAGTTATCTGAGCCTTTTGACGCGCAAGTACTCGAAAGTTTCGAGTCGCGAGTGCTTGCGAGTGAGACAAAATTCGGATACTCGCGAGTAGCGAGTCGGAACGCGTACTCGCTTCCACTCGCGTGCACTCGCGAGTACTCGCTACGCGCGAGTGGAGGTACCCTTACTCGCGGCTGGTACTGTATGTCGTAGCTTCTTCTGGAACACCTTCAGAAGGAAAAGAACGTTGCCTTGTAAGCACATAATCATTAAGTTGTCTTTGTTTGACAACAGTTTCCCGAAAGCTTAGCTTGCTCTTCCATCTGATCTTTCTTCCTCTGACCTCTCACAAAACACCATAATTGCCCTTCAAGAGGTGAGAGCCGCATCGATCAAACCTGCTGTAAATTCCGTCCACCTGACCACGTAATATTTTGTAGGCGCCAAACGGCCAAAGATTGCGATTTCATACTTCTCAAGCTCTGCTGTACGTACGCTGACGCATGGAAAAACGAAGAGATGCCAGAAACCTTTCGTATCAGAGTATCTACAGTACTTTTGAAAAGTTCTTACTTAAAGTGCATATGACACGAAATTTTATATTTTAGAAACATAAAATACGTTGTGCGGTGATTATCGCGGTGTAATTTATTTTTCAAAAAGATTATGCTAAGGGGACTATTTAAACGTTTTAATACATGACCGTGAGGCCAAAACTGTCCCATGCATGGGAATGAGTTTGCACCAAAATGACGTCATAATAACGTTAGTGGTTTCACCCTGAGTTAAATTGAGCCAATGAGCATAAAATACATCTCATAAGTGACGCCATTTTGGAGCAATTTCGTTCCCAGTCATAGGACAGTTTTTTCCTCACGGCCACGTATTAAAACATTCAAATAATTCCCTTGGCATCATGTTTTTTGAAAATCAATTACCCTAGAAAAATCACCGCAAAAAGAAGTCTGTAATTCTAAAATATAAAACTTCGTGTCATATGCACTTTAAGATCATAGTATGCTAATGTAGAAGAGTAAACTGCTCAGACTGACTTCAACAGTAGAAACTAGCTCTTTTTTGTCTTTCATCATCAATCAATTTCCTCAGCCCATATATTATGCTCACCAACATTCTTGCTTTCTCCTTCACTTGTCATGTGGCTGGAAGTAGTCAACACTTTAACTCAAACCTGTTGTGTCAGTCGCACCTTCAATGATTCTAAGTGACCTTTGGCACTTCTATTTTTAACATGGCCAAATATATCTCCAAACGCAATTGCATTCGACGTATTTTTTCCGTTGTAAAAGGCTATAATTATACCTCAACTTTATAAAATTGCGTTTAGAAATGATAAACAATTTCCCGTGGAGACAAATAACAGCATCAATTAGTGATGCTATATTATTTTTACTAAACAACGAGATTTTGGCAAATCGGATATCAAGCTCGTGTGAACCGAAATTTTAGTTTTATTTTCGTGCTCTATAAAGTGTAATAAAATCACGGCACCATATTGATGTATATAGTTCATACAAATTTGTGACTAACGTAGCGTCCCAAATTTCTGGAGAAGTTGTCCACAATTTTTGTCTGACAAATATCATACTCGTTGTAGCTTGTAAATGCTAGATTACGTGTCTGGACAACAGAAATGTTGCGAGACGAGTTACAAGAGGGATGTTACACTGTGCAATGGCTAGAAAATACGTTGCAGCGTTACGGCAATCATTGCGAAAATTTGATTGTACTTCCTGCAATGCTTTTTTCAACAAAAATGTTGCGTCAATTTATGTTTACGAGGCATGTTACACCTTGAAATTTTGCTTCTAACTTGTATCGCAACAAAATTGCGTAACAACAAAGCACAGTGTAACAACGCCTTAAGAAGAACGTTAACGGTTCTGTTTTAAAAAAAACACAAATTCGCGTGCTGTTTTGAAAGACTTAAAAGAACCAAAACTCTTGGCACTTTGAAAAGTAATAAAACATCTAACAAATTTTCTAGCCACCAACTCAAAATTACTTTTAAGCTATTTTACTTCTGTTTGTATACACACACACCTTCCGGGTTGCAAACATTTAAAATTCAGAATTTTTTTATTTATTCTATAACATAACTACCCAAGCAACCTATATTAATGAATAACTTCTTACTTCAATATGCTTCGAGACATTGAGGGCGATTTCAAATTTGTTCAATTTGTTTTTTATACGGTCTGTATATTTTCCACTTTGATGTCAAATTTACGTTTAATATTTAGCTCGATCTTATCGACGCTTTAAAGTCAAAATTAATTTAGCCATGCATTCTTATACTGAACTTACATGTCGCTATAATAATAGCAGTAATATAATACAAAAAGTCAGAAAGTAAAACAAAAATGGTTGTGACAATGTATTGTATTAGTTCAAAATTGGCGTGGTAAGGTTCCTGGTTAACACTGGTATCATTGGTTAGATTCTCGAGTAATTATAGTGCAAAACGAGTTAGCCAACACTTTCGCGAATTTGTGGGCGTAAAGGAAGGCCACTTTGCCTTGAATAAAGTTTCGTTTATTTTGACTTCAGTTTTAAAATATTAGTGGATAATTATTGTTGAGCGCAGCATAATCAGTGGCTATATATTTTGCTGTTATCATTTTAGAAATATTATATGAAATGGCCCATCTACGCAGAAAAACCAGGGGTAAGTCGGAATGGACAAAAATTCATAACGAGATTGAAAAAGCTGAAGTAATGCGACTTAATAACAATACAAATCAGGCTAAAAAATATTTAATTGGTGCCCAAGAAATGAATAAAGAACTCCAGGATGAATATTTGGAAGCTTTAATTTTAGAGGGCTTAGGTTCATGTCATGCAGCAAGTGATGATTATGAAAATGCTATAAGAATTGTCACAGATGCGATTGCTATGTTTAAGAAGCTACCAGGACCAGAAGGAAGGTTGGGGCATGCGAACGGCCTACTTCGGTTTGGCCAAATATACAGCAAACTTGGTAAATACAACAAAGCCATTGAATACCAAGAGAAAGCCATTGAAATGCTTTTAAAGATGAGGAAGGAACATTCTCTGCCCACTCGCGGACAACGTAAAAAGAAAACTATTAAAAAAAGCACCAAGTTATGTCCAGAAGCTATAGCTTTAAAATGTGAACAAGGTTTGGGTGTTGCTTATGGAGATATGGCATACACGTGCAATGAATTACGAGAGTACAATAAAGCCTTAGACTTAAGCAAAGAAGCCTTGGATATAAATCAAAAGTTTGCAGACAAATTTGAAACAGCTAGGAATATGCTTAACATGGGCGGTTCATACAATAAATTAGGAAAACCTGAGAAGTCCATTGAGTTTTGTGAAAAAAGTGTTGGCATTTTCAAGGAAATTGGCGACAAGAAAGGTGCATCCACCTGCTATGGCATTTTGGCACCCGCTTACCTGGCTTTGGGCGATATGGAAAAATCCCAGCGTTATTTTCAGATGTGTATCGACATAAACAATGATATGAAGCAATTTGCTGACTTAGCAATCGTGCATGGAAACAATGGACAATTGAACTATAAAAAAGGATTGGAGAAATTTTTGAGTTTTGGCGGTGGTAAACGATATTTAGAAAACAGTGTGCAAAGCTACAAACTGGCGATAGAATCATCCGATAACGTTTTGACCCGTTTATCGGTGGACGATTACAGAACAGCGTTTTCAGACAGATTTTACAGATGGTATGACGAGCTTACCGCTCCTTTCAATCTGTTAGGACGATCTGCTGCTGCACTGCTGTTTCTAGATTTAGGAAGAGCAAAGATATTAAGACAACTTGTCTACAGACATGTGAGCTTCCAAGAGAATCGCGATGGTGAATTGGCGTTCGAATCATCGTGGTCGACCATTGAAAACAAAAAAGAAAGAGAACGAATTTGCGATTTATGTACGAAAATTCAACTATTGGAATCTGATGCCACAGTCTTGTTCTACAATTTTAACCGTGCTCAAATATTAACAATTTGGGTACTAGACGCCAAGGGATGCGTGTCTTTGAAAACAACAGACCCCAGCAGCAATTTTTCAACGGCTCAAGAAGAACTGGAAGACAACGTCGAAATGGTACTAGACTCGGCGTCCGTTGTTATACCACGAGCGTATTGTTTTTTCAACCAGTCGGCGGCCGTTGATGCCAAAGCGCAAGACAAGAAGGTGAAAGCAAGTCACGATGATAAGGAAGTGAAAGACTCGAAGACCAAACGTGACTTAAGATCACCAGCTATAACAGGTGACAATCCCTATCATGATTTAGCCAAGGACACACGTTCTAGTTTATACAAATCCTTGATTAACCCGGTGAAAAGTTTCATAAAGGGAACTAAGCTGATCATCGTTCCACAACGATCTCTATTCTTCGCTCCTTTCTCGTCCTTTATCGACGAAAATGGCTGTGTGTTGTCGGAGAAATACCAAATTCAAATCATCCCGTCAATTCATGTGTTAGCTATGAGCATACAGTCATCGAGTGGCAAGTCAATTGGAAATTCATTGTTCGTCGGAGATCCTAGCGTTGCAGATGCTAGACTACGACGACTGCCATGCGCAGCAGAAGAAGTGGAATACATGGCATCACTTGTCGATTCAAAGCCATTAATTGGAGCCATGGCAACCAAGAAGATTGTGTTGGAGCTTATGCCTGAAGCTTCCATCATTCATATTGCCGCCCATGGCGATGAGAAAACTGGTCATATCTTTCTGGCTCCTGAAGCAAGTAAATCACCGGCCCATCAGACGTCATCGTCTTACGTTCTCACACAAAGTGATATCTTGAAGTGTAAGCTTACAGCTCGACTGGTCGTTCTCTCCTGTTGCAACACTGGAAAGGGGCAGGTATCTTCTGAAGGCGTCTTAGGAATTGCCCGGTCTTTCCTTGGTGCTGGTGCTAGTTCGGTCCTGGTGACCCTGTGGAAAATCAACGACATGTTTACAAAGCTGTTTATGACAGTTTTTTTCAACAAGATTTTGAAGGAGAAGTCAGTCTGCCTGGCTTTAAAAGAAACCATGAATGAATTCCAAAGAAATGGAGAATATGAATCGTTCAAGTTCTGGGCTGCGTTTGAAATATTGGGAGAAGACGTAAGATTCAGTAAAGAAGACATCGAGGAAATTAGACAAAATAACAAATTAAAGAATGAGATATAAGTAACTAATAAATTAATGAACAACAACATAGTTTATATATAATTTGCCTTGTTAATTTTTGTTTTAATGTGCTTATATTTGATTATATTTGATTATATTTGACTTACTGTGCTAGTTGCTGATCTGATATGATTGTAATTGATTGTATGTAACCATAAAGTTGACCAAGACTATCAGTTTGAAATTTTAATGTACGTGAAATGACATAAGTGGTGTTTAATTAGAGAGTGATTTTGCATTTCTATTCTGGACAATTTGGAAAGATCAAGGAAAAACAAAATTTATTCCACAAATAATAGCTCATAAGTATGCTGCTTACATCATAGATAGACACTTCGCAGAGTGTAAGGGTTTTTGTTGCTGCTTGCTATGTAGCTGATCTGACCGTGATTAAAAGGCCTGGAACTAGCTACCAAATACAAATCCATTTTGCTGTTGTTAATCACTTCTATCTTTTGCTTTCCTTTACTGTCTGTAATAAAGAAAATTATAAGTCTACGAGAAATTTACAAACAAAGTAAATTATATTTCATGAGAAATTTCGTAATTTAGATCGAAAAATGGATTTTCTATTTGGCAACTAGTGCCAGTACTTTTCCGTGTTTTCAGATCAACTGGATAGCTAACCTAAGTTGGCGAAATCATTCTAGAATTATTAATAGTAAATATGATCACAGTTAATAGAAATGGGATGGTTAGGCTAGCCGGCAAACTTCAAAGGGATCGCAAATATATGTCGGGAACCACTTTTTATTTTTATAGGTGACCAAAAGCGGTATCATACTGCGAGCGCTTAATAAAAAACATACGAGTGAAGTTTGATACAATCTTGTTATTCCAAAATATTTCCTGTGAAAGCAAGGAAAACACACGACATGGAGAGCTGTAAGGAGGCTGATATTGAGGAGAACGTTGAATTACCTAAGGAAAGTCTACAGGAGATAGAATTTGCGAGTATAGGCGAACAGGATTCCGTAGTTGAATCGATTTTGGTCTCGAAAGACAAAGAAACGATGCTTTTAATCTAGATATTTCGCTCACACTCTTAGATACGTAAACTGACGAAGTAGACGCAGAGTTTCTCGAAGCCCTAACAGAAACTGAAGGCAAAAAATCGTTTCCCTGCCCAAAATGCATTAAAATTTGCAAGTCGAAAGGAGGCTTGACAAGACACACGAATTGAAAACATCGTGAATCAGATCCTGAGTTGTCAACCGAATTGGGCAAAATCACAATTGTCTTTTGTTAGAAGATCTTGCGGGCGTTGTGGAATCGATAAAAACAAATTTGATTGTTGGAGATTTGTATGGACCAGTAATAAACACCGACATTAATACAAAACTTATATATAAAACTTGACCCCTCTGAACGTGGCCCTCTTTCCTACATCGCAGGTTATATAGTTTCAAACTCAATCAAAGATTTACCAGAAGTTAAAAAATTAAAAAATGAATGCGATTCAGAGTTGCAAGCACTCGTACGAGCGTTGAAATCGACTGGACAGGACAATGAATTTATATTAGCTCGAAGCAGAGGCGGACTTGTTGCTCCTAGCTATCACCTAATGGCCATTGTAGAAGAAGCTGGACTTTGTTTTAGAAAAAATGTCAATGAGGGCGAACTTGTTTTGCGAAATATACCCACTGTTACTATCTGCGAGTCTACCTAAGCTCTACAATGGTCAAATCATTATGGGAAACATTGTTGAGTTCTTAAAGCAGGGGTAGATACATCAAGTTCGACCCAGAAGTTGTGCTTAGAGAACATTGTTAAGCTGTATTTACGAGTTCGTTCTTTTTCGTATGCAAGGCAGTATATAAGCAATTATAAAATAAGGGAAAAACAGACAATGAGTAATTAAGTCTTCAAGAATGAACTTAAAACGAAGGAAAGACAATTAAAGCAACTGATGTATTTATTTACATTATATTATTTGCATTGTTATAACGCATTTTAAAATGCGTCTCTTTTCGTTCATCTCCCTTACACAAAAACATTTGTTATCAACCTCAAGTATCCATATGTCCTCACCATTGTTTTTATCATTGATACAAGTAATAATCAACCCCGAGTATCCGCATGGTATTCGTATAGCACTTGTGGTATTGTCAAATAGGAAAACATGTGGATACTCAATGGTTGTACCATGGATACTTTCATTAACTATCCATGGTTGTACAATAAGAACAGAGTAAGAAAGTATTTAGAAACACACAAGTTTATACCAAATACCTATATATATAATACTAAGTGTCATGCATGAGTCCATGTGATAACAGTTCTGATTTAAAATAACGATATAAATACATATATGTGCAATATATAATCAGTATTCTATAGACCCGTCAGGCTATATATATGACCTCAAAATAATTTACATTGCATGTATTGCTTTCTCAACTACATTGTTAATTTCCCTGTCTGGCATTAGCGTTTTACTTCAATGGAAAGTAAAACAATATTTAAAGAAGCGCACATTGCTGTTTAATGGGTTAACAAGGCAGATTGTAATCCCTCACAAATAAAGTTTAGACTTTTCAATTCTTTGCAACAATTCAATTATGTCCACATATTGAACTGAACATTTCTGTTCTAAATAGATGGAATGATGGTGGTCGGGCACTGGCCAGTTGAACGCTAACACAGTTAATTTCAGAGACGAATTCACAACAACACTGTACTGTATACGTAAGAATACTATGGGTATTTCATGAAACACAATTCGTATTTCACCTTCGTACGATCCTTCTACTTGCATGGTTGAACATTTTTCTTCTTCAGCTGCCTTGTGAAATCCTCAATATCGGAATATTGTAGCTCAGACTCAGGTGATGTTGATGGCTTGTGAACAACAGGGGTGTCAGATTTTCTCACAAGCATGCGGCGTTCTCTTTTGCGAGCTTCGTGGCTGTTCTCTGGCAGGTTTTCTGTTGGAACAATCCTATCAGAAATATCCAAATACAGTTCGGTTAATGCCCACTTCAACGCGCAAATAATTGAATATTCATGAACAAAATGTGCCGTGTATGCTAAATTAATAGTTGACTGAACACGAACCAACAAAGACTACAACAGTTCAGCTTACCAGCTGTTAACACACATTCGGCCTTAAAATGCCACTCGCAGATAAAATTCTGTTCTTCTCTATCCGCGTCTTCACGTCTGGCATCATTTCTCGTGTCCGCACTGCAAGATTAGACGAAGCCATTCTTTGCGAGCTTTATTCTTTAGTTTCTTCGTATGTTCTCCGTCTGAATCGGATACAGTCGGGATTTTGAACAGCGATAGTTCATGCTTTGTACTGGTCGGACAGCCGAAAAAGGCGCAATTACAACATCCCATATCTTCGCAACAACTCCTCGCAATTGATTTCGTAATACCAGCGCAGTAAAGTAAGAGAAATACGAGCTATACACCTATACAACAGCTGGGCTCACTCTTGTGTGTAATATTTGTAATATGAGGTCTTGGCGTCCATACCGCTTATTGGTCACATGACCAAAATAAAAAGTGGACAATAACATATTTGGTCACGTGGTTAGCTAGCCCAACCATCCTATTTCTATTAACTGTGATGTGATATGATATACCATATGTAGTAGAAGATCATTCGAGTTTAATCAAATAACGTGCTTTCAACATGATTTGCCACTCCACTCAATTTGACTGGTCCTGGTTTTGGACTTAAACTATGTTGCAAGAACTTATGTAAAGTTCGTGATGTCCTAACTTCCTATTTCCTTAAAATTGCTCGTTTAAATTGTTAAATACCTTACGAAAATCCCTGGTTGTTTAGACTGGGTTTTCCTACCCGGATATGCTGTTGTCTGATTGCTTCATGAGAAATTTTCTTTGACCATTACGATGACAAAAGAGCAGATAATTAGTGAAATAAATTACGAAGCTACGGCAAACCTGATTGCAATGCTTGATTGAAAACGATCTGAAGAAATCACAGCATGCATTACAGCATGCACGAATAGCAAGACTCAAAACCTACAATGGAACGTAGAATAAAGTTTATGACCCAACTTTTTCCATGATTTATCAGTCAATGACACTCATTTTGTAAACTTGCGGACTGCTATAAACTGCAGGCTCATTTTTGTGTTTATGGAGATGCTTCATGATCTTATGAATTGAGCACCAACATCCAAAGATTAAATTTGAAATGAAAATAAATAACAAAAATAATGAAGTGTATATCCTAGGTGATTTAAACTGTAATATGTTAAAAACAGATAAAGATGAAAATAAAGTCATTATATGAATTATACCAGTTAACTCAAATGATCGATGAAGCTACTCGAGTGACTATGACAACCTCTAGCCTTATTGATCATACTGTTACAAACACATCAGAAAAAATCTCAGATTCTGGTGTCATTCACACAGGTATTAGTGATCATAGCTTGGGATTTGCAATCAGAAAAATTTCTGTCGTAGAAAAACAAGAAAATATTCTTGAAATTAGAAACATGAGAAATTTTAATTAGGAAAGCTTTCGACATACATTTTGTCACACGTCGTTCAAATAAAATTAATTTACTATCGCTTTCATTTGTGAAAAATTTTAATGAAGACAAATTTATTGAAGATTATTAAAACAACCCTGAGAACATATATATTTCTCTGCAGAAGATTCAAATGCTATGTGGGAGATTTGGAAAAAAATATTTCTAGATGTCCTAGACAAACATGCACCACTTCAGCACAAAAAGATAAGATCACTAAATGCCCCTTGGATTACAAATGATATAAAGAATCTCATGAATACAAGAGACAGGCTTAAAAGAAAAGCCATATTGATTAACAATGAGAATGACTAGTTAAACTTCAGAACAACTAGAAATAAAGTAAATATAAAGCTAAGAAATGCCAAAAAAGATTATTACTCCTCGAAAATAGCTGGTCAAAAATTTAATCCTAATAAAGCTTGGAAAAGTATAAACAGCTTGTTGGGTAGGCAAAACAAACCTACTGTAGTAAATGAACTAACTGTAGGTAATAATAAATTAACATACCCTGAAGATATTGCAGAGGGCTTTAATGAATATTTTTCAAATATTGGTCCAGATCTGAGTAGCAGAATAGATTCCTCAAATTACTATTTTGAAACATATATCAAAAATGCTAAATCAGAATTTGCTGCATTTCAGCCTGTTACTGTCAGCCAAATCTCTCATCTTCTACATGGGCTTTCTGGCAATAAAGCCGCTGGCATTGATAAAATTTCTTGCAAAATTATCAAATTAGCAGCACCAGTTATTTCAGACTCACTGATTCTTATTTTTAATCAGGCTGTTACTCTATCTTCCTTTCCTGACGAATGGAAAATAGCTAGGGTAGTACCTCTGTATAAAAATGGCCAATGTAGTATTCCTGGAAACTACAGACCTATATCAGTCTTACCAGCCATTAGTAAAATTATGGAACGAATATTTCATGATCAACTATATAACTATTTAACAAAATTTGATCTTTTCAGTGACACTCAATTTGGATTTTGAAAATTCCACTTTACTGCTGGTGCATTACTAAACTGCACTAACGAATGGTATATAAATCTAGACAGAAAAATGTTTAACCTAGTAGTTTTAATTGATTTGAAAAAAGCTTTTGATACTGTTGATCACCAAATTCTATTAAGCAAACTAGAGCTCTATGGAATAAAAGGACAAGCTGTAAATTTGCTCAAATCTTATCTCACAAACCGAAGACAAAGGTGCTAAATAAGAAACTCTTTTTCATCTGAGCGCCTGATCAAATGTGGTGTACCACAAGACTCTATCTTAGGGCCATTACTCTTTTTGTTGTACATCAATGATCTACCTCACTGTCTAAGCAAAACAAAAACTTGCTTGTTTGCTGATGACATAAATTTACGGCTTTAGCAAATTCTATGACTGACCTCGAGGCTGCAGTAAATTCTGATTTGGAAAACCTTAGAAAATGGTTAATAGCTAATAAGCTTAGCCTCAATGTGGCTAAGACTGAGTTTATATTAATTGGCTCGAAATTTATGATAAAAAATATTTCTAATTCACATCCAAATGTTTTCATTGAAAATAAACAAATTAGACAAGTTCATAAGTGTAAAACTCTCGGGGTAGAAATTGATCAGCATTTGTCTTGGAAAGGTAATACTGATGAGATCTGTAAAAAGGTAACAGCAGGAATCTCTGCTATTCGTCGAATTAGACCGTTTGTTGCTGAAGATACACTTATTTTAATACATAACGCTATTGTTCGTCCGTACTTCGACTACTGCTCTGAAGTATGGGATGTATTTGGTGCAGCTCAATTAAAACGACTGCAAAAACTGCAAAGTAGAGCAGCTAGAATTATTTTGAATGTAAGCAATGACGTAGAACATAACATTGCTCTGCATGCTTTGGGTTGGGAGCCACTTCAAATGGAAAGGAAAAAAGCCAAAGCAAAAATTATGTACAAGTTGTTAAACAAAATGGGTCCTAAATCACTCACAAATCTATTTTCGTATAAGAGTGAGAAAACAAATTATCACCTTCTGGACATTTCTAGTGGTCTTTGCTTACCAAAACCACGCACAAATAATATGAAGAATACGACAGAGCACAGCTTTCGAACTCTATTCCAAAAGAAATTAGGGAAAGCAAATCACTTTCTTCCTTTCGAAATATAAATTCGCTGCTCATATCGGTGCGTAAAAACTATTATCTGTAAATAAGTTACCTGTAAACAGTTCATTATTTCGTTACTCTCTAATTCTTTTTCCACTATTCTACTTATCATGTAAAGTTATTTTTTGGAACACGCCCCTCGTGGAAATCAGCTGCCGTTGACGGGGTCAGCGTGTATAAATAAAGTTATACAACTATTAGCATTCTTTCTCAAGAAATTAGACTGTTGAAATCTCTTTCTGTTGTTCTATTGTGATATTTTTATTGGACGTAAAATAATAACGATATTAGATGCCAATGGACGAGAACTGTTCAAAATATCAGATCCTTGCGGAATTTCATTAACAGCACAACAAGAATCGGACTGGAGCATCTTCTAGTTTCAGATGTTTCGTAGCTTGTCGTGAAGTGACAAATGGTTTCAAAAACTGATCAGGATAATGTTCAGAAGACGTGCTACGTGCGTGGACATGAGGGAGCCGTCATAAACTGCAGCGTCGGTAGGGTGGCTGGCATCGCGAAATAAAGTAGGAATAGAACCAAGTAATATAACAAACTTACTTGCAGGGAGGTTGGTTCGGGATTAACGCACAGAGGGGCTGACAGCTGTTCGAACCTACCGAGCGAAGCGAGGTAGGTTCGGACAGCTGTCAGACCCCGAGGTGCGTTAATCCCGAACCAACCAAACCTGCAAGTAAGTTGGGTTTTTATCCCATACTAAACTTATCTTCTTGCGTTGTTTTCCGAGGCTCGCTGAGTCGCCGATGTCATCGATGTATTTTGTCAACATTTTCTCTTGGTCTCTTAATATTTCTTTGTCAGGGTCTCTATTGTCTTTAGTTTACAATTTTTCGTTTCTTTTTGCTTGGTTTCTGTGACGTTTTTTGCCCAAAAATGCTCTTTAAAGTGTATGTTTGACAATCAGCTAAATTTTGTTCGCCATTGTTGCTGAGCAGTTTGAGGTGGACGGCAGCGTAAGCGACAAGCAGGTCAGTTTGGGTTTTTGTAACCAATCAGAAAGCCGGTTTTATCGATAAAAGAGAAAAGCGGGTAAGTTCGGAAAAAGCAGGTTAGTTAAAAAAAAACTAACCTGCTGAGGACCAATCAGAAGCCCGCGTTCATCACACATATGGGATAAAACAAACAATTTACTGCCGTCAAAGAATCCATTAACGTCTTTAACGGATAGTTTTTAGTGCCCGGACAAAATTATATCGTGCAGCCTGATGTGAAGCCGATCTAGGATGGAGAAACATTAAAGAATCTTGGCGCCCGCCAAGAGAGTCGCAGATGTAATTTCATTTTTTCGTTATTTACAATTTCATTATGATGCAACTGTTAAAGACAACTAGAAGTCTCACTAACAGAGCAAGCTTCTTCGGCACGTGTTTGAGGATGAGGTAAAATTCATTGGAAATGCTGCTGATCCTATGGGTGTTTAACATGACTTGAGATATTGTTTTGAACTGGTCAGAGACTTGGTCAACAATCTTTAATGGAAATGGCTAGCAAACCCATTTCACAAATACAGGCAATCGCGTGCGAAACTACAGCGTTAATTAGGGGGGGGTGTATTCATGTTTTTCCCTTATACCCGACGATTTTCTTTTGAAATGGGTGGATTTCAAAAGACACTCGTCTGGCAGAACACGAGTACATAATAAACCCCCTGTGTAAAATGTGATGAAGATCTTGACACTGCAAGTGCACAGGAAAGTGGAGGCTGCGTGATGATTTATGATGATGGCATTACAACAAAATTCTCAATTAGCAATAATACAGCTAAACATTTTAATTAAAAAACAAATAAATTTGATTATGCCATTCTAAAAAGTACTAAACAGTTAAAAACGCATCCCAAATTTTACTCAAATGAATGATAATTTTGGAGAGGCCATTTCGTAGCTACTAAAAGTAAAAATTGCAAACAAAATGAAACGTGAGACATTTACCTCAACAACTGTAGTTTGTTGTGGCGTAGACATGTGTGTAAAACAGTAATATTAAGGCTTCAATATTACTGTTTGAAATCGAAAAAAAGCAAAATAAAGAAAATGATATTCGCTTCATCACGAATCAGCTAGTCTCCTATCCATGATACTACAATGATGTGAAATGCGATCTTAGGGCGGCAAAGTCAAATCAAGCGAACTGGTGAAGTTGATTAAGAAGTTGGCAAAGCAACTCAAAAGATGTGTTGGGTTTTTGCAAAGTCACCTAGTGATCGAATGTTGTCATTTATGGGGAGTTGAATTAGGTGAGCATCTCTTATTTTTATTCCTAGTTTCAGAGATATATTTCTTTTAGGTGATATTGATATACTGTTATTTTACCAACTATGTTTTGAATGAATCCAATGAAAGAAATGTGACTTAGTATAGTAATATATTGTTGCCCTTTCAGGGTGAACGTTCAGACAATAACAATGAGTATGATGAACAGTTTGATGAATTGCCAGGAGGTCTTGTAAGTTATTATTTGAAGAGTTTTATACAAATTCTATGCAAGTCCTTCAGTTGACTCTTTATCAGAGAAATATAACATAATTTTTTGTCATGTAGCTCTCACCAGAGTCAACTACAGCAGATGACGAGCCTGAACCAAGCCGCCAAACAGCAATTAGCAGTAAATCCAAACCACAGACTATCACACAAAAGCTGAAGTGTAATATGGTTACCAAACCCTGTAAATTTTATCTATAATATAGTTTTTATTCCTAAGATAAATAAAAGTTCTATATTTTAGTACAAAGACAGAGTATTGAGTGTAAATAAAGGGTCATCACAAACCCAAGATGGCTGCCATGAATTTTGAGTAATTATGTGCATCAGTAAATGTGGAATTACTCTGAATTGACTAAGTGAATTGAAACAAAAATGTAGAAATATCTTGACCCAATGTATTGTTAGTCTTTTATAATATTTGTGGCAAAGCCATGACATTTCTGGAGTTGGTAAAATTTCTTGAATTTACAAAATTGTAATTATTATTCTAATTTTTTATCGGAAAATTCTAATCGACTCCCCCTGAGAACCATCCATGACCAAAAAAACTTTGTGAAAACTTTTTTTCATAATCTACATTACATATGCTTTCCAAAAATATATAGTTTCCCATACCTATTGTAAGTAATTTGCCTGTTTTTTATGCTAGACACATACTATGTTAATTTCGACAAAAAATTGGCCCAAAAATTCAGTAATTTAAGGGCTAAAAGGCCTTGAGAACGAGGTTGCATTCACAAGTCAGTGGTGAGATGAGTTTCTGGGACTATGTCCAATAAAGATTTTTAGGAGGTTGTTATTTGCGATTTTTATATAAAAAGTGTTAAAGGATTAGTGTCACGCCATACTATCAACAAAATAGAGCCCCCATTCCTTTTATTAAAGATTTTTGATATCATGTCATAGAAAAAGATGTCTCCTTCTGTAACTTTTCTCTCTGATCAATTATCCATTTTATCTGACTGATCTCTGCGTTTATTAATAAATATATTAATTACTTTCCTGACTTACGTAACGTAAATCTGTTGTCATTTTGAAATTTCGATTAAAAAATAACAAATCATTAGCATTAGCAAATCATGAAAAACCTTGAAACATCAGGACCAACATTGGGGACCGGATACCGGTGAGCATGCGCAGATTAAAAGTAAGTTGAATAAATTTGCGTATCAAAATAAAAAATGCGTTGTTAGTGAACTTTTTGACTTACTACAAAAATGCTGAAATCAGAAAATTCACGAGATTTTGAAATTTATAACTTTGGGTACAGTTACAGTTAAAGTGAAAAAATGAAGTCTTAAAATAGGGCTCATAACATTCAAGGAGAGTAGAGGATCAAGGGCTATTCAAGTAAATTTCAAAGCCACGTATAAAAAAATCAAGAATTAAAAATAAAATATGTAAATGGTGAATTAATTTAAAAAGTACTCATTTTCCTAGCAGACAATTATTCCTCAAAACGTAGTCCATAATGCTAGACTTCTGCTGATCGTCAAATTCAATATCTATTGGCGTCACACGATATATCACAGTTTGAGATTCTTGCGTTTAAATGTTGCGTTCACACGATGCCGGCATGAAAAAATGTGAAACAGCAACAATAACCGTGAGAGTTTGAAGTTACAGTATCGTTTCAAGAGCTGCAAACCGTGATGATTTTGTACTGGCAGAGTTTCGAAACGTTATCGTGTGATCGTTGTCTTTATACTGTAAAAGAACCTTGTAAAATGACTGATGATGCCATCAATGTTTTACAAATGTTCAACAACCTTATCTACAGTTAAAGCAAAACTTGATTACTGAATGCAATACTGAGTGCAATGAGGGTAATGACACGCAGTCCACAGTTGACAGACACTATACTATTTCACTCTTTGTCAATATATACAACATAATTATAAATAAAGCTCACACTAACGATAGTTTTCACTCCATGACACGAAAAGCCACCGCGGGGATCAAGTCAGACATGAATAAACCTGGAAAATATTGCACAGCGTTATCCCCCGGATAGCGATTTTATCAAACTTGCTAAATAAGCTCAAGTAACTGGTGAAACCCATATCAAAGTTGAGCACTTTCTAGTTAAAGTCACTTTTCATCTTTAGCGAGTTCAATATCCCTGGTTTCATCATTGCTTTTTATGCTTTACTGTTGCAGTTCAAAATATCACTATCCGGTGGAGAGCGCTATCCTGCTTTCGTACAACCTGCTTCACTTTAAGAAAATGGAAAACGATGCTTGAAAGTTGAAAGCTTCTCCTCCACGTGCAATGAACCCTGGATTTCGAGATTTAATATCTGGATTACTGAGACGCATGATTCATGGTCTTGATTTCTGATCAAGTCGTCTATAGACAAGCCCCAACTAAAACAACCTACTGTAATTTGTGTCTAGTCGAGTTAGCAGGGCGCGCAGTTGAAGGTCTTACTCTACGAAATAGTCTTGAATCTTCATTTGATTTCTTGAGTTCTTTCGAAGCAGAAATAACAGGATTAACTAAAGCATCATTAGCGTCAACAGGTATGGACGGCGACGACCTACAATTTTTAAATAAAGTGAAATTTTACTAGACTTGCTATAAAATATTCTGTATGGCGGAGATTTAAAGCTGCCAGTTGAGCTTGTAGTTATCAAAAAGTCAATATATCGGAATGATAACTCTCTTCATGCAAATATGCAGCACATAGAAGGATGTAAATTGTGCAACCGCAGCGATGCCGGAAGTCAGTAGACGAGCTGGTACGAACACAACTTGTCAACGCCGCAGGTTTTGTTGAGACTGGTGCGTTTCTACAGTATTCAGGTAAGTGTTTACGACCTTTCGCTCGATACGTGGGAGTCATGTCTACTAGTCAGCGAAATATTGGATATACCTATTGTTCTTGGCACAATACCGACAATGGCAACTGGTTTCGGTAGAGATTGAACTTTATATATTGTAATACTTTCAATCATGTTTACAATACATTGATAACCATTCCTCGTATACATGCACGTACCTTTGCGTAGGATGAGAGTTAACAGGAGCTGAGTTTACTCTCACTTCTGCTTCTCTACTGTCTTGTGCTCGTGCAGTCGGCCGACTGTGACGTCTCTCAGACGACTGTTGTCTGTTTCGGAAGCTCGGCGCAGTCCTTGGTCGTTCAGAAGGATCAGGAGGGGAAGGAAGGGGGTAGGATGTACGAATGAGAGGTGCTACTCTGCGCCTTGCGGGGCCAGAGGATACAGGGGATGAGACAGGATATTGTGGTGGTGTGGGGGATAAAGTGGAAGGTGTGATTGTAGGCGAGGTTGAAGTGCGGATGCTAAATTAAAGCAAAGCTTTAAACTGTTGCTGCATGATCTATCATAACAGAGGATCCAGATTAGAATCTGGTTTCTCTTTCATGTAAGAACATCTTAACAACAATTTCACCAGAGTAGCAACAAAAAGCTTTCCCGCGACTCTGACTCCCATGAAGCAGGACAAGCAGAATGCTGTAATTACCTTTCACCAGGTTGTTCATCTGCGTCATCTTCGTCAGCTTCCGGAATCACTGATTCTGGGCAGTTGTCTAAGAACCTGGAGCAATTTAAATATTCGAGAAACTTCAATAGAAATAATTAATTTGATCAGATGTGATGATAAAAATGGCAAGTTGTGAAGATGTCAGACGTGATGATGAAGAATTATAAATTAACTTGTTACACCCACGAACACCTAGACCGCTGCATGGTTTTACTAACACTAGATATTGCCCTCATTTTCGTAATCATCAGCTTTAAAACATTTGTTCTACCTGGCATATTCTCTTCTCCATGCCTTCAGTTCTTCAAAGAGATCACGTTGTGATAAATCTGCAGCAGCATTTTCTTCATCATTTGAAGATAGTTGTAATATATTAACCTCGTTCGTCATGTTCTAATTCATAAAATATAGGATTAGTGAAGTTTTTCATTGTTCCCTCGTTTTTCTCTGATGTTCTAAGACAGGTAGGTACAATTGTTTCATTTCAAAAAACTTTCAAATTTATAAGTACTTAATTGACATTAGTATAATTTCTTTGGTAAATAATGGTTTTTAAGCATTTTGGACGGTTTCCTGACTAGTAAATATGAGGCATTATTTACTAGTTGGCATTTTTTCAAAATGGCCGCAAAAAGTCGTTTTGGTGTTTTAAACTTTGCCAAAATTAACAAGTGGAGAAAAATTGCTTTAATACAAAGTCAAAGAATATAAACAAACCTGGACGTTAAACCATCTTAAGGTAATAGATCGTCTGCAAATAGCTTGTTAAATATTTTTTCACTATTTAAAATTAACTATGTACAAATAAACTTTAGTCTTTACTTAGGAATTTTGCGAATAAACTGTATTCATAAACGAAGTGCATTCTAATACAGGCTTTACTGACGAAATTATACTAAAACAATTATTCGTCTCAGGATCAGTGATTATGGCGGACATTAACCTCGACGTCGTCTCGGTGAATATTCACCAATAATCACTTCGCCCTCAGCAAATAATTGTTAAGCATTTTTTCGGGATAAGGTATTATAAATTAGAATACATTAGAGCCAATCGCACACGCTAAAACAGGTATACGTCATTCAAATCACGCGAGCGGAGGGAGGAGGGTATGACGAGGGTAAGATCAGTAAATATTGTAACAGAGTTATTCGAGGCATTCGTATACGCACTGTTACATAAACAAAAACTTAAAACACGAGGCAGACAAAAGCATAACAGTTGATGTATATTTGCCTTTCTTCGTCCCTTTAGTGCTCGAGATGGATTTCCACAAATAACCGCAGCAGAACCTAAAAGAACCAACCTTGAATATTTATTCTACCCAGTAACCCATCAAAGATCTTTGCAGCAAAAGCATACTGAATGTCTGAGTGGTTTTCAATAATAAATTTCTAGTTGCTACACAACTTGGCCTGTACGGGTTAAAAATTTTGCAAAGTCGAATTGATGGGCCTTTTGGACCAAATTTGGTTTTGTGCATCCCAGGTATCTGGTATTGCACTGTACTGTACTGTAAGATATTCATGAGAAATGGGCAATGGATCAGACAAGATTTAACAAACTGGAAGAAACCATTAGGGAGGACTGTGCAATCATGCCTGTGTGTTGGTATTAAGCGGCTAGCAAAATCTATATTACTGCATGTGATGTTTATCAAAATAATTTCGTACCGTGAGTTAAGTCACTACTGTCATCTTCTTCAAATGCATCTCGTTCACCTGAATTAAAACATCATAATACATTAGAAGGATTTTCTTCTAAACTTGTCATTACAAGTGCTGAGTAATTACATACTAAACTGTAGAGCCGTTAAATTGTGAGCGCATTTTTGTGTATGCAACGAGGAAAGATGGCGAGAGCATTTTGGATGGATTTTTTAGCATAATTTTGACAAGTTTTCTATCGAAAGTTCTGGAAGAGTTTGCCTCAAAAAATCGATATATTAGTCGAATAGTTTTGAAGAGTTCTTTTTGTGCGCCAGGAAAAAGCAGAGAACGGATTTCAGGTAGAACTTCTGCGGCAACAGCCAGTGATCTAAGTGATGTGAATATATCAGGGTACTCTTTTTTTCTTTGTTTCAGAAGAATTTCAGCTAATATTTCCTACGGCTAGTTTGCCCCACAAAAACTCGTTGTGACACATCTCTCAGGATATGCATGGTTCACAGTTACAACTTCTTTTTTGGACATTTTATGCTCACTTACTGTACAGTCATGTATTTTGCGAGAGGAATAGAGTTACGAGATTTTCCGTGGGGTTAATTTGTACCACGTATTATTAATATTGCATTTGGTTTTCACCCTCGCCAAATTCACTAGTTCATAATTTCAAACTTCACTTATTAAAATATTATGGTTAAGGTAATATGATGTTTAGTTTACCTAAAGCAGTTGTTGGTCGTGCCAGATCACCTGATCCAGGTCTATCACCAGAAGCAGTACCAGACCTCTGTCGAGCAGTACCAGGCCTCTGCCGAGCTGTACCCGGCCTCTGCCGAGCTGTACCAAGCCTGCCAGATGATGGTCGTTGTCTACTAGCTGTCATTGGACGGCCTACTTGAGATGAGGATGGTCGTTCAAAACTTTGCTGGTTTGATTCTAAATTGATTTTTTTTTCATTATATTAATTTTGGTTCAGATCTGTTTCTTATCCCGTATTTTTTTGCTTGGAACACATTTTAAACAACAGATAATAAGACGAACACCTCAGGGCATGTAACATTTATTGCAAAGTACTGTCGTCTTTATTGTGAAAATCCTCCCTTGCACCAAATTGTTATATTTTTTTAATGTTTAAGTTCCATCACAAGGGTGTGGCTACCAGAACAACATGTGGCAAAACATTCATCGCAAGTTTCATGTTATAAAGATGATTACAATATAATTGCTTGAAATATTCCCCGCATGTCAACTCATATACGGTGAGTGGAGAAACAAGATGACAGCACTAAAACAGCAATAGTTTTTTAGCAATTTTGAAAATTTAGGAAATTTTAGCGTTCGAAATGGATTAGAGACAACAAAAAATGCCTCCAAACATTTTTTACGGGTCAGCAAATACTTTTCAAAAATAGAAATTGGTTTAAAAAGACTACTTCAAAGTGATTGGTGCCGACATGACAATGTAAAAAATTGGGGGGGGGGATCAAATATCAATTATTATAAAATAACCCTATAGAAAAAATGATTATGTTAGCATAGTTATAGTGTTTTTATATTAGTTATTACGTCACTCAATGTAACTAGTGCATGTCGGGATAGCTGTACTTTGCTACCTCGTGTTCGTTAACGAGAGGAATATGTATACTGTTGGCGTTTGATGTAAATCTATATTTTTCTTATGTTAGAATATATGCTCTGATATTCTATAAGATATTTTTAGTTAATGTTTGACGACTGCTGCAATAAGCATTGGTAATATAATCATGTAATCTAAATAAAGAACACTTGAACTAAATAGTGAACATTCCATACCTATGATGCCATAGAGCTTAAATGTGTGTGAACCATATATGTGTAACCATGTAAGGAAAGTATGGTGAACTAAATATGCTACCAAGTAAGGAAAAGTATGTGTTGTAATAATACTCTACCATAGATAAACTCCTGTACATATAGAGAACACTTTTGTAAAATATATATATTCTTCTGTGAAAACTCAACGGTGTATGTTGTTGTATTAGAATGGCAACAGCTCAGAACTTAACAGGTTATGGGCCCAGGAAAGGACTAGTCTTCAATGGAGACGAAAGTAAATTCGAGTTGTGGGAAGTGAAGTTTTTGGGGCACATGAGACTCCAAAAGCTTTACGATATATTTATTCCTAGCCCCAGTGAAAAGGAGCTAGATGCAGCAAAGAATGCGGACGCATTTGCTGAATTGGTCCAATGCCTGGATGACAGAAGTTTATCTCTCATAATTAGAGAAGCAAAAGATGACGGCAGAAAAGCCCTGGCTGTTCTTAGAGAACACTATCAAGGTAAAGGGAAACCAAGAATCATTGCTTTATACACAGAACTGACTTCACTGAAGAAGGCAGAAAACGAAACGGCAACAGATTACATCATCCGCGCAGAAACTGCTGCAACAGCACTGAGGGCCGCTGAAGAAGTGATCAGCGATGGGTTGCTGGTCGCAATGGCACTAAAAGGCTTACCAAGCACGTATAAAACGTTTTCCACGGTCGTGATACAGAGAGAAAAGCCGATGACCTTCGCTGAGTTCAAGACGGCATTACGCAATTACGAGGAAAACGAAAAATGCGGCAAAGCAGCAGATAAAGATAACGTGATGAACGTGAGACAGAAATTCGACGGAAAATGCTTCACGTGCGAGAAGAAGGGGCACAAAAGTTCAGAATGTTGGATGAAAACCGAGAAATGGTGTACTTTGTGTAAGACTAAGACACACAGCACGAAGGACTGCAGAAAAAGAAAAGATGGCGCGAAGCTGGCGGCGGAGAAACGTGAGGATTCAAGAACATTTGTATTTGGACTGAAAGATAAAGGAAACAACCAAAATCGAGGTGAGATCAATCCAAACTTATTGATAGATACTGGAGCGACGAGTCATATAATTACCGATAGATCAATGTTTTTGAACTTTGACGAACAATTTGACCCTAGTAATCATTTCATTGAATTAGCTGATGGCAGTAAAGCCAATGTAGTTGTAGGACGAGGTAATGCTAAAGTTAAATTGTACGATATAAATGGTAGCGCACAAGATGTAATGTTAAATAACGCGCTATATATACCATCATATAAGCAAAATATTTTATCTGTACCTGCAGCCGTAAATGGGGGGGCTTCCATTAATTTAGACCAACAGGTAAGTCAGTATAAGGACGCCAATGGTAAGCTGTTTGACATAGAGCAGAGAGGTCGTTTATATTACTTAAATAGCTTATCTTCATCTAAAAATAGCGCTTCCTCAGTCATGGAGTGGCACAAGATTTTAGGCCATTGTAATTTGAAGGATGTACGAAAGCTTCAGAGTGTAGTTGAGGGCATGAAAATCACAGATGATAAGGAAGTAGATTGTGAGGTCTGTACACAAGGAAAGATGTGTGAATTCAGAAACAGAAAGCCAGATCAGAGAGCAACAGACTCGCTAGATTTGGTGCACTGCGATTTAGCAGGTCCTATTGACCCCGTAGCAAGGGATGGATTTAGATACGCTTTGTCATTTGTAGATGACTACACAGGTATTATTATGGTATATTTTTTGAAGCAAAAAAGCGATACCTTAGAAGCGACTGAAAAATTTCTGGCTGACGTCGCGCCGTTCGGCAAAGTTAAGCGCATTAGGAGCGACAATGGAACTGAGTTTACAGGTAAGTATTTCAAAGCATTGCTGCGTAGGAATTCGATTAGACACGAGACAAGCGCGCCGTATTCACCGCACCAAAACGGTACTGTCGAAAGAGCATGGCGGAGTTTGTTTAGCATGGCAAGATGCTTATTGATTGAAGCGAGTCTGCCCAAGGCATTATGGGCATACGCAGTGCTGGCATCCGCGTATATTAGAAACAGGTGTTTCAATGCAAGGCTTGAGAAAACTCCGTATGAAGCGCTAACAGGCAAGCAGCCTAACCTAAGTAGCATGCATGTTTTCGGTTCAACTTGTTTTGCTTATGTACAAAATGCAAAGAAATTAGATCCTCGCAGCCATAAGGGTATTTTCATAGGTTATGACAAAGAGAGCCCTGCGTATTTAGTATATTATCCGGAATCAAACAAAATCGAAAAGGTTAGGTGTGTAAAATTTATTGATAAATTTGATACTGAAGATTCCCCCAGCTATCAGGATGATTTTACACTCAGTAGGGCTAAGGATCCTGTTCAATGTATGGAAAAAGAAACCAACAGCAATCCTAAGGATCCTGTTCAATGTATGGAAAAAGAAATCAACAATCTTGAAAATGTTAGCACGCCAGATAATGCACTGAGGAACACGGCTGAAAGTAGCAGTGAGATAAGATATCCAACTCGTACTCGCAATAGGCCAAACTACTTTAGTGAACAAAAGGATGACAATGCAAATTACACTGTTGACTATTGCTATAGAGTTGCAAACATTCCACAATGTTACAAACAGGCCATAAATTCATCTGAGACAAATAAATGGCAAAAGGCCATGCAAGATGAGTTAGACGCATTACAAGATAATGAGACATTTGAGTTAGTCCCTGCCCCAATAGACCGTCAAGTAGTGGGGGGTAGATGGGTTTACGCAGTAAAAATAGGTCAAAATGGCGAAGAAACACATAAAGCAAGATATGTAGCAAAAGGATATTCTCAAATTCCGGAGATTGATTATCAGGAAACATTTGCACCTACCGCACGCATGAGTTCAATCCGTATTTTATTACAACGTGCTGTCCAAAATGACATGAGAGTTCACCAAATGGACGTCAAAACCGCATATTTGAACGCACCTATAGATTGCGATATCTATATGGAACAACCTGAAGGCTTTGAAAAACACGGTAAAAACGGTGAGAAATTAGTATGCAAATTAAAGAAATCATTGTATGGGCTGAAACAAAGTGGTAGGAATTGGAATAACGTACTGCATGAATACTTGCACCAAGAAAAATTTGTCCAATCACTTGCAGATCCATGTGTGTATGTAAAAATGATAGACGCAAAAAGATGTGTAATCATAATTGTTTGGGTCGATGACATTATTATCGCAGCCAGTCATTTAGAGTTAGTGACGAGTGTTAAGGAATCTCTATGCAAGAGATTCAAAATGAAAGATTTAGGCGAACTGTCCTGGTTCTTAGGAACCGAATTTAAATGCCATGAACAACACATTGAAATGAATCAGACGCAATACATTGAGAAAATTGTATCAAAATTTGGCATGACTGATTGTAAACCCAAACCGACTCCATGTATATTGGGAATAGGTAAAATGAACGAATATTCACCCGAACTAGACGACCCACATATATATAGGGCCATAGTAGGCAGTTTGATTTATGTCATGACAAGAACAAGACCCGATCTGTGTTATGTTGTAACCAAATTATCGCAAAACATGTCAAAGCCCACTCAAGCAAATCTTAATACGGCTAAGCACGTTTTAGGATATTTAAAAGGCACAATTCATCAAGGCTTAGTATTTAACAAATCAGAATTACCTCTGAAACTAAGCGGATTTTGCGACGCTGACTGGGGATCTTCTACGGAAGATAGGCGCAGCATAACAGGCTACAGCTTTCAATTATCCCAAACAGGGCCACTAGTATCTTGGAAGAGCCGTAAGCAACAAACTGTTGCATTATCAACATGCGAGGCTGAATATATTGCGCTTGCTAACGCTGCACAAGAGGCTATATTTCTGCGGCAATTATGTATAGACATGAAGGTAAGTATCAACGGGGATAGTGTACTTATACATGTAGATAACCAGGGAGCTATTAACTTAGCTAAGAATCCAGTGCACCACCAGAGATCAAAGCATATTGATATAAAATATCATTTTATTAGATCAGAGATACAAACAGGTAAGTTGAGCTTAAATTATGTCCCAACTGAGGAGAACCTAGCTGATATATTTACAAAGCCAGTGAGCAAAGGAAAGTTGAGTAAGTTTAGATCTGTAATACTAGGGAAACAAACACATAGATAAGATTAAGGAAAACAGGTAAGTAATTATAACGTTGATGGCCCGCCATGCTGCATGCCATTAACAAATAGCGTAGATTTTGATAAGATTAAGGAAAACAGGTAAGTAATTATAACGTTGATGGCCCGCCATGCTGCATGCCATTAACAAATAGCGTAGATTTTAGAACATAAGAGCAAGTGGGGGTGTTAGAATATATGCTCTGATATTCTATAAGATATTTTTAGTTAATGTTTGACGACTGCTGCAATAAGCATTGGTAATATAATCATGTAATCTAAATAAAGAACACTTGAACTAAATAGTGAACATTCCATACCTATGATGCCATAGAGCTTAAATGTGTGTGAACCATATATGTGTAACCATGTAAGGAAAGTATGGTGAACTAAATATGCTACCAAGTAAGGAAAAGTATGTGTTGTAATAATACTCTACCATAGATAAACTCCTGTACATATAGAGAACACTTTTGTAAAATATATATATTCTTCTGTGAAAACTCAACGGTGTATGTTGTTGTATTAGAATGGCAACAGCTCAGAACTTAACATCTTATTGTTTTAATAAAGTTTTGTATACACCAGAATATCAAAATGAGTTCTACAGGTTATGGGCCCAGGAATACAAAATTAATGAGACTCTTATTTGACGGAGACGACGCAAAATACGAGTTATGGGAAGCGAGATTCCTCGGATATTTACAAACGTTGAAATTGAAAGAAACAATTGTACCATCGGACAATGAGCCCGATGAAGCCAAGAATCAAGAATGTTATGCTGAGTTAATTCAACTCTTAGATGACAAAAGCCTATCGTTAGTAATGAGGGATGCTGCTGGCGATGGAAGGAAGGCGCTACAGATTTTACGAGACCACTACGCAAGCCAAGGCAAACCTAGAATAATAGCCCTTTACACAGAGCTTACGTCTCTCGAGAAAGGCGAGAACGAGTCAGTTACAGATTATATAATACGAGCAGAAAAGTCGGTCACAGCCCTGAAGAACGCTAAGGAGAAACTTAGTGACGGACTTGTTATCGCCATGATCCTAAAGGGTTTACCTGATGCATACAAACCTTTCGTTGTTCATGTCACCCGAAGCGCAAGTGAAATCACATTCCCAATGTTTAAGTGTCAGCTTAAAAGCTTTGAAGAAACCGAAAAATTCCACTACAAACCAAAGACAGACCAAGTTATGAAAATCGAGTCCCCATCAAACAGTGTAAATTGCTTTGGATGTGGGCGGCAAGGGCATTTCATAAAGGATTGTCCTGACAAAGCTAAGAATGAAACTACGAAATGGTGTTCATATCACAAGTCAACTACGCACAGCGACAGCACGTGTAGAAGACAACGGAAAAATCAAGAGGACACAAAGGCAAAACAAGTTGCATTTGGCGAAGAGTCTGCTGAGATTGAACATTCATTTATTTTCAAAATTCACCCTGCTCTACATTCCCAATGTAAACCTGCTGGAATGCTTGTGGATACTGGTGCTACATCCCATATTGTCCCGAAAGACATACTGATACGCACTGATGATGGCTTTAACCCAGCTAAGCATTACATGGAATTGGCAGATGGGACTCGCAGTAATAATGTTGCTTTAAAGCGTGGAGATGCTGAGGTGATTCTCAAAGATGCGAATGGAGAACCTGTAAAGGCTCTGCTGAAAGGAGCACTGTTCATTCCTTCCTATCCACAAGATATATTTTCTGTGAAGGCGGCCATTTCCAATGGAGCAGAGATTAAGTTTTCACAAGAACAGAGTGAACTTGTTTACAAAGATGGTACCAAATTCACTATTGAAGAACATGAGCGATTGTATTATTTGGACACTATCGAACAATCTAGTGATGAGAACAATAGCAGTAATGTTAAGAATAGAAGTAATGGGGGCTATAAAATGAATGGTGATGAGGTAAGGCTTGCATGCAATATTTATGAGTGGCACGAAATTTTAGGGCACTGTAATTTTGACGACATATTGAAGTTAGAGAGTGAAGTAAGAGGTATGAAAGTTACAGGAAACATAAATAGGTCTAATTTAGAATGCAACACTTGTACTGAAGGTAAATTTGTAGACAGCAGAAATAGAAAGCCAGACTGCAGAGCCACAAAACCACTAGAGAAGGTCCACACAGATTTAGCAGGTCCAATCAACCCAGTATCTAAGAATGGTTTCAAATACTGTATTGCTTTTACTGATGACTTCTCAGGAGCTGTTTTCGTATACTTTCTTAAAAATAAGACCGACACATTGTTAGCAACTGAAAAATTTCTTGCTGATTGTGCATTGTATGGTCAGGTTAAGTGTTTAAGATCAGACAATGGAACAGAATTTATGAATAATGATTTTCAGACCTTGCTTAGGAAAAGAGGCATTAAACATGAAACATCTTGTCCAAATTCCCCACACCAGAATGGAACAGCAGAAAGACATTGGCGCACATTGTTTGAGATGGCTAGATGTTTATTGTTAGACAGGAGTGTGCCAAAAGTGTTGTGGCCATATGCTGTCCAAACTGCTGCCCACATTAGAAATAGATGCTACAACAATAGGACCCAGACCACTCCCTATTTTAGCATGACAGGAAAGAAACCTGATCTGTCAAAGATGTGGGTATTTGGTTCAGAGTGCTACACATATGAGTATGATCGTAAGAAACTAGACCCTAAGTGTGAAAAAGGGGTATTTGTGGGGTACGATAAAAATAGCCCAGCGTATCTTGTTTATCACCCAGAAGCTGGTAAAATCATGAAACACAGATTAGTAAAATTCATTAAGAATTGCAGTGCAGAACAAGGTACACAAACAGAAATTGCCAGTGAAGACCTAGGTTCTTCTACAAAGGTTGAAAATGAAATTTCCTCAAGTGACCTTCAGAAACAGGATGAAAGAAATTCTCACTCTGAGGAAACAGGTGATAGCATAGTGGGCGAGAAAGATGTAGAATCAGCTGTAGAATCAGGAGAAAGTGAAGCCTTAGGTGAAAATAATGAGTCTGAGGATGAACCTAAGATTTATCCTCAGAGAGAGAGAAAAGCTCCACAATATTTTGGAGTAGAAAATTCAACCTGTGTTAATATTGATTATTGTTATAAAGTTTATGGTGCACCACAGACATACATAGAAGCCATGAATTCCCCAATGGCCCCAGGGTGGGAGCAGGCAATGAGAAATGAGTTGGAAGCCCTTAAAGTTAATGATACTTTTGAGTTAACTGCCCTACCAGAGGGTAAGAATTTAGTGGGAGGAAAGTGGGTTTACACTGTAAAGGAGGATGTAAATGGCTCTGAAACATTAAAAGCTAGGTATGTTGCAAAGGGATACAGTCAGGTGCATGGAATAGACTATGAGGAAACATTTTCTCCTACTGCAGACATTACCTCCATTAGAATACTCATGCAATTAGCTGCTCAATATGATCTTACTGTCCATCAGATGGATGTTAGAGCAGCATTCCTTCATGCCCCTATTGATCATGAAATATACATAGAGCAGCCTGAAGGTTTTGAAGAGTTTTCAGAGGACGGAGTCAAATTAGTCTATAGGTTAAAGAAATCTCTCTATGGTCTTAAGCAGTCTGGTAGGAATTGGAACAAGGTGTTACATGAATATTTGAAAAACGATGGATTTGTTCGGAATGAGGTTGACCATTGTGTTTATCGTAAGCAAACAGATAATGGTGTAATTATTTTAGTAGTCTGGGTTGATGACCTGATCATAGCTTCAAATAATATAGATATGTTATGTCAGTTCAAGGATAATATGAAATGCAAGTTCAGCATGAAGGACTTAGGAAAGATTTCCCATTTTTTAGGCATGGATTTTAAACAGGAGGGAGGAATTATAAAGATGAATCAGTCAAGATACATTGCAAAGATACTGGATAGGTTTAACATGACTCATTGCAAGCCTAGGACAACCCCATGTGAACAGAGATTAGAGAGTACGGAAAGCAGTGAAGCAGTTGAACCAAGGAAGTATAGGGAGATTGTTGGGAGTTTAATTTACTTAATGACCTGTACAAGACCTGATATCAGTTGGGTAGTTAGTAAACTATCTCAGAAGCTATCATGTGCCAAAACAGAGGACTTGATTACAGCAAAACATGTATTAAGGTACCTAAAGGGGACCATGGGGTATGAATTGTGTTTCAGAAAGAGTGATAGTGAGCTTAGACTGATAGCGTATAGTGATGCAGACTGGGCATCGTCACTGGGAGATAGGCATAGCACGACAGGTTATTGTTTCAGCTTAGTGGAAAATGGGCCTGTCATAGCTTGGAAGTCCAAGAAACAACCCACGATAGCTCTCTCCACATGCGAGGCAGAGTATGTTAGTTTAGCAGCCACAACCCAGGAAAGTATGTATTTAATGCAACTACTGCAAGGCATGGATAAAAAATCGTATGAGTGTACAAGAATATATGAGGATAATCAAGGGGCAATAGCTTTGAGCAAAAATCCAGTAAACAAACAGAGATGTAAACATATTGATATAAAATACCATTTCTTGCGAGAAGTAGCCGCGAGTGGAAAGATAAACATCGTCTACTGTCAAACTGAAAATATGGTAGCTGATATATTAACAAAACCAGCTACGCGAGTCAAGCTAAACAAATTTAAGTATGCCCTTTTTGGGTTTTAAGCTATCATGTAAATAGCATTTCTTTACTGAGTTAAAAAAAAAAAAAATTGTAACTTTATATTATAAAAACAAGTGGGAGTGTTAGCATAGTTATAGTGTTTTTATATTAGTTATTACGTCACTCAATGTAACTAGTGCATGTCGGGATAGCTGTACTTTGCTACCTCGTGTTCGTTAACGAGAGGAATATGTATACTGTTGGCGTTTGATGTAAATCTATATTTTTCTTATTGTTTTAATAAAGTTTTGTATACACCAGAATATCAAAATGAGTTCTACAGATTACATTCACAAAGCTTACAAAAAAAAAAACTTACAGGTACATATAGCGAGGCTTATAATTTGTAAAAACAACTATACTATTCGTTCATGTCGTATACTGATAACCACCTCGGTGCTACGCACCTCGTCAGCTATCAGCTCATATACAACTCAAGCTAATGGTATATTATCCGTTTGCATTCATTTTATTGTCTTCGTTTGCATTTATTTTATGTTTTGTCCGTGCTTTGCTCCAAAAATAGTAATCGTGGAATACACTATTGCTTATACAGTTTTGATAAAATACTATAAGATTTTCTGAGATTTTCTACCTGTGGATGCTTCATTGAGATCAAATGCTTTAATTCTCTCAGTCACGAGTTCCCAGTCCGACTGTAGTTTCTCTCTTAACGTGACATTATGTTGTTGGGAGGGTGTGAGTTTCAATACTTTACTGCCATCAACGAGATCAAAGAGAAATGGTTCGTCATCCAAGTACAACAACTTTGGTAAAGCTTTATGGACTTCTGCACGGTAATTGTAGTCAAGTTGAGTCTGAAAATTTTTCTACTGTTAGTCTCATAACAGACACACTCATAACATGAACTACAATGTTTTATATTAAAGTATTAAATGAAAACCCAAGATATGGATTAATAAAGAAAACGCAAATTTAAATGGTAATTTAAATTTGCGCCTTGTTTATCAATCCATATCTTGGGTTTTCAAGATGTTTTCTTGTTTTGGATTATATGTTTTTTACTTTATTATCCTAAATTCTCGTCTGGTGTTGGCCCCCAAACACACAATATTTCTGTCTGTTTACCACGTAGTTTTATAAAAAGGCAATTCTTCAGTCAAAACAAGAGCGGAGATAATGTACTATTTTGACAACGTGTGATTAATCATAAAGACGTACGTACTCTTAGGAACATGAAAACTTGTTACTGTTGATTTCGAAACGCGCGAATATTAAAATGCGATAGGATGTCTCAGGCAATTTTTGTACAAACAAGCAAACTTGTTATTTTCCATTATCAGCAAACAGTTCCGATTAAATTGCGCAAATTCATAATCTTTCCACAGCTAGAAGCACGTTTCCGGTGTTTTTTTGTGAGTTTTAGCAGCCAATTTGTCAATTTAAGACAGTTTTTGTGTAGACGCTTCCGAGTAAGCAATCGCTCAGTTTATCATTTAATGGGTCAATCGGCGTATCAGACAGGATTCTAATTCTATCTACATTTAAACTATATCTACTAACTCCGTTTGAATAAAGTAAAGTTATAATGCTACGAGTTGGTGCGTGCGCAAAGCCGCAAACAAAAGTAAGAACATAATTTTTTCCTCTTACCATAGTTTGTGTTTAAGCATTGAGGATTGTTTATATCAATCATACCATGTTTGATGCATTAATTTCTATATTCAAGCATAGTCTCTAGTTGTAGTTACTTGCGGAAGCGCCCTTTAGCTAAGTAAAGTTAGGTTTAAGTGCCAAAATTGCTAATTGTATGTGGTATTTTAAATCAGCGTAATTGCTAAAATCATTTACGATATTGCATGTTTCTACTACAGTAATTAAATACGCGTTATAATGAACAATTTTTGAATGAGGTCAAACAGGATGTGAGGAATTATTAAGGCAGAGGTTTGTGCTATCTGCCGAAGCCAAAGGCAGAGGCGATAACACAAACCGAGGTCTTAATAATTCCTCATATCCTGCGAGAACCAAATTCAATAATTGTTTTGTTATTTTTTGAAAATATTTTAAACTCAGTTTAAACGCTTGCTTTGTAAGTCAGAAGACACAAGCTGCTAATAATGGAACAGCATGAAACTGTTCGAAAACTTTAATAAGCCAATCAGACTACGGAAAAAATATTCTTAAAACAATTGTCAGATTACAAGGTCAGTCAAAAGCCACATAAATTATAGCATTCGTTTTATTTTTATCTACGCACCTGTCTACCTACTAACATTTCGTTTGGATTTTGTTTGGCGTTTTTATTTTTACCAAATGAAGGCTACAGTTACGATAGCAGAAGTGTTCTAGAACACACACCACCACATTCTTATTCACACATTTATTAAGTGCTATATGATAAGTAACATGACTGCGTCTCAAGCTCGTCATATCGTCCATTATAAACTTTGTGCAAAGAAGGAAAACACTTCTTTCTTCATGGGTTCATGATTCAATACCAAATATCAACACCCGAACAGAATTATAGAAAACTGAAAAAATTTGCTAGCGCCTTAAACTAGCCAGAATTTTACCAAAATTGTAGGAAATCTATATGCAAGAGAAGCCAATAGATGCAGTAATTGCATAGTCATACAGTACACTGCACTCACCTGTGCTGAGCATTCTGGTCGTGGTTTCATACATACTGGATTTCCTTCTAACGTCAAACGTTTTAATTCTGGACATAAAACTAAAAACTCAACCTGAGTTGTATCATCGACCAAATTCCTAAAACAATAAAGTTAACCATTTCAACTCAACACCAGGACTGGAGAAATCATTTCCATCCTGCATGTGAGGATAACCTGGGCGATAAAAATCCTAGAAATCAATCGAGGTCAGTTGGTCTTTCTGGGTTAGCGCTGAACTCCTGGGACGGGTTGTTCAAGAGGCTGCGGACTTAACCCAGGGTTTGTGTAATATTCAAACGAACTTTTTAACAACTTGCTTGCAAGCCTAGAAATATTTCATCAATCATAATTCTTGTCAGGATCAATACTAGGTTCAGTTCTTGAGGTTTTGAAATAAATTGGGCCCGGTTGTTCGAAGCCCGTTCAGCTCAAACGGCGGATAAGTCAAATTTAGATGACGCTCCCGTTCATTTGAAGAATCACTAACCCATGCAAATATTGAAAATTAAATATGTAGTTGCATACATACATAAGTGTTCTTTGCCGATAGAAAAATTTTGATCACGTCGTTCCATTAAAACACAGACTTGGTTGATATTTTTTACTTATCCTGCGTTTAAGCTAAACGGGCTTCGATCAACCAGCCCCTGACGTGTAGAAACACAGAAGCCGGGTTTACAATAGGTTAAATTTTAAGGGTAAGGACAAACGCGGCTTTGAACAACGGGACCCTGGAGTCACGAATGTTTAGTGTTTGCATTTCTTTGCGTCTGTTATTTTTTTGCATAAAATGTTAAAAACTAAAGCGTCTATTGATCCAGGCTAGATTTCTGAAGAAACGTTTTCCTTGAAATTTAATAGTAGAGATGAGCCGATCACTACAAATTGCCGATTAGCCGATTCGATTAATCGGCAGCCGATTACAATGTGTAATCGGCCAATTAATCGGCATTAGCCGATTATTCTCGTACAAGGTACAATGTTAAATATCGCGCAAGAGAGAAATAGGATAGGATAAACTTTATTTAACCACGGTAAAAAACTCATCAGGTTTACGATATTATATACAATAAAGATAAAAATACAAAACAGCTACAAACTAAACATATCCTGCTTTCCATGAGTGCCGTGGGGACAAACTTTACACATTTATATAAAATAGCTACTGCAGCCAGCTTTGAATTGCTTGAGAGTAACAGCTTGTCTGACATGAATAGGTAGATTGTTCCACAGCTCCGCACCACTATAACCAAAGCTATTCTTTAGATAGTTGGTACGGGGCATTGGAATAGTTAGCTTGCCCTCAGTGTCTCTCAATGTGTAGTTGATTACACTATTACGGTAATTAAACAAAGGCTGTAAATAATCGGGATTCAACCCGTTAAGAGATTTATAGACCATAGTAACTTTTTGAATTTTACGTTGAGAGTCTAATTTTCTCCATCCAAGTCTTTTAATGAGTAAATCGGCATTAGTGTCATAGCTAGAAAAAGTTAGTATTCTTGCAGCTCGATTTTGCAATTTTTGTAGCTTATCTGCAGAAGATTTAGAGCAGTTATCCCAAACAACGCAACAGTAATCAAAATGTGGTTGAATAATTGAACTATAGATATACTTAAGTGTGCTGCTGGGGACAAATGGCCTCATGCGTTTTAAGGCACCAATGCCAGATGCGATTTTCTTAGAAATTTTGTCAATATGTTTATTCCAAGACAAATTTTCATCAATATTTAAACCAAGAGACTTAACACAATCCACTCGTTTAATTGGAGTTTCATTGATTGTTAAGGTAGGAGACGAGTGAAAAGTCCTAATCCTCTGCCTAGAACCGATCAACATGAATTCTGTCTTAGATGTATTTAATGTAAGTTTATTCGCGGCTAGCCACTCACTAACACTCTTAAGATCTTGATTCAAGTTCTGATCGATATCATGAACATTTGCAGCAGAATATGTTAAGTGAGTGTCGTCAGCAAACATCCGTGGATGGGAATGTTTGAGACAATTTGGCAAGTCATTGATGTAAAGTAGAAATAGAAGAGGTCCTAAAATTGTTCCTTGTGGGACCCCACAGGATATAAATCGGTCTTCGGATAGAAAACCATTCACAAGACTTTTTTGTGTACGATCACTTAAATAGGACTTGAACCAATCATTAGCTCCATGCCGAATTCCGTAAGCATTTAGTTTAGAGACTAGAATTTCATGATCAACGGTATCAAAGGCTTTTTTAAGATCCAGGAATACAACGGCATTAACATTACCGCAATCGATATTGTACGCCCAATCATTAGTCGCCTCAAGAAGAGCTGTAACAGTCGAATGAAAGCTACGAAAGCCAGATTGACTTTTGAAAAATAATTTGTTTTCGTCAATAAAAGCCTTAACTTGATCATATATTATTCTTTCAAAGACTTTTGCAACAACTGGAATGATTGAGATGGGCCGATAGTTATTTGGATCATGTCGTTCACCTTGTTTAAATAGCGGTATAACTTTTGAACACTTCCACTCGTCCGGAAAAACACCACTATTAATGGAGTGGTTAAATATTAAACAAAGTGAATCTGCAATAAGATCAGGGCATTCACGTAGCAATCTAGCTGTTATTCGATCCAGGCCAGTTGCTTTAGACTTGCTTAATTTAGATAGCATAGAAAAGACATTAGACGATGTTATGGTCTTCATTTGGAAATTAATTCCATTGTCAAGAGGTTCTAGATACTCCATATATGAGTTCGTATTTTGATTACATGTTATTTTGTCAGCAAGTTTAGGGCCAATGTTGACAAAATAATCATTGAACTCATTAGACAATTCTTGTGGATTAGTGATCGAGGAACCATTAACTTTTAATTCACTCACATGAGAATTATGTTGTTTTCTCGATGTGAGTTCATTAATAATGTTCCAAGTCTTTTTTAAATTATTCTTGTTTTCATGCAAAGCATTTGCATAATACAATGCTTTAGCATTTTTGATTTCACTATTTACCAAATTTCGAGATCTTTTGAAAACTTTCCAGTCATCAGGATCGTTCGAACGGGACGCTTTTATTTTGAGAACATCTCTTTCATGCATGCACTGTTTCAATTCGGGTGTGATCCAAGGCGATTTAGATACCCTAACGCGTTTAGTTTGTAGAGGGGCATGTCTTTCAGCAACATTGTTGAATGTGTCCTTCCAAACATGCCACATATCATTAGGATCATCATAATTCAATATATCATCCCAGTTCTGTTGACGCATGTCATTTCTGAAGTTGGTAGAATTGAAATTTTTGAAATTTCTGTAAGTCACAGTAGAATGACCTCTAGAAGAAAATCCAGTTGAAAGTTTACGAAAAGCATACACTAAACTATGATCACTAATGCCAATATGAGAGACACCGGAGCAAACAATTTTATCTGGCACATTGGTGAATATTACGTCAATTAAAGTTGAAGATGACTCAGTAATTCGAGTCGATTCATCTATTAGTTGACGTAGATTAAAAAGATTGGCAATATTAGTCAACAAATTCGAGTTATGATCTAGAGTAGCTGACTTTAAGTTACAGTTTAGATCACCCAAGACATAAAATTCAACATTTTCAGCATCTAATTTGCCGACTAGTGTCTCGAAATACTGGAATTTGTCAACAGCCGAGTCAGGTGGTCTATACCATGTTGTAACGAGAAAAGGCTTTGAGCTAGGCTTGCGGATTTCAATACACAAATTCTCAATTTGATCAATAGATAGGTCGTGTCGCGGTAAAACATTAATTGTTGAGCGAACGTAAAAGCAAACGCCCCCACCATACCTACCATTGATATTTCGATCTCGACGAACTATTTCATATCCAGAAATATGTACTTCATTATCTGTGATATTTGAATCAAGCCTTGTCTCGTTTATGGCTAGAACATCGACCGGGCTGTTAACAAGAAGTACTCGAAGTTCATCTAAGTGCTTAATTAGACTAGTAATATTTAAGAAGGCTAATTTGAAGCCTCGCTTATTGGGTAGAAAGTTCTTAGGTTCACTAATAACATAATTTGTTTGTTTATTATCGACTGTAGCAGTGTTAGATTCATTAATAGATTCGCTGGTAATATCACTTGTTTGATCATAACCGACTGTAGCAGGTACCCCACACGGCACAGAGTCATGCAGTCAATTAAAGAAATCATTAGCAAAATCTTTAAAATTTCTTTGGAGAGTTACACTGCCCTGTCTATTCAAATGAAGTCCTTTAGAGTTTAGATGAGTGCTGGTAATATTAGTATTCACTAATAATGGTATTTTACGTTGATTACAAATATCCTTTAAAATACTATTAACCTGATTAACTTTAACAGATATATTATTATCATCATTTCTTATCAACAAAGTTGAGATACCCACTTTTGTCTCAGGCGATTCGTCGTTGATATTAGTCACAAGATTGACGATGGACTCAGCTATGTGTCTTGGTGGTGAATGTTTTAAGTCATTAGTCCCCACATGCATGATTAACTTGTCTGGCTTTCGTCTTGTTAAAGGCTTTACAAAGTCATTCATGTCCGCAAGCGTTGCTCCAGAGAAAGATTTCACTATGTAGAAATGATTATGATCACCACTACTCATTTTGGCTCCGATGACATTTTTCACGATGGAGTCTCCTGCAATAACCACGGTCTTTTTCTTTGCGAATTTAGAGCTAGGCAACCGATTATTTGATTTGCTTGCCTCGTTAGAATTCAGAGCAGATTGATCAACATTTCGATTAACATTTAAGTCAACTGCCGTCGTTGACTGTTGATTATTAGCTGGTCGATTAGCTTCTTTATTATATTGCCTGTTATTGTTAGATTTTCCTCTTTTATCATTATGCTTGACATTGTGGGATTTTGAGGTCGTTGAGTTATCAACATTAGATTCAGAGTGCACAGCGATGTCAACATCCTCAGAATTACTATTATCTACCGACAGCACCTCATACTTGTTATGTAGATTAAGGCTACTATGGATCTCGCCATTCCCAGTGGTATTCATATTCGTATTGTTAGATTTAGTTGCGGTTCTCCACGACTGAACATTTGCCTTTCTAATTATATTTTCCTCTTCTTGTAGAATTTTGAGAGCAGTCATCAAGCTGCTCTTATCTTGCTCCAAAATATTAACTTTTGTGTTAAGATCGGAGGCAACGAAGGATAAGTTATTTACACGTTCCTTAAGGGATTTGTTTTCATCATGTAAGGACAGGTTCTCACGCTTTAAACGCTCAACGTATTCGATCGATAATGATGTTCTAATTACGTCGGCATTTATCAGACTATTTACATCTTTTTCCAAAGTTTTGAATTTATCATCAAACTTTGCTTCCAAAGTCTTGATTTGCTCAGCCAGGTTTTGATTACAACGTTTAGGAGTGATTTCTATAACACTTGTAAACGTCGGTGAGGCCAAATTGCTAAATCCATTTGTCGAACAGGTCTCGTCACTGTCTTCGAAGCTGTAGTTAATTTCATTACAAACAATATTTCCTGTATTATTATTTGACAGAGACTCATTGGATTCCGATCGAGCAAATAAGTTAAGTTTTTGTTTTAAGTCCTCACCTTTAGTGCCAGCGATAATAAGCGAAGAAGTATTCGAGTAATAGCGGATTGTAATTTCATCGTTCACCAGTTCTTTCGTTTGACCACCAGGACATGTCCATTTGCCTTTTAAACTAAAGAACTCCCATAGAAACTTCTGCAAGTTCTCGAAGGAACCATTCCATTTAAGCTTTCCCTTCTGGTTAAGGATTAACTGATTACTAAACTCTGACTGGGAAAATTCATCACAATTTAAAGTGTTATTTGTGGACATCATAACTTCATGACCGACCGCCGACAAACTCAATACATGACGAGAATTGCTTGTTTGGTGGTGGAAAAGGGAGATTCCACGCCCTGGGACTGAGATTTTGGACTCAGATTTTGGAGAAATGCGGTATCGTGAGTGTTTATTTACTTTATTATGCATCAATCAAATCAGTTCAATCATTTTCAAATTAGCCCACTCGATGTACATGCAACAAGGATTAATAAGCTGATTTTTTTAACTGTAAGCAAAAAAATTTAATGCGACAATTGTCAGTGTGCATGCGAGACGGTTAGTATATAATATAACTGATTAATATAACGTGTGTCCATTGTCCAGTGTCTGTTTCATCTCAAATTAAAGCATCTTCGATCAGTTCAATAGCTGAATATAGAAACTAGACAACAAATGTCATTATTACAGTGTGGATTATAACGATTTCGATTTTGTCTGAGCAGATTATCGCATGATATTGTTCGGATATCGGGGAAAATATTTAGAATACATGTAATGTTAATTTTCCTTCGGAAATGATTCTCGTATGAGTCTCGTCTTCTCGTGCTTTGAAAATGTCAAAATATTTTGGTAAAAATATGCTTACTTCTCATCGATGCGGGCCTTTCACATGTACTCAAATTGTTATTCTTGTTAAAAATGCATTAGCAGTTCAATATTGGTCGATTATTTTTGTCATGTCAATGTCATGTACATTTCCGCAATCTCCATTGGTATAATTGTTACATCAATATGTTCATAGCGAACATTCCCTGGCCCACTTACGCGCTCGCTGTTTGTACGGCAATTAAATCTGTATATGCACAATAAATATAGAAGTTCTAATAATCGGAAAATAGCTGATTACACAAAATTAATCGGCCGATTACCGATTGCAAAAAAAAAGCCGATTATCGGCCGATTAATCGGCACATCTCTATTTAATAGATAGTCCAAGGGCGAATCTAGATGCCTTTCGGAAGTGTCCGCCCCTGGTAACTACTCCATGTATGTTTTCATCAGTGATTACATCTAATAATAATAATGCTACCATTCAATAATTATCTATTAGTTTGCAGATTGCTTGAAATTAATAGGAGGTGACGTACCCTTCAAGATCCAAGACTTGTAGATTGTCCAACATTGTCAATGGGCTGATCTCGGCAATATCGTTGTAAGCAAGGTATAGTTCCTAAAATATACAATCATATTTATGATAAATAATCATTCAATGTCCAGTATTGTATACCAGCTATTCTGTAATTTTATTCATGGACGACACGTCAAACATGTGTAAGCACACTCTTGTGTAGCGAGGATTTTTGTACTCAAAAATCAAACACAAACAATCACACAAAATGCCTTAAAAAATTAAACTTCTTAGAATCATTGTCACGTCCAAATGGCAACAAAAAGATCATTCTCATGTCTTTCTAATTGTATTTAAAAAATCAAGAAAGAAAACAAACAATGACTTACAGTTGCTTTTAAGGTGTTGTTAAATCATGACAAAAAGAAGATCAGGAAATATATCAAACTTTCAGGACATGTTTTAAGATATTTTGAAATGGATTATAGATTATACGGTTAAACAAATAGTAAAATAGTGGATAAAAGACAAGAATTATATTCAGAAACAGGTACTTATCACTACAAGACCATTTACCATATACTGTACAACAATTATATCCAGCATTTTCTAAAAGTTTTACCTTAATGGAACACAATGAACTAATGCCATCAAGATCTGCTAGACCACACTTGGCCATCCATAATGATTGAAGATTACTAAGACTTGTGCCAAGGTCCCTACAAACGTGAAAATTACAGTATTAATAATAACTTTGGTTAAGAAATTCGCGGTCAGAAATTTAAAAAAACACTGGCTAGTCGGCTGTGGACATGTGATGTATTAGATTAACGTGTGAAAAATATGTTTGAATATCTCAGACCCCTCCTAACCAACAAGGAATGGCTCTCGATTGCTATTTGCGGCCGAAGTTAAAGGCGAGGTTTAATAATAATCTAAATAATCCTACTACCTGACAGAGGAAATCACACTGTTGGTTAGTTTGAGCTGCTTCAGGTTTTCTACCATACTTCCTATAATTTGATAATTTCACACGTTAACAAGCTTGAGCTTCTATATTTCGTACTGGTTTTCAAGTGTCAAGCATATCAATATGGCTCGTGTAAAATACAGCATATACACTTAATGACTGATTAGCACTCAATTCACACAAGAAAAGACAATTTAGACTATATCACAACGTCGAGGATACTGAGCTTTGCTACAATAGTTGCAATAAATGAAAAGCAGAGAAGTAATACAACAGAATAATTATACAGTACATATAAGCCTGGTGTACACTTGTAGGGAGAATGGGGAATTTTATCTTTCTGACGTATGCGAGTACCTAACAAACTAAAGTATGGACCAAAATTAGATTTCTTTTGTGGAGGAATGTACTTTATATTTTACAGAATTCACTAAATCACATCTGTCGGGAGAAGTCGACCCCGAATCCTTTACTGGCTGATAATTTTAGCATATATAAAATTAAAGTACTTCCGAACATTGTGCTCATAAATGAAACTTTACACAATTAAATACTGTATATTTTGAATCAATAATTAACGGATATCTTGTGTTGAGAGAATGGATTGACTTGATATCTCGCATTAAAATGAATGGATTGATTTGAAATAATTATACAGTATTCAATTGTATAAAGTTTCATCCTGAACACAATATTCGTTATTACTTTAATCTTATATAAGTCGTCACCGATTCTTGCGAAAATTGTGAGCTAGGCTCTACAATCACTTATAATGCGTCAATGTCACAACCTTTTGGTATATGACTGTCATTCATTCTTGCCTACAGTATTTCAGTGTGTTTATAGGCTGTTTTCAAGAATGTAAAAATAACGGCAACAATTAGTCCAGAAGGCGAGGTGATTACAAGCCTATAACTATCACATACTTGTGCCTTTATCAGGGGGCGGAAATTACATTTTATTTTCAAATTATAAATCATTCTAATTATAATTTCCTAATGAATGCAAAATCATTGTAAAAATACGTTAAACAGGTAGAAGTTTACAAAGACGAATCAAGAATAATGTTTCTTTCTGTAGCTCCAGATATCTTTCTGTGATTGGCCTTGTATCGTAATATATTTCCGTTAGTTTTTTACCATGGATCCTGCAGTTCGACGCCATCTTTGTTTTGACAGTGGGACCAAAAAACAATATAACAGGACAAAAAACGATATCGCGCGACATATCGTTTTCACGTCACCCTGTCGTCCTGATAAAGGTACAAGTATGTGACAAACAGTTATATCAACACAGAAAATTATTTAAATTTCTTGATAATAAATATGTTCTTTATAATAATTTACGATGTGCACGCATATCGGGGGGAGGGGGAGCGTCTCCAAATTAATTATGTATTAACAGTGAAGGTTACTGAAGGGTGATCGAGAGTGAGGAGAGTGTACTGAAGACGGTAAAGTGTACTACAAACAGTTAACTACTGTATACTGTGAATGATGGCTTCATTGTGAGTAAACAAACAATACTCAATATATTGTGTATTACCAAAGTTTCCTAAGCTGTTCTGCATAGTATTCACTCTCATTTCTAGGAAAACAACCTCATGTAAATCTTGGATTCCAGTTAGACTTTTCTAAGAAATAAAAGAGAGCATGATTATCAATATATTAGTTTGATAATTGACCTGATTACTAATGGTTTGTTTACAATTACGGGCATTAATTATTGCGGACGCGGTTTCCCGCGCTTTTCACAGTTTATGCTAAATTTATGCTAGAACGTTGTTGTTGACAAGTAAAGCAGATCTTGTTGCATGTTTAGACATTTTTTTCTCAAGCAATACAGTAAATTTATGGCATAGTGCAACAAGGATCGGCGTATTACAGCACAGAACGGAGAAATTCTGTTTGAATGTATGGTTTAAGTAGTGAAACATCGAATGGCTTCGTGCGTGTGTATGTTTTAGCGAGCTTAAGATTTACGACGCGGCAGCTGGACGACGCACGTTTAAAACAAAGCAAACAAGACAACAACTGCAGAACGTATGCATAATTTGTCGTTTCAGGACTATTCTCAACTCTGAACTGTGTAGTCATGCCAAATATAACCTCGAACTCTGTAATATCACACCCCTCGAGCAACGGGGAAGCATTTAACGCCTTATATAGAGCAAACATCGCATCGCTTTGGAGAACAAAATTATTCTCAAGATACCAAAATAAGCTTCAAACAATTATTACGGTAATCAAATTGCAAAAAGCTTTTCCTATTTAAGTATAACGACAGCGCGTCATCGAGCTTGCCGGGTTGTCGATCTCTGTGAGGTCCTTATTTTCTACACCATGCACTACGCGTGTTAAAGTGCATATGACATAATCACCGCCGTGACGAGACGATTCGAATGATATATACCATTCTTCGAACGGATAAATACTATCATTTTTCATTAAATTAATTAAATGTTTCGACAAAGAAACGTAGTTTTGTTAAGGGTTCCGGTTCTAGCCGAAAACAATTGAAAAAAGATGACCACAAAAGATGATCAAAAGCTGATCTGACCGTGAGTAAAAGGCCTGGAACTAGCGACCAAAAAAAATTTACTTTCCTGTTTTTAATCACTTAATATGTCTCTTGTTTCCCCTTATGAAACTCGTTGAAACTTTGTAATTGTTCAATAAGATAATTATAAGTCCACCAGAAATTTGGAACCGAAGTAAATTATACTTAATTAGAAATTTGATAGTTTGGCTCAAAAATGGATTTCTCATATTTGACAACTAGTGCCAGTTCTTTTTCGTGTTTTCAGTTCACCAAGTGGATGTTAAGAAATTATATTTATTATCATAAATGTATTTCTTCATTCATATTATTATTTCATGACAGCAGTATGTACAAATACTGTAAAAATGTCACAAACTTATTCTCGTCCTCGGCACTCCAACACCAACGAGAAAAGTTTCCAACAATAACAATATTTAGATAAACGAAACAGACTCGAAATGTGATTATCTTGTAAGCGAATTTGTATAAAATAAGCAGAAACACCACTAGATATTTATCTTATTTTAGACCAATTGTCTGCAGGAAATGATCTTAGACTGTGTAATTCAAATTGTTGGCCCTTCTTCCATTAAAACATGGCTATTTAATCATATCTTTAGACAAATATGGTAAACAAATACAATTAGTGAATACAAATTATTAGACATCATGTAATACCAGTTTTTGAGGTGATAAATAGTCCTCCATAAGTTGCTCAGTATCTTCATTTCTTATGACTGGATCAGGATTGATGACAGTGTCTTCAAACTCTCTTATATTTACACTTTCACCAGATGATGTTGGTATAGATACACGATGGTCTATACATACATCTGCTTCCATCACAAGCCTGGAAATTAATAATCAAGAAATATCAATTTATTGTAAAAATACTTAATTATTAATTAATACTCAATTACTAAGTTGGTTCTTTCACTACCTGAGACAATAAAAATAAAAATTCGACGTTTCAAGGAAAGGTCCTTCTTTGGCTTCGTTGACCCATTGTTTCAGGTGGTGAAAGAACTAAATAGTCTACTTATTAATTTTTGACTGCATTAATGACACTACATACACTGGTAAAGTCACCCACACTACAAGAAAACGTGCAGAAAACTAAATGATTAAGTTCTTGTTTATTTTTTCTGGCCAAGTTCCTCCAGAATACCGGAAATTGCATTTCAGAAGCCCTACAATTTTCAATTTTCCTCGGGTGCCCTGCAACTCCCCTTGGTAAAGTTAGTTCGAAATATTACAGTACTGAAATAAATTCTGGAAACATAAAAATATTTAATATAATCAAAAACACACTTTTGAAGTAAATCCTATTTAAACTACTTTTGAATCTGTTATTATTATATAAAACACTCTGTCAGAGCAATGTCTGAAAGATAACTGGTGAGATAGCTGCTTGTACATGAGTAAACTTTGGCTAAAGACGCAGAGTATCGCAAGTGCAAATGCTGTAGTCTTTGTTGGTTACATCGCAGAATTCAAGAAGACCAGAATGGCACCAGGGAAAAAGCCAACAGAGGAAGCACATATAAAGATTCTGAGGCAAGAAGACTACTCTTTCGACTGAAACATTCCCTGGTAGAAATCCTAAGCAGGATCCTATAGGATCCTGTTAGGATCCTAAAATTACCAGGATCCTAACTAGGATCCGGATAGGATCCTGAATGTAACAAGATTTGAAATAGGATCCTGAACATATCCTGACAAAATCAGGATCCTAATCAGGATTGTAATCAGAATCCTAAAAGCAACAGGATTCATACAGGGTCTTGAATGGATCCTGACCTAAACAGGATCTTTACTAGGATCCTGCAAGATCAGGATACTGAAAAAGTAGTGCTAATTATATACATGAAAATCCTAATTTATTAATATCGAGGTATGATATATTGATACTGATAATTATACATAATAATCCATAAAAACTGACGTGAAACTTGCAAAAGAAGCAACAGGATCTTGAGCAAGATCCTACCAGAAAAACCTGAGGATCCTGCAAGTATGCGGTACAAGTGTGTCTGGCGCTATGAACAGAATTATAAGAATATACTCTTGAAAGAAGAAGAAAGAAAAAATTTTTACATTACATCATCGAAAAGTACCTGAAATTTACATTGTTAAGAAAAAGACGAAAGTCCAGTAAAAAGCTCACAAGAAATGTGGAAGATGCAACTGGCAAAAAAGTATCGCGAAGGCTTGTTTGAAAGACCTCTAAATGGAAGCACCAATCAAAACCACGACAGTGCAGTGAGAAGTATGATAAAAAGTGGGTGTGTGGAATAATTAATGACAACTCTTGTATTCTGCACACCACTAATTCTCGCACACCTAATTTTCTCTTGTTGCTTAAACTTGAAGCTACATATATCAAGTATCATTCGTCCAGTTTAAACACTGGTCTCAAAGCTAGCAAAGAACTAAATCTTTTTTCTTATTCCACACACACACATTTTATATTTCTATTGCAAAGAGGTTATAGTGTTCCACAAATAAATAAAACCTTTAGTACGAAACGTAATTGCAAATACGATCATTATTGAATCAGCTTAAAAATCTCATATATATAATATAACACATTGCAAGCCAGGCAACCTGTGGCTCATTGCTATTTGTTTTCAAAAATAATCAGCTGCTATATATATACCGATTAATTGGCTGATTAGCTACATACAGTGCCCCCCCCCCACAAAAGACAACCCTTTGAAGTCAAGTGCTAGTGCCGCTTGATCAAACTCAAATGTTTTAACTCCCAAAGATCCCAAGAATGTGTAACTCTCTGCACACAGGGAATGAACTTTCATGCATGCATTGCAAATTAATTGAATTGCTCATGCATGCAATGCATATTAATTGATTTGTTCTGCCAATATTCAGGGTGTTAGCTAGCCCATATAGTGCCAGTTTGATGGACTCTTCCCAAATGAGATAACTAAGGAACTTTCCCAATCAGAAGTTGGAAGTTTCTTTTTTATAAGATGAATGTGACTGTGTATATTTTTGTTTACTTTTATCGTTATTTATATTATAAAGAAAATACTGTAAATAAAAACAACATTTTCCCAATTTACCAAAAACGGACTTAACTTTGGTTTTCCAGCTAACACCCTGATATTACGCAGAATATAACCTCATTAGGGAATTAAAACAGTCAAACATGAACATGCGGCATTAGCACTTGACTTCAAAGAGCCTTTTGGGACACACCGCACAATAGCCAGCAACAAACAAATTTTGTCCCCGCATAACAGACTTGTTCAACAATAGAGGGAGGTAGGTACCTTATTGTAAAATACTTGGGATGAAAGCTGTAAAATATTCATTGTAAAAGCTCTTGCCTGAATATTTAGGAAAGGGTCAAATACATGTTTCTGCCAAAAAGACATCAATAGGACATCTGGGGGAAGGGGCGGGTTTATAGACATGCCGTCTTTTTCTCTCGAAATTCATAAGCCAAAAACACTGGGTTTACTGGCAGAATATAATAATATTTATACCTCTTAACCAAACTGCAGAGCATGGCAGTTCCAACAAGATCTTGAGCGTGAAGAAGCCAAAAATCATAAGTGAAGGTGTTTGAAACAGTTGCCAGTTAAGTGCAGAGCATTCATGAGTGAGTTAGAGGCAAAAGTTACAACAATGAAAATTAGAGCTTTGGGGGCAGATTGAAGTGCAAAATCTGTAAAAAGGAAGGTACTAGGAGTCCTAAACTTTTTTCTTTAAAATATCTCGGGGGTGCTGTTGACCCATGGTGGAAAGTTCGCTTTTTCTGCACCAGAGATTGTAATTCTCATGCACCAAAACATATTGAAATGGCTGTATGCCACACCAGAGATCTCTGGCACAAATGACAAACTTTCTACCAAGGCTTTTTACACTCTGCAGTCTGGCCTCTTAAAAAGTGTGGAAATATAGTAACTCAAATTATCTGCTTCTAGAGCCCGAAGTCTTTGGTAGGCTGGTAGAGGGTTATGTAAAAGACGTCATATTGACGTCTTTTTGGCAGAAACGTATAGATGACCCTTCCCTTACAAGCAAATGGCATTTTAATTTATTACATGTGATATATGATAACTAAGTCCACATATTATAAAAGTACTATTGCCACTCTCAAACAAAGTTTGTAACTGATATTCTGAATACACGCACAGTTGTCAGACTCTGTCAAACACGTACAGTTTCATGACAAAATCAGTGGCAATGCTAGAATATCAATATCAATATTATTGTTAACATCATGGCGACATAGCGTGCTTACCTTGGAAACAAGCTCTAACTATCGACGCAAATAAGGCATCGAAAGCAAGCAAAAAGGCTCCAAAACTATCTTGCCATATCTTTATTCCTTGTAAATGATCTTAAAACACACAACAATTGTGAAAAATCACATTTTCTTACATCTTATCTTACAATAATTTATCAGAAAACCAAGACAACTAACAACATGCGCGTGGTCGCAGGGGACTTCAGGGGATTGTGATTGATATATTATTTACAGCAAACCGGGCTGTTGGGCTCTCCCTCCCTGTGCCAATTATTTTGCAGAATGAGGAAACTAATGGCTAACGATAGAGCAAGACGTAGTAATCAATCGTGTAACTACAGCATGAGGAATACTGAATGATTTTGTTGCAGAAAAAAACGAAGAAAAAAAAATCTAAATAGTTTCAAAATATGTGTCAGAAGTGGGATTCGAACCCACGCCTACAAGAGTAGACTGCGACCTGAACGCAGCGCCTTAGACCGCTCGGCCATCCTGACGTACATGCTAACTAGGTAAAATCAATGTAGATGAGGCTTTTTCCTATTTTGTTTGTTTACTCTTGAAAGATTCGAATTCAATAATTCTTGTCATTCACTGTCAAAAATGATGTTGTCCGAGTCACCAAGTACAATGCAGTCATATATAAACATTTGTGTCGATTTTAACACGTTTAACTCACGTTAATGAATGATATATGGTTCGTTTTATCTACTGGGTTAACAGGAGCGCTTTTGGTCTTGAAATTGTGTCAAGTCACACAAACTTTGTCTGTGATCGCTGAACAAAAATCATATACTATTAATAAGTATTTTATATCAAAAAATGGAACAATTACTTCTTGATGCAAAAAGGTTGATGTTAAAGCTCAAAGAAGATGACAATGCAGCAGATATGATAGTTACTGATGGCACAAATCTTCTCAACAGAATCAAAGCAATGAAACAGGTAAAATACTGGACAAAATTAATGTATATATACAATATAATCTCAGTAAAATTATACCTCATATTTATATTAACCTCATATTAACCCAATCAAGTACAATTTGTACCAAAGAATACGTTTATTATGGTGTCTTGCCGGAGTCTATACATTTACAAATTACAATGCTGTGTGAGATCACCGATGGTCTTACTATACTGTAGGAGGAGGAAGGTTTTAAATTTTTTTGATCATTTATTATATATACTTTTGATATGTAGCTCATTCTGGATTTTCATTCTTCGAGAACTGTGATCTATTAATAGAGGGCAGGCGCACGCTGACGCCATTTCAGTGACGAGCCAATCACAGCAATTTTAGGATTATCGACAGCTAATGGAATGCTTTGTTTTGTATAGATCATGATCACATCAAATGGCGTGCTAAAGTCTTTTGGTCGCACTACAAAGCTTATTTTGGCAAAATTTTTCACATTTTTTTATATAAAACAAATAGATAACATTTTGCAGTTGTCTAGCTGTTCAGTTATAGATACATGGTGGACATCATAATGTGGTAAGAGCATCAGTGACCCACTTGCCTCATGTGCCTCTTTTCATTGTGGCTCATGGGCCGCTTTTTTGTTCTTACCACATTATGACATCATACCATGTATTTATACAGACAACGGCAAAATGTAATCTATTTGTTAAATATATATTGATAAAAAATGCACCAGAATATGTCCTATTATTCCATGAACATGTGTTGATTTTTTAAGACTTACATACTTATTTTCTTTTTTCCACATGATAATGATATGTATATACAAACTGAAGGCTCACTGTTGATCAGATATTGTAGAAAATATATTCAAGAAATTTATTGAAAATGGGAGTTTGAACAATAAAATTTATTTTGTTGGTAAAATATGGGTTGCAAGTCTGCATGTAAACACACACCCCTGAAGTACAGTTGCCTCAGAACGCCACTTCTCGCTACTAATCCCAGCTGCCGTGATAGCTTGATGGGTAGCCCGAAGATGTGAGTTCAGACCCCACTCAACTGAAATAACAAATTTTTTTGTTGTTATCAGCAATCTAGTTTTTTATGATCATATCTCTAACTCTGAGGATGGCTATGAAAGAGCCTGAGTGTGAGGCTGTAGCTTTTACTGAATGATCGTTTTCTTCTGTCTGGCATTGGTCTCAAATTTTAAAAATACCATGGTCTTGTGTTAACATCTTGTCTGTACGAAAGACTAAGGTTTTATTATAATCATTTGCTTTTTAGTCCAGTCTATAAATCAGAACATGTTTATATAATCAATGGATTGTGCCAGAAAATATCCATCCATCCAGCCCCACAGAGTGAAATTAACAATGCACCCTCTACGGCCATCCTATACAATTTTAAGTGACATTCTTTGGGCTGTCCCCCCCCCCGCTTCTCTCTAGATACTAGAGATTTCCTTTGTGGGTGGGTTATGGACCATTTTTGAAACAACTGAAACAACCATTATCTAAATGTCTAAGACTGTGTGCACATGTGTTGTTTCCAAGCTTTTTGTCCAAATAGATCAAGTAGTATGAAAATTCTAACCACATGAAGTTTTAAAGTTTTCTCCAGAGACATGTGCTCAGCCCGCACTCGGAAACAACAGCATGTTGTTAGAAATTTAAATCACTTTGAAACTTTGACGTGTCACATTCATGAAGAATTATTGAAAATGCCATTCAATTCGTTTAACTGACATAAAAAGTTAAAACAAGCGAGTAGAGGTGCAGTTACAAAAGTTAACAAAATATAACGTTTACGTGCCCAAATGTCACGCACATAAACAAAACATTTGATTGGTCACGGTTCACAGTAGATTTCAAATGGTAGTATTTTCACCTTTAGAGTTTTTTAAAGGAAGAGATAGTTTTTCGTCTGCCCTTTGGTATCGCTTGAATGAGAACAGTAAATGTGTTAAATGCACAAATTTGTGGAGCTAAGAAATGTTAAAGATTGATAAATTATAACAAAATGTTTTCCACACGTTGTCATTTCATGAAATACCGTTACCGTGGCGCGCCAACCATATTTTTAAAGACGGCGCATTGCTTTACGCAAGGGGTGGCGTGTGAGGTACGAAATAAAAAGACAAAAAGTTCTTTTTAATTGATGAATACACGACATTAGTTTCCGATCTTTTTTGTTCTTTATACTTAGTAAATAAATTTTACAATTAGTAAATATTACAATGGGGTCAGGGCATCAAAGTTTACCGAAGTTTTCCTTGGGAAAGCTAGTCAAACAGTTTACAGACTGTAATGGAGGTGGAGAAATTTTTCTTTGCAGCTTTTGCATTGCTACATCGATTCTCTTCCTTTTTATGATAAGAGTAAATCATTGCATGAGGAGTGTTCAGGTCAGAAATCATACAGTCAGAACATTCACTATTAAATAAATGGACTTGTCGACATCCGCCAAACCGCCAGAACTCGAAAATTGCACCAGACGTTTAGAAATTGCAGCAATAAGAATAGGTCCTCACTGTTATACACAATTGTTCACTGCCAGAAATTTGTGATGAACTAACCAGTCCTACTTATAATCTGTCTTATTCCACATGACTTTACTGATCATGCATTGGCAAGGAAAAATTGCTGGAGGTGGGAAAGCCCTTGGTGTGATCTTCCCCTCTATGTGAAATGTTAACAATAATTTGATGATTTATTCTTTAAAATACTTTTCAGTACAGAGAAGATATAACGAAACTGAATGAAGTTGCAAAACACAGACCTAAAAGTACCTTATTGTTGGGAAGTAAAGAAGAAAGTACTCGTATTGCTGAATTACAACAGGAAAATTTTGACTTACAAACAACGTTAGAAGATCATCAATCAGCTTTGGAACTCATAATGAGTAAATATAGAGAACATGTAAGTCACAGTTTATGTTTTAAGGCCTATTGTGACCTGTTCTCAAGTAAACTGTACATAATGGTTTGTTTAGACTTGCCAGAAACCACATTTGGGCCTCGCTGTGATAATGTCTGGTGTTGGAAAAATAAGATTACGAGCTCGAGATTTCTATGCGGTGATAGATGATGAGGGCAAAGCCCGAATCAACTATCATCGCATAGAAATCGAGAGCGAGTAATCTAATTGTTTTAGTAGAATCAGAGCTCAAGCATAGAATATTCAACAAAAAATTTGATTTTTAAGTATTTTTTTTAAAGAGGGGTTACAGTCCGTAATGTAAACAAACGCTTTGTTTACATTTTGAAATTCTATATTCGTAAAATATGACTTACTAAATAAATATCTGACACTTTTCTGGTTTGCTATGCTTATACGTGAATGTAAACCAGAGTTTCAATTCAAAAAGAGTTCGAAAATGCAAAATTGGGACAATGTTTATATTTGGTGGCCCACCTTTGTTATGAGCAGAACCGATGCGCAGAACGGACTGTAACCCCTCTTTAAAAGAAATCTCTATAGGAAGATGATTGTTTTGCTACTCGTTATCTATCGAGGAATAGATAGCGAGTAGAGTAACGAATCAAATTACAGCATTTGCAATAGTTTGCTTGTATGATTCTACTAATGATGCTTTGGAGGCATCATGCATGCAGGGGGGATGTTCCTCACTTAATGGTTAGAATAGTTATGGGAACCACTGAGTATTTTAATAAAATACAAAAGAACAGTAACTCCGAATAACATTTTGTAGCTTTATTGAATCTATATACGTTTTGACTATATTTTAGTAGATGAGTTTGTTTGGGGTTTTGGTTCCCATTTTCCAAGCTATATTGAGCTATTAAACAGCAGCTTGTATTTGTAATATATCTGATACACAAATTGTCAACTCCAATTGAGCTAGGTCTATTTTTATTTCTGTAGTCTATTATACTGTATAAACTAATCAGTCACCCACACATTTGTATACTTTTACCTAGATGCTCAGTCTGGTATCTGCAAACAAACTAGATGCAGAAGTTGTGAAGAAGAAATTTTCTGACGTAAGCAGCTAAATATAATTGTATTGTTTTGTATATAGTCATCATTACGCTTTCGGACGTATTGTACCCCATTTGTAAACAGAACCTCGTGTATGTAACGAGGTCGAGAGGTTATAATACGGTTATACAACCAACATAAATCATTTCTTGTTTCAGAAAGAACAATCAAAAACTGAACAGATATGTGAAATGGCGACTGTGATGTCAAAAGCGATACAGATTGATGACGAAACAATCCAAGAAGAAGAAGAGAGACTAGCGGCTCTGGAGTTTGAAAATCAAGGATTGCGAGAAATGCTTCAAATCAGCGGAGTCTCCAGGTCTGACTTTGAAGAATTTCAAAAAGAACGTGAACGGCAGCGAGGCTCTACTACACCCACAATGTCGGACTAAAAGGACAACAAAGCTACTTAATAACTCATTCCAATCGTCTCCGCGATTCTTAGCTCTTGGAAGACTGTTCAAAGATGAGTTACTATACCTCTTGTCCTTGACTGACAAAACTATAAAAATAACGTCTAAACATTCTCTGAGTTATGATGGGAAAATTCAATACCTGAAGGCGATGTTACATAATTATTAGGACAGCTTTCAACCATAGCTCGCAATGTAAATGGCACTTTCTCATCATTCCCCTCCTGAGTCAATTAAACTTCATGTAACATGCCGCACTTGACATTATTATGAGAAAGGTCTATGAGGTTTCTTAAAGGTCGGCTAACTCTGTGACGTGTCGCATGCGATTCTGATTCTGGCGTATGTAATTTAGTGAATGTGTGTGAAGCTATCACATTTTAAATTTTGCCTGTAACTGATAAACTGATAAAATAGTGGCGCTAGCAGTCGTTTTCTTACGCCAGAATCGCATGCAACATGTCGCATCGTGTGTACGGGCCAATAAAGGCCCATACTTTTTATTGTGCCAACATCTAGACATTTTAAACAATGTAATAAAATACTTTTACAACCATCTTAACTTGCTCTAACGTGGAGATGTTGAGCAATGTTTGATATGCAAGTTAACATCACTTTGATGTCACATTGCATAATGAGTAACTGCAAAACCTCAAGATATATACGTTTGTGCAAGACTGCTAGAAACTACATTATATTATAATTCGAAAAAATGAATTGATTAACATCCTGCAACATTAGTTTGCAGGATGTGATGCATTGTGACATCACAGTGATGCAATTTCCATATCAAACATATCTCAATATCTACACAACAAAGCAAGTTATGAAAGTTGAAAGTGTTTTCTTAGATCATTTAGAATGTTTTCTATGCTGCCATAATAAAAATGTCATGTGAAATCGATGCGTAGGGCATTTAACGTTAATTGCTTCGTACTTTATTTACAATGTGAGTTGGTGTTATCAGCGTCACATCATTTTTACTTAACAAATAGATCTCATTTTTGCGTGCGTCTGTACTGTAGTAGATCACAGATAACGTCATAGCGTGTGAAGAACAAAAAAGTGACTTTTTGTTCTTCACACGCTATGGCGTCATCTGTGATCTATTACAGTACAGAAGCGCAAAAAAATGAATTCTATTTGTTTTATATTGTAATAAAGTTGGCAAAAATGATGCGAAGACCCGCGAAATAAATTAGCTAAATTAGATCACATCATCAGTTGACGTCATCCGTCATAATAACACACAGCTCGCGACCAATGAAAATGCAGAATGAACACGTATTATTATATAAAACAGAATACAATGTTTTGATACATTCACTTTTGAAAATTTTCAAAATTCTTCTTCAGAAGTTTTCAGTCTTGTAAGGTATGACAAATAAATATTCAGGATATACCAATATCTGAATCAAAGCAATTAGATCAATATTTCTACACTGATTTTCTGTTGCATTTTCATGAGTGGTCATTTATGAGAACATCCAGGGAACGGTTGTACCGATCAGTGGCGAAGCCAGTTCGATGTTTACACTTGCACTGTAATTTCCAATTGTACACTAGAGGTCTACCATTTAATAATTTCTCTAGAGATTTGTTTATTTTTAGATCACTATTTATAAACTCGGAAAAAAAGAATGAATAGTGTGGCCTATACAGTTAGTCCATTTTTCAATTAAAGTCAGTGGCGTAGCCAGCCTGACTATTTAGTGCCGCTATGCAAGTTTGACAAATTTCAAATCATTATAATTTCTCCTTTCGAAATTGTTGTTTTCACAGTCAATGAACACAAAAATATTTGCATGGCGGAACTTAATCGTCGGGCTGCGCTACTGATTGAAGTACGAATACTTAAGCATCGTAAAAGTCTGAATGGGCGTTGTAATTGATAAAAGAACGTTCCATTGATTAAAGGATCTTCAAAGAATACTAGTTTCATACAATGGGCGAAACTGCTTTCACACGATGGGCGTGGGGCACAGAAATAAAAAAAAATACGAAAGTATTTCGCAGTCTCTTGTGTCAGTACATGTATTTTGTGGCGGGGTGGGAGGATTTCAGAATTATCCTGAAAACCATTGGAAAAACATAAGATTATCATCATTATCGTTTGAACCAGAATTAACACAAATGTTTATTGCTGCCTGATCGATCATGTGCAAATAAAGTATTAAGGGAAATGGCAACAAAAATTTAATTCGTCTCATTTGAAAGAGATTCAAAAAACACATATAGAAGTCTATGACAAAATTTTTATATATGCTTCATTTCGGGAGATATTCTTATCCGAACTGTCCGCCATTGTGAAAAATTTTTCATTAAGTATGTTTTGGTGAAGTCACAACAGGGATAAGCCATTTAAAGCTACTCCTAAATACCTACCAACAATCAAATATTGTTTAAAACCATTTCACTCCGTGTTTTAGTCGAGAGCGATTACCGTACGCGCGGTTTAGGGCGCATATTAGTCATTATAATAAATTGTTTCGAAATAAAATAAAATTGCGTGACCCCAGTTGTGACGTATTATTCATTTTGTTCATATCAACAAATATCCAAGATGGCGGACAACTTAATATTTCTAATCAAAATATCTCATCAAGTAAGGCAGGTATAAAAATTCTGTAATAGACTTCTGTAGATTGTTTTAGAGACTCTTTCAAATGAGACGATAAACAATTTTGCTATTTCCCAATTAAATAAAAATGCCATGAGGATGCCTATTCGCAGGCTACGAAACTTGACACCACTTGACACAAAATAAGCGAAATAAAAACGGCCATTTTGATTTGCAAGATTTCACTTGCAGCAGAGTCCGTCTGTTAGAATACTTACATAAAATCAAGCTCGACAATCCTGGTGGAAATAGCGTAAAAGCATAGTGCAATCACCAAGACAGAAAATGGAATGTGAAGTTTGTAACAAGACATTTTCAACGAATGGTAACTTATTACGGCATAAACGTACACACTCTGGAGACAAACGTTATGAATGCGATATTTGTCAGAAAAGATTTTTCAGATCGTCTCACTTAGCAGAGCATAAACGATCACATACTGGGGAAAAGCCTTATAAATGTGATGTTTGTGACAAGGCATATTCACGATTTGGACATTTAGCGGATCATAAAAAAACACACACTCAGAAACAATCACACAAATGTGATATTTGTGGTCAAGGATTTTCCACGTTGAGCCTGTTTGAAGAACATAAGAGAAAACATAGGGAGAAAGATCGTTATGAATGTGATATATGCCATAAAATATTCACTCAATCTGGTGCCATAACGCGACATAAAAGAACACACACTGGGGAAAAGCCTTATGAATGTGTTGTTTGTAAGCTAAGATTTGCTCGCATGAATTCCTTGCGAAGACATAGCCAAACACATACAGGCGATAAACCTTATGAATGTGATATTTGTAGAGAGAGTTTTTCTCGATCGAGTCACTTGTTGCGACATATGAAGAGAAAACATGACAGGGCAAATCTTGATACAAATCAATCGAGAGAGACATTGGCAGTTGAAAAAGAAACCAGTGGTAATCATTATGAATGTGATATTTGTGAAGAGAGTTTTTCTCGATCAAATCACTTGTTGCGACATATGAAGAGAAAACATGACAGGACAAATCTTGATACAAATCAATCGAGAGAGACATTGGCAGTTGAAAAAGAAACCAGTGGTAATCATTATGAATGTGATATTTGTGAAGAGAGTTTTTCTCGATCAAATCACTTGTTGCGACATATGAAGAGAAAACATGACAGGGCAAATCTTGATACAAATCAATCGAGAGAGACATTGGCAGTTGAAAAAGAAACCAGTGGTAATCATTATGAATGTGATATTTGTGGAGAGAGTTTTTCTCGATCAAATCACTTGTTGCGACATATGAAGAGAAAACATGACAGGACAAATCTTGATACAAATCAGTCTGAAGAGACATTGACAGTTGAAAAAGAAACCAGTGGTAATCATCATGAATGTGATATTTGTAACCAGCAAGTTCCTGATTTTAAAAGTTTCACTCAACACAAAGTAAGATATCACGATATCTCTCAGCAATCTCAGTTTTATACTGATGAACTCGAAGTGCAATCAGACTTAACTGATATTCATTCTATCTGTTCTCTTTGTGGTATGTCATTCAATGTTCTACAACAACTGGAAAATCACATGAATACCCATGGAAGGTAGTTGAATTATGGTGAAGTTTGGGCTCTAGAATGATATCAGTCTTTGTATTATCAATAGACTCAAATCTTATGTTTAAAAATTTCATATATAACAATCAAAACTACACAATTATCAGAATAAACCATCCAGCTCTCTATATTATAATTAATTGCCACTAACATAAAGATTGAACCAATCTTATGGTTTTTCAAAAAGTAATTCAGCAAGAATGATTTGAAAATGGCATTTTCTATTCTTCGTTTGTGTATTTAAAGCTGTATCAGATCCTGTGGGCTTTCCAAAGTGAAAAAGACCCTGTGGCCCTTTATATGGGAAATTCTTAAGCCCTAGTTAGGACTGGATTCAATCTTATCATATAAACTCACAGCAAAGCTCTCTCGAGTGATAGGTTGTCCGTATTACCAAAGACTATATAAACAGTGCAAAAATGATTTCCTGCCCCAGGCTCTTGAGCTAACATGGGCATTCAGAGGGGCGAAGGGGCATCCTCCCAGACTTAACTCCCCCCACTATTAACCCCCCCCACACTTAACTCCCCCCACAAAGTATGACAAAAATAAAAAGCGAGTACCTGTACATTGAGTAGGGGGGGGGGACTGAAAATTTTGCACCGGGCCCTCAAAGTTGTCTGGACGGCCCTGTTAAGTTCTTAACCAGCTTGGTTAAGTGAAAAAATAGCTCCAACTTGGCACAACTCACAAATTTTTGACTATGAGATTGTGTAGGCACCCGATATTAAACTCTTTCGAATCTGGATATTGTAGCAGCTTAAGGCTCCTTACCAATGACCGGAGCAACTCAGTCTTGGGTCACAGGAATATTCATAAACTCATCCCCATCCATCAAAATATTTTACTTATTTTCAACTTTTGTTTTCCTGAACAGCACACTATAGCAGTAAAAGCGCTCTTAGCCAGTCGGAAACCAGGCATCTTATATATTGATGCTAATCATGTTACAGGTTCAGTACACAACATGACAGATTCAGGGGTGTAACTGGAGCGTTGAGTGGGGGGGAGGGGGGGGGGGGTAGGGACCGCGGAGCAACTTTTGGATTGAAGGGGCCGAATGCTTATCTTCCCAGGGGCGGGAAGGGTGCTGGGGCAACAATCGAGTCCTCTTTCTTGCTTCTTTCTTTTTCAACTTTTTTCCGTTTTTTTAATTTTGTTTAAAGTTTTTTTCTTAAACTATCCCGCGGTTGCGACGTGTTCATGTTTATTGTTGGGGCTTTTTCGTTCTTTATCAGTAAATATTGGAAAAAATATATGTATGTTATTTCGACGCCAATCCTTTTGCCTCCTTTTGCTGAATGTAAGAGTGCGTTTTTTCAAAATCACAGCAAAAATGTTAATGAGGTGCTCTTGACCTGAGCTGTAACGCTACTTATTGGAGAAACGACAAGTTGCACTGGTTATAATTAACCGCCATTCAATCAATCACAGGAAAATTATTGGGGTGGGGCGAAGGCCCCGGGGCCCCCCTCCTCCGTGGTCCCTCGGGGGGGGGGGGGGTTATTTTTATATAATTATTCATGTTCTAGTTTAAAAGTTGGGGAAGACAAGGTCGAGCAGCGAACGACTTCATTTTCATTATTTAATTTTTTCAAATTATTTCAACTCAAGTTTTTGCTGTCGTGCAAAACATTTCATAATACTGGAATGAAACTTTGTGTTAATGTATTTTTATATACCTTAATTCTTAATTGTCAACAAATGTTGTTTATAATGCAAAATACGATGTGATTATCCGCGTGAATACGCAATTATCATCACTGGCTACGCCACTGGCAATTTTTCATTCAAGCCTGATACACTCTTTTAATCGATCACAATCATATTAAAATTGCAAGAATTGGAATGAACATTTCAATTTATGGAGCCAGATTAAAATGACTCAAGTCGTACTTAATTTGCACAGCGAAAAAGTGTGCTTTGTAGAGACAAATAGCATGTAGAGTTCTACAGGGTTCAATTCTTGGCGCGTATTGGTGTTTTTACACAAAATATCAATTAATTTCAATGTCTAGAATATATGACTCCATGTTCTTTATGCTGACAGTACTAAAATTTTTTGATATTCTTCTAATGATGATGACAACTGAAATGATGTTCTTAAAAATATTCATCCTTGGCTTGATAAAAGCAAATTACAAAACTATCCAACTAAAGAACTTGTATTATGCTTTGTATAAAGATATGTCGGTACTGAGTCTATTAAACGCGTCACGTTAACTAGTCTAGACCTTTTATAGAGTTTTGTATGTATTTCATTTACCAGAGATATTCTCAACTGTTTTACTAAGGGTAAATTAGAAATGACCATGGCAGTCAACATGGCGTATGAGCCAAAAACCGAATCCGGGCCGAAAGTCTTCAAATGACTCCGCCTTAAGACGGCAGTGTCGACTGTCGACACAGTTCTAGCAAACTTCAGAAAAGGAAAAGCAACAGTCTTCCTGAAGTGCCCAAGTAATTTCTGAAATGTTTAGAAAGGTTGCTTATAGGAATGGTCAATTTTCAAAATTGGTATGCATTTGTCGTGATCTACCAACACTGGTACATTTGTGTTACAATGATTTGACGAATTGTTTTCTGATTCTAACTCCTCTACTTGTTTAACTTCCTTAAGAAAATTGGGGGCTGACAGTCAACCAGGGAGGGGGGGGCAGTGGTGGATCCAGCGTAAGTCAAAATAAATTACCACAGCTCATTCTAGGATATATTTACATTTTAAAATACCTTCAAGGAAACTTCATTGGTTAGATTTTATTCTTTTGAAATTCATAGCCTATGACATTGTTATAAAGTTATTTTGAATCTAAAATTGAGCTGCTATAATTTATTTTGACTTACTCTGGATCCGCCACTGGGGGGGGGGGGCGTACTCACCATAATTAGTCTGATCTAGTGAAGTCTGATACGCAAAATTACGGACAAAGACGGGAAAGTGAACTCTCATATTGAAGAACGGTGTTTTGTAGCAACCGTTGTGTTCATTGTATGTATATATGTCAATGGTTGTGTTAATAATCGTGAGCTCGCGAAGAAGTAAGTTAGACGTTTTAAAGATTACATAAAACATTTGCAATTCATTCTTCAAATGTAATTATTTTTTTACGGATCTAAAAATCAAATCGAATAATCAAATCGAATAAAAATTTGTTTATGGAGTGTACGTTTTGGTGTGTTCTAACAACCTTGTACTTAGGGCCTTGTTTGAATTTAGAGGGAGAGTGAAGGCCTTACAAAATATTCTCTCAGATTCTGAGAGTATTTTTGAATATATTAAAATTGCTGCGGACAATCAGAAAGGCGGGCAACAATGATTTGCTATTAATCAACCGTAACATTTTAAATGGAATCTGAATATGTAACATGGTATAATATTTTATTATTTTATGAATCGTGACATGGTATGATATTTCATTTGTTCATCTTTATTAGAGCGAACATTTTTAAATGAATTAAAATTCGTAGTTGTAGGAATTATGCTGATTTCAAGCAAAATAATCTGTTCTTTGCGCTTTTCTAGCTATTAAAAAAAGTTCATCATTGATGTGAATCAGAACAGTTCTAATGTTTAATGAAATAAATTGGATTCCGTTCTATATACTGAAGCTTAAAGGTGGGTGACAGGCGAGTGAGCATATTTTCTGCGCATAACAATTGGTGGGCCACTTCGGATTACGACCATCTGCAAGCTACCGGTTTAGCGCTTCGCAAAAAACAAGCTTTAAAAAGTTATAACTACATATAGTTTGGCCACTAGTTTGAAACTATTAGTTACGGAGACGAAACAATTAGTTATTAGCGGCGAACTGAATTGCAGTTGCGCGCGTTGCTAACAAAAGTTGCTAAAGTTTATTAAAAGTTTCGCTTTCTATTCAGAAATAGATTTTCTGCATGCAGCAAGGCGAAGCTTTCAAATAAACGCAAGAAACTTTTAATTATAAATACAAATAACTGTATGAATTACTACATACACTCATAGAGAGCGTAATTTTGCTGTCATGTATTTGACTGCCACTTATCTTGACATAGTTCACCAGATATATCTTATGCAGTTATCCATAGCCAAGTGTTTTATAAAATATATCGAAAATATGCAGTTACCCATAGCCACAAATTTTATAAAATTTATCGAAAATAGGTCGGTTTTAAACATCGTGTAGTAATACTCATACCCTGATTTGTATGATATATCCTTATACATGCAATGGCCTACAAACATTAACATTTCATTTTTCACGATGGTTTCGTTCTAACTTGTAATTCATGGCATGAATTATAGATTTTATTCACCTTCCGGATCCGCCCGCAACTAAAGCATCCCGCGTGGAAAAAATATTCCCACGTTCTTGAAGTCATATGACAAGCATTTACCTGGGCCTTTGCTCTCTCCAAATTAAAAGAAGGCTCTGGGTACGAGTATGGTGTTCTAAGTGTGATGTGTAACTCGAGGGACTAGGGGCCGGCTATATGGGAGGGAGAGGAAATTTCTAGCTTGTAATGTCTTTTTTCATATTCTTGTAACCTTTATTGTTCCTGTATTCCAATTTCTAAAAAGTAATGCAACCAATTGGACGCAGCATAATGTACCAACTATGAGACTTTCTTTTTCAATCCAGCTGGTTTCCAACCGTAGCGACTGAGTATCCTGGCGGCGCGGAATAGGAGCAGGGGCAAGATTGATAAGTGAGGAATCAATATTCATATTAGCTGACTTGATCTTTCATAATTAAGGACTACTAGCGGACATATCACAATAAGTATAACCCTAGTTTTCCACATGTTATCTTGCGCGTGCTTGGCCAAAGCCATCTCAGCTAACGGGGCCATTTGGAAAATAATTGACTTTTCGGGTCCAGTTGGCTTGTTCACGAATACATCTTGCCCACAAAGAATATTATAAAATGCCTCCAATTGATCAGGATATAAATTCTAAATTTTTACACAGTTTAACCACCACTACTTTTAAAATATCAATTGATAAAACTCTCTTCGTATCCGCCATCTTTTTATATTTTACACGCCTGTGTCAGTAGAATTCAAAAATTAAACGCGACTTACCTGTAAGTTGAAGTTTGATTAGAATGCTACTAGTCATCAGTCAGAAACGAAGGAGTCACATGAGAAGCGCGCACGTGCTTCGCCGATCAGTCTTCAACACGAACGGTAGCATGAACTGAAAGAACGAAAAGTCACGGGAGGGAAGGGCTTGGTACAAAGGTACCGAACATGGGCATTTGACTCCTTCGTTCCTGACTGATGACTTGTAGAATTCCAATCAAACTTCAACTTACAGGTAAGTCTCGTTCAATTTTTGAATTCTACTACGTCATCAGTCACGTCACTACGGAGTCACATGAGATTTCAAAGTCCTGCTACCGTGAAGAATAGGTTTTAACATAAGAATTGAACAAAACAGGAACATAACAATAACTTATTGTTTAAAACAGTACTAGATTACTGTTATTAATGATCAATATTAACAATGTTCTGAACTGTGGATCCAAAGTCGTCTCCTCCAATATGCTTGTCATAGAACTTTGCAAAAATTGCTGAATTTGACCAACCTGCAGATTTCATGATTTGCTGTAAGTTTAGTCCCGCTGCTTTAGCACACGAGGTCAAGGCCGCCCTGGTATTATGAGACGCAAATTTTGCTGTATCAATACCCGATTTCTGTAATACGGATTTAACCCAACGCGCAACAGTGTCCTTCGTTACCGCTTTATGTGGTTTTACAAAACTCACTAACAGCTGTGATTGCTCGCTTCTTAACTGTGATGTTCGTTTAATATATTTTCGAAGATTTTCTACAATGCATATTTTTCTGTTCGGCGGGTACGAACAAAATTGGACGGTGCTTGATGTTTTCCCACCTTAGTATGTTTCAACACCTCTCGAATCGTTATAGTGCACCGATGTTCTTCCAGTTGAATGAAGTTGATATCCATCTTATGTATGGTTTGGCAACGTTGTCCAGTTAGTAAGCATAACAAGGTAGCAAGATTCATAGTAAGACCTTTTAAATCCATCTCACCAACTAAACTACAACTTTGTAAAATAACATAAAACATTATTTACATCCCAAATTTCCGAATATTTCGGTAAACAGGGTTTCAACTCAAAAATACCTTTTAAGAACCGGCAAACTAGAGGGTCTCTTCCAAATGGAATGCCCTCATTTATTTGGTGTAATCATAGACGACAACGCGAATCTAGCTGGGTCAATAGCGCTATATCCTAGCCCCTCCTCATAAAGTACCCTAAGAAATTCAATAGCCTTTATTTGCCTGGATTGTGGGGCGCAATATGTTCTCGCTTACAATATTCTTCCCATCTCATTAAATATGACATATATTGTTTCTTAGTGCCTTTACACCATGAAGCCATAATAATATCAGTTGAAAACGCTGATAGATTTTGAAACTCTAAACTTTTCCTGATAAGAGACAAACCATGAGATGTAGCTTTTTGAACAGTGGGTGTGTCTCTTCTGGATGACTGGGAAGTCGTAACAGGTCCTTCGATGCTTTTAGATGAATTGAAGGCTTTTCTAACATTTCCATTGCTTTCGCATACCAGGGTTGCGTTGGTCACTTTGGGAGAACGCACACTCCCCGTGCTTTCTCGTTCTTGATCTTGCTTAAAACATTGGGAATGAGACTGAAAGGTAGAAAAGCATAAAATGTCAATTTGGTCCAGGTTAATGTAAACGCATCTACTGCTGCGGCATGAGGGTGTGGTCTGTAGGAGACATATTGTTCTACTGTTTGTTAATCCTTGAGGCAAATAAATCGATTACTGGCACAAAGTCAAGGTCATGTAGTGCTCTTATTAAACTATTTGTATCTAGCATCCATTCAGACTCCCTTTCATTGCGTCTGGATTAAAAATCTGCAATGAAATTACCTCTTCCTGGAATGTGGGCAGTACTTGTCCATATTTACCTCTCAATACACCATTCCCAGACTGTCTTAGCCAAAGCATTACACTTTACAGAATGACTGATGCCCATATGACTGATTATGCTCACTGCAGAAGTATTATCAATCATTAGCCTAACATGTAGATTGGTCTTTTTTCGTGCAAACGTTTGCAAACCCAAGAATACAGCTACTAACTCCAAATAGTTTGTGTGTTCCTTAGCCTCAACATGGGACCAAAATCTACCAGTGAGTGTATTCTCACATTCGCCTCCCCACCCTTGTAAGGAGGCATCAGTTGTGATAATTAGGGAAGGGTCCCCATGTGGAATGAGTTTAAAACCATTCACCACATGCTGAGACCACCACTTCAATTCAACAACATTTCCTTCAGAAAAGGTGACATTTGCATCATAATCACCCTTATTTTCTGCCAAGGCTGATGTTTTGTCCCTTTCTAAATTTCGATAATAAAGAGGCCCGTATAGAACCCCTGGAAAACTTGCTACTATCTTCCCAATTATTTGTGCAACTGCTTTTATTGTTACACTACATTTGCATTTTTCAAGAAATGTATCACACTCTGTTTTTCGTCAGTTTTTCTTTCACTTTTCGTCGTTAGTCAGTTTTAGAATTAATGACAAAACCCAAAATCACTATTTCCAGTGAGGGAAGAAATGTACACTTATCAAAATGGACTAATAGTCCCAGTTGTGTGAATGGTTTTATTGTGTCTATTAAATTTAGAGAACAGTCATGCTGTGTTTTCCCTGGCAGATAAAAATCATCCAAATGACCAGACACAATGTGTCCTCTGATATGCAAAGTAAACAGGGCAGGTTTCATGATCTTCGCAAATTTCCTAGGGCCACTGGATGACCCATTTGGTAGACATGCATACTGGTACAGGTTATTCTGTCAATAGAACCTTAAATATTTCCCATCACTTTTCTGAATTAGCATAGAATAATAGGCATCCTTGAGGTCGAGGCTTGCCATAAAACAATCTTTATCAAGTAATGTGAGAATTGTGTTCAGGGAGTCCATCTTAAAGTGATGGTAAGATACATTCCTATTAAAATCTTTTAGATTAAGTATGACTCTATGAGTGCCATCTTTCTTTGGTATTGAAAAAATATTTGAAATTATTTCATCTTTTCATGCGACACATTCTCTATAATTCCTTTCTTTATCATCTTGTTTATTTCTTGTTGTATGATCGTAGTTTCAGCACTGTTAAATTTTGTTGGAACAAAATGGTGTTGGACAGGCAATTCTGACAATTCCACTGCCATGCCTCGAATGTCAGATAAAATGTCTTTATCCGAGGTGATACCTGTCCATGCAGAAAAATGATTGGAAATACAACCAGCCTTTTTTGATAACGATAGTTATTGCTACGCGAATGGCTCTTATTTATTGCAAGTCCCACATTGCATGGCTCCTTGGCATCCTTTAATCGTTTTGGTAAATCATCACCAAACAGATAATTGCTTTGTGTGCCATCATCCACACATATGGCGGTTTCAAAACCGATTTTATCTTGTATCTGCGAAGGCATGATAGCTCGTAGCTAAATGGCCCAGTACGTAAGGCTAACGACTCCACTTGTTGCTCTAATAATTGCTTCTTTACTGCATCAAACTCCCCAGACTTTGTATTAGTCACAGTCTGAGCCGACTGGAGAGTGATAAGGGCAGTTTTCCGAACAGAATCTTGTATTTTGGAAACATTCAAATCCGCCCGTTGTTGATAATACGGCAATTGTGCTAATTTTTCCGGGTTTACCATCATTTGACCCATGGTTGTACAATTGCCAGGCCGTTTATATCTACCGTGTATTAATTTCAATTTTTCGAGCGCTAGTTTTTTATTCCATGGGTTTTCAGCGATAGTAGCAAGACGAGGAATTATATCTTTTCATGTAGTCTCGTTCTCTTCCAACATTTCAGCCAAATTTTTAGGGTTTCGTCTGGCGAGTTCGCGTGGTCTGTTTTGGCGCCATTAAGCAAGAGCGACACATTGTCATCATCATCTTGTACATGTACGCTCATACGATCAGCCTCGACCGTTTCACTAGACTGGTGGCGCGTTTTATGTTACGACTATCATTGTCATTCTGACTGTCGTTTTCAGAAGCGGAGCAGCTTTCTGATGATGATGAAGACGAAGACCTCGAGCGTTTTTTGCCCTTTCGCCTATGCTAGGATTCGTCAACGGCTGTTTGTTGACTTGGCAATGTTTTGTCCTGAGACTTTTGCCAAAGATCCCCAAGCATCATTCCCATGTGGCTAATAGTTTGATTTAATTCAACTAATGTGTTTGCCAAATCAGGGGAATCGGACTTTTGCTTGTCCTGAGGCTGCAGCTCTATCATTGCCTCACTTTGACCACTCGAGTGCGAACCCTGCTGTCCCGATGCCATATCAGACCGCCATATCTGAAACCTGAAATTAAACTAAAAACACACACAAATTTAGCTGTACAGTAAAGTTTCTAACAGCAAAAAACCTTTCGTTGTGTCTTATCTACTTCCTAATTTTTATTTCCTGCTTGGTTATCATAAAAAATGCGAAAGGTCTAATCCTACCCTACAAACTTCAAAAACAAACGTTTTCGCTCGTAAAACCAATCCTTGCTGATCAACAAGTCGTGCAAGCACTGATCAGCGAAGCACGCAAGCGCTTCTCATGTGACTCCGTAGTGACGTGCTGATGACATAATTAATTATAGCTAATTTATTATGCAGGTAGTGTTTCGTCATCAGTATGGAATTTCATAGCTCATTGCTCAGACTTTCCTCTCGCGGGAATGCGCAAAAAACGTCTGTTTTCTCAGGCTATTTAACAGTTATTCTACGAATTCGTGTCGTATATGAGCTGATATATCGGCTATCGCTCATATACGACGAGAGTGAGTAGAATAACTGATTTATTATACAGACAACAACTGTCACCAAAAAAACTTCCCAGTGCAGTTATATTTTAATAAAATATACTTATTATATAGTCAATTTGGCAATGTAAACAACTTCAGCTAATATCACTTAAAACACTATTTATCGTTGTTTAAAATTATGTTTAAAACGAATTTTGCTAAAAGTTTCAAATTCTTAAAAAATATAAGTGTTTTGGGCGAAACAAACGCTTGTTGACCTCAAAATTGAGCACAGTTTTTGTTAGTATAACAATTCAAAACAAGTAATAATCTTTTCCAGCTTTCGGGAAACTTATTCAGTATTAATCCGTCAAAAACTGTATTTTATATTTGTTTAGGTGACATTTGAATCAAGTACTAACCTTCAAAAACTTTATCTAAGTTTATGTGTTGTACCTATGGCCAAGAAAGGCTGCCAAAATGCTCAAAACGAGATTTTTTGCGATCGAAAAACTTCAGTTTGGCCGCCATCTTGTTTTCTCTACTAGTAGGATATGAACTAATATCCTACTAGTAGTGGCGAGCCAATCAGATTACAGAATACTTAATATTCGATGGCAGTCTATATAGACCTTATACATAAATCGTGATCCGGACGGTGTATCCTAGGAAACAGGAATTTAAGCATTGTTATTTGTGACTGTTGGCGACGAGTGACCAATAGCAATGCGTAAATTCCCGTTTCCTAGGATACACGGTCCCAAATTCAATTTATGCATAAGGTCTATAATAAATTCATTAGTTGGGCCCATAAACCGTAAAAACAATCAATTTCAATGAAATTAACTAGAAGACGAACACATTAATATTGTCGCCCATTTATCGGTCTTCGTCGGCCCATGTGTAGGATTCGTAGGATGTCTGGCGCGCTGCAATCGTAACGAAGGTCGTCTTCTACACAGCTCCATGCTACTGATGATAAATTAAACTGGCAATTTCTTCAAATGCGTTTTGGCCTGGAGTATCTTATTTGAGCTTGGTTTGTCCTCCATTCACGGACAAAGTCAGGGCGTGTTTCAATTTTCACGTATATTATTGCATATTTTTCTTTGACACTAAAGGCAAGAAATGGCTTTATTTGGAAATAAAAATTATTATTGTGCGCAGACTTACATCGTATTAAGAAAGGTGGCCTGCAAGCTATAGGTGTTTCTCTATTTTACACTATGAGACACTCAAGATCTAAAAGGCCTGGAAACTCAGAAAATTTAAAGCTAGAAAATAGAGAAAGCCACGCCTCACCGTACACAAATCGTACGCCTTAACCTAATTAAAATTTGTTCTTGAGTATTAGATGGTATTTATTTTAATTATTTACATTATTACATTTTTTCAATAAACTATGTTTACAATACAAAATCTTTTTAATCACATCATACACATTTATGCATGTACACGATCATTATAACAAGACACAACGTGCTCAATCATCAATCACTGTAAACGTGTAAGAAAACATAACACGCATGCTCAGACGTTGCTTAAATAGAACACCTGAATAATTTTCAAGCCAAACCAAGATCAACTTTTGGACACGGGCTAGCGTGTCTTTTAAATAAATTTGATAATAATAATAATTTTGAAAAATGTCATCAAATACACAGACATTTCTAACGTGGTGTGGAATGTTAGTAAACATTAACTCAAGAATGTTAGCACCACGTGTCGGAGATTTAACCATTTGCCACAAGAAATTATCTGTGATTAATTCTGCCAACTCATAGAGTATACTCTCGTACTCTCCCAACATTTCCTTTCTGCATTATTACAGCGCATTGGCACGCGACTCGTCTTCTTTTTCATACATAAAGTGCACAATAAACGCGGCATAGCGTTTGTAAACTAATTTATTAATTTCTACAATTCTTTTACACATATATTATTATATATAGCTGTACAGTTTCATGCCGCTTGGCAATCACTAAACAACTGATTCTGTTCATTCGTGTTAATACTGTACATGTTTGCTTTCTAATTGAAAATTTAACTTTAATTATTTACTGTAATTTTGCTTTACGAAAACACAACGAGCTCAATCACTGTATACAATCGTGAAGAGATAGAACATACACAAATACTTTGCCTAAAATATAACAACTGAATGATCTGCATTTTGTATATGAGTTCAACCCTTCATAATGCATATGAAGGAACACAATACACAAACAGAGACAAAGTATTTTAATTTGTAGACTTTATAATAAGGGTGTCTAAAAAGATCTAATTCCAAAACGCGTTTGTGGGTAAAATAACTGATAAAAAGTGCATGTCTGATTATTTTTTATAACAAGAAAGATCAGACCTTTATATAGTTATTGCATAATATAACTTTGTACAATGAGAAGGTGAAAATAGCGAATACAAGTTGAAAAATGAAATTAAAAACTTGGTGATTAATATTTTTCAAGTTTGCGACCGGTTTATGCTTTGCGAATGAAGCATAGACCAGAAACATTGGCAAAACCAGTGCTGATGACTGGAGGGGCGAACATTCATATCTCTTGTTTTGTATCAATAATTTCTTTTAAAACCGATTGTTTTCCAAGGGGGGGGGGATCCCTGATACAGCTACTCTTGCTTCGTAAGTTTTATTGAAATCACAGCTTTGTGAAGACCTTTACTGCCCGGGAAGACTTTTACATTTTCTTTGCCGATGATGTCTGTAGCATTGACAGTGTGGCCTTCATAAAAACCGACGAGATCGTCTCCAGCAACCTCTTCGTCCTTTTCCATAACACTTCCGTGATAGACCAGTTTTCCAGATTCTGTCGTAGATGTTGGATAATGAAATGCCACAGTCCAATATGTGTTGATAGGTATAACTAGATGTTCTTTCCTAGTTCGGTTCCACACAACTTCATTCCTGTTGTCTTCACATTCAATTACAAAATTTCCGTATGCTTCGTATTCGTCAGTGACGCCATCGGTATCGACAAAAAATTTGAACTCGCCACTGACAATGTATTCTATCAATGAAAATATTCTCAGATGAAGTATAGTACCTGCAAGTGTTTAGTTAAAACAGTTTTGACATTTTTGCTAAACATCCAGCCTATAACAGCCAGTCAAATTCATAATGGTTAAATATTTGGCTAAAAATGTCTCGAGGAACTCCATCGCTGTTTGATAAAAAGCGTTATTGTGACGCCAAGGGGTCATTTTTACTTTCTGTAAATGGGCAGTTTTAATTTTTCTCAAAGGTGGTGTCAGAGAGCAGAATTTTATTTCAAATTTATTGATAGGGCTTATCGGGTATATAATTTTCAAAACAACTAAAATGCGACAGTACCTGTGCGGTTACACGAATCCAGAAGAGAGATATCATCAATAGCAATGTCACCGTCTGTACCGTTGCCACGAACACCTTCAATTATATACTACATAAGGCAGAAACATTAATTGAGCAAATTGTTGAGCTTTCAACTCGGCGCTTCGCGTCAAGTGGGATAGGCCTTAAAAATGACTCTTAATAAAGTTAGTAACTATTGAAACAATATTTGCAAGATCATATCTTTGAAATCGGAGATGACGGTCAGGTCGTGTAGTTGAGCAAAAATATCTCAAGAAGCAAGCAAGGTATAGAAAAGCTGTGGAAAGGCCTTGTTGGTCCTTCCAAAAGCTTATTCAGATCACTAAAGAATAATTCTGTTGCCATTACCCTTTAAATAAGAACACATTAGAAATTTAAATTGTTTCGTGTCTTTTTAAAATTTTCAGACCTCAGCCTTGTTTCCTCCAAGGGAACAGGCAATTGTCAAACAGAACATTATGCATATGGATGGATCGTGGGCGAGTGCATGGTTGTTCAAATAGCATGCAATCCCGTCGTTATTTTTTAAGGTTATTCATCTAAAATCTACTTTTGTACATGTGTTAGCAGGTCCCAAGCTGTTTTTCAGTAGACAATGGATCATTCCCCAATTAAACAAACTTTTAAATTCGAGAACAATTTTAGCACATTCGGAAAACCATTCTAAATTTAGTGAAATTGTGAAGTTTGGTTGTAAAATATTGAAAAAATATCGAAAATATTGTGATGTAAAGTTTTCGAATTTTGTGTACTTTTGTATTACGCGGGAAAAAGCGTTACCACATTTCCACATGGTGGTATAATAATACAAAAGTATACAAAATTTGCAAACTTTACAGGATTATATTTTCCACATTTTACAATATTTTCCAACCAAACTATGAAATTTAGGATGCTCTTTCCAGCTGTGCTAATTGATTTTCCGAATTCAGAAGTTTGTCCAATAGGGGAATGGTCCATTGCTTAAAAGGTAAGTCGATCATGAAGACGTTATTTGCACTACAATTTTAGACAAATCAAAACAACGCATACGAAAAGCCACGAAAAACGTCATTTGCCACCGATCGCGTACGTTTTTTATGACCTGCCTTACATAGGTTTAAACATTTTTCACAGGAGTTTCGCTGTTTTTGTCTCACCTGATGTGACATTGTTTGATTGTTCACAGCCACTTGAGCTTCATACCATTTGTCACCATGATTCCCATCACGTGTCCACAAAATTGATAAATTTTCTGGGTAAGCTTGTACATAAACCTGTTAATATGATACATAATATTAAAGATGTTGAACATCTGTGCATGCATGGTATGCGTGCTAGTAAAACTGCTACAAGTTTAAACTCTTTCGCTACCAAAAGGGTCGTTAACGACCCTGCTGGGATTTATAGGGATTTTCTTTTTAATATGAGGGATAAAACGGGTTTTTTTATGCTTACTTCTTTTAAATTGTGTCCTACGTGAAGTACATGCTATTTGGTGTAAATAAGGCCTCTAAAATGTTATCAGAAAACAGCTTGAAAAGTTTGTTGTGGGCTCTTGTATCAACAAAATAGCGACATCTTCACGAAGGCAATTTGGTGAAATTGTACCCGAGCTTTTAGCCGTGTGATTGCGAGATTTCTACTAAAGATGAATCATCCAGCTCTGAGAAAGATTTAAAAATGACAACAAATTCAAATGAGGCGAGAATTTGGCTTACAGACAACTCAAATGTCTTATGAGAGAAGACCCATGTGACCGACCAAATCGTTTGCTTGATGATGATGATGATGAACTACTCCATGATGATAAAGCAAGTACTAATTTTACATTTTTTTGTATTTTTTTAGTTTCTTTTGTTTGAAATTGTGTATAAATTTCTAAGTTAGAATACCAGTGATCTATTTCATGAACAATATTGTATGTACTGGATTTACTCTTGCTACAAGCTCAAAGCTGGGATGTGATGTACAAATCTCTGGATAGTTATTGTAACTAGTATTTTGGTGTTTTTGCAGGATCCTTCAGTGGAAAATGAGGTTCACTCACCAATTCTTGGTAGGAGATCAATAAGTAATGATACAAGGCTACAGGAAAAACATTTTGCTGAGAGTCACCCTCCTAAGCGTGGAAGGTGTGGATGTTGTGGGTACAAGAAAGGCATAAACGGGAAGAATAAGAACACTAAAACTTCAAATTATTTTGGAAAGTGTGACAAATTTCTCTGTAAAACCTGTTTTGAACCATATTATGCAAGAAGCAATGTTTAAATGACCAAAAACCGGGTAAACTATTACCATATTAAAAAATGTTGTATTTCAGTCAAAAAAATGGTGTCGTATTACTTGGTCAAATTTGAAAGCATGTAAGCCCGATTACGCAGTTAGCCAATTTTAATTGCAACAGTGGGGTTGATTTCTGGAAATTGTATTGCATTCACTTGGATTTTTGTCATTTATTCAAATTTTATTGGGCGGAAATAACTAGAAATTAGTATTTTTAGTATAGTTTTCGTAATTGTCATTATTGTTCACATGACTTGTGACATCACACTTTCATAACTAGCATCAAACTAAATATATATTATCAAAAATTATGTTCTGCTGATTCTAAAAATGTATAACTTTGTATACCTACATGCAAGAAAACTCAATTACAGGCAACTGAATGCAGCATGTTGCAAATTTGAAAAAACACAAAAAATTATGTTGGTAGCTAAATTAAAAGTCATCTGATTTACACAGCCGAAATACGTCTTTAAGTTGAGTTTTTAATGAACGCTTTAATCCCCAACCTTGCCATTCAATAAGTAAATACGAAAAAACATTAAACACCTGAAGTTTACCAACGTTAGAGCCATACATGTGGAAATAGAAATGCAGACAGGAATTTGTTTTTGTCGTTGATGGCGAGATCAGTCGAGCTCGGTCGCCTGGATTCCTTGCAAACGTGTCGATGAATAAATACCAACCAGGTGCTAAAATGTGATAATAGAATAATTTGCTGAATGATTGATGTTATGTTTATGACTTGTTTTTAACTTGTTGAACTTTCTGACGTGGTAATAAAGGAACAAGGGAATGTGGTTTTATTTTAGCTCATTTCAAACAAAACTAAGTTTAGATTTAGCATGCATCAATCATTTCGTCCCAGCTAGAGCACACAGTCTGAACAGAAAACGTCGAAGGACTTCGAAGGAAAAAGAAGCAATACGTTATGATTTTAAGACCTTCTCAATTATCCAATTTTTCCAATGTTTCAGGTTTCTGGGCAAGTAGGTAATTTTTAACAGGTCATTTTTTAAATAATGACCAATGCCATAACTTTTTTACAATGAATGAGTCGTATTATCCATCAACCCCCTTATGCGAAAACGCATGGATTACTGACAACAGTTATGGCAACATTCTGTAAGGGGTACTTAGCGAGAAGAAGGGATTTATGATACAGAAAACTCGTGCATCATGACATGTACACCCATTTTGGAGGTTGATAAATTCAATTTTGGAGGTTTTCCAAACAAACAAGTGTCTATCGACTTTGCAGTTCTCCCTGCCGCACATCAAAGAGTATTAACAAGGAGGAATTCATATATGACGCATCCCCGATGACGCGCGAGCCGTCTGTGCGCTTTATACGAGCAGACATAAATCCCGACTTTCGATCGTATTTGATTAAATAATTTATTTTCGAGGAGATTTCCCAGCAGAATTTTCCAACTTTAGACTACTGAATTCGAGTTTCTTCGAGACTTTTCTACAAGATTGATCTAATTATTAGTTCAAGGTGCATCAAAGAAAACTGGCTCAAAAATAAATTAGTGAAAATACATGCCCAGGATAAACTAAGTTCATTCAGCACAAGGAAGACTATCTATAAAACTGTAGAGCAGGATTCAAATTATTCACTTTTTTTAGTTTTAAAAAGAGTAGTTGGATTTACATTGAGCAATACTTACTTGGCACGAATTTGAAGGAGTTTTCCGATTTATTGCACGTAGAATTAAGTACGAGTATTACATTGTTATCTGGATTCAATCCTCCACTTTCAGGTTTAATGCACATTCCCCTGTTGTATTGTAGTGATCCAGATGCAGTCCAATTCCACTTGTCTGTCGCGTCACAAGCACAGGACACACGCAGCTTAAAAAATGTAAGCAGTTTGATAAGAGCATATGAGAGCATAGATAAAAGAACGGGGAACTCGAGAACGCGCCTTTTTCTTGTATGGTACTGTTATGCAAATGGCCATTTGTTGAATATGAGTGGCGAACATTGCCCATAAATTTGGTAAGGCTATGTGCAAATGTTTCTTCAATTAAAGAGCGTGAAAACAACCAATTGCTAAAGAAATGAATAATGATAATTGTCTACGTATATGGGAATTACATAGATGCCCATTCAGTAACGATTAACTGCCTGATTAAAAACTTGAGCTTTTATCTACACTTATATATTATTTTCTATTTATATCTGCATACCCCGCACACTCTTCACATTACAGTAAAAATCTACCTGTTTAACTAATTGAGATAATACTTATCTTTTGTAATGAGACATTGCGCATGGATAATAGAAAACCTTGAATTCAAGGAAGGAAACCAAACTATGTGTACGAACCTTTACATCATGAACACCGTCTTCACTTCCAACAGGCTTCACACACATGCTATGTTTTGTCAGCATCAGAGATCCATTCGGCCATAACTTGAACTCTTGCTGTTCTTCTCCACAACCAGGATATACCACAATATACTCTCCATTTTTTGGTCTCAGATACGCTGCTCCAAAAATATGTATGCATTTTCCTCCGTGGTGTTTAATTGAACCAGGACCTTGATTTTTGTCTGTTTGAACTAAACGAAAATTAAAAACAATTTTGGAACTTAAAGCAGCAATGTTAAGTCAGAACACTAAAATGTTTTGTTAATTAGTTTCTTTCATCCTGAATATTTCAAATACTAGGTTACCTGCAAGGTAGGGAATGCTGCGGAGCCTTAATTGTTTTATAGGTTATTGAAAAATGACATTTATGCAACCCAAAATATATTCAGTGGGATATTGTGGATTACTAGCATGCCAGTACATTACTCGGCCTTGACTCAGTTTGTCTGTCAGAATATATAATGTTTCAGGCTGGCTTAAGCATAATCACAGGGAGCCCCACTATGAGTTACGCATTGAATTAGTTAGGATTGAAGGATTGAACTAATATTGTATTCATTTGTAAAAACCTACTTGAATTTTACTTGAACCCTTGATTACTGCTTAGTATCGCTTGTTTGATACTAAGCAGTAATCAAGGGTTCAAGTAAAATTCAAGTAGGTTTTTACAAATGAATACAATATTAGTTCAATCTTTCAATCCTATAACTAATTCAATGCGTAACTCATAGTGGGTCGCCCTGTGGCATAATGGGTCAAAAGGGGTCAACAAAGTCAAAAGCAAATGCCTTATTGATGAGGAATAATACGCTAACGATTTTCTTACAGCTACAGTGAACTCTGAAATACTTTGTTGTTTTATAATTATGTTTGTTGAAAATATTTGCTGGATCACAAACATACGAAGTTTAAAACTGTCATAATTCCACCGCAAATAATGTCGCGTGAACAGCAGATCCGTATTAGAACATAACATGAATATATAATTATGCAGTGTCTCTGTTCAACTGTGGTTTGTTAACTTCGAATATAGTTGACTATTAACAAAAATGGTAATGTTGGAAAATTATTATGGACAAAACAAACGCGCTTCAATACAATTTCACAACGCAATACTATCAAATAGCATGTACATTAAAATTCCACTGCAATTTAATACGAGATTTAATATTGTTGTGCGACTAACAAACTCGTTTTAAATTGTAGTACTCGACTATTACCGAAAACAGCAGACTTCAAAAATGAATCTATTCAGAAAAACAAATTGTCTTCCTCTCGCATATATAATTTAACCTGGATAAGGCATATGTTTTTTACTAACTAGGATTTTTTAAACAGCCAGCCTGAAATATGATATCTTCTGAACACAAGACATAATTGGTGACAAAACACAGGTGAGAAAAGGTGTTCTGCGCATTTCCGAACGCGCATGACCACAATGCACTGCGGTAAACATGGTTTGAGATAAATTCTCCCCTACATACACAAATTAGGTCTGCTGCTTCGCTCGCTCGCTTCAGGCTCGCTCGCTCCGCAGCAATTACATCAAATCTTAAACCCATTTAATTTTGTTCGGCCAAAAGTCATGGAATTTTTACCTATTTTCTCTGGTTGGAATGGTTTATTCAATTCCTGGATTTATGATATTGATAATCGTGCAAGTTATCACTGAATATTGAGTGATCATTACATAATTTTTCTTAGACGCTCCTCTTACAAAGGATCGATAAATAGAGTCCTTGAAATAAGTGATGGTGGTACACATTTAAACATTATCCCCAAGCCGCAGCGCGGAGCGCTGCCCGAGCAAAGCCCGGGGCGAGGGTTACTAATTCTGAGATGCCAAAGCAGCAGTGAACTCAATAAAGACTGGAACTATACCTTCAGGTAAATAGCTTTATCTTTAGGTGAAGCCAAGATGGCGGAAATTGAAGGCCGTCTTGTAGGTATAAAACACGCGTGTTTTTTGCGTGGGGTAATCACGAGATAAGAAAGCATGGCGACTATGGCGCGATTATCAATCGAAGCATCCTGTCTAAAGACCCAAAAATTTGTACTTTTGGTTTGAATTTACACGATTTTTATGGTATTTCTAAAAGAACTTGTGACTGAGAAGGGGATTTTTTGGATAATAATAGTGGATCAAACGGATATTAAACTTATTTTACGAGGATTTTGAATGTGGTTAAGCCTGGGTCAATAAACACATTCGAACGTCGTTGAACAGCAAAGAATGCATTTGTTTTAAATAAACAATCAACGAAATATAAGATAAGTATTGTATTATTTTAACATCCTTTACAAACTTGGATAATTATTGCTTTCTAAACAAAATTAATTTGTTCAAGTGGTGCCTGGCACTGGGCATTACACTATGTACAACTGTTTCGCTAAAATGTTTCCCGTACGTTAAGAGACGCATGGTAAAGTATTTATCAGATGTCCATTTTATAAGTTTTATTTGATGCTCATTTTCCTCCATGTTCGCGTTTAAACCCATCTCATGGTCTTCAAACAGAGAATTGTTGACACTTAGAAGAAAATGATTGCAAACTTCGAGTATCATCTTGGTTTTTAGATTTTTCGCGTTGCTGATTCCATTTTGGCAAACATATTGTTTGAAGATGTGTACACACTGTTCAATGGTAGTAAAAAGGACTTTGATGGTATACGCAATCCACCGTTGTTCACAAATAGCGTGAATGCAGCAGCTGTTGAAACTTCATTGTATGAAGACTGTTCACAGTAATCGTGATCTGATTCTGCTCTGTTAATACTGCCAACAAGACAATCTATGCATGATTGACAGGTGAGTTCCTTTACGAGTTTCGACACAATGAACCCAACAATATAAAATAGAATGTTCGAAATAAAGTCAGAGTGAATGCCCCGGTCCAAATGTTCAAACATCAAACTCTCTTCTGCCTCTTCCAGGGAATTGTTTGCATCGGCATTCTCATCCTTGTCCTCTTCTAAAGACATTCCACTTAATGGTGACTGGTGCTTGTTACTGTGGAAAATTGGAATGATAGAATTGTCAGCAAAATCTGTACAGTTTGCATTTTTTGATGCAGTGATAGCATTCTTCATCATCATTTGGCGCAGGGCATACTGAAACTGCAAGCAGTTAGGATTATTGTTCCATCCGCCACGAGATCGAATGCAGGAGAACAAAAGTTCCAGGTGATCTTGTGAATATTTGTATGTTAAGAGATATTTAAAAGGGTCATTAGGTATAAGGAGCATTTGATTTGCCATTTCGATGATTGATTTGATGGTAAATCCAATGATAAAGGTCTTCCGTCTGTGAGTTGCTAGGAGTTTTGAGGTCAAGTTTATCTTTAAGGAGAGTAAATATTTAGCTGTGGATTGCAGCATATCTTCATACATAACCTTGTTTGTTGAACGTAGGGGCTGTTTGTATCCTTTTCCCACAGGGTTTCTCGAATTTAGCATGTCAAAAAGCCGATCAATTGTTCTTACAAATTTAACTGTTCCACTGCTATTTTGAAATTTTTGATTTTTCATGCCAACATCTAAAAACTCTATCGCATCAGCCACAGATGAACTGAGTGTTTACGCCGCAAGTCTTACATTCATCTTGTGCCTTTCAAACTTGATGTGGTTGAATGAAAGCTTGTTTGCCATCTTTAAACCATCTTCCTGTTGAAGCATATGGAGTTGTTGGAAATAATGCCATTGTATTTTTTGACCATCTTCATCAGTAATGGTACTAAGCAATGCCAATGCATTCCTTGCCAATTTCAGCATGTGGCTTGGATCTGCAATCAAAAACACGTCTTCTCCTGTAGTTGGATGTTGGAATTTTGTCTGAAAGGTATCATATGTGGTACCAAACTGACATCCTAGTAGCTCAAAAGTACTAGCGTTCCAGTCTTATTCAGTGAACTCAAATAAGACTGGAACGATACGTGGAGCTGAAATTTTGAAGCCAAGATGGCGGGAATTGAAGCCTGGCTTGTAGGTATGATCCAGGCCCCTGCGCGGAAATATTATTGAATTCCGTATGAAAAATCGGCATCATCTCATGTGAAAATTTCATATTTTCGGCCGACTATTTCTTTTTAGTACGGCTTTCCCTTGGCTCTAGAAATTATAGCAAGTGGTCTTTCAGAATAACCACATTTTAGAAACAGTTCATCATAAAAAGCAAACTTATTTGGCGAATGAAATTCAAGTTCAGAAAAAACCCCGTGGAGAAACACAAGTAAACTTTTGTTTTTTTACCACCTATGAGAAATTCGAACAAAACACAGAATAACATGGACTGCAGTTGGATTAATCTTACCTTTTCGTTTAGTTTTTAGCTTTTAGGTGGATATTTACCGTTAAAATCAGCATTTAGGTGCAAAAACGAAAAACATTGATCGGAAAACTTTAGTCATTTTTCAGCTCCCGCGAAGCCTACGCAGAAAACACGCGTGTTTTATACCTACAAGACGGCCTTCAATTTCCGCCATCTTGGCTTCACCCAAAGCTCAGGCTATTTACCTGAAGGTATCGTTCCAGTCTTATTTGAGTTCACTGGTCTTATTTGAGTTCACTGTGCCAAAGTCATCCGCCATTATGTGTTGGTTTGGTTTGGTTTGGTTTGGGACGTTCGACCTTTTTGCGAACGTCATTGAATTCCAAAAGTTTTTTAAAATAAATGTCAAGAAATCTGTAGGGAAACAAATCGAAATCATTAAAAAACAATAAAAGTAAATCAAAAATGCGGAAAAGACGACGAAAAACCGACTAACAGAAGGAAACAAGAACGGAAACGTGCATAAAAAGTAACCATGTTCATACAGACTATTCAGTAGCCGTAATGATTCCACATTTTAATTTCGAAGTTTTATTATAAGTTTAAAAATAATTTACAGGTAAAAAATACGACCGTAGGCGTAGATATTTTAATCAAAAATGCATCGCTTGAAATGGTTTTTATTGCAAAACCAACATTTAATAGTTTATAGGTATTTTATATTTATAAGTATTTTTTCATTAAAACTGGTAATTCTTTTATTATTTTCACCAGTTTTCACAGCTATTTTTTAAAAATATAAAACGCATTATTAAAAACTGCCGTGTCGGCGTGTTGCAATGACAACAATCCTGAAAATACTTCATGTTCCAAAAATGTAGTTGCATCTTTGATATATTGAGGCGAGGGGTTTTGCATGCGTGCATGTATTTCTAGTATTAAACTAATTATGTATATCGTTTGAAAAGATGGTAGTAAACATGCAACTCTTGCAAAACAGGACTCTTATATCAACAGTGCAAGATGTCCCACTATTTACACGGGTCACGTGAGTGAACCATGTCTTAATTTCGGTCAGCTTTTTTTCTTTTCCAAGTGAGGCGTTGCGCCGAATTGAATAAATAATTAGAGGACAGAGATCGAGTGAGGAGCAATCAGAGTGCTGTTTCGAGCTTTTTGCAATGATAAAATCGATTTAATATACGAGCAGGAGTGCTTTACCAGACATAAAATGCTAAGTGCAGCCGAGCGTTTTTTTTCTGATAAAGCACGAATTGCGAGTATTTTAAGTAGCTTCAAAAACGATCCATTTTATGCCCATCTTGTCAGTTTGCTTGCAAAAGAACTTTCAATATAGATGTTATATAAGCCGAGAAATTTGAGGCAAAAGTTTTGTGAAAATCCACGTTTGTTTTATCACTTATGAAGACTCCTTCACGGCTCCTACACGATAATTCATGAAATTATTAATGAGTTTTTGAAGATGACTTAAAATGCGCTATATTGGAGGTTATAGGTTCATCGACGATTATAATAGACAAAATCTTTTGTGTTTAAAGAAGAAAGTAGATTACAGTTAATCACAGTTATATCACAGTTAATATTGCGTATTATTACTGGGTGTAAGCTATAAGAAACGACTAGTATACCTGCGCTTTCTAAAAGTTTATCAATGATTGATAAACAGAAGATGGAAGACAAAGACTCTGGAATGATACGTATTTAGATCAGGTAAGAGACGATTAAATGGTTGGGTATTTCTTATTTATTTGTGTGGGTGATGATTTTAGTTTAAGTTCAAATATATCGTGCCACAACTGCACGAACTGTTCTGTTGACAGGAAGCATTTAAAAAAGAATTTGACGAGTGTGACGAACAGGATGCCATGTTCATGCTGTTAACTACGGTGTTTGTTACTGTCGTCCTCAATAAAGACAACAAGAGTGTTATTGCTATTAAGAAAGTTTAAGTGCATGAATTACTATTGAGGGAATTTAAAACCGTAAAGTATAAGTAGAATGGACCTCCTTGTGATGTTCAGCAATTAAAAAAATAACAGTTCTGTGTATAAGCAATAAAGGTTTACAACGATTTTCTGACGTTTAGTCCGTCACTATTTTCATTTTTCCTGTTTTTTCTGACACACTTTTACTGGTAACGTCAATAAATCGCCCTATAGAAACTTTGCATGATGTGTACTTATTCGTAATTTTGCATAATTTTACATATTTAACCTACACTGCCTACACACCACTTTTTGGCTTAATGCTAACAAATATTACTTATATTGATCCCCTTTTACACGACCAAATTTTCTTTGACAAATTTCATGTGTCAAATGTCTTTTCGCCAAGTAAATTGAGAATTTTTGACAAAGCTTTCGAAAATTACTAATTTACACGGTCAAAAAACATTTGGCACATGAAATATGTCAAAGAAGATTTGGTCGTGTGAAAGGGGCTTTAGTAGAATCATGCAGCATACTGATGAAAACGCTGCAATTTAATTGGCTTTCGGGCTTCGCACTCGTCCACTATCAGTACCTAGAAATCTCGAGCTCCTAAATTCGTGACCCGTGTTTACGCTAGGCGGGCGTCTTGTTTTAATTAATTAACGTGTAATGTGGAATGCACGACGATACAAAGTTCAAAGTTTTCGATTCGAGTGTTTACACCAATACTGTTTATTTTCAATTTTGTAGGTAGAAGCAAAGTGTTATATTGAACATGTTAGTTATCTGATTATGTGTATCATTGAAAGACAATTTATCACACAACGATAGGAGTAGCAATTATTAGCTCGGCAGCAAAAGCAACTCTAGCAAGTGTATCAAGTTTAATCAGCTCCAGTAGCACTTTAATTAATCTGATACTTTCCTGCTATTAGGTTTTTAAAAAACGTTACAGGTAATAACCATCAGATAAAAGTCATGCTTGAAAGGTGACAGAATGCTTACCCTTTCCCTTGGTATGGTCTGAACTTGGACCCGTTTGTCTTAAGGCCCCACGAGCTGTGCCTCTGATCCAATGGAAGTCGACGTTGGAATCGTGGATCCATTTGCAACCGTATAACTCTTCAAAGTTGCACAAAAACGGATGGATTGCTGACAACAGAAACATTTAAAAATAGAAAATGCGTAAGAAGATGATGTTGTTTTTGGTTTGCAAAATTTCAAATGCCCCCAGATGTAATCAAAGCAATGAAGTGGAATAGAATGAAGAAAATAATGTTAATAGCTTCAATATATCAAACTAAAACACATTTAGTAAACACCTTTTACAATTACTAATAGAAATATAAAGTTGTCTCCCTCAAAACCAAACGGGCTTAGTAATTAAAACATGATTGTGAACATGATAATCAACCTTTTTCGTATTTCATACACAGTGCTTTGGCACTACTTTTTCCTCTGAATCAGTTCAGTTTGTTGAAATACCTTTCTGCCATTTTGTATTTTTTTAAAACTCTATTGTACTGCAGCAAAATTAATGTAATAATTGTACGCCTCTCAACCAATTAGCATCTAGTAATTTTGCCATGCTAGTACTAAATATTTCAACAAGTTATTTTGTTTTGATGCGTAAAAGTAGGACTTCCTTGGTGAGCTGGACGGCTTACTTCAAACTTGTGGGGGATGCCAACTATTGTATAAATACCTGTGCAGGTGTGGCCATCACCTTGGTAACCATTGTGACATTCACATACATATGAACCTGGGGTATTTGTACATCTAGCATCTTTATGACAAACACCTTGTGTTTGGCAACACTCGTCGATGTCTAAAAATGAAAAAAAAAACATTCCAATGTTTGAATACAAATTTTAACATAAATAAGCTATGTGAAAAATGCGTTACGATTTCCATTCAATAGGTCGTTTTATACAACTTTTTCACACTCTTAAAAGCGCACCTTAGACTAAAATATATATCGATATCTCAGTTGATATTGCCTCAAAATCTTATAGTAATATACAAAAAATTAGGTTAGTCGTTCTTGGATAAGACCTATTTTATTTAGTTGTGATAACTTTTTTCTGTTACAGTAACGAGTGGGTTAAGAGAACCAACCTGAAATAACCAAAAATACAAGAAACACTTCATATTGGCAAATTTAGCTGGTTCTTAAACAACTTTACTTTGCAATTTTACCTGAATTAGTTACTCTTTAAAGGGAAATGGCAACAAATTATTGTCTCATTTGAAAGAGACTCCAAAACAATATATAGAAGTCTATTACAGAAATTTTATATCTGCCTTATTTAGTGAGATATTTTGGCTTGAAATCTTTAGTTGTCCGCCATCTTGGATATTTGTGGATATGCACGATACGTCACAACTGGGATCACGCGATTTTTTTTTCTTACGACACAAAGGTTAATATGCTAGCAAAACCGCATGCATGTACGGCAAGTATTTCGGATTTCAGCACGGACTGAGAAGATTTCCAGCAATATTTGAGTGTTGGTAGGTATTTAGGAGGATTTTCGACAGGCTCATCCCTGTTGTGACGTCACCAAAACATTGTTAATGAGGTGAAAAATTAATCTAAGATGGCGGACAGTCCGTTGATTTAGGTAAGAATATCTTCCAAAGTAAAACAGATATAAAAATTTTGTAGTAGACTTCTATATATTGTTTTAGAGTCTCTTTCAAATGAGACAATAAAATTTTTTGTTGTCATTTCCCTTTAAGACATAATTCGTGTTAGCATTGTCTTTCATCCACATTGCACATGCATTTATTTTATCAAAACAACAACTGTTTTTGAATGGAAATAAGAACCGCGGGGCTCGCGATCAGTGTCGATTAATTTTTACAGTGGCGGATCTAGCGTAAGACAAAATAAATTACCACAGCTCATTCTAGGATATATTTACATTTTAAAATACCTTCAAAGCGACTTCATTGGTTAGATTATATTTTATTCTTTTGAAATTCATAACCTATGACATTGTTATAAAGTTATTTTGAATTTAAAATTGAGCTGCGATAATTTATTTTGACTTACCCTGGATCCGCCACTGAATTTTTAGTCGGCACACTATGCCGATTGATGATTAATCGGCATAGTTCTTAGCCAATCAGAAATGAGAGACAAAGAGAAATTATGTTTGGAGGAATTTTAATTTATTTTTAAATAAGAGAGAGGGTTTTTGTCTACCTGTGCAAATTTTCCCATCTCCAGTGTAGCCATTGTCGCACATGCAGTTGTATGAACCTGGAGTGTTGGTGCACGTCGCGTTGAAGTTACATTTATTAGTCCATTCCTCTGAACATTCATCAATATCTTTATGCAAAATTAAAGAAAGTGAGTGATATTACAAAAAAATATTAAGAAAAAACATTACGTCAAACAAGTGAGCAGACTAAACTTTGAAGAAACTGACATAAGTTTGAGGTGTATGATGCGCTATTATATTCAGTCTTGCAAAAGTCGTAATTATTTGAACCAAATTATGATTACACAATATTTTGAGTCGCATTGTCCAAGAATGTATTTATTATTGCATTTTTCAATACAGGTGTAATATATAGTATTTGCACGCATAATAAGTGTTGACAATAGCCAGACACCAATTATAAATGTTATTAAAATGTGCGCACGCACATAGGACACAATCGATCGACACTAAACAACAAACAATTTTTTGGTGGAGTAGCAATCTATTTTGTTAAGGTAAATGAATTTTCCTGCGGAAGTAGCAGGCTTGATGGCATGCAAATTCATTCAGGAATTTGCTAATAGTACAAATACGTGGATCACCTCTGAATTAGCATCACGTGTAGCACACTACGCCTCAACACACAAGCTTGCTTTAAAAAAAAATTTCCTCGTTGGAAATTTTTCTCATTTGCAGGCCGTCGATTTCCTAGTTCAGGCGACTTCTGTTTCCGGTGAGGCAAACGCGGGCACTGTGCCGAAAACTGCTTCAAATCCAATAACAACGCAGCCTCCCGACAAATCCTGCGCACTTCCATGTCAGAAAATTCAACCAGATGGGGCGACGCCCCCGGACAAGGTTTTAAATGAGGATGTAGTTCTAGATGAAGACATCGAGCAGGTACGACACTGGGAACTGCTTAATGATTTGCAGCCCATGAACGCGCATGAATACGAAAGTCCTAGTTTGCCCCACGTGAAAGGCAGGTTAAAATCGCACATACAGTTTTGGATAGGCATCCAAACACCTGACTTCATCCTGGATTGCATTAGAGACGGCTATACAAGACGACTACAACTCCAATGGCGGGCGGTGATGCAACTGCTGGTGCTGCTTGTCCGACTGAATTTGGTCTGAAACTGTCTACTTATGATTCCTTGTCATTTGGAGAGGATTGGAGCAAGCTTGAAAAGTTAGTATATGACGGGAAACGACTCAAATGGATTGGATAGGAGATTTGGAAGGTTTTAAGGGATTTTATTGAATGTTTCGTTGGCTTGAAAGGCAAATGGCGGTCGCCTGGCGGTTCTACCAAACAATTTACGACGTGTGATATGGACCTAAATATTTCATGGTATGCCAATAAGCAAAACTCACTAACATTTAGTGGTGAAGACAGTGATTTATTAAGAGATAGATTGGTACAATTATGTGTTGATCGGGAGTTGCTTTGTTCGAAATCACTTGGTCTACAAAATAACGACCAGTCTAGCTGCTCGACAGTATCTGCCGATGTTGTACCACCGAGCTGCTTAAGTAACAATGAGAGACTGTTGAGCGTTGGTCGGGAGTCGTGCCCGTGCGTATGCGGTTGTAATAACAGTGAAACTTTATAATAATAATAATAATAATAATAATAATAATAATAATAATAATAATAATAATAATAATAATAATAATAATAATAATAATAATAATAATAATAATAATAATAATAATAATAATAATAATAATAATAATAATAATAGTTTATTCACAATTGATTACAATACAAAGAATAAATACAATATTACTCATACACATATACAAACAAATACATGAAAAATTGTGAAAGGAGCTGGAAGAGGTTATCCCTTTCTAGTCCACCTCCCAAACACTAAGCTAATAGTGAAATATAAACAATAATATCTATAAAAACTATACACAATATATAATATAATCAATAAATTTAGAAAACATGTTTCTTTAGATACTTCTTAAAAGTTCCTAAATTATCTGCTTCTGCAATCTCTTTTGGTAAATTGTTCCACAAGTTTATAATACGTATAAAAAAAGAGTATTTATAGCTATTTAATTTGGCAGATCTTGTTTTTAACTTAAAGCAATGGTTAGATCTTAATTGCCTAAATTTGTCAGCAAATATGAAAAATTCTTGAGGATCTAAACCATTCAGCCTATTAATCGTCTTATAGCATTCACATAGAGATGAAAAAAGTCTTCTTTTTTCCAATGTTGGCCATTTTAATCGATTCAATCGTTCATCATATGGCATATCTTTAGCACCAATACCAAGTGCGAATCTTGAAGCATGCCGTCGTACTTTTTCTAGGATCTCAATGTCCTTCTTCAGATGAAGGGACCACACTGGCGAACAATACTCAAGTATTGGCCTAACTAAGCTTTTATACAGTTTAGAAAATAAATCTGGACTCTTAGGCCCAACAATCCGTTTAATGAATCCAAGAAGACTATTAGCTTTATTTGCGCATTTAGTGGCTTGCAAGCTCCATGACAAGCTTGATGTAATATAAATGCCAAGATCTTTGAACTCAGATACTGTCTTAAGTGTGCTGCCACATAATTTGTATCCAGGAATTGATTTATCATTCCTTTTTGAGATTCGCATCACTTCACATTTTTTAGTGTTAAAGTCTAGTTGCCACTCAGTACTCCATTGCTCTAGAGAATACAAGTCTTGCTGTAATGCATACATATCTTCGTTGGTGTTTCGTAGTACTTTATACACTTTCATGTCATCAGCAAATAATTTGCACTGTGATGTTAAGTTCCGTGTTATGTCGTTGATGTAAATAATAAATAAAACAGGGTCTAAAACCGTCCCCTGTGGTACCCCAGAGAGTACTGATGTCCAGGATGAATGGTTCCCCCCCTACTATCACACGTTGATGGCGATTTGTCAAAAAGCTTCTCACCCATGATAATAGCGGGTCTCTAATTCCGTACGAATGGAGCTTTAATAACAGACGTTCGTGTGGGACCGAATCAAACGCCTTGGAAAAATCCAAGAACACAACATCCGTTGATAGAGCACTATTTCTATTGCTTGACCAATCATGAAAGACTGTTAGTAGTTGTGACAGACAAGACCTACCTTTCATAAAGCCAAATTGATCTGGAATAAATATATCCTTAGTTATCCAGAAATCTACGAGATGTTGCCTTACGATTTTCTCACACACCTTACAGGGAATTGAAGTCAATGACACAGGACGATAATTATCGCGTTTGTTTTTTCATCCTTTTTGTGCAAGGGGATAATATCAGCTTCCTTCCAACTGTCCGGTATCTTGCCTGATGAAAATGACAAATTAAAGATCATACACAGTGATACGGCTAATGAATCTGCACAATTCTTTAAGATCAATGGGTGGATGCCGTCAGCACCTGGAGACTTGCGAGGATTTAATTCTTTGAGTAACTGCGCAACTTCATCAGTTGTACAGTGCAGAAAACTGAGGCTATCATCTGCAATGGCCTGGGCAAATGTTGGAATATTCTCGATGTTTTCACGCGTAAAGACTGATGCGAAGAATTTATTCATACACTCAGAAATATCACCTTCATCAGTTAATGTGTTTTCATTGTCTAATTTAATAACTGTTAAGTCATTAGAACCTCCGCGTTTTGAGTTGACATAATTCCAAAAGAGTTTGTGTTCTTTCTTATCGTGCATATTATTTGCTAAATTCCTCAAGTAATCCCAACGGGCCTCATTCCATTTCCTTTTGAGCATGTTGTTTATGCTTTTATATTTCGACCATAAATTAGCATCATCTCCTGCTTTAGCTTTCTTATATAAACACTTCTTTTTTCTAGCAATTTTGATTATATCATCCGATATCCAAGGAGCACACCGATTTTTCTTCTTGTTTTTCTTAGGAATACACTGATCAACAGCAGTATTGTAAAGGTCAACCCACGAATTCCATACATCATTTATATCATTTGAAATGAAAGCACAGTCCCAAGGGATATTATTAAATAGTTCATTTAAATCTGACCAGTCAGCCTTGTCAAAATTATAAAATTCTTTGGCTGATTTTAAAAATATTCAACTAAGGCAAAACGACCTCGAAAAAATTATCAAAAGTCAAGAACAGGTTATTAATACTCCCAACAAAAATGCTTATTTTTTGAGTGAAAATTTGAATCTCTTGAAAATTTAATGTTTAATGATCCGCAATTGTATGCCTCGCCTCACTCCGATGGAGCGTTTCCAACTGAAGCGGAACCAAGTGACAATGTAAGTGATATAAAGAACCAGTCAACCTTATTAGGCGCTGTTTCAAATGAAGAGAATTGCATTGAAAAACTAAGTGATGAAGTAATTTTAAATGACTCTGGAAACAATGCCCTTTCTCATGCACCGGTTAACAGAGCGAATCTTATTGATAAAGTTCCTCTATGTGTTAGCAAACAGCTTCCTGATTTGAATAACAATTCGGGCCTTTTGAACAGCGAAAACGTAAGCGGCGTGATTCAAAAATATGAAATTACATGTTGTAACGACCAGTCAGTTAATTCGATTATAAAGAATGTTGAACAAATTACCAGCCAACGGGAAGACGAGTTGAATAGACATAGGAATGAAATTACAATGTTAAAATTACAACTGAAGAATAGCACAACAAATACAAGGAAAGCCGTTGCTCTTATTTGTCAAAAGGCTCTACTCCCTGCCCTTTTCTTATGCGTCGGGGCTGGTGTGTAAAGGGCAATCGCTGCGATTTTTTGCATGCAAAATCACCTATTCCGGCCATCTTTTGGCGAACAAAAAAATAGAGTCCCATGCCCCTTCTTGAAAAGAAGAGGCTACTGTTTGAAAGAGAACGTTTGTGACTTTCACATGATGATTCTCCTCCTAATGTACCCGTTTCCAGGCATAATTACTCGACCTCCCCTTTTTTTTCAACCACCGCAGCCCTATGAATTTAGGTCCTCAGGGAATGCAGAACAACCAGGGTCTGCCATATCTTCAGCCACCATGGGTGCCTCAGCCTTGGATGAAACCATTGATGAAAGTCCCAGTTTATCCATTTTCTTTCTACCTACTATATTACTGGCTAATGTTCGTTCTGTAATAAGCAAAGTTGACGAATTGAAGGTGGTAGCTGATATAAATGATGCTGATGTTATATGTCTGACAGAGTGTTGGCTAAACCCTTGTGTCCCTGACTCAACGACATCTTTATCAAATTTCACACAATTTAGAAAGGATCGTACATTCTCCTCTGGAGGTGGCGTGTGCGCATACGTTAAAACGGAAGTTCATTGTAGACGACTAGAAAAATTTGAACACCCTTCTATTGAATCCATTTGGTTATTAATTAGACCTAAGCGTTTACCGAGATCTATATCTACCATCCTGTTAGCAGTTATTTACCACACTACTTCTTCTGGTGCAAATGAGAACTCAGAACTTTACAATCATATTCAGCATAATATGGATTGCTTTCCGTCCTTACATCCTGATACCCTCGTTATTGTCACAGGAGATTTTAACCCTGTTAGTACCGCTTTCGATGAGAAACACATTAAAAGACTTACTGGTTTATCTCAAATTATTAACGTCCCAACACGTAATAATGCCATCCTTGATTGGTGCCTTACAGACAACAAGAAAGCTGGTTTTGACGTAAGTCAACTTCCCCCTATTGGCTCGAGTGATCACAATTCCATATTGATTAAGCCCTAAGTTGATCGCCCAGAGAAGCCATGTCATAAGCGAGTATGTAAAAGAGATTTGAGAGATAGCAATATCAGGTACTTTGGACAATTTATGACATCTTTTAGCTGGACGGAGGTGTTTGAAATTACCGACCCCAACATGAAGTATCGACGATTTAATGAGATAACTTCTTCATTGATGAATTTTTATTTTCCAAATAAATCGACCAGTGTTAGAGTGTGTGACAAGCCATGAATGACGTCATCACTTAAGTCTTCCATTCGTAAACGTCAAAAATCGCTTCACAAATATGGGAGAAATTCACAGCCTTATAGATTCTGGTGGAACAAAGTTCAATGTGATGTTAAGGATGTTCGTGGCAAGTATTATATCAACTCAGTTAAAAGACTAAGATGTTCTAGCCCATCCAGATGGTGGAAAGAGGTGAAATCACTAGGTGGTCTTACACCTAGCCGAGAATCTTGGTTTTATCAACTTCTCTCGAACGAGAACCCAACTTGTGCAGACCTTGCCGAGGTTTATAATGACTATCTTGTTGAATCAACCTCACATTTTAAACCGCTTGTGGAATTGCAGAAAGACCCGGAGAAAGAAGTTCCTAATAATCTGCTTGTTAGTGCAAGGCAAGTGTTTTCTGAACTGCGACATCTTAAAACCAATAAATCTCCTGGACCTGATTCCATCCCGAATAAGATCTTGAAAACCTTCGCTTTTGAGTTTGCTCCTGCTATTATAGACATTTATAATGCCTCAATGCTACACGGTGTTTTTCCCGACCAGTTAAAGAAATCCTTTGTGGTTCCAATACCTAAGGTTACACCTCCTCAGTCCATCCAAGATGACCTTAGACCCATATCTTTAACAACCCAAGTGTCCAAAGTGATGGAGGGATTTACGTTAAAATCTTTAATGTCTGATGTGGGCCATCAATTGGATCCGAAGCGGTTTGCTTTGCCAAAAAAGTCAACTACTCAGGCCCTTGTTTATCTTCTCCATGTGATCCATGCCAGTCTTGACCGTGGCCACTGCTCCGTAAGAACTTTTTTCGCTGATCTTAAAAAAGGGTTTGACCTCGTTGACCATAACGTTATCATCGATGAACTTATAAAACTTCAAGTGAATCCTGCTGTTATGAAGTGGATAAGATCTTTTCTCACCTCTCGTGAACAGTGCGTGAAAATCGGATCATCTGCTTCCTCATGGAAACACGTCAATAAAGGTCTTCCTCAGGAGACCAAACTTGGTCCTCTCCTTTTTGCCGTATTGATCAATCCCCTTTTAAATGATTGGCATGGGCGAATCAAATTCGTTGATGATGCTGCTGCGGTAGAGATTGTTCCACGTTGTTCCCTTAGTTTGATGCCTATCCTTGTAAGTGAAATGTCGCAGTTTGCCTCAAATAGGGGAATGAAACTTAATTGAAAGAAAGGTAAAGAGATGTTAATATCCTTCCTCCAATACCGTCTCCCGTATGACAGTCCGATTTACATAGATGGCAAACAAGTGGAATCAGTATCATCCTTTAAACTGCTGGGCGTCATGTTAAACGACGACCTCTCCTGGGCTGACCACGTTGATTATGTAGTAAAAAAAGGCAAACTCTAGGCTCTATGCCTTGCGGCTGTTAAAAAAAGCCGGTTTAAATGTCAAAGATCTTGTTTCCATATACACTTCCTTCATTAGGACACGTATTGAGTACACCTCATCTGCATGGGCTGCACTCACAACGAATCAGTCAGATACCATCGAATCAATCCAGAAAAGAGCACTGCGGATTATTTTTCCTGAACTATCATATCATGATGCCTTAGACTTGTTTTGTTTGGAAATGCTAATTACACGGAGGCATAACACTTGTAAACAGTTCGTGAATAATTTAAGATGTGTTAGCGGTTTAGATAACCCTCTTCGTGACATTGTTACAACGCATATAACTCCAGTTACTTAATATAACCTTAGATTTGAACCAACATATTCAATAAGAATTAATACGGACCGGTTTAAAATTTTCGTTACTGTAAAATACATATAAATAGATTTTTTTAAATTACGTAGATTTTATTTAGTCTACCATGTAATTCAGTTTTCAACTGCCAAAGCGGTCTTATTAAACAAATTCATTCATACATTCAATCATTCAAATACCATTCTTTTCCACGCCCGAGCCAGCCACCTTCAGCAACAATCGTTCGTCCCAAGCTCATACAGAGTTTGTCGCAGATGCTATCACCGAACTATTTTCTTTGGGTAAAATACACCAAACATGCAAAGAACAATTACTAGTCATTAGTTCCCTCTCTGTATCTGTTCAACAAACGGGCAAAAAGCGCTTGATACTAGACTTGAAATACGTTAGTCAGCATGTGTACAAACAGCGGGTCAAATTTCACGATTGGCGTACAGCTATAAACTTTTTTGGGAAAGGAACCTATTTTACAACGTTTGATCTTAAAACTGGGTATCACCACTTAGAAATATTGCAGGAACACCAAACCTTCCTTGGTTTTTGTTGGACCTACCCAGACGGAAACACGTGTTATTATATGTTTTCGGTCTTGCCTTTTGGGTTATCATCAGCCCCCCACATTTTTACTAAGTTACTGCGTCCGCTCATACGCCACTGGCGTAGTTTAGGCATACACTCCACTATTTTTCTCGATGATAACATCGACATGGAAAAATCGTTTGAAACATCTGCACGACACGCTCAGATTCTCCGAGCCGACGTTCCAGGTCTGGTCTTGTCGCGAATGACGACAATTCAGTATGGGTTCCGACCCAAAACATCACTTGGCTCGGACTTACCTGGGACGGAAAAGACGGGACGTTGGCCATAGCTTTGCACCGGATAGAAAAACTGATTTCCGCATTAAATAGGGTACTTAAGAACACACACGTTTCCGCTAGAGTATTAGCCAGCGTTGTTGGCCAGATTATATCAACAGGGCCGGTGACGGGAAACCAGCCCGGATCATGTCACGACATGGTCAGATGTCCATAGCCTCTGCATTCGAATGGGACACACCTTTCGAGATTGATCAATATTGTTTACATGCACGAGTTGAAATTCTGGCACACCAACGTACCAGCCATAAACTCTAGATCTTTCACTGAGTCTTTGGCCACAAATCAAACCATCTATTCAGACACCAGTGCAACGGCCTGTGGGGCGTTCATGGAGGGTACAACCCACGCAGCCCATAGAATGTTTTCGAGCTCTGAACAAAACACGAGACTTATCGAGAACTATTGGCAATACATATTCAACTTATCGAGAACTATTGCCCTCCAGGCATTCCAACTTCTCTTAAAGAATTGTAATGTAAAACTGTTCACAGACAGCAAAATGGCAGGGCGAACTACCGAAGTAGGGAGTATGAAATTCGAATATCATCAATTAGCTATCGGTATTTTTTCTGCCTAGCTATTTACACACAAAACATCCATTTGGACTTAAAGTGGTTACCCAGAACCGCAAACGAGCAGGCGCACTATTTGAGTCGTCTTAAAGATTTCGATGATTGCGAGGTATCCTCCAGCACTTTCAGCAGATGGACGTTTTACTAGGTCCACATACTCTAGATGCTTTTGCCAATTACAAAAATGCGAAAGTTCCTCGGTTTTTCTCTCGTTTCTGGAATCCCGGTACAGCCGGGGTGGACGCCTTCTACCAAGACTGGCCATAGGACGTCACGTGGGTTGTTCCCCCCATACCTCTCGTCCCAAGGGTGTTACAGTTTATGTTCCAAAATGCCTTCCAAGGCACATTAGTAGTCTTACATTGGCCTTCGGCGGCATATTGGCCATTACTATCTAACAATTTCGCTCACTTCATTACGAACGCTGTCGTGTTGAAAGGAAACATAGCGCTGAAGCAAGGGAAGAATTAACAGTCCTTGCTCGGTTCTAAAAAATTGCAACGAAATATCTTGGCTTGCCGCGTTGATTTTAGACGTTTGAACAGCTCGTAGCCTGTACTAGTATGTAGACGAGCGGCCAAGAGTGTGGCAGTTTGAAATAAATTTATTATGACTTGCTTAGTATTCATGTTTTTCAGCTATTCTCATCACTGAATCACCGGGTGGTAATGGCGGGCCCTTGCCGGGGGGCGAAAGGTAACAATATAGATTCCTGCCGGACGGCAACAAGAATCGAAGTGTAAGAATTCATGCCGGATGGCAAAAGAGAATGATTACGTTTGCATAATGCACGTTTGAAGGCTAGTCATACGGCGCTCATTGACGTAATTAGAAAAGCGGGGCGTACCCGAATGCCTATAACTATGTATGTATGTATGTGTATGTACACTTTATTTAAATAGGGTACGTAATTACAGTATATCTGTATTCTCCCTTACGGCCCTATATTTAACTAGTAGGTATACGCGTATATACAATAAAATAAATACAATAAACATAATAGAACTATACACCCTATTAGCTAAAATATAGTTAAAACTTTAAAATTATCACGAGAATAATTGTTCATCATACTAGCTAAGTGTTCCTTACCATCTTTACTCGAGCGAATAGAATCATCAAGATTATCCCAATGCCTTATTACATTATAAAAAAATGATCGTTTTAAGTTATTTGTTTTTGGAACAGGCAAATGATATTCAGGTTTTAAACGGGTACTATATCTATGTGAGTATTTAAAAGTCTCTAATTTGTTTATTAAGTATTCAGGAGCCAGTTTATTCCTAATTTTCTTAAATAAATGAAGACGGCTCGCCAGACAAAGTGTTTCAATAGAGTACTATTTCAGCTTTCTAAAGAGATCAAGTGGTCTTGAATCAAATGCATCATCCAACATTAATCGATCGGAACGATTTTGCAATTTGAAAATATCATCAAGAAGCCCAACACCAGTTTCCCCAGACATATAAACAATATTCCATTACTGGTTTAATGCTAGCGTTGAATAACATCAATCGATATTTTAACGGTAAATACTTTTTTAATCGTTGAAGGACGCCAATTCTTTTTAACATTTTTTTCCTAAGCTCTTCAATTTGAATTTCCCAGGAAAGACTTGGATCAATATGAATACCCAGCAGACATTCTGAAGTTGATCGTTTAATCTGATCTTGACCAAGCCATAAATACAATGTACAATCATCCACGTGACTTAGTATTTGTCTTGTTCCCAGTATCATATAGCTGGTCTTATCGTTATTGATCGCCATTGCATTTTCTTCAGTCCATTTCAAAGTTATATCGATGTCAGCTTGTAGTTTTTGTTGGATCGTGGACAAATTTGGAGCACTCGTGTAAACAGTGGCATCATCCGCATTTAGTATACACGTAGCCACGGTCTATTACAAATGAAGACTTTTGATTGGCTTCTCAACCATGGTCTATTCGTGATAGGCCATAGTTGGGAAAAACAACAAAACATAATGGCGGAAAAAGTTTGTTTGGTGAGTGTTTCGAAAGAATTCCTCAAAAACGGGATATTCTAAGAGCCTAAAAGACTACAAAAAAGGGTCCGAAGACTTCCAAAGGTAAGAAGCAACATTTAAACAACATATTAACGATAAATCTACTTTTATTTGCGTGAAAATGTGACACGAAGACAGGTGGAATTGCTTAGGCATATATTTTACTAATTTTAGTTTATATTGCAAACGAAATCGTTAAAACTACAGTCACTCATAATTATTTAACCATGTTTTCCGGGTCTTCCTAGCGTTTTACGTGCTTTAAGTGTAAATTTATGCTTATAACTCTAATATTTTACGGGTTTTTTTAAACTTTTAAATTATATTTTTTGTATGTTTCGAGATTTCCCGCCATAAATTGCTGCCTTTATAGCTTTTGAGTTTTTCGTTTAAATTCTGTGTTAAACTGTGTTTATGCATCTCAGACGAGAGCAATTTTCTCGACAGGCGTTATTTCATCGACAAGAGCGAAATTAGTGTTGTTTTTTGTTCATTTTAAACCCATTCTTAACGGAAAATGAAGCAGGATTTCGAGAAGCCATATAGCTTCAGTGTTTATAATTAAACCCGTGTTTAAATTTTTGCTCATTTCATGGCCTCTTCTGTTTTTATATCGCACTCCAATGCCTATGAAAACTTCTTTTGTTATTTTCTTGACAAATATGTCGGTTATGAGATGTGTTTTGTGATGTTGTTTAATGCTCACGAGATGCATAGATTCTGTCGTATCGGTTAAGTTGCAAAAAGTAAACAAAACGTCCCACGCGAAGATTGCGAGATTGAAATTGTTAGAGCTTTGATATTTGGTTAAATTTTTTTTCCAATTTCCTTTACAATTTGTATTTTGGTTAGGAGTGTATACTAAAACAATTAGACAACTCGGCCTCGTTGTCTCTAAACAGATAGTAAACTCGAGCTGCGCCCTCGTTGACGTCAGCTCATAGACAACTCGTCCTCGTTGTCTAATTGTCAAATAGATTAGAATTATTACGCCAGTTTATTGCTAAGTCATTGATAAAAAGTAGAAAAAGAGTGGGGCCCAAGATGGTACCTTGAGGGACCCCATAATATAATGTCTGTGGGTCTGAAAGGTGTTCATTTAACATAACTTTTTGACGTCTGTTTGAACCTTCATAACTTTTAAACCAGTTTTTTCAATAATATGTCATGATGTATCAAATCGAGAGCCTTGCGGAAATCTAAAAATACGAGACCCGTATTTATGGCGACTGTTGTAGACCAGATGCACTGAATATATTAGCTCGATAATAATGTCAATCATAAATAATTCTGGTAAAATTAGGTACAATGATTTATATAATCATGGGGAAAAAAGGAACAGTAATTTCTACAACTAGTACATGTAAACGATTTATACACTTTACATATTGATAGAAATTTGATGTTGAATTTAGTTGTGTTTTAATGTGTTGTGTTGCCTGATCCGATTTCTTGAAATTTATGTGGTAATGAAAAATTAAGAATATCATTTGTGCGTGATATAAATACTATCAGTATGAGTATATTGCCAAGATATGGTGTTCGGAGCTTCGCCCTTAAGGATTATCCTTTTGGAGCAGGGCAGGATTTCTTCTACCTTGACAGAATACCAAGAAACGTTTCATAACTTGTGCGCGAGTGAACCAGTATAAAAACAACCACAACAATGCCATATGATACAGAAATAAAAATTAGAACAATAACTGTTGACAATAGCCAGACACCAATTACAAATGTTATTAAAATGTGTGCACGCACATAGCACACAACAATAACCATTGATTAGCACGTTGGATGCAATAAACCATCGATTGACTTTGAACAACAAACATTTTTTTGTAGAGTAGCAATCTATCTTTTATAAGGCAATGAGTTCTTGTCTACCTGTGCAATATTTCCCATCGTCAATGTATCAACCTGGAGCGAGTCCTTACTCGCCCTTCGGGCTCGCGCTTTAGCTAAATTTGGTGAAGTAGATACAGTCCCAGTGAGTGAGAATAGTGAGTGAGAATAGTTTTAATAAGCATAGTTTTACTAAGAAAGAATATAAGAATATAAGAAAAAAAAGCATTCAAAAAATTAAGAAGAAGATAAAAAAAGTATAAAAGAAAAGCGCGTAACCGGGCTCGAACCCGAAACAAACAGGTCAAAAACGCAAGACCTAGACCACTGAGCTAATGCGGCGAATCGAAAGTTTACCGTTAAAAACATATTTATGCCTGGTGATTTATTTGCCAAGGCTGAAGACTATTGTGTTCAGCCTTCAACCTTACATACATCGACAGTTCGTTTCGTTAGGTATCTGACACCTATTATCACCGCATGTATGCGCCAATTACGTTTCAATTTCATGCGCTTAAAGCGTGTAATTATAGACGTATTGGGTGCAGGGGCTGATAACATGTACGCTAATGACGCAATGCTTAATCTCTCCTATTAGGGCCTGTTTACATGAAGGTAGGGTGACCCTAGTAGAAGGGTTACCCTAGCAAACGGGTCAGAAAAAAGCGAGCGTTTACATGAGATAGGGTAACCCTACTGCTAGGGCTATGTTCACCGGTAGGGTCACCCTATCTTAACGTGGTCGCTCAGCAGTTCATTTAAAAAATTATATTAACGTGCGAAGTTCTTGTGGTATGCTGTGTGATACTATGTCTGGCTAATTTTGTTGTTTCATTTCAGTGTTGTGACCATCTTTGTTTGTTTGACTTTTACTGAAGGCGAATAACTCGACCCGCTTGATAGGGTGACCCTACCTGACGCGTTTACATGGCTTGTGTAAACAAAAAGATAGCCCTACTGCTAGGGTAACCCTATCTATTTGATAGGGTAACCCTACCGCTAGGGTAACCCTAGCGCACATGTAAACGCTTCCTATAAAACATATTGTAGTAGGGTAACTCGCTTGCTAGGGTAACCCTTCTGCTAGGGTCACCCTACCTCCATGTAAACAGGCCCTTAGTTGACCTGCATTCAAGGACGTACCTATATTCATTTATAAAATTTACATACATTAAAATCTCAGGTTTACTTGGTTGCATCAAGGCCATGTGATAATAAGGAGCTTAGAAGGGATACAGGCACATGCATAAATTATATTTGTATGTGGTTTCCATGGAAAAGTTTCCTTTGTCATTCTGACATTACTTAATTCGTTCTGGTAACCTACAAAGGAAACCTTTCGGTGCGTTCTTATCCGTAGCAAAATTAGGAAAACTAATTCAGTGATGGTGGAATTAATAGTAGTGCAACATAGTATTTGCACGGAGATAACAGTTCTCAATTGCACGCACATAGACGCACAATAAACCATGGATTAATATAGCACATAGCACACAATGGACCATTGATTGACTCTAAATAATAAACAAAGAAACATTGTGGCACAGGAGGGATAAGCCATAAAAATAACAGAGACAGACGCGTACTCCTATCTTTTCTTAGCGAAAAATTTGTCGCCAGAAAATGGCCAATCCTTACAAATGGCCATTTCAGAGTTCTATCAACGTCTTTTTGAAAGATCAGTGAGCTCATTGATAGAACCGTGTGTGCGGTTTTAACGCCACGATGTCGTCAAAAATGGATCTAAGCACTTAAAAAATTAGACAAATCGAGTAACCAAATTAAGCTACCAAAGCAAATGCTGCTGTCTAGCTATCACTTTAAAATATTTTAAATATATAAACGTTTACGCATATAGAATTTAAATTTATATTTGTTTTCAAATGCTTCAATCACGACTTTCACAGAATATTCTGTAAAATCATTGCATGAATATTTTTTTTGGGGGGGGGGGGGGCAAAGGAATTTCGGCGCCCCACAAATATTTTTTTTTGGGGGGGGGGGAGGCGCCCCTTCCTAGGCCCCTGGATTGGGCAAGGGCATATGAGGTGATTTATCGACCTTTATCAGCATGGTTTCTTCGCAATTTGCCTGACTGGTCTGCGCGGTTGGTATGCGCGAAAGGTTGATATGAGTTTCCAAATTCACAATACTTGTATGTAATTAATCTGGACAGGTGATATAATACCAATACTACATAGTGCCATGCAGGGCCAAGATGAACCAGAACTTCATGAGCACATTTATTTTTAAAACATCTGGTTGATAGGTATAGTAAGTTATTTTAATTGTTTTATATTCTGCAATATTTGTATGCTTACCAGACGTTTTTCAAGCAATTGTGATAAATATTTGTACATCAAAATATTCCGACGGCTTGCTCCTTGAATTGGAAGCATATAGCTACTAATGTTGCAACACTAAACATCATCAACACGACGACTTCATACGCACATACTATAGCTGCCCAGCATAACTATTTTCTGCCGCTGTATGAGTTTTCTACAGTTTTCTGAGTGCTTTAAGGCATTCCACATACCTGAACAATTTCTTCCATCTCCTGTAAAACCAGCAATACACTTGCAGTTGTATGAGCCGACTGTGTTTGTACAATTGGCATTCAAATGACATTGGTTAGTAGATTCCTGGGAACATTCATCCTCATCTAAAGAATATAAACATATGAGATTCATTAGATTTTCAATGAAGCTTACCTGTACATAGGCTTTAGGTAGAGAGAACCCATACATTTCGTGCACTAGCCTTACACTATGTCCAAAAATTATCTGCGGGTTTCTTGAATTTTAACCGATGACTCTGACCATTTCAGAGGCAGCTACTACTCTTAATACAGGAAACCACTAAGAGTTGTCCCGTTTAATAGAAGCCAATTGTTATACATTTTTACTGTAAGACGTTTTTAATGCATGAGCGGATAAGAATATGTGAAGCATCACCTTGAAAATGTCTGGTTTAGTGACGAGTGCATAATGTAACAATGGTATGATGCAGGAGAACTACGACGGCGACGACGACAAAGTAGTCAACAATGTCGCTGTGAGATCATTCTCTGAACATTAGTTATTTAGTCCGAACTATTTGGCCCATTTAACACAATGGGTAAGTTAAAATGTGCGCTGATGAGCAGCATTATTTTCGATTCAGAATCGCCTTCTGTCATTATTTTAATCATTCGTTATTGGATTTTCGTAAGTAATGTACACATTCAGCAGCGAAGCGGGTAAGGCGTGGCGAATTTTGAAATTCGCTCCGTCTTTGTTTTTTGCCAATGTCGAAAATCTTAAATAGGTTGAAAAAATGGGTTGAGAGGGCTCTTTACTGAAAAATTCCCACCCGAAATGTTCTAAAACGACAAATTTTGGCAGATTCGATATCAATCAATGAGTCATTGAAAGTGTTTGAAATGTGGCGTCAACCCGTCACGGATATTTTTAGACAAACCATAAGATTTTCAATACATTGACAAGGTTATAATTAATCTAAAAAAGGTGTGTTAATTTAACACACCTTTTTGTCCAAATTTTAACACACCTTATGGTGGGTTTTAAAACACGCCTTAAGGTGTGTTTAACGCACCCTAAGTTGGGTTTTACAACACACCCTTAGGTGTGTTTAATACACGTTAAGGTGTGTTAAACACACCTTTAGGTGTGTTACAAAACGCACCTTAAGGTGTGTTTTCTGCCTGTCCAAATTTCAACACACCTTAAGGTGGGTTTTGTATAAAGGTGTGTTTTCTAGCACACCTTGGTGCGTTTTCTAACACACCTCGGTGTGTTTTCTAGCACACCATGGTGTGTTTTCAAACACACCTTGGTGGGTTTTGTTACACACCTAGAAAGTGCTTTATATCACACCTTCACAGAAGGTGTGTAATATAACACACCAATAGACATGCTTTTTTACACACCTTTTGAAACGCACATGATTCAGTTTTACCTGAAGAAAACACACTATATATAGTTATATAAGTACAGATACATGAACTTGTTGAGAATGTATTATCCTTTAACTGGTAAATTCATAAATGACACTTTTAATTTCTATTGTATCAGACTAATAACACAAGTTACAGAATATACACAGCACATGCAGTTAGGAAATATATAATAATCACTCAGTCATCAACCTCAATAAGCATTCTCACTGCAGTTCAAAACAATTTCATAAAAAATAAACAGCACCACAATCATACTGTGAGGGTAGGACTTGGCAAAGACATATAATACTGAGATCATATCCATCAGAGTACTGACAAGGCCAGTTTTCATACAGTTAGATGCATCTGAGTTTAAGTTTATTTTTTAACAAAAAAGTAACTGTTTAAAACAGCCAAGGAATAAATGGTCCACAAAGTAAATTTTTTTGTTGTTGTTGCTCTAAATAGTTGTTTTTAGCTGTTTTAACCAACAAATTTATGAATAATTCAGCCAATTAGTTTTCTGGTTGTGTCACAGACATGTATATCAACCATTCAATGGTCTTGGGTACAGTTAGTATGTTTATTACATATACCAATAGGTAATCACTACATAATTACTAATTAGTGCAGAGTTCAAAATTTTCATTGTCACACATTTTCAAATATCATTTTCGAATGCTGTTAAACTGCTTACTGGAGTTACCGGTCTGGAATCCCAAATTTTCCAAGGCTGAATCATCAATCAAAATATCTTGCATCTAATTGTTGAAACCTTGCAGCACTTGATTCAACTCTTTTAAACCAAGCCTTGCATCGTGTGCTTTGACTTCGCATGCAAGTTTACCCAAAGCTGTTTCCAGGCAGTTATATGCATGCAATCCAAATTTTGTAGGTCTATAACAAGATAAGTCATATATTAAGATAAGTATTATATCTTACATAACAAGGTATAACTTAGGCATTCAATGCAATAATACTGTAAATGAGGTTATCATAAATCACCAATCAAAAAATATTCTATTATTTGATTTGACAAAAAAACAATGCATTAAAGAAGTATCAGCACTCTTCCTAGTACATTTATCAGAAATGAATAATAAAATAGCAAAGTTTATAATTTTACATTTAACTCAACAGATTTACTAGTGGCACTTTTTCATTGATGAATGGAATTGTTTGGTGTCAAGCAAATTGATCAAGTATATGGCATAAAGGTTTATTGTTCAACAGAAGATGCTCTGCCTCTGAAAGAGCAGTGAGGCTAATTCATGGTAAATTAGGGCAAATTGATATGTAATTTTAGACATTTGCACCTTCCCCCCTAAAACTGATTTCATTTCCTTTACCAACATTTCAATGTCGCACAATATTTTATCATTATCATGAATTAAACACTATTTCTTTCCTCCCAGTTATACAGCAAGTTTGATTAGAGGGGCAGGAAGTCTTTATTCGAATGACACAAATCTTAGCAGTATGGTGTCAAACATGTTTAGAAGGATTCTTCAGTACCGGTAATAGGATATTGACAGCAGGCCAATCAGTATCTTTGACTTTACACATCACAGTGCTTACAAGCATTTATGCTTGTAATAATAGGTGATATAAGGTTAAGGATGTAATTCTAATATTTTGTTGAGAAGCATTCCAATAGTTGGCCACATTAAAGCCAAGTTATCATTGCAACCAAAATATTTTACTGCCATTCAAAACTATATAAACCCTGAGTAGACTTTTACATGACTATTAATGTAGTTTCAACTGGATAGCCAAAAACTTTTTTACTGGAGCATATTAATGCAGCATAACAAATCTTACAATGAAACAGTTTGAGCACTAATGAAATTGTTTGAACTATGAAAGTTTTAAGTACTTATATTTTTGTAAGTAAATAAATGTTAAAAACTCAACAATGTAGAAAGTGGTTAAAGGCCATTAAATTTCCCTGCTTAGATGATCAGTCAGCCATTGAGTCTGGCTTCAAGCCTTTATGACCACATCATAACATGACCCCCTCAGGCAATCAAGGCAAGAGACACTATAAAAACCTTGCCAGTCCAAAAAAAAACAGGTTAACAGAATTGAGCTAAACGCTATGCATCAAGGAAAATAAAGTAAATGAATTTAAATCTATTTATTTCCAAATACTATCGCGCGAAATTCAAATTTTAAATGCAACACGATTCTATTAAAATTATAAACGATGGAAGGAAGTAAATATTACACGTTAAATTTGCTTTATCCATACAAAAATCAAAACAATGTGCTTACCTGACTTTTACACCTTCCTTTGTGATGTATTGGAAGTTATTTATTTGACAATATTGCTTAAAATACTGTTTCTTTTGCTATAAACATCACCATTTATAATACAACGTGCAAAAATATGGATTCCAAGTGTGAAGATTCCCGGTGAGCTTTGCGCGCGTAGTACTACCACTGATCTCTAGAAACAACTGGATAAAAACCTACTTGCCCGCGGAACGAAAAATGAAATAGTTTACATTTTTATCGGGTAAGGTAAAAATAAATACATAACATTCTTATCTAACTGCTACTGGACAACCCGGCGGCATAGATTTGATGTGTTGTGAGAGATTTAATCATATTTTGGCTAATATTTTTAACACATCCAGATTTGAATATCTAAGACTAAGCTCGATATTCTGAGTCGCTATGTTAGGACGGATAAACTGAAGTTAACACCATGTTAATATGATGGTGACAAATTATATATCATTTATATTTACCATATGAAATTCTTCATACTTTTGCTTCGTAACATACCAAAAACAAGGTGTGCTTTCTAACACACCTAGCTGTGTTTCTCAAGCTTGTGCATGGTGTGTTCCAAAACACACCATAGTGTGTTTTCATCAAAAAGGTGTGTTTCCCAACACAGCTTGTATTTTTCAAAGGTGTGTAATAAAAGGTGTGTAAAAATAGGGTGTGTTTTTGTACACATCTTGGTGGGTTTTCTTACACATATTGATGTGTTTTCCAGCACACCTTGGTGTGTTTTCCAACACACCATTGTGTGTTTTCTGATTATAAGTAAAAAGGTGTGATAAAATTACACACCTTTGCGTGCTATTGTGCACACCTTGTGTGTACTAAAACACACCTTGGTGTGTTATTAAACACACCTGTTTTTAGAAGTATTTCAGAATATTTAAACCAATTTTCATGTTTACCCATCTTGCCCCACCTGAGCTATTGTGAATTGTAGTGCGAAACTCGCTCCAGTTTGTTGCCAATTTCTTTTTTCAAGCAAGCTGGAGTGAACGTTAGGCTGAAGCTCTAACCGAAATATATTTCACCGAACGGATTAACTTATCCAGAGGAATTTTAGCAAAAGCACTGTATGAAATACGAACAACAGTTACGAATTATTGTTTAAAGAGAGAAAAATTATGATGCTAACATTGAAAATTGTCTTCCACAACTGCTGGATAAAGTGCTTTAAAACTATTATTGAGCCATTGAGTTTTGCAATTTTGTCATGGCAATAATAAGCAAATAATCACGCAATGTTGTTCGCAAGTTGGGAGTAATAATAATAATACTCGTGATCGTCGAAAATTTTAGCAAATAGTCGCCTGGCGACTCGTCCAATAATTTTGTAAAAAATTCCACACATCACTCGTACTATTAATCCAAAATTGTACTCGCCGTCGCATGATAACCTATTCTAATATATCCTGAAAAACCAATAAAGTTATAAGCGAAAATATTGAATCAGCTATTCCAACGTTGATGGAATGTTATTTCCTTTATTTGGGTTTAAAGATTTAGAGCAACAGTCGTCAGTAGCTCAACCCGCCCGACGTTTAGTCCTGCTGTGCAAATATTTTCATGTTCATTGACTGTGAAAACAACAATTCCCAAAGAAATGAATAATTATTCTTAAAGAAATGAATAATTATTCATTTCTTTGGATTGTTGTTTACGCATATTTCACTAACGTTCGCTCCAGCCTGCTTAAAAAATGATTTGAAATTTGCATAGTGGGACTAAATTGTCGTCGAGTGGCAAATACGTATGCCTCATTATACCTGCTAGAGAACAGATCATTCATTAATACAAACGATGATTGTTATGCAAATTATATGAAGATCTTTGAAGATCTTTAAAACACTCGCGTGTACATGATAAAACACTCTGCTCGTGTTTAAATGGTACTTAAAGAACCATTAAACAAATTGATGTTTTACCCTTTTCACAAAACCCTCCTTCATAGCCATCCATACATTGGCAAGAGTAAGGTTTGACTGGATCCCATATCGCTGTTCCTCCATTATGACATTCATTAGTTTCTCCTGTGCAGGAAACCTGGAATGGAATTATAGGCAATGTGCCAAAAAACCACAAAAATTATTAAAAAGCATTAAGAGTTACTCACGTATTATTACAAATTCTTTCTTGGATAAAATATATAGTTAATAATGATTCCGTTTTAGGCTCAGCCGCTTAGCAAAATACTTGAATATATGAATATATATTAAATAATTATAATTAATAATATTAATAATTATTCTACATTTTATATAATTTTTATGGTGTATGAATTCATTTGATGCCTCAACTCCAAAACACTGAATTGAAACGAAATTTTAAATGCACAATTGACGCGTGCCTACTCGACAGGATTCGCCAAAATACGAGTCGTTCACGGCAAATCGCGGTGTGTAAACGTACCTTAGGTAAACCAAGTATTAAATAGGTGATTATTGAAAATTTTCCACGCTGATTGGTTTGATTTTGAGGTGATTATAACGTGATAAACACCTAAGCGATTTTCTAAAATTATGGCGGCCGTCGGCATAGCCGTTTTGACTAAATAAAGAAAATGTGTTGGGTTTTTTTTGGTTTTTTTTGTGGTTTTCCCAAATAATCACCTATGAAATCATACTAAAAGAATTATTCGCCCCAGGCTCGGTGGTTATTAATAAATGAAAACTTCGACTTTATCTTTGCCCCTACTCAACGATAATCACACAGCCTTCGGCGAAAAATTGTTAATTATTTCTGTTTCTATATTTATATTGCTATTTTGTAAAGGGCCCACTGTAATTGGTGTTAAGCTGTTGGCGTATCCCAGCTTCTTTAATGCAATTATTGTATGATGTTTGGAAGCGAAGCACAATAACTAAATAAATTTAATAATACACTTCCTTTGCTTATCCTGGCGCAACAGTTTATGCTTATATTTACCATTAAGTTCAAATATTGTAAGTTAGTATTTTATTTATTATGACTATAATTGCATAATTTAAATACTAAATCACCGCCTAATGCTTTATTAAAATGCTAAAATACGTACCAAAATGCCTCGATCAGAATTGACTTTTCGAAATGTCCAAATTTTGGCTTTTTTCCTTGGATTTTCCTCAAATTTAGGTTTCGTTGTATTTGTCAGTTGACAGTTCGGTCCTTTTTCATCAACATATTTCTTGTAATTAGTCGCAGCGCAGAAACGATGTACTGTGCAATGATGAACACAAAGGGCATAAATCGGTTCCGTAAATTCTGCAATGATGTTGGTTTTTAAGCGAGGTACATCTGAAATTAAACTTTAATCTTTAATAAAAATATTTAAACACGATAACCTTTCAGGCAGTGGCGTAGCCAGGGTCATTGTTTGGGGGGGGGGGGGGGGGGGGCAAGTAGCAAGCGGTGAAGGCATTCTAGGGTTTCCGCCCCCCAACGATCTACACGGATTTAGTAGACTTTTCGAATGATCCTCAACACAATTGTGGGGCAATTGCCCTCCTGCCCTCCGCCCCCCCCCCCCCTTAACTACGCCACTGCTTTCAGCTAATAATATTTACAATGCTGGTTTTCAAAGGGTCGTGTATTTACAACAATACTATATATTAGCAAGCAAAAATATAACTATTTACAATAGGTTGGAACATGTGAATTGAGTAATTGCCGTTTGAACGACAAAATTGAACGATTGTTGTAACTGGCTGTGGTTTCACTTGGAAGTTCGCTCGAGGACCTCGCAGCCCTGTATAAAAAACTTCTTTTGAAAAAATTTGTTTTTGGTTTAGGAAGTTTCAATTTAGTTTGGTTACTTCTTAAATTGTAATTGTCATTTTGATTTACTGAAAACAATTTTTCAAGATATCGAGGTGATCCACCAGATAGTATTTTAAATGCCATTATTATTTCTCGTTGTTTTAGAGTTCTTCTAATGGAAGCCAAGGTGTGTTTGAGTGGAACGAACATCGTACGTGTCCCCAGTTATCACACCCGCAGCTCTCTTTTGCAATTTGAACAATTTATCAATTATCGAACAACATCCATCATTCTAAATTGTTGAACAATAATTGAAATAAGGCCACGCTAAGGCATTGTACATTTTAATCAGACTATCTCTAGTGACAAACGATCTTGCTCTTTTAACAGGGCGATGTTATTTGAAATCATTTTACATTGCTTGTCATTATGTTTATTTCATTTTAGCTGCTCATCTAGGATCATGCCTAGTGGCTTTTTTGGAAAACCCGTTTAATGTTGCTTCCCCCTAATGTTAATACTGGGCTATTTTCAATTGTAGTTAAGCGATGTCTTGATCCTATTATCATAAATTCAGTTTTTTCATATTTAATGACAGCTTATTAGCTTTTAATCACCTATGAACATTTTCAATGTCTTTATTAAGTTTAATCTAAATTTCATATGGACTAAACCCATTACAAGAAAGGTTTGTATCATCAGCAAAAAGATTTTCTTTAGTTGTCTCCAATTTACAATTGGGAAGATCATTAATGTACAATAGAAATAAAATAGGCCCAAGGTTAGAGCCCTGAGGTACCCCGCATTTTAGTTGTTTAACAGATGAGATCCTGCTATTCACAGAACATATTTGGTTTCGACCAGAAAGACATGATTCAAACCATTTTAGGCTAGTACCTTTAATACCGCATAATTCAAGCTTTGATAATAGAATGTGATGGTCGACAGTATCAAAAGCTTTTTGAAGGTCTTGAAATAAAACTCCGCTAAGTAAACCTCTGTCCATATTGAACAACCATTCATTCGTAGAACTAAGCAGTGCAGTTTCAGTAGAATGTTGATGACGGAAACCAGACTGCTGCTCCACAAGAATGCCATTCAAACTCAGAAATGAACTTAGCTGACACACTAATTTTTCGAAAAGTTTGGCCACAGCTGAAATAACAGATATTGGTCTGTAGTTTCCACAGTCTGCTTTGTTTTCTTGTTTAAAAATAGGGGTCACTTTTGCTAGTTTCCAATCATTAGGAAAAATTGCCCTTTGAAGGGATACATTGAAAATATTCATTAGTGGCCCAGCCACAATGTAAGATGCGTCTTTTAGTAACCTAATACTAATACCATCAATTTCTGGAGATTTACTACATTTTATCTTATTGAGTGCTACTATTATTTCTTGAGGTGTAATGCTAATAAAGTTAAATAAACTACCATGGATAGGAGTCACAAACCTCATTGGGTCAATGCCGTTACCTATAATCTTGTCAGACAACGTGTTGCCAATTGTAGAGAAATATTGATTGAAAGCATCTGCAATTTCATCATCATCCGTAATAAGTTGGCCATTAAGATCTAGTTCTTTAACCTCTGTACTTTTGGGCTTATTGTTTAATTAATAGTTTGCCAACTCTCTTTGCTATTTTTAGCATTGCTTAGTTTATTTCTAAAGTATTCATTTTTAGTCTCTTTTATGAGATTGTTTAACTTGTTTTTATACCTTTTGTAAGCCTTATCATAATCCGTAGATCTTAGTTTAATACTGTAGATTGCCTTTTTAGGTAATCCCTATGATAGCTCATATGCTTAATTTCGTTTGTTAGCCATGGCTTATGTTCACTCCTACCACGACGTTGTCTGATTGGTGCATGTTTATCTGCGACGCTCAAAAACTTAATTTTAAAATTATTCCATAAGGCATTTGGGTCATTTAAGATAGCCGAATCCAAGGGTAAACTAAAAGCCTCACTTAGATGATTATTAAACTGGTTAACTTCGTAGTTTTTATAATGTCTAGTAAAGAAAGTTTTCGGAGGCGCCTTTGGAACGCCTTTGAAATTAATAAATATTGAAATCATCATTTTATAGGCTAGGCAATTATCAGCGGCGTTCACTGAAATATACAGGTAGTCTCCCGAGAAAACGTTAGATGACCAGGAGAGCCGTAGGCTTGAGTCATAACTGATCCGAATGAGCGTGTAAATATTTTAACTTTATCCTTAAACTATGACTGTTTCCATCATTCGTTTCTCACTCGTGTCATAGATTAAGAAATGAATATCTGGCTCACTCCTTCGAAGTATGCGACGCTCGCGCCGCCACGCTTGACTGCCGCATAGATTATGAGAAATGAATAGATGACTCCGTACTGGAATATGCAGCACCAATTTGGAGTGGACTGCCACAATATCTAGCGGATGAAATTGAAAAAATCCAAAACAGATCTATGAACAGTTTTATTATTCCTCGAAATAATTTGCAGACGTTAAAAGAGAGGAGAGACATTATCACCGTGAAAGAGTTCAAACCAATTCAATCTGACACGACTTATCCACGTAAAAAATTTATTCCTTCACCCATATCGCACACATATGATCTGAGGAAAGATTCCGTTTTGCCATGCCAATTTCCCGCACAAATAGACATTAATCATCCTTCATTCCCAGAGCAATTTCTATTCTGAAAAACCTCCAAACTGCCTAGAGCAATTTCTAAACTCTATTAACACTATCTAACACTGTTTTTCATCTACTAATGCTATTTTTTAAGTAAATCAATAGATACATTAATTGATAGATCTTTAATATGCATATTTTGTGGATATAGATATATTGTATATAGTTTTTCATCATTGTAAATCCATTGTAATTTTCTTGCTGAAGATGGATAATAAAGACCATTATTACTATTATTAATATAATATTATTTCTTCCCTAGCATGACAGAACCTGTCGTTCCTCGCGAATATTCTTTAGTACGACTCGAGCGAAACCCACATGTTTTAAGAAACATGCTACCGAACACGAATGATTAAACCTTTAGGCGATGTGATTTTTTTAAAAAAATTTTTTGTTAAGCTTCTTTCGCGTCAAAATTCTTGACATCAGGCCAATTTCTACAATGATATCCTTAATGTGGATCTAAGTAAAGTAGAAATTTCATGTTTTAATACTATTATAGAATTTAATAGCGGGATATATTGAGAAATTTATTTTGAACATGAATTTGATCAATTTGAATTTAATTTGAAAAAAAACTCGTCGGGCAGAATGCGACTATATGAATATACACTCCCTACTCCTAAGTAACGTTCTAGCTACGGCCCGGTCAGTTTTTTACTTTAACAACTCTATTGGAACCACAATATAAATACGTGTATGCAACCAATGACCCAAAGGTGAAATAATTATGCGAACGGGACAGTAACTACGTCCCATGCAAGGCATCTCCCTCACAGTAATATGGAACATAGATATTAGAAAAAGGGATGGATTGGTAACTCTTTTGTGATCTATATTTTATCTTCATTTGAGCACACCGGAAGCAAACTTTGTCCAACTTGTATGGTAATTATGCTCATGAACTCAATTTCGTTTATGCGCATAATTACCATAGCGAGTTGTGCAATATTTGTTTCCGGTTTATTCAAAATAACTGAACCGAAGATCGTGTATAGTATTGAATAGCGTTGCCAATCCATTCCCCTTTCTAATATCTATGATAAAAAGCATGTGCACATTGTACAGTTCACAATACAACAAACAGTACTCAACACAAAACAACACAACACAACAAGAGAAGAACAATCTAGCCAGAAGCAAATGATGAATAGTAGAATGATATAACTTAGCTTGTAAGTTTGAAAAACTAGATTCATATTAATCTGACACTGCAGAAAACAACGAAAAATTCGTTGTCTCGAGCGGGATTCGAACTAGCATCTTCGGGTTTCTAGACCGCCGCTCTACCAATTGAGCTATCGAGCCAACTGGGATTGGCAGTGAGTTTTATCCAATTTAAGTGCACGAAATATTTTCGTGATGACTTAACGCTTGTCTTTGAGGACGCGCAGTGTTTCAATTCTATTTCAGAATCATCCTCAGAAATATGAAAAACTAGATTCATATTAATCTGACACTGCAGAGAGACACAGCGCATTAATATGCGAGTTCGAATCCCGCTCGAAACAACGAATATTTTTCGTTGTTCATATCTCTGAGGATGGTTCTGAAATAGAATTGTACGTCTGAGTTATGCATGTGCACCGACCAAAGAAAACGAATCCAAAACATTTTCTTACTGCCGAAATAAACAGCATTGCAGAGGACTACATAAATTTTCTAGCGGTCTACTTAAGGGCATGTAATGAAGGAAGCGTATCAGAAGAACACAATCTCTGAGCACTTCTAACCACTATTACTATATACAAGCAGTTGGCAAGGCAATCCACTAACATAAAGTATTGATCCAAGGGATAGTGCATTTTTCATTTTTTTATTAATTTTACTGTGGACGTTGTAATGCTTCCGATTCCATGATCATGATTTATTTCTGTTGATCACCTCTTTTTACAACATACGTACTCTGCTTAAAATTGTACTGGATCACACGTGGGATCAGCAACTAACGGCAAAGTATACATCGGGCCTCCTTCGCATTATCGTAAAAAAGGGCCAGCGATCAGCCCGACAATTTAGTCCTGCTATGTCAATTTTAACTCTGTTATCATTATTCATTTCCTTAGAAATTAATTGTTTTCCCAGTCAGCGCAAACAGGGGAGCGCGCATTTGAGTAGCAGGACGTAATCGATAATTTAGCTGCGCTGCTGAAAAGGAGCTAGTGATTCGACAAGCCAGTTTCCAAATAAATACAGTTTCCAAGTTCATGTCACATTATCCGACTTTGTCGCAAAAACACTGGTACACAAAGTGTTTTCATGTTATTTTAACGAATATTATCTATTAAACTACGAGAGCTCTAGCTTATTCACATGTAAAAAACTTAATTTCAATGTAAATAAACATGTTCAGTAATTTACGTGCATTATAACGCTATGCCATTCGTCTATTAGTCAAACTTTTGAATTGGAAAAACGTATTCATCAGCCCAGCTGGAAAGAGCGTCCTAAATTTCATAAAATTGTGAAGTTTGGTTGCAAAATATAGTAAAATGGGGAAACTATATTGTCCAGTGAAATTTGAATTTTTTTTGTAATTTTGTATTAGTTGCGAAAAAGGCTTACTACCATGCTGCAATTGCGTACGCAAAATTTATTCCAGTAACACGAATTTCGAAACAAATTCACCTATAAGTGACACGAAGTATGTGTTGTTCTCTAAAAAATGGATACGTTAAGCAAAAAATCATTTATTAACCAGATCACTACACGTGCATCGGTCTAATATTATCAACTCGACAAATATTAAATGACTCAGCCTAAGTACTAAAATGAAACGAGCAGCACAGAGTGCTTTAAGGAGGGGACATCAGGGATTTTCGGTTTTGCGGATTTCGCTAGTTTTCAGATTTTCGATTTTTGCGTCAAGTAACTGCGGTTTTTCGTTTTCGGTAACATTTGCTGTTTACGGTTCAGTTTTTGGTTTTCAGCTAAAACACTCACGGTTTTTTGGATTTGGTCTGGGAAGTAATTTTCGGATATGAATTCTTCGATGTAATTTTTACATTGTAATTCAATGCGGTTTTTCGGTTTTCATTCGATTTTGTTGAGTTTTTGGATTCTATATAATAGACCCCAACGCTCCCGTCTAGTAATATACCTTATTTTGGATTGCTTTGTTAGTAGAAGTTAAAAGCCATATTGCCACAGTGATACTACAAGCAAATTGCGAAGCATCACAGTTTTAAAAAGTCAACGCACATGGCTTCCTCCTGCATTTTGCCAGTAATATAGTGAAAGCCATCAGAATATGTTTACATGATTTTGTTTGCTGCTTTTAGTACAGCATACTTTTTTTAAAACTGTGCTAGATTTAGACTTACTTCGCATTGTCGCTGGAAAGAAGTGACCCGACAAGCCAGTTTCCACATAAATATTTCCTTTTGATGATGCCACCACATACAGTCCAAAAATCAAAAAGTGCATCTGAATTTGTAGCAAAGACATTGCTACACAAAGAGCTTTCATGTTATCTCAACGAACATTAAATAAATTACTAAACTATACGTAGGTAATTGCTGGTAAAATAAATTGCTTGTAAATAATATGCTAATTTAAGTGCATTTACAACGATGAAGGTATTATACTAATTTTTAATCCTTCTTGCTGTTTCGTTTTTAACTTCAAGAACACCTTTTTTGGAACACATATCGCGCTGGAACAACAAATTCGCATACATGTATGCATGGATTAAAAGTTTGATGTATTATTTTGTGAACAAGGCGGTATCCTAACATGTGATCATACTAACAAACACATCATTAACCCGACAGCTGCGCGCATCTTTCGAATATTATTCTAACTCAGTCTACTGTAAGTGCAGGGGCCAGTTTTATAAAAAAAGTGGTTAACTTAAACGATAGTTAACGCTAACTACCGGAGTTAAACCTTTAGCCGTAGTTAGTTAACTTAAGGACTTAACTAACTGGGTTGCACAAAACGTAGTTTGTCGAGTGATTAAATAATTACGTCGTTAACTTGCGTGGCCCTTGCTTGGAGTTGTTAAACAGTAAATTTAACTAAAGAAAACAGTTACATCAGCAACATGAGAAATTCAAATCCATGTATTCTTTGAAAATAAAAAAAAGATGGCTGGCACAATTTTTTTACCTCAATTTTACATTCTAATACTATATGTTATTCATACAATGTACGGTAGCTCACAACTGTCACTTGAAAATCTTAACGCTCACGTCAAAAGGGAACTTCACAGCTTCAAAAACAAAACACTTACGTCAAAAGCAAAACACTTGCGTCAAAGAACAAAACGCTCGCGTCAAAAGCAAAACTGTCGCGCGCGTCTGAAGAAAACTGTCGCGTCAAAGGTGTTACGAGGCCTTCTGAAGTCAACTCAGCTTTTGCGCGAGGGCCTCGAAACCAAGCGAGATCTTCTAATCAGTGAATGCTCAAATGAGTGAATACAATTTACTCTTAAGTCTTTATTTCAAATAATTAACAATACAATGAGTTGGTAAGGGAAAGTAGGAGCTCTATACAATCCCTACCCAAGATTGATCACTGACTAGGCACTAATACCGATGGGTATATTTAGGTTGAATGACGTAGAAGATTGTGAAATGTAGATTAATTAATCTAAAAATAAGACATTTGGACGCCTGTTCCGTTAGCTGTACAAACATTTAACATTCACATGAATTTGAGTGACACAATGAATACTAAAACAGAACCAAATACATGTTTCATAACATTCTTCCCTTCGTGGATTCAAGCCTCCCGGCTTGATACAAAAACTAAATAATTTTTTCTTTATATATTATAGCTCCTTTTAAATCATTTTCATTATTGAATTTACTTGACTGCACGCTTGGTTTGCAGAGATTCATTCTTTCCTCAAGCAAATCTTTAATGACAACACACATCTTATTCATAAGTTCAATTTTTAGCCGCATTTCCTTCTTTGTTTCTATTGGCATTGAACAACACTCTTCTTCATAGTGATTCATAACATGCATGCCTTAAATATTTCGACTTTTTAAACAGTTCTAGCTCTAACTCGTCGATTCTCTGTTACTGCTTAATAATAAGTTCTTCGTATTTCTTCGTTTTAGTTTCTTCGACATTTATACATTCGGGGACATTTATTTTATTATTTGCACTGTTCTTGTCTTCTAGTTTTTGTCTCTTCTTTCTTTCAATGAACATGGACATTCTTTTTCTATCGCTATCTTGACACGATTTCGACTCTTTCTTTCGCGTAATAGTTTTTGTCGGATACATTATTTATATTTTCATCAATGGGAACAATTTCTTGTCGTTTTACTTATTTCAGCATTCAGCATCTGTATTCTGCCCGCATCCTCCACCAATGTTACGAGGCCTTCTGGGGATCAACTCAGCTTTTGCGCGAGGGCCTCGAAACAAAGCGAGATCTTCTAATCAGTGAATGCTCAAATGAGTGAATACAATTTGCTCTTAAGTCTTCATTTCAAATAATTAACAATACAATGAGTTGGCACGGGAAAGTAGGAGTTCCATACAATCTCTATCCAAGACTGATCACTGACTAGGCACTAATACAGATAGATATATTTAGGTTGAATGACGTAGGAGATTGTGAAATGTACATTAATTAATCTAACAATAAGACATTTGGACGCCTGTTCCATTAGCTGTACAAACATTTAACAAAGGCAAAAAGCTCACCTCAAAAGCAAATTACTGGTGTAAAACGCAAAAGTAAACGTACGGTTTTGAATCTCGTCTCTAAATCACGATTTGGTAATTGCAACTATGCATGTGGGATTGATGGACAAAAGAGTTGTCAATTTATCTTTTTTTGAAAGCATATATATATAGAGAGTGCATTTAATAAATAAAAACTTGCATAGCTATCTCGTCGCCCAGAATTTATATTAATACTTTTGGCTATGATCGCGGGATATGTATAACATTAGCAAGTTTAGCGTTGTGTTCTTTTGTCTGTTCAGTGCTAGCGCTAGGATTATACATAATGAATACAAGCCTTGTCTGACCAAATAATTTTATAATTATTATACTAAGCCAAATGATTTAAAATAATTCATCATATTTTACTATATCAAAAAATAATTTATAACAATTTAATAAATATTTTAAATTATAATATTCAATGGTGACCTATCCACCTGTATTTATTGTAGAATAGACCCTTAGACACTTGGGCAGGCAGTTTATATGCATGATATGATAGACCCGTATCAATGCAATCCATGTAGAAATATTAAAACGTATTGACTATTGAGAAAATACTAAGTGATGCTAACAAAGCAATTAACGTGAATAAATCCATTTCCAACAATATCGAAGAGTTTGACAAATTATATGCCGAAGTGGCGAATGTTGTTCGTAAGGAACAGCTCACATTAAAAACCATGGAGATGTTCCGACACTTGAAAACAACGACGAGAAACTGAATTTCCGTTGCGTCTTATCTTAGGTACAAACAGATGCACCAAAAATAAAGATCAAAACTAAACCCAAAAAAGGCAGTCCATGCGAGGCTGTGGGAGAATAAAACAATTTTGAAACTCTGCACAAACAACTCTGCACACTTGACCGTATTAATTAGGACTACAGGATCCGGGTGTCGAGGATCACGACGCACATCACTAACTTTGCTCCCACTCCCCCCAACTCTGAATTGCAATTGCATTTCTACTTCCGAAGGTGTACTTCGAACTCATTTAAGTTGTGGAGACGATAAGCCGCACGTAAGCCTTGTAACTGTTAGTTGACTTAAACGATCAACAATAAAACTTGAAATGAGACTACCTACATAAACATGACAGTTGGCAATAAAACATAGTCATATGTCCAGTTTATAGTTCTTTTCCGTCCCTCTAAAAATAGCACGCTACAAAACGTCTATTTACCTAATCAACATGCCACCCTTTCAGTTACCCCTGGTTTCACGGTTCTCGGGAAACATTGGCGGTCTGTCAATAAATAAAAAATAAATCAGGTCATAGAGACTATAGATAATCTCAGAATTTATTGGCATAGCGCTTTGCTCATAGGGGGGGGGGGGATTTGGACAAAGAGAAGTTATGACGAAGAACTTTTGAGAAGAATGTATGAATAAACAGTGCAACTCACGATATTAGTGAAAATTCTAACTTAGGGATAAAAAACTAGTGAATTTGCATATTGTAGGGAGAATTATACAGAGGCTATGCAGGGAGCCTACCTATACTTAAGATGAATAAAAAACGTGTGACGCATTCAAGATAATGCAAAACAGTTTAATTATTAATTTTCTTCATTTTTACCTGAACCACAATAATAGTTTGTATATTCGAAAAAAAAAATTTGCTTATCAAATGCAATTATTAATCGTTATATGGGTACATACTTCGAAGCTAACAACGTTGTCACAACATTATTAACATGTAGTTAACTTTCAATACAAAAAACAGCGCTTTAAGCAAAGGAGAGTAGGTCATTTACCAACGTGAGATCCATTAAGTCTTATAATGTCAAACAATCTTTCATTCGCTGATTCTGCAAGTTTTCTTATCAAGGATCTTGGTATAGAGTCTGCTGCTTGTTTTTTGGCTTCCCACAATGCATCTTTTGAAGAATATTGCTTTCCAACCGCATAGACTCGTTGCTTAACGATTGCCCATAAGTTTTCTATTGGGTTTAGATCTGGTGAGTTAGGAGGCCAAATCATCATTGTTTTGTTCTTGAAACCAATTGACTCCAAGTATTGAGTTGTTGCTTTAGCGGCATGAGAAGGAGCATTGTCATGCATATAAATCAGGTTTCTCAAACGTGACAATGGGACGTCTTCAAGCCATGGTTCAAGAAAGCTCTGAAGAAACTGGCAGTAAGTTTGTGATGTTAGTTTAACACCTTCTTTTACACGAAAAGGGCCAACAAGCTCATCCCCGACAATACCAGCCCATAGCATGACTCCACCTCCTCCCTGTTGACGTCTAATTCTTGTTGGACACTGGTCGCCACGGATGACCCATCCTCTTGACCAACCATCAGGGCCATCTAATGTTGCTCGTGAATCATCTGTAAACAATACATGTTTCACATCTGTTTTCATGTATGTTTTAGCCCAATCGATGCGCAAGGTCCTATGTCTTCTCGTTAGTAAAGAAATTTTCTTTGGACATTTGGTCTCGGCCATCTTTGCTAGAACTCTATTTCGCGTACTTTTAGAAATGTCTGGTACACCAGCTTCTTTAAATATTCTGGCACTAGTTGCTCCTGGTAGTTTTCATAGTTTTCTCTTCAAAGAATTTAATTAGTCTCGCTTTGAAACAGACTTCCTGGACCCGCAATCAGCGCGGATCTTCCTCTTCTTCAAAGGATCATTCACAAACTTGTTCACTGTAACGACATGACAATTGATTTTGCTTGCAATCATTTCAGGGGTTGTTGCATTTGCTAATTCTTTTACAATTATTGGTTTTTCATCGTCGGTGAGATCTGTGCGGCGTCCCATGGTCATACTCAACTAGAAAAACTATTATCGTGGACCGCCCTTTATATAGAAAGCCTCCATAATTCCGCAATCACGTGACTTAGCGAATGTAAACATTGAGGACATACTTCCAGTATTCCACTTGAAAAATTCATTACTTCGGGAAGATGAAAGCGCTTAATAACGTTTATTGTTACACGAATTTGTATTCTCACTAATATCGTGAGTCGCAGTTTATACGCGTTTATTACTGACCAATCCTCTCAAAGTGATATTGGCCTCTTAAAAGCAATAAATTTCCACAAAAAATTAAAGCATTTTATTGATATTTCAAATATTCATACAGAATTCATAAATTATTGGAAAATCATGTCACATATGAGTCCATGAAAAAGTGCTAATTCGAATGACACCTTATATAATCTGTCATGATCGTTGGTATTAATTCTTCTTAATTATGAGTTCATCCTAATTACACTGGCCGCAGCCAGTGTCATAAAATGCCATCACTGTCTTTTTCGGGGTGTTTTTTGCGACGCAAGTGTGACCATAGAGATTATAAAAGAATAGAGTCGGCGTTGCGGGAAGAACTGCGGCCAATCTAATGGGGGGCAAATTTAGGTCCCGGATGTATAGCGATGAAAGCATACTGTTTTTGACAATTTTTGCTTGTTTTTATGACCAGTATGCACACAGATACTGACTATACTAGGAAAACATGTTTTTAGCTTTCTAGTTCTTGTAATTTTGGGTGCAGACAGCCAGATTTTTGTGTAAGTATCAGAGTTTTTGCTTTCAGGCAGTTATCAAAATTGTTTTAGAGATGCAACAAGGTGTACAACCACAATACTGCGACTATTTAAACTTTAAATACTTTTCAAGCCTGTTCATCTGTTTTTTCGAATATAAAAATTGCATTTTCGCTCACAAATACTCAATATTAAACATACCCAACTTTATCCAGTATTCAAAACTCGGTAGCGGTAGTTGGTAATTGTATATATATATATATATTAATAAGGTTGGCAACTAAATACAAATTATTACAATTTTACTATCTACAATCTCAAGAATATTGACAAAAAAACATTGCAAATATACCAGATAACACAAAACAAACTATATAACTATAAAATTTGATATTTTTGCTTGCTTCCTGGTAAGTTTTTTGGTTGCAAACGACTCGAAAAATAATGAAAATTTAGCAAAGTGTTGCGTGTTGTTATATATTTTTTGCCGTAACGATGCTGGATGCCATTTACCTGATACTGGTTTTCGCTTCAATTGATGAAGCAGTGAATTCATTGGCTGCTGAAATTACTGCAATTTTAGCAGCCAATAAACTCAAATGAAATAATTTCAGCAGCCAATGAATTCACTGCTTTGTCATTTGAAGCGAAAACCAGTATCAGGTAAATGGCATCCAGCATCGTTACGGTGAAAAAAATATAACAACACGCAATGCTTTGCTAAATTTTCATTATTTTTCGAGTCGTTTGCAACCAAAAAACTTACAAGGAAGCAAGTAAAAATATCAAATTTTATAGTAATGTAGTTTGTTTTGTGTTATCTGGTATATTTTCAATGTTTTTTGTCGATATTCTTGCGTTGATAGATCGTAAAATTGTAATAATTTGTATTTAGTTGCCAACCTTATTAATATATATATATACAATTATCAACTACCGCCACGCCACAGACCTCAATATAAAATTGAATGGATCTTGAATTTATCAAAACACTAAAAAATTTTGGGCTTCCTAGGCTTCAATTAGTCCGTTTCATTCTAGGTGATCTGAAAACACAAAAAAAGTACTGGCACTAGTTGTCAAATAGAAATCCATTTTTCCCATTTTTCGAGCCAAGCTAGCAAATTTTTCATTAAGTATAATTTACTTCGGTTACAAATTTTTGGTGGACTTATAATTTCTTTTGCTGAACATGATTACAAAGTTTGAACAAGTTTCATAAAGGAAAACGAAAGATATAAGTGATTAAAAACAGCAAAATGGATTTTTATTCGGTGGCTAGTTCCAGGCCTTTTACTCACGGTCAGATCAGCTGGTTGACATATATACATCTGGACTGCCTGCTTGCAAGTGCTTGCATGTTTTTTGACTTAAGTCCTGCGTTATCGATTGTAAGCACGAAAGCTGACGAATGATGACGAATATGAGAGTGTTTGCTAATGGTGAACATCGCTGACGTGCAAATGAATTACAGCGCAGGCTCTGTTGGAAGCAGTGGCGGATCCAGGGTAAGTCAAAATGAATTATAGCAGCTCAATTTTAAATTCAAAATAACTTTATAACAATGTCATAGGTTATGAATTTCAAAAGAATAAAATCTAACCAATGAAGTTGCTTTGAAGGTATTTTAAAATGTAAATATACCCTAGAATGAGCTGTGGTAGTTTATTTTGACTTACGCTAGATCCGCCACTGGTTGGAAAAAAAACGTTTAGTTTTGCCATATGGCCGTGTATGGTAGGCGGAATAGTGCAATATTCAAGAACTCATTCGCATTCACTAAATTAACTATTCATAATCAACAGATTGTATTTATATTTAAAAACGTAAATATTCTTATTCAACAAAACTCTTATTCATATTCAACAAAAATCCAATTCATGCATATTCAACAAAAATCCTATTCATATTCAACAAAAATCTTATTCATATTCAACAAAAATCTTATTCATATTCAACAAAAATATTATTCATATTCAACAAAAATCTTATTCATATTCAACAAAAATCTTATTCATATTCAACAAAAATCATTCGCATTCAACAAAAATCGCATTCACATTCAACAAAAAAAATCGCATTCATATTCAAACATTCACATTCAACAAATCCCAGAAACCGTTGCGCGTTTGTCACACTCAAAGATTTTACAAAATGGCAATTTCCCTTCGCGAAGAAATACGTGCATGTGTACAAGAAGAATTACAAAAAATTGAATGAACTCCTAGTCAAACAAGCAACGCAAATTTGGTACAACGAACACGTAGCCTAATTGAAGCATCTGCGACATCAGCATCTCGTAATCTAGCCAGAAATGAGTCACTACGTAATAATTAAAGTAGTAGCAATAGTCCATTGGCATCGACGCCACATTTGTCCAGTAACAAGCGACCTGCACCTGGACATCCTTTGCGATTTACCGGCAAGAAAACAAAGCAGAAAACAAACAATACTGTTACACCTCAAATAGTTCCAAAGACAGTTTATCTTATTGACAATGTGGATTCTCAGCATAAATCTGATTACAGTTTGACAGCATTAATGATTCTTGTAAAAGGCGAGTGTGACCTTAAATCAGCATATTTGGAAGACGAAATTTGAGCAGAACTTACCAGCTTGTTTGAAGTAAAACTGCTTCTTATTACTAAGAAAGATTTCGACTTCGATAGACGTGAAAGAAACATCATTACTACTCCTATTGCAAGGCTGAGCATCAGTGGGATTTTAAACACGTTAAACAGTTGTGTGGACAAGGCAAACTATATGTTAGACTTAATGTTATTAAAGATATCCTCACTGACAATGAAAAAGCTGCAGATTGTGATCACATTACTGAAATTGAAAGTATACATGATGATATGGCTGCAAATGTCGATGTTCAAAATGTCAACATTTCATCACCTGTGGTTCATATTGATAGCCAAGAGCCTTCAACTTCGACTGGTCACTCATTTTTTGATGAAAGTCTGGGTAATCTAAGAATGATTTTCCCAGAAAAAGATGTTGATGTAGTTACAGAGACTCTAATTAGGTATGAAGATCCAGACATTGCAACACATGCTGTAGTATATTACATGAAGTATTATGGAGTTAAAAAAGCATGTGGACAGTCGGAGAGAATTGTTTTATGTATGACAATAAAGTTCTTAGCATTGTGTAGTTAAATCCTGTATTTCTGTACGCAAAACATCACATTCTGGCGATGAGGATTAAAACAACGAACGCATATTTGACAATATACGGTACGAGATAGATCTGTATTTACTTCCAACGATAATATGGCCGTATGTTTATCGGGACTACCAGCACCCAAAGAATTCGACACCGTGGGCGAACCTGCCACATTACAACAAAGATGGACAATCTGGCGTAGTGAATTCGAACTTTTCTGCGCTGCATCTGGGATAAAAGAAGCCAAGCAGCAACGTGCCTTGCTACTTCACCTTGCTGGCACCGGAATACGAGAAATTTTTCGCAGTATGCCCGACGAAAAAAAAGGGGAAGACAAAGACTACAAGAAGGCAATGGATTCCCTAACTGAACACTTTCAGCTGAAGAAAAACATTCCACAAGCTCGCCAAACCTTCCTTACTACCACACCAAGACCAGGTGAGCGAATTAACAATTTTGTAACCCGACTACAAACCCTTGCTGAGCACTGCGACTATAATGATGAAAAAGATAATCAAATTCGTGATCGTACCCTGACGTTTGTTACTAACAAACAGCTAAAAGCAAAGTTGTACCAAGAAAGTGACCTCACCTTGAGTAAGTTACTTGAAATCGTTTCTAGTTTTCATGACAAGGAGGCCCTAATCCTCATCCCTGCGAATCCCAATCAAGCTGTTAATCACCTCAACACCTCTCGACCAGCAACACACAAATTTCAGGGACGGTGTCACAAATGTAACAAAGTGGGACACTTGGCCCGTGATTGTCGATGCAGCCAAGGTCATAAATGCACCAAATGTGGCAAAGTTGGCCATTATGCAATCTGCTGCAAATCCAAACCAGCCAGTACCAAAGACTCTAAGCAAAGCCCTCGACAAGTTCTCAACAAAAAACCACCTCATCATATCAACTCAGTAGAATCAGGCATGAATACACCCAACCATATTCCTGATGATGATGACTATTATGCATTCACTGCTGCTGACAATTCTGAGTCCCCCAGCACTGTTCAAGTCTTAATTGAAGATAAGCCCATTGATATAATGGTCGACTCAGGGGCAAGCTGCAACCTGATATCAAATGAAGTCTTTCAATCTCTGTTTGGGGGGGGTAGTCTCTGTCACACCTTGTAGTAAACAAGTTTTCCCATATCTTGCAACACAGGCTCTAGATCTTGTAGGCAGCTGCACACTAAATGTAAGTGTCCCCCAGACACACACAAGCAAGCATGCTGAATTCTGTATTGTTCCAGGACGAACAGCAACCCTTTTAGGGCGAGAGTTATCAGAATCCTTAGGCATTCTTACAGTAGGAGTACCTGTTAATAATTGCAACATAAACATGAACCCTCAACCTAATAAGAAAGCTGTTCTCAGAGCCAAATACCCTAGGGTGTTTCAAGGCTTAGGTAAACTTAAAGGTTTCCAGCTAAAATTACACATCAACCCCAATGTTAAGCCCCTAGCACAACCCATACGCAGAATCCCATTTAGTCGTAGGCAAAAACTGAACGAAAAGCTGGGGGAACTTGAGAAACTGGGTGTAATCGAAAAAGTAGACACACCGACCAGCTGGATCAACCCTCTAGTCGCTGTAGAGAAACCAAATGGAGACGTACGCGTATGTCTCGATATGCGGCAAGCCAACCAAGCCATTCAGAGAGAAAAGCACCCCGTTCCAACTGTTGAAGAGACATTGCAAGAGATCTCGAGTGCAAAAGTATTCACAAAACTTGACCTCAACATGGCTTTCCACCAAATCGAATTGCACCCTGATTCCCGTGACATCACTACCTTTGCGGCACCAGATGGCCTCTATCGATACACCAGACTCCTGTTCGGAGTAAACATGGCTACCGAGAAATTTCAGAACCTGATCTGGCAAGTCCTCAAAGACTGCCCTGGTACGCACAACCTTCATGATGACATCCTAGTTGTGGGAAAAGACGAAAGAGAACATGATGCAAATTTAGAGAAAACCCTGCAAAAGCTTGAAGAGTCCGGACTGACTCTAAACTATGACAAGTGCCTTGTTGGTGTAAATAACATTGCATATATGGGAGACATTCTCTCAAGTGATGGATTGCAGCTATCTGAAGAAAGGGTATAAGCCATTGCAGAAGCACCAGCACCAAAAAACCAATTTGAAATGAGAAGTTTCCTAGGTTCCATACAATTTTGTGCCAAATTCATTCCCCAGTTTGCCACGATATCCGCTCCTCTTTGGGACCTAACCTCCAAAAATGCAAAATGGCAGTGGGGCTCCAAAGAAGCAGCAGCATTCTCCCAAATTAAACATTTGTTGACTTGCGCACCGGTCATGGCTTATTACAACCAAAACGCAACAACACGAGTAACCACAGATGCATCACCAGTGGGCCTAGGGGCCATCCTTGAACAAGAGCAACCTGATGGTGGATTTCGACCTGTCTATTATGCCAGTCGCAAACTGTCTAAAACTGAACAGCATTATTCTCAATTCGAACGAGAAGCCCTCGCTGTGAAGTGGGCATGCGAAAAGTTTTTCCTGTTTCTCTACGGAACCGAATTTGAGATACGGACAGACCATAAACCCTTGATCACAGTCCTAGCAGCAAATTCCAAGCCCCCATCTGCTCGAATCGAACGGTGGCTCCTGTATCTGCAGCAATTCCGTTACAAAATCACTCGTATACAGGGAAAATACAACTCTGCTGATGTCCTAAGCCGCTTACCAGTTGGCCCTGCCCAATCCAATGACTCCGCAGCAGCTAAAGTTTACGCATGCAGTGTAGTGAGCGAAGCCGTGCCGTCTGCTCTAGCCGCCAAAGAAGTTGAGCTCGCCTCTGAAAGAGATCCTACCTTAAAATTAATCCGAGATGCCGTTACCAGTGGAGATTGGAAACATCTATCCGGTACCATGTACAAAGCCATATCTGACGAGATCTGGGTCTTGGGACAAATCGTCATGCGCGGCCATCGTATTATAATACCTGAGAGCCTCCGGAAACAGACGTTGTCACTGGCACACGAGGGACATCAGGGCATTGTCCGTATGAAAGCCCGATTAAGAGAAAAGGTATGGTGGCCAAACATGAACAAACAGGTTGAACAGCTTGTCAAAGCTTGCTACCAATGCCAATTAGTGGGACCACGACCCAAACCAGAACCTATACGGTCCACAAAGCTACCCGAAGGCCCTTGGAACGACATTGCAGTGGACCTCCTTGAAATCCCAGCTGGTAACCACCTCTTAGTAGTGATCGACAATTTTTCCCGCTGGCCCGAAGTAGTGTTGGTCAAGAAGACGGACGCACAACATATAATTACAGCAATGGAAGGCATATTCAGAACACACGGCCTTCCCCAAAGCATCCGAAGTGATAATGGACCCCCTTTTGCATCAAAAGAGCTCGAAAGCTTCTTAGAACATCTTGGCATCGAACACAGAAAAGGCATACCCTACTGGCCCCAGAGTAACGGCGAAGTTGAGCGATTCAACCAGACCATCTTGAAAGTCATCCGCATAGCCAATCTTGAAGGAACAAACTGGAGCACTGCGCTCGAGAACTTCCTATTCCAATATCGAACGACGCCCCACTCTACGACCGGTTTATCACCAGCCAAACTCCTGATGGGCAGGACCCTTCGTGACAAACTTCCCAAGGTAACAATACCCGAGGACAGAGCAACCGAAGCAGAATGGCAACAGCTCCTCAGAGAAAGAGACGCCCTGTATAAACTAACAAAAAGAGTACGCTGACACAAAAAGATCTGCAGAATATAGCATCATTCAGGAGGGTGATGAGGTCCTCTTGAAGCAAACACGCGAAAATAATGCACCTATCAATGTTAGCCGGCAGGGGGGGGAGGCCGGGAAAACCAGGGGATTTGATTGAAAATTTTAATTTCTTGTCAAATATCCGACCCAGGGAACTTCTTTCATAGTCAAATATGATCAAATTCCCGCTATTGGAAGAAAGGTGATGACCAAAAGATTACAGCACGACGTAGAAAACACAAATTTTAATTTCAACTTTATTCCAGATGCTGAGCATTCATATTAAATTACACAGAAACTTCAATATAAAACTTGACAAAAATCTTGTGAGTATCATAACAGTGATCCTTTAAAACTACCAATTGCATTCTAAGCACATCCACATCTCTGGTAAACATCCCTCAATTAATCCTACGCAATCAACATGATGCCAACGCAGGCAGCTATCACACTGTATCCAAGAAACTGTGCATTGTTCATTGTCTAAAACTGGATCTCGCAGGTGACAAATCATACAAAGTTCATTGTTCTTATCGCCTTCATCCACTGTTTGTTGCAAGTCACGATTCCCTTGGACCTGTATGTTTTGTGTTTGCTCTTTTTCCTTAGCCTTTCGCTTTCTTGTTTCTGCTGCTTTCTTAGCTCCTCTTTTCCGGTTTTGATGAATTTGGTGGAGATGCTCGAACCAAAACTTGACTTCTTCTGGAGTAAGAAGCACCTTTCTCGCTATTTGATGTATAATTTCTTCACTGGGTACAGACTTTGATTCTTGGTAGACTGTAAGAATCACATCTGATGGTGGGGAAGGATTTCCAACTACACCATTGGAATTATAATGTTCAATAAGCTTGTCAGGCTTCATGAAGTGCCCTGCACAAAGGCCTTTACATTCTTCACACTGTCCTCCGTAAGGTCTGAGTGGATCGGGTGTGGGTATGGGTACAAACTTCAAATTTGGCCCACTTGAATACCAGCAACGTTGTGGATCACTTCGCTCTCTTTGACACACGGGATGAATGCAATTTGGTTGATAGCAACAAAGAAGGTAGAATAAATACTTTGAAGGAAACAATGGATTGCACAGGTGCCTTTGACGTAATTGCCATACTCTTTCAAACTTTTGGTACATTTCTGCGTGATTTGCTTTCAGTTCCTCCTTTTGTTTCTTCTTGCCTTTGAGAAAAATATTTAACAATTTACTTTCTTGTCTCTCAGTAGCACTCTCGGCTCCTTTGTACATATGTATTTTTGTTGATGCACAAGGAGCACCATCAACTCTGGAGATATAAACAGCAATTGCCGCTTCTAAGTTCTTATGCAACAAGCTTTGGTCAATCTGACCGGACTCAGAACGGCACGAGCCATGCAGCGTTGATGGAATGAAAACGTTAGCATGTGCTAACGCCAGACACCCATTCTGCAGTTCAACACGGTTAAGGTAACTTCCACCACTGCTCCGAGATGTCACCATGAGAGCTCTAGTACCTTTCTCAAGGTGTCTCAAAGTCCACCAGTACTGTATTTCTTGGTGAGCTGGACCCTCATCGAAGCTTCCATCGACCCTTATACATTCAACGTCTTTCATATCAGCATTGATTGGATTAGTGAATGCCGGCTTGATAGTATCTTGTTGCTCCAGGAATCTGAGATCAGCCATGTGCTGTGGAGGGCCTTTTTCGTGAAGTCCTGCAGCCTTCACAACGCCCGCACATATTTCACCAGTTGTTGCTGTTGCTGGGAAGTTGTACGAAGTTGTTTGCAAGGTTGAAGGATAGTTGTTGACGTAATCTGTCCGCGTCGTTAAGGCTTCTTTTCCTGATACACATAGTGACGCATGGAGTTTGTGAGTGCTCATAGTATCAAGCCGGAATCCGGCTTGATCATCCCTTCCAATATTTGCAATGTTGGTACCATCAGTGTACTGGATTTTATTTAGTCCAGAATATAATGCTGAACTCCAGTGACTATCCGGGTTAAAACGAAGGTTGAATCCTTTCCTTGCCCGTCTATGCACAACTTTAGCGATTCCCTTATAGCGACCAGCAGAACGCCTTCTCTTATTCCTTGCAATGCACATCTGTACTACACTTCCATATGCAAAATTGCGATTGTACTTTTTCTCTAAAAATGCTTTGATGCGTTTGAAAGTTGCCTTTTTTTGAACTTTTCTGTTGCCGTCAAAGGTAACAACGCCAGTCCGCCGCCAGGCATCAGCACCTGCACCGCACTGGGAAACATACTCTTCTATTGCTTCACCAATTCCGGGACATTCTTGAATTATTTTGCCAACTCGTTTACTGCGTCGTCTTTTAAGGAATCTTTTTTCCATTATTTTTCTTTTTGCCTCTCTGGTTGCCTTCCTTTTTAAGGACGCTCTCTTCTTTTGAATAAGTAGTCTGCCATTATTGTCAAAAACATTTGATACCCCGTTCTTCCACACTTCTGCATCACTTGAATCTGAGTCCGAGACTATCATTCCATCTTGAAGATCTGCTTCTTTTTGCGAACTCTTATTGACAAGAACGAAAGCTTGTCTGGATTGTTGAAGAAGCATGTTATCTTCTTTACGCAAGCCCGGCACGCTGGGAAGTTGCTCACTAATGGTCAAAAGCGACTGTTCGATTGTTTCTTTGGGTAGCAATGGGAATTTTTTACTTATGGCCTCCTCGAGTGCAAACCAGTTAAACTTGGTAAGTTTTAAAACATCTAATATATCTTCAGATTTTACTTCTGTAATATCTGGCTGCTCGTCCTGATGAGACGTATCATCTCTGGTACACACCATATCATTCTCAACACCAGCATAATGTTCCTTGCGCTGTTCGGATAACTGACTATCATCATCCTCTTCACTGTCAGACGTGTCGTCGTTGCTCATAGTGTCTTCCAAGCCAAAAGATTCCAAGAGTGCCCTATCCTTCAGATGTGCAATATTCATTATTGAATCCTTAAGTTCACATGCTTCTTTGTATGCTGATTCTACTGCTTCAACCCTTCTATTCATATTATGAAAACCGAACACTTTTTGTGCTTTTCCAGCAGACATTCCAGCCGATTTCACAACTGCATACTTTATACGCTCTTTTTCCGCTTCACTTTCAGCAAGGGTGAGCAAATTTTTCATTTCCTCCTTAGTAACAAAGGATGCGCGATTTCCAGCCGTCTTTCCTATAACCTCATTCAAAAGTGACTGAAACACAGCATAGTTAGTACCCGTCTGTTTTTCTACCAAATATATGCAGTAAGTTCCTGCAGTCTTACTACCAATCCCAACTGCAGCAAAAGGCATTTGCAGCAATTTTCTTTTGGCATGATATGATGTATAAGTAACACCTGGGCTGCACATTTCGAATGCACGTTTTAATGTAATGTACCCTTCCTGCTTTACATGCTTGGCAACGCTTAGTTGTAAACTACAGTCTTGGCAAGTCTTTGCATGATGTGCTTTGCAAAATAGAGAACGAGCTTCAATATACTGTGCCAAACTTAATCCCTCAAATTTTGAAACGTAAACATCATCTCTGATCTGTTCATAATTGGACAAGTTCATGCTTTTCTGGTGTTTATAAATCTCTAGGACGTTTTTCCCTTTCATATCATGAAAGGGAGAAACCGAAAATCCTGCTTCTCTATGTCTCCAATTTGAGTTTCTATATATAAATAAAAATAAAATTTACCATGTTACTATAAATTACCAACAGAATTTGAACAGCTAAATAGAATCTGCATCTGCACTTACAATAAAACCAAACAACACAATTAAAAATTTGGCAATAAATCATAACAATCTTCCATTTGATTTAAATGGATTGTTGAACAATAATAATAGATTGCACAGTACTATTTAGTGCACTCTTGCCCCAATTGCCTCGATTTCATGTGGTTATTTCCTCATATTTTGCAAGTTCAAGGATATATTTGTGACTGGGCTCAGTATCAAAGGAAAACATATTTGCACACGAAACATGGAGACACAACCTTCACACGTACTGCCATGCTAAAATAGACAAACATAGAAACGAGACCAATGGGACAAAAGTGCTATAGATTAATTGGCAAAGTAAACAAAACTTGTAAAAATATACAGCAAACGTTTGTGTTAAATGTACCACACCAATTGTTAAAACAAGTTTGTATACTCATTACAGCTATTTTCACAGTGTTTAGTGTGCAGTAGATATTTCTGTATCACCTGAAGAATTATCTGAGCTATCACTGTCCAAGTTTACACATTCCTTGTTGCTCAACTCTTCATTATCCTTGCCCATTCTTTGGAAAGCAGCTTTCAAACCACCACTTTTCATAGGCTTAGCTTGAGGACTTGCAAGGGATGTGGATGTTTTATTCTTGTGATACCACACTGATTTGGACTCTTTTTTCTGTAAGACTGCTAGCTGCTTTGAGTAGTCATTCTTTTCTTTAAATAATTTCCTGATCTTGTCAGAAATTTCAGCACACTGACTGTAGTTATTAACAGTTTTAGCTCTGCCTAGCTCTAACTCTCGCATTTTAATGTTGTCTTCTGCCATGGAAATTAACTGTGACAAGTTTTGTATCTCTTTCTGTCGTTCACCAGACATCAGCTTTGCTCTTTTGGGGCGATTGCCGTCATCTTCACTGCTGGCACTGCTCGATGATTCAGATCTGGAGTATCCTTTTTTGTACTTATATGAACCTTCTGACCTGACCTTTTCAACAGCTTTTTGGAGAAGAGTTCCTAAAAGACAATATAAAAATAAAGAATGAGTCAGACAAATAAACTTTATAAACAAGAAAAGAAGTATTGTTTTTAGATTTAGCTTTTTAGATTGTAAACAGCTCAAAAAATCCCAATATTGAATTTGATTTTGAAACTCGATCTCGCTATCTCACCTATATTTACACTCATTAAAGGAAAGTTTTTTGCAAACAGTACCTCTTTGGGTCAAGAGTGTTGGGTCATCCTTTGCTAGTTCTGCTGCAGCAGTGTTTACTGCCTCTTCATATGGTTTTAAAGGTCTTTTCATATCTTTGTTGAATATTCTGGCACTTTTTGCAAAATCATTATCTAGCTTTACAGGTTCCTCTGAATCCTTATAATAAATAAACATAATTTCAAGATATTAGCTAACTTGAGCATTTCATTGAATATGTGAAAATAGACTACAATCATTAGTAGAATAATTTCAGCAACACAAAAAACTAGTTTTGTTTGTTGGCTCAAGCAGAATTTGAACAATACAACTACTTACAGTTAATGTTGGTCCAATGGTAAGTGATCCTCCTTCAAGAACAAGTGTTTTTTGGCCACCTGAAGGCTTAGGCTTCTGTTTAATGAATATTTCAGGATCTGAAAATATATAGTATTATGACTAGATGGACTTTAAATATGTTAATTGTCAGTATAAACACATTCAATATAAGTATAAACAATAAACATATGGCAACGATTAAAATCAGTCTCAACATGCATGTTGCTATGTTGTCAAAGGTTGTGGTTTGATTGTGATTCTATGAGTTATCTTGTTATCCAACTCCCCATTCCAGACATTCCACCCATATCCTACTCCTGACAGAAATATGAATATATCCTAGACCTGCCCCTGCAGCCCTGCCTACATTCTATTATAAGGTTATTTGACAAAAGGAAGTTGTATTTTTGCTTCATTAAAAACATATCATTCATTTGCATACCAAGAATTGTATATATCCAAATGCTACTTTTATTAATACCTTTTATAGTGGTTGTATCTTTGTCACTTGTGACAACATGGTAGATTCTATTTCCCCAACCATGTTTTGGTGGTAAGAATTTCTCGCCAGTCATCCTGATGCCTCTTGAGCGATTATTATCAGCGTTTTCATTCGGCCAGTAGAGTAGTTCAGTAGCTGTCGACCATTGAGATTTTAGAGTACTAAACAACAGTGATTGATCGTCTTCAAGCTCCATTTCCACCTCCTTCCCTTGGTGACAAATGACAACACATTCTTCTGGTTCCACATCTTGACAAATAAATGTTAACATTATATTTAAATATTTTTACTTTGAGAAAAGTAGAATACAAGACCAAACAAGTTTAGTTTAATTTGTGATGAATATTTATTAACAAAAAGCCATTTAATATATTTAAATATTAATATATTTAAATCAATGACACAATCAACACTTACCGCGTTCTGCATTGCCCGCCATTTTGAAGAACTGATATAAACACGTGTTGGTATAAACAAAATTAACCCCAGATGTACCATTGATGTTCCTGTGATCCAACTGTGTCCCTGCTGCTTTATATATGCGAAACAACAAAATGGCCTCCAATTTTTTTCAAATTTGTCAAACGCCCCTGCCCCGGGACTGTTTTGATGGTCAAATTCCCCATTCATGGGATATACTTTCTCGTCAAATCCCGCCCCCTTGCCCGGCCTCCCCCCCCTGCCGGCTAACATTGATAGGTGCATAAGTTGGATACAAATTTCGAACCAACACCCTATAAAGTTGTCCAGAAAGACGGCAACGCCTTATTACTTGAGAACGATGAAGGTGTTCGAAAGATGCGCAACGTAGCGCATGTAAAGAAACTGGTTAAGCAGTCAAGTGCTGATGGTCCTGCAGAGACGATGGTATCAAAACATTCAACCCTTCCTGTCTCAACACCAGAAACTACCGCTGACTCGCGTCCTGTGCGTCAAAGGAATGCGCCGTCGAGATACGAAGACTATATACTTGTTTAATCTATGATTGGTATGATCTATAGTTACCATATACATTATTGAACATTTCAAGTTAACAGTTATAAAGAAAAAAAGCAATCGTACATTTTTAAGATGACAGTTTTAGTTTAAGTTGGTGGGAGATGTAGTATATTACATGAAGTATTATGGGGTTAAAAAAGCATGTGGACAGTCGGAGAGAATTGTTTTATGTATGACAATAAAGTTCTTAGCATTGTGTAGTTAAATCCTGTATTTCTGTACGCAAAACATCACAATGCTTTAATGGATAAGGTGGAGGTTACAACATCAGGAGTGGAATTGGAAGAGAGTGATGAGCCAGTTCCAGAAGTGCTTAAACAGCTAAGAAAACAAATGGGAAATGAAGGGAGTGTAGTAAAGTTAAAAGTTGATGAAGAGGATTTGGCAGTTGACTTTTTTCAGTATTATAAAAGCAGTTCTTTTGATCCAAAGATACCAGTAAAGATTCAGCTAAGAGGTCAGCCAGCTATTGATTCTGGAGGTGTACTGAGGCAGGCTTTCACCACTATTTTTACACTCCTTTCAAGAAATGATTTCCTTGGATTGCGATTATTCACTGGTCCATCCTGTCAGTTGACACCAGTATACAGTAGCGAGTGTATATTAACTGGTGTTTTTGAAATAATTGGAAGAATGATCAGTCACAGCATGGTACAGAATGGCCCCGGGTTTCCCTACTTTGTACCAGCAGTTTATTCATATATTGCCGCAGGAAGTCTAGAAGAAGCTGTTACTAAAGCGTCTGTTGTTGATATTGCGGATCCTGATCTTGTTGAGTTTGTTGCAAAGGTTATATTGTACTTACATGTACTTTTAATCTTTACAATTTATTATTTTATATAAATACACAAGCAAGTCTGAAAATATTAGTTTTCTTGGATTTTTCTACTGAAACCTAGTTAAAAAATTGTAAATTTCAGATTCAATTAATAACAAAAAATGACCTGCTTTATTAATGTACAAAGTTTACAAAAAACTAGCTACATATAGAACAATAAAACAATTATTTCAAGTTACAAGCTGTTTGAGGGATTTTGGCTTTATATTTCGTTTTTTTCTGAGCTCTCTAGTTATTCAGGTCATTTTGTTATAAATGAATGTAAAATTTTGCATTATTAAACTATAATAGAATTCAAAAGGAAAATCAAAGAAATTGAATATTTCAACTGTTTTGCAACTTCAAACTGTGTATTCGTCTTTGGTATATATTTTTGCACTAATATATATTTTGTTTTTGTGATTAAGGAAATAATCTCTATTTCTAGGTCATGTTCATTGTTCACCTTGTTGTATAAAATTGATATGTTTGTCATTTGCAGTTCACTTTTTACACCACTGGCAATCTTTATTACTCTATTTTGTAAATGGCAGAAGAAAATCTCTATTTTCTAATCATTATAGATTAGGGATGCCAAAGCTACAATGCTAAATGAAGTGATTACAGTCATTGCTAATGAACCTTCATTCATATACCTCATGCAGGAATGTGGTGATAATCGCAGACTAACTGTAAGTGTGCAAGCATTTTTGGTTCTATATCTTGCTTTGGCGCACACAGACGAAAGTGCAAAGCACAAGTACCAGTATATGCAAGCATGTTTTACACTGATTCTGTATAGTGTGCGGAGGACAGCAACTCATATTATTTTAAATTACTTGCGAAACTAATGCCAATTTTATGTACGTTGGGATTATTATTGCAGATCTTCACTATTAGTGTGTAAAATGATCTGAAGTTACATGAAGCTTGACTAATGAATCCTAAAATTAGTGTTTGCTAGTATAAATTAAAGCATTTTTCGATTTTCCAAAAGTGTGCAGCCCAATTTTGGCCGAATTTTGAAAGTGGTCCCCTCCTGAGCCTCCTGAGCCAAAAGTAAAAAAGTTGAGAACAAAGGTTCTTTCCGATCAGATGATGGTGAACTTTGTTCCCATTAAAACAGCATTAATGCTACTTTCGAACATCTCGTAGGTTGTGATGGTCGATGGTAGGTTGAATAACAAAATACAAGTAGAGGCAAAAAAGCCTTGAATATTTTCAACTGAAACCTTGATACATCCATTTGAAAACGAACCGATGCAAGATTGACTGCCACTTAGAAAGGCTAATAACGCTGCTAGGTTTTCCGCACTAGCATGTTCAATATACTTGAAAAGCATTTCCACTTGCGGTTTTGCAATCGACGCTTCTTCGACTTTAGCAAGGCCCTTGACATACGATGAAGAAATCTCCTCTTCCTCGTGTAGAAAGAAACTTTTAACTTGTCTGCTTCCTTTTCAATCTCGTTCAGGAATCCAAGATTTGAAAGTCCCTTTCGAAGTTGGTCTAATGCAGCTTTGTGTTTTACAAAGGCTAGCTGCAGCTATAGCCAGATCTAAAAAAACAGTTCCTTTCTTTTTTTAGGTCCAAAACAGGCTTGATGTTATGCAGACACTAATCCTGCATGCCACAATTGTAAAACACAAAGCTGCATTAGATCAACTTCGAAAGGGGCTTTCAAATCTTGGATTGCTGAACGAGATTGAAAAGAAAGCAGACAAGTTTAAAAGTTTCTTTTTCTACACGAAGAAGAGGAGATTTCTTCGTCGTCTGTCAAGAGCCTTCTTAAAGTCGAAGAAGCGTCGATTGGAAAACCGCAAGTGGAAATGATTTTCAAGTATATTGAACATGCTAGTGCGGAAAACCTAGCAGCGTTATTATCCTTTCTAAGTGGCAGTCGATCTTGCATCGGTTCGTTTTCAAATCGATGTACCAAGGTTTCAGTTGAAAATATTCAAGGCTTTTTTGCCTCTACTTTTATTTTATTATTCAACCTACCATCGACCATCACAACCTACGAGATGTTCGAAAGTAGCATTAATGCTGTTTTAATGGGAGCAAAGTTCACCACCATCAGATCGGAAAGAACCTTTGTTCTCAACTTTTTTACTTTTGCTGAAACAAACTCATGTTTTATATCATGTTAAACTGAGCTTTAACTATTTAAGAATCCATTCGTGTTGTAGATTTATATTTACTATACAGTCGTGTTATAGTTGATATTTTATTTGTGTTGATAACCGAAACGCTATTGCCTGTACAGGCAAAGCCAACCACGCACATTTGTCATAGGTTGCTGGACTTGCTATATTATATATTTTGTAAAATGTCTGTGTTTGCAATTAATTTGGAAGGTTTGAATAGATATACAGGGTGTGTAAAAAAGCTGGTGTAAGCCGTTGGTGGATGTGTCAGCCGTTTTACAAAGATGAAGCAATTTCCGATTTGTTCAGTTTTTGTATACACCTGTATATTGCAGTGTGACTGGTAAACGAGTTAATTCCAAATTACATATCTTATAACTTTAAGGCCGCGATTCACACGATATCTCATGAGGTCGCATGCAATTCTTTTTCCGGTGTATTTAATTGAGTAAATGTGCGTAAAGATGCCCCCATGTTTTCAAATTTTGATTAGAACTGATAAACGGAGATAATAACGTTCTCATACGCCAGAATGACAATCGCGTACGACAAGTCGTATAGTGTGAATCCGGCCATTACAAAAATAATCGGGTACTTTACAAAAGAACTGACTGTAAGTCTATAGCTGTATTACCTTTTCAAACTGTTAATGTTAATCTTTGGTGTTTGATATATTATAATTAAAGCTAAAAAAAATTACAGCTGCAGTGGTAGATGCATGACTGCAAGTAGTACTGTAAGCTAGTTGTTTATTAGTTCTAATAATTCGGGTCACAGACATTTTTTATTCCGATTTCTTTTGCTACATTTACCAAGCAAACAAAAAACTATTATCAACATTTTGAGCGTCAAAGCGATAAGAGAGTGTCAACCGTAATGAATTCAAAATAGCAAAATCTCTAAATCTGCTGTTATGTGTAAATACCACACCGCGAAGACAACTTTTAATTTCTTCGTTGATCAAGGCAAGGGCTTGTTCATAAATGTCAATACCAAAACTGTCAGAATGAGCCAAAGGATTGATGTGTGATATAGCATCAAGGTTAATATCCGGTATAGATGTACGTCATTAACATCCACAACAGATAAGCCATCATCAGTTGGTGTGGGTGCGTCCGGATCATGACAATACCACTCAAGATCATCGATTTGGTCGTCAGCCACAGATATAGAGCTAGTCCGGTTGCGATTACGAATATCTACCATTCCATTTGTCCACATTTGAATTGGGGACTAATTCTGTTCTGTCCGCATGGGGTGGTGATTCCAAGCCTGAACAAAACTTTCAATAGCTCTGTTCACCCTTGGAACGAACAAGTAGTTCAGGATAAGCATATGTAGACTACTTCCACGCTGAAGTAAGCCAAAACTTTCCATCGCTAGGAATGTGTTATAAAATGTATGACACACATTGCAGAAAACATCTCTCCACAAGCGCTCTATGCGCTGGTTGTGTACAGATGATGCAGCAATGTAACTTCCTCGATTAGGCCCTCTTTCTTCCTCCATGAGCTGCCAAACCTCGACATTTTCCCCTCCAAGATCAGTTCGCACTCTAGATGGCCACTCGTATTGCTCCGTCGCAGAAAGAAAGAAAGAGATTTCTCACAGTGCTAGTCTTATTATTTGTAGAGCAGTGAAGGAACACGACAAGCCGTGAAAAGCCGTCAATAGCTCCACGAATGACGAGTCCCCAATTTACTAGACTGTGGTGGCCATCTAAGTGCCACAAGCTGTTTGGGCCAGGGACTGAATACGTTCGTCTTGATGTAACCACAGCCCACCTTAAACGAAAATTTGTAGGGTCTACCCGACCGATGCTAGCTCGAAAGCAATCTCGTTGAGCCCTGAGCCCAATGGATTGCAGATAGCCACCAGTCATGGAAAAACCAACTAAATTTCCGTGCTGCATAAAGTTTGGGACATGACCATCCAGTTGCTCATCGCTTAACTGTAAGAACCCTGTTACGTCTTGAATTCCATATTCAATAACTCTTCTTATGATTGTCCAGCGCGAGACAAGCAACATATCAGAAATATCTTTCCATTTGAATCCGAGAGAACGAAGTTCCAGGATAACATTTTCATTTATGCCTAATTTAGGTCTTCCCGACAATCCTGTATATATTCGAGATGGTTGCTCCAAGGAGTATATTGCTAAACTAGTGCATTCGGTATTCGATGAAAGTGTTCTACTCATGTTTAGGTCAAGCGGTCGAAAATTACTTGCCAGTTCTCCTAAGAATGTACGACATATTTCAGCAGACGCTAACGGCAACGCTTGGTTCAATGCCGAAACTGCACATTCTAAACGTGAAAGAAGATTTTCGCGTACTTCGTTATTTTCCTCATCAGCTAGGTGTTCATACTCATCAAGAATTGACAAGAGAGAATGAAAAAACTGTTGCCAGTTCTCCTCGGAGGTTTCAATTACGTTCTCGACTTCGCTGGCCTCCATATTTTATTGGTTTTAGCACTCAGGGCCTGTTTATATGAAATTTTGTTGAATGCGAATGATTTTTGTTGAATATGAATAAGATTTTTGTTGAATATAAATAAGATTTTTGTTGAATATGAATAGGATTTTGTTGAATATGCATGCATGGGATTTTTGTTGAATGTGAATAAGAGTTTTGTTGAATAAGAATATTTTCGTTTTTAAATATAAATACAATCTGTTGAATATGAATAGTTAATTTAGTGAATGCAAATGAGTTTCTTGAATATTGCACCATAGCCGTGAAACGAATATATTGTGAAATTCAAAAGTATATGGCAAAATCGTTCATTTTTCACTTAATTCCTTTCCGATTAATGGTTGATCGTGTAGTCATGGATGTTTATTACTGCAAAAGTAACGCACATGGCTTTATAAAACTGTTTATACAATGGTTTGAGATTGACTGTCTACACCGTTTTTTTCTGAAAATTGCAAACACTGGTAAGTTTTGTTTATTGTGTTTGATCTTAATAATGTAATTCATTCATATGGAATGATAAATGATGGCGAGATATTTACAAGTTTGTACATATTTAAAAGCGATATATGTACATTGTACAGGTATGATTTGCGTAAATGCTCCTTTGGATGTGCTCTAATTACAAACTATATATTTACAAGTTTATACACATTCGTTTGTTAAAAATATTGTACAAGTGTGTCACACTTGGTGCCATTCAACAATACTGTTTTGTTTTACTGATTTTTAAACAATATCAGTTTTGAAAGTTGTTTTCTTACTTTTTCCCAGTAATATTGTCAGTAAATCTCTTTCCTTGGTGCTTCATTCTGATATAGGTGAAGATTTGGGCACATGTTTTGATTATTCTTGCAATGTGATTATTTGTTGCCGTTGTATCATACATGTGACTCTCTAAACTTTTGAACACATTTGCATCAATACATGGAGCAAGCACAACAATTGCAATAGCTCCATGCAGATTTGAACAAACTGGCAAACGACCACCTGTAGCATTTATCATTCTCACGATACATTTCTCTGTCTCAGTACATACACGGATTAATGATTGTGAAGGAATGGTGAGTCCACCATTGTTTTTCCATGTAACAAAAGCAGTAAGGTTGTTGGTTGTTAAGGCATCAACACAACTCGGGCAGGCAATCTTGTTTACTGCTTTCTTTGCAACGAAGCCGGCAATATATGATACGGCTGCTTCTTTATACTCTGTCACCATAACTATATTTGATATGTCACAATAATCATAATCACTAGCTTGCGGAGCTTCTCTTGGCTCTAAATCATATCGTCGTATATTTTGCATATCAGTTAGACTTGCTTGAACACTGTTAACATTGTTTTATTATTATTATTATTATTATTATTAAAACTGTATTTCAACACGTTAGCCACTTCAACTGAATGTTGATGTCCAAGTGGGACGTGATACAACTATAAATATACACAACTAGAAATATGTACAAAATAAATAAATTACTACATTAATACAATCATATATTATTGTTGAACAGGCTGGCATTAGCTAGAGATATTAGCATTAAATATGGACAGAGATTTGCTATTTCTAGCTTGTTCGGACAAAGAATTCCATATTTTTGGGCCTCTAAAACTGATGCTTTTTTTAAGATATTCAGTTTTTGGACGCGAAAGGAAGAGAGTGGAATTAAATCCTCGTAAATTATGGCCATAGTTTAGACATATTAAAAATCTCATTTAACTTTGTTGGTGCCATATTATGCAAAACCTTATACATTAGTCTAGCTGTACTCTGAGCCCTCTGTTCTTCCAGGGTTTTCCATCCAAGAATACCAAGGGCCAGATTTGACTGACCATGCTCATTTTTGCTATTCATTATGATTCTGGCACTTCTATTGTGAAGCTTCTGTAATCGATTTGAAAGGGTCGCATCAATTGAATCCCAAACTTCACAGCAGTAATCAAAATGAGGCTGGACTAATGCATAGTAGACCGACTTCAAAGTGTCTTGATCCGTATATTCTTTAATTCTTTTTAATGCACTTATACCAGCAGAAATTTTACTGGAAATATGATCGACGTGACTGTTAAATGCTAGATGTCCGTCTAATTGGACTCCAAGAGCTTTTGTCACTTGAACTCTTTCTATCGCTTCATTGCCAACGCAAACATTCGGTTCTGAACTCAAATGTTTTATATTATGGGGAGAGCCAATCAAAAGATATTCAGTTTTAACAATATTCAGAGTTTATTTGCTAAAAGCCACTCCTTGACATTAAGAAGATCAAGATTGATGGTCCGCTCCATTTCCTCAATTGATTTACCACTTACTGTTATATTCGTGTCATCTTCAAACAGTTGAGCAGATGTAAACTGTAGACAGTTTGGCAAATCATTGATGTAAACTAAGAATAGAAGCGGGCCAAGAATCGATCCTTCTGGTACTCCACAATTTACTATTCTTGGATTTGAAAGTTTACCGTTTACAGAACATACCTGTAAACGTTCAGCAAGGTAAGATTTGAATAAATTAAAAGCTAATCCAGTACCCCCATAAAGCTCAAGTTTCGCTAATAGCAACACATGGTCGACTGTGTCGAATGCTTTCTTTAAGTCCAAGAAAACGACTAAATTGTAAAGACCACGGTCCATGTTAATGTACCACTCATTTGTACAATCTAATAAAGTCGACATGGTAGAATGGAAACGTCTGAAGCCAAACTGTTGTTTAGACAAAAGATTGTTAGATGTTAAATATTCATAAAATTGATCATATAATATTCGTTCGAATACTTTACTAATAATTGGTAAAATTGAAATCAGACGATAATTTTCCATTAGATTTTTTGAACCTTTTTTATGCAAAGGGGTGACTCTCGCAATCTTCCAATCCAACGGAAAATATCCAGTCACAATAGAGCAATTAAATATCTTAGTTATTGAGTTGATAATAACTGGGGCAGCTAATTTAAGAATTCGTGCCGGAATTTCATCCACACCAGTAGCTTTAGAAGTTACTAATGCCTCAAGAAGTTTAAAAACTTTTGAATGACTAACAGTTTGAAAAGTAAATGAGCTTTTGTTGACTTTAGCAACATAGTGTTCATAATTTGAATTACATCTACCAATTGAATTTGGGCCAGCATTCGCGAAATAATCATTGAAACATTCGGAAATTTTGATTGGTGATGATACAGTATTGTGATCTACTTTGATTTCATTAATTGTATCATTCTTCCTACCGCGTCCAAGGATATCATTCACAGTTTTCCAAGCTTGTTTAGGATTATTTTTTTGGTTCCCTATTCTATTCCTATAATAATCTACTTTAGCTTTACGCATGGCAATATTGACACTGTTCCTATAAGACTTATATGTTTCCCAGTCAGTACTCAAATTTGTCGAAATCGCTTGTTTTTTGAAGTGATCTCGATTTATCATCTTGCTTCTGATCTCTCTCGTTATCCATGAAACACTACCTTTGTTTCTCACTCTTCTCGACATTATTGGAGCATGTTTATCAACTACGCCTAAAAACAATTCTTTCCACAAATTCCATTTTTGATCAACGTTACATAAAGTATCAACTGTGTCCCATGGCTGATGAAAGAGATCATTTTGAAATGCTATACTATTAAAATGCTTGAAATTTCGAAAAGAAATTTCTTTAGTTGTATTTGTTTTAGTAGTAGCATTAATTTTTCTGACCACATAGATCAAACTATGATCACTTCCTCCCGTATGAATCACATCAGAACACACAATTTTGTCAGGTGCAGACGTAATACATACATCAAGCAAACTAGCTGAGGATTCTGTAATTCGAGTTGGTTTATCGATAACTTGTATCAGTTGATATATTTCCATAATCGAAGCCAACTTTTTAGCTGCGAAATTTGTAGTATCTAGAAGATTACAATTTAAGTCTCCCAACAAGTAGATTTCTTTATCTTCATTACCTACATTACTTAATAAAGATTCAATCTTGGTAAATATATCAACCGTAGCGGATGGTGGTCTGTATATAGTAGAAATAATAAAAGGGCATGAATTAGGTTTTCTTACTTCCACAGAAATAGATTCAAGACCTTCTCGGACTAAATCACTATATTTCTTACATACATACAGACACCATGCACCTCCATTTCTATCTCTGTCTAAGCGCAAGATGTCATATCCTCTTATGTGAACTTGCCCATTAGAGATACTTGAATTCAACCTAGTTTCACTTAAAGCTAATACATCAATGCTTCGGTCAGGCAATAATATACGAATTTCATCCAAGTGTTTTGGCAGACTTACAACATTGAGCATCGCCATTTTGAATCCTCTTACCTTCGGACATGCAAACAAACTTGGAGTTTCCTTACGCTCAGCCTGTTCAGTATGTCAACAATTCTTTAAATTATTTAAGATATTCTTCGATAAAAGCCTGCTGCCCTTGTGGTTCAAATGTAGACCACGACAGTTTAGGCATGAAAAGTCAATATTGTCATTACTTATAAAAGCCCAATTTCTTTGGGCACAAAAGGATGCTGATAGTGCATTTGTATGTTTAATTTTGGCTATGAGATTTGAACTATCTCTTCGTAATATTAAACCAGAAATGGTTACCTTTGTCTTCGGCGAGTTCTCTTGAATTTGCAATCCCAGATTTACAATATGGTCAGCTAACATACGCGCTGATTCTTGTCCCTTAATGTTATTAGTGCCAACATGTAAAATAATCTCGTCTGGTTCTCTCCTGATTAAGGGTTTAAGATAGTCTTCCATGTCTTCAGTCTTCGCTCCGGAAAAGGATTTTACAGCGACATGCGTTTCATCGTCCGATAGTTCCCATCCATGTACGTGCTGGACAATGGAATCTCCTGCAACAAGTACCATTCTTTTAGTAACGATACTTTGATTATGTTGATTTTCGCCACTGGAATTTATATTTCGATTTCGATGATCTGATATATCTATATTGTCTTGCACGTTACTCTGCTCACTACTTTTCTCACGAATTTTCTTACTATTTCGCTCATTGTTCTGATCGATACTTTCTTGGCGATATTTCCCGGTTTACAGCTTGTGTTTCCTCCTACGTTTCTGTTTACGGCTTTGCTTTTGGCATCGTTAAATTGATCACTTCTGATTTCTTTAATCTGCATAACATCATCATCACACTTTTCTTCATGAACATTTGTTGTTTTGGTTTCAATAAAATTTTCACGGTTATTTTCACTGTCCGCTTGTAAAATTTTTAAAGGGGTGATAAAGCTACTTTTCTCACATTCAATCTCCTTGATTTTAGTGTGAAGGTCAGACATAGCAAGAGACGCGATAGCATTCTTATCGCGTAGTTCACTGTTTTCAGCCTTCAGCGTATTGATTTCATCCTGCAGGGTCATAATAAAGACTTTTGATAGATTATGTTGTTTAAGGTCATTTACTGCAGATGACAAGGAATCTATTTTCGCCGTTGTTGTTGCTACAAAGTGCTCCATTCTAATCCTGAAGTCGTCTTGAGAAGAATCGGTCAACTGAATACATTCTCTATTCTCACCCAAGGGATTATTAACAGGGTCGATCATACGCAAATTCTCGCCACTTTCAGGTGGATGCAAATTCGCCCTTATTTTATTTCTATTTTGTATGATAGATATCAATTTTTCCTTTACTTCAGCAGATCTTTCTCCTTTCAATGTTAGTGTGTTAGTTTCCGAGTACCAACGTATCGCCAATTCACTGGTTTCACCAACTTAGCTGCACCACGAGTTGACCACTTCGTCGCTGTTGAAATCCGTTTAGCGTTTATAAAATTTTGAAGGGTTTCAAAAGAACCTTCCCACTTCAAATTACCTTTAGCTGTCAAAACCAAATAATCGTCAACACTGGTATCTTCGTTACTCACATCAGTGGTCGAATTTAAGAGATCTTGAGTCGCATCTAAAACATTTGCTACCGAGCTATTTTCTACGTGACTAACCGCCATGTTGCAGTTTTTCTGTTTGGAGTGTATTGTATTGGTCTTCTATGCTGTTGAGAATTTTTGTGTCATCTTGTGCTTTGCAATTAACATCTCCTCCTTCAATCGTATGCCTCATTAATAGTTTTTTGTGTGCAGAAGTAAATTGGGATGTAGTGGGGTTGTTATTCGAACCACCAGCAGATCGTACTGCAGCAAAAAATAGTTCAAGATGGTCTTGGCTAAATTCATATGTTAGAAAGTACTTCAGGAGTGGCTTTGGAGATATAACCAATTTCTCGTAAAGGGCTTAATGCTCTTGATTGCTATTAAAAATCCGAGAAAACCTGTTTTTTCCTGATTCAGCGATGAAAATTCCTTCATCATTTTTCAGTTTGCTGATGTAATTATATGATTGATCTAGGAATTTTTCTATGTGGCTGTAGTTTAAGGGTCTTAATGGCGCTTTAAAGTTTTTGATAGTGGATTTCGTGAATTTAGCACATCAAATAGGAGATCAAATGTGCGGATAAATTTTGCTGTTGCCTGGCAGTGGGAGAATGCATCCATTTCTAGCTGATCAGAACAATAATCGAGCGCATCAGCAACACTGCTACTTAAAGATTGTGCAGCCTGGTTGACTTTTATCTTTTGTTGATGCCAGTTAATGTGTGCTGATCTAAGCTTGTTTGCCATGTGGACTCCTTCTGATTTTTGCAATTCATGGAGTTTTACCAAATATTCCAATTTTATTTCTTTACCATCGCCATCATATATAACACCCAGTATTGCCCAATTATTTCTAACAAGCTTGAGGATGTGGCATACATCGAGAAATACATATATGTATTTTGACGGATCACTTGGGTGTTGAAAATATGGAATCAGCTGCTGTAGTGATAAATTTGTTCCTAATTCCTTCAGCATTGCATAGTGGTGAGATGGACCATCACACGTTAATGAAATAACTTCAACTCCAGCATCATGCAACTTTTCCAAGCAGGTTGTTACAAGACTAGCTTTCTCTTTCCCTTTCATTCCATCAATGAAAAATACCCACATGTGGAGCCTTCCAACTTGAGTTGACTGATACAACCATAAACACAAAGGTATTGGATGCTGCTGGCAATGAGTCATCCTTCACTTCAGTTCCAATATCAACAAATACATTGCATTCGGAAGACAAGAAAGACACACACACTTAAACCAGAGCTTAAACCTTTGATATCGCGTGAAATTTTGAAAACTATTGTACAGTCCTCTTAGATAGTAATATAGTATCAGTTTACCAGTGTTTACTACAAGGTCATAAAACGAATTATCGCTCGCTACTGAACTAGCATTTCATCATACAGCTCTTTAGTCTTTACTTCTTTCGTAGGATCAGTCTCATAATTAATTACACTGTTTTGGGTATATTTATGTTGAGATATCCACACTTGTGGTGACCACATTTTCTCTGTGTCTTCTAGATATACACGCTATATGCTCTTAGTATATTTTCCACATTAAATTTTGTTCATTGAGTGGCTTTATTATTCTTCCGTGAGGCAGTTTTTTCCTGACACAAGTCAAACAACAATTCTTCGAGCCACCTTGTCATCCGGAAAATACGCCTCTCGGAGATTAGGTAAACCCTCTCTAATAACAATCTGCTAGTCTCAATTAATCGCAGGAAATGCTATTTCCGAGGTTCTAGATTTGAAACCCCCCCGAACTCCCCTAGTTGGGTCGCGCCTTTGGCACGACATGGCGGGACCATTATTTCAAGCTGGCTACGTCACTATATATGGACTCTCATTACAGATAAACATTCATTACTGGACTATACAACTTGACAACATACAAAGTTCACCTGCTTGGCTGTATAAAATTTGGAGTGTTGCTCGTTTATCAGTGTGAACAATCAGTTCTTCCTCAAAGTGTTTGGAGCATAAACGGTTCATGTACTTGGTTCTGCTGGGAACATATCCTGGTTTTGTGACTTTGGCATTCGATGTCCACATTTCCCATTGTTCTGGGTATTTTAGTGCACAGGGAAATCTAGTGATTTTTATAAAAATGCAGTGACCTTGATAGACGTTATATTCACTCAGATAAATCTTGTATGCATATAGTAGTTTTCTTTGCCAAATATGATACATATATGTACCTTCAAATAATGTTTTAAAACAATAAGTATTTACAAAAAGAAAGTATTACCAACTGCACAGTACATGTTCATTTTTTACATTGTAAACAAAAACAATTTGTTTTTCGTATTGTGCATGCATGCAAATAAAAAAATTGTGTTATTTAATTACCTTCTCTGGTAATTTAATTCGTTTACAAGTTTCGAATTATGCAGTTGGTATGTCAATTCTTAAAAGTTTTGCATTATGGAAAGTTAGTAAGAAAAAACAATGAAACTTACGAGTGAAAGGAGATTGTGTTTTCTGTGTTTTTATTTTTTAATAATCGAGGCTGACTGCTTGAACAGCCCGCGGCAACGCAAAATGGCATTCTTATAACTTCAGTAAACACAAAAACAAACCAATTTGAGAAAACTACATTTAATATATTGGCTGTAAAGTACAATAATCTCGTTAAACTGTAGATAGCAAGATCGACAGGCTGCACGTAGAAATCACGAATGCATGACTTTATATGCTTTGAAGACCTTACTTGCAAGTGCATTTTAATAGTGATATGAAAGTAAGTTGCTCTGATTATACAAGGTATTTTCCAAGGTATTAAAAAAATGAGTGATGATTAATACTTTCACTGAGACACTGACTAAGAATGAATGAACAAATGAAACAATCTTTTAAAAAATTACATTTCACTGAAGATAAAACTGAGACATACGCTGTACACGTTTGTGAATCGATATGTAGCGAAATATTATGAACACCGCGCCTGGTGAAGCCAAAGTACATAAATTAAACAAACTACACTCAGAATGATTTGGAATTTATAAAACAAAGACTCTCCTAAAACATGAAGGTATAAACAAGAAACTGTTTGTTATGAAATATTCAGGCCAAAAATGAGTCCACAATGCTATAACATTGCTGGTCAGCAGTTAACTTCATGAGCAAACACTCTCATATTTCGGCCATCTTTGATAACGCTTTTCAAAGCCGAGCTGGCAGTCCAGATGTATATATGTCAATGGTCACGCTCATAGAGATTATAAAAGAATAGAGGGGGCATCGTAAGATAAATTCAGTCAAACGAAAGGGACCATTGACATATATACATCTGGACTGCCAGCTCGGCTTTGAAAAGCGTTATCAAGAATGGCCGAAATATGAGTGGGTTTGCTTATGAAGTTAACTGCTGACCAGCAATGTTATAGCATTGTGGACTCATTTTTGGCCTGAATATTTCATAACAAACAGTTTCTTGTTTATACCTTCATGTTTTAGGAGAGTCTTTGTTTTATAAATTCCAAATCATTCTGAGTTTAGTTTGTTTAATTTATGTACTTTGGCTTCACCAGGCGCGGTGTACATAATATTTCGCTACATATCGATTCACAAACGTGTACAGCGTATGTCTCAGTTTTATCTTCAGTGAAATGTAATTTTTTAAAAGATTATTTCATTTGTTCATTCATTCTTAGTCAGTGTCTCAGTGAAAGTATTAATCATCACTCATTTTTTTAATACCTTGGAAAATACCTTGTATAATCAGAGCAACTTACTTTCATATCACTATTAAAATGCACTAAGTCTTGCAAGTAAAGTCTTCAAGGCATATAAAAAGTCATGCATTCGTGATTCGTCATTCCTACATGCAGCCTGTCGATCTTGCTATCTAAAGTTTAACGAGATTATTGTACTTTACAGCGATATATTAAAAAATACAAGATGGCGACGGTAGCGTCATGTTCTGTACGGGCTCCGCACTTAAAACCACATTTCATACAAAGTGCCTTAGTTTTCTGTCTCTCCTACATATTAATAAGTGATTTGCAAGATTCACTTTCATCAGAGCTAAATTGTAGCATCGAACTCTACATTGGCAAACAGATATCTACTTCTAAAGTACCAAATTTCGAAGTACCTCGGCGAACAAACACTAAGAACGATCCAATTTAAGCCTCAAGGAAGTTGATTTTGATAAACAAGATTGCTCAATACACATCACTAGCAGTACTGTGACTACAAGCAGGGGACGTAGCGCCTAATCCAGGTTAGAGTTATTCTGCTCTGAATCGTCCGGGTTTAAAAATGACTCATCTAAACGTCAGCTGAAGTCTCCCTAAGCATTTGGATGAATTAAAAATCTTTTTACATGATAACCCGTTTGATATACAGTGCGACTTACGATATTACTTTTATGAGATATTTATGCCGTACGTATTCAAAATGAGCATTGCTATTCATTAAAACTTACGAACATCAAAACAAAATTGTGAGAAGATCTTTACGATGTTGATATTTGATGTTAGTCACATGACTGAAAAAATATGGCGTTGTTCCATATTTGGGGTGGACCACGCTATTAGTTTTAAAAATATGATAACACGACAGGACGTCGTTTTTAACTTAATTGGAAGTGGAAATGACATTCTTTAATCAAAAACAGCATAGGTAACAACAAGAGAATGTTTTAGCTAGAAAATAAACGAACTTGGTGTCATAGTTGAAGGATTTTTCAAAGATTACGTGGAACGGTGGAAAAGAGGGATTCTGGACTTCTAAAATGGATAAGAATGGGAGGTGTTAGGCGTTTGAAGGAGAACTGTTAGTAAATTATCATGATCAATGTCTATCAACATTTTGAGAAAGTTTGCTTTGCCATACATCTTCAAAACTAGCAATGATGGATTTCTGGTAAGCAATAATAATTCTAAAAGTACCTCCACTGGTGTCGTGGAATAAACGTTTGGAACTGGATTGAGGAAAAAAAATGCTTGAGAGCACAACAAGTCGAGAAAGACAAGACAGACGAGTCGAGATCAACATGGTAATTCCCTAATGCTGGAAAAGGAACTTCTTATGAAAGGTTTTAGGTACCTGCCAAAGAAGTGGTAGAACGATCATTTAGATCTGTATTATTAGCAACCAACATGTCTTCATATGTGCCTAAATGTGCAAAAGAGACCTCTGATCCCTATTTCCGCTGTTACCAGCAGAACTCGTTTACTTTGCCCCTTTTTTGTTGACTCCTTAGCCTCGCTGATCACATACCATCATTGAATATCAATAATCTAACCCATGCATACATTTTCCAAGCTTTATCATGCTGATTTCGTCTGCCCGTCAAAAGGACAAACTTCTGTTGTGCTCTCAAGCATTTTTTTGCCTCAATCCAGTGCCAAACGTTTATTCCACGACACCGGTGGAGGTACTTTTAGAATTATTATTGCTACCAGGAATCCATCATTGCTAATTTTGAAGATATATGGCAAAGCAAACTTTCTCAAAATGTTGATAGACATTGATCATGATAATTTGCGAACAGTTCTCCTTCAAACGCCTAATATCTCCCACTCTTATCCATTTTAGAAATCCAGAATCCCTCTTTTCCACCGTTCCACGTAATCTTTGAAAAATCCTTCAACTATGACACCAAGTTCGTTCATTTTCTAGCTAAAACATTCTCTTGTTGTTACCTATGCTGTTTTTGGTTAAAGAACGTCGTTTCCACTTCCAATGAAGTTAAAAACGACGTCTTATCGTATTATCATATTTTTAAAACTAATAGCGCGGTCTACTTGAAATATGGAACAGCGCCATAGTTTTTCAGTCATGTGACTAACATCAAATATCAACATAGTAAAGATCTTCTCACAACTTTGTTTTGATGTTCGTAAGTTTTAATGAATAGCAATGCTCATTTTGAATACGTACGGCATAAATATCTCATACAAGTAATATCGTGAGTCGCAGTGTATATCAGTTCAATCAACTTATAAAGAGTCCAACACGCATAACAGATTCCACTGCTACGCTTATAGACCTAGTCTTCACCACAGATAAAGAAAAAATCGTATCGTCTGGGGTTCTAGATTGTGCTATTTCTGATCATTCGCTTGTATTCATCATAAGAAGAGCTAAGAAACCTAGAAGCGGCGCAAAAAACATTGTTTACAGAAAATTTAAGAACTACTCGGCTGAACAATTTACAAGCGATTTGAATACTATCTCCTGGGACGCTGTAGAAACATCATTAACGGTCGAAGAAGCGTGCAAGTCATTTAAGGTGGTCTTACACAAAAATAAACTTTTTTTTGAGTGAAGATTTTTTTACGTTAACTGTTGCATAGTACTAACTATCTCCAAAAATACAACTCTACTAAATGTTGTTGCCATGGCAACCAAAATATTGGAACCCAAGCAAAGAAAATTGGGTACAATTTAAAACATGATAACTAAAAAAGTAATTGTGATATAAGGTTCAAATTACCTTTGTTAGATCACTAAGATGAATAGCTAGGAGGTGAACTAGAATTATTTTGCCAGTGCAAAAGGTACAACCGTAAACTCAAATAATCCGTCTAAATAAAAGTATCATATTACAACACAAGTGATTTCTCGGGAACAATGTAAGTCAGTAACACAATTCTAGTTCACCTCCTAAAGAATGACAAGAACTATTAATTCTGAAAATTTCAGAACAATAGCATGAATACTTGATTAGATATTTTGTTTTGACTATCAGAAAATAGGCAAAATATGCAAACTGAGAAAATTAGTTTTAAAGTTTAGTCATACTTCAGTCATACAAAGTAACTTAGTTTCATGTCGTTCTTCCTTTTTTTGTTACATGGCCATGTTTTTTTCTTTCTGTTGCTTTGAAGGACTGATTCTGGTGCCTTTGTTGTATTTTCCACTTGACTTTGTCTTTCAAAAAATGTTTTTTGATGTATTCTGTCACTTTGCTGACATAATATTCGCTTGGATCTTTATTCATACACAATGGGTAATTCCATATTATGTATTCTCATCCTTCAAAAAGCATTTATTACAGCTCTACCAGCAATATTTATCACACGATCTTTGCATTTCACCAGGTTTTGCATCAATTTTAAATGTACAAAATCCCAATCAAAAACGTACTTTTTCTGCCTGTATTTTTCGATTTGAACGCTTTGCAATACTTCATCTAAGCCTTTTGAATGAGAGCGAAAGATACTACGACCATAAAAAGTTATGGGTAATTGTGAAAAATTTTAGCGTGAACTATAGCCCCCCGCCAAAACAAAGAAATTATATAAAGCGGTCCACAAGCATTGTACAACACAAACATTTCGAAATACTAGAGCGCTACTTCAACACCTCTAACTTACGGATATGAAGCCAGTTTTCATATAATTTCAAATGCTTGTGGACAGATTTAACATCAGCCTCTCAGCACTACCGAGTCGTCTATAAATTCGTAAAATATTCGACAACTTACGTAGTGTTTATATCACACACTTCTTCGTGCAACAGAGATCGGGGTCCTCGGACTTTATGATGTCCTCACCCAACTGATTCTGGTTAAATCTAGGCATTAAACACATTACAAGCTTCACGCTTTTAAAAGCTTGCTTTCCTAACTGCCATTTTGTCTCTAGTACCGGAAACAGAAACTAGTTACCAGGAATACACCACGCGGTCAGCTCAAAATTATTTCTAAAAGCCTTTAAAAACATATTAAAAGTTCTCTTTTCGATGCAAAACATTCATAGCATTATTTTTAGTTGCTTAATGCTTTATAATAGAAAAAAAGAATTTTCACTAAATTCCTAAATTTTTTGTATAAGACCCCCTTAAAACTGCTCTTGTCCAAAGTACAATCGTGTGACCGAAGGAGGTAGAACTTTTAATGTAACGGCTGTGAAACTATGGAATAGCCTGAGTATTGATTTAAGAAAAAACCAAATCTTTACTCGTTTAAAGATGCAATGTTTAAGGAAACTCTTGAGAATCAGAAATTTATCCCACACTTTAACTTCTAGATGGTTAGGCCTAGATTGAATGTGTATATATAGTTAATTACTACATTTTTAACATTATTAGGTATATTAACGTAAATTATATTTGTATTTTGATTATTATAGTATTGGAGGGCTACAAGTTTATTAGTATGTTTACTATTATGTATTACCCTCATGAAATAAAGTCTATCTATCTATTTATCTATCGATCTTGATTACTTAATGAAAAAGCACGCTCCACTCTCCATGAAACGCGTACGTGCTAACACACTACCATGGCTCACTGAAGAGATAAGAACAACAATGAAGGAGCGTTACTACCATCACAAAAAAGCACAAAAGAGCGGTTCTCTTAATGAATGGTTTACGTATAGAAGACTGCGCAACAAGGCAAAAGCTCTCATTAGAGAGTCAAAGCGCACTTATTATTCCAACCTAATTTCCGAAAACAAAAAGGGCCCTAATAAATTGTGAAAAACTCTTAAGTCTGTTATATCTACTGATAAGAAAGCCTCTAACATCAGGTGCATCGAAACAGGTGAAGGTTCTATCTATGACTCAAACGAAATATCACGGTGCTTTGCACAGTATTTCCGTTCAGCTGTCACCAAGATTACAGAAAGTCTTTCGTTGTCTCTCACAAATTGGAACCATTATCAAATAGTCCTAGACAGCAAATTGTTAACAGCTTCAAGTTCTCACAAATCACTTCTGACTTTGTCTGCAGCAAACTTAAGAAGATCAAAGCTAACAAGTCAACAGGCCTACTAAACACACCTGCACGACTCCTCAAGGATGGGTGTGCCGCAAGCAGAAATTTTTTTTGGGATCACTTTGGTTGGGAGCTTTGTAACCGCGCCTACTATAACGCAATAGGAAAACTTCGCCTAATGTTAACCCTGATTCTAACCCCAACCCAACCGCCTAAACGCCTAACCGTAATTTTATTTTTACCCTAACCCTAACCCTAACCCTAACCCTAACCCTAACCCTAACCCTAACCCTAATCCTATTCGGGAAAAAAATTGAAAAAAAAGGCAAACCAACAAACAAGACAAAACCAAAAACAGCGCGCACGGGATCGAACTCTAGCCCACAAGAGCACGGGCAGCGCCTTAGCCGATTGAGCTAACGAAGCTCTACGGATTTCAGCGTTCAAAAATTGTTTTTAACTTACTCCTACCGGCGAAGTTTTCCTATTGCGTAATAGTAGGCGCGGTTACAAAGCTCCCAACCAAAGTGATCCCAAAAAAAATATTAGCGTGCCGCAATAGCTAAGCCGCTGACCGTTCTGATAAATAGAAGCTTGGCTGAGGGCTCAATTCCTATGGATTGGAAACATGCGATAGTAACTCCAGTTTTCAAATCGGGCACAAAAACAGATCTATCCATTTATAGACCGATTTCAGTCCTGCCTGTGTTCTGTAAGATCTTTGAACGTGCCGTTCATCAAATGATCTATGAATATCAATAAAAGAAAAGGCTCCTCTCTGTGAGCCTGTCGGGTTTCCGTCCATTGCATTCGCCTACCACATGCCTCATTGACGCTACCGATACTCTTCTGCTCAAGATAGACAAGGGACTCTTAACAGGGATGGTCTTTCTTGACCGCTTTAAAGCATTTGACACTTTGGATCATGCACACCTATTACAAAAATTGTCACGCTTTGGGTTCACTAGTTCTTCGGTTCAGTGGTTCAATGCTTACCAATCTAATCGAGCGCAAAGCATTGTTGTCGATGGCATACTGTCCGAGACACAGCCCGTAGTACACGGCGTCCCTCAAGGATCCATACTTGGACCGCTACTATTTATCATGTATATAAACGATTTACCAGCTATTGCCAAACATTGTAGCATTCATATATAGGCTTTGCTAGGATTGCTGCAAACTTCCGCAAGACCCAATTGGGCAAGCAATCTGGGCCACCAGACTTCTCTGGTTTAACACTGTTTAAAATACACTTCCTCAGACAAAGAAATTGGAATATCGTTTTCAGTCGGGGTAAAGATGTTGTCAGGTAAAGGCTCGTAGTCACGCATAGGTTTCAAAAATTACGGACTTCAATAAAGATCTTAGACCAATTTCGTTGACGTCTACCCTGTCTAAAGTGGCCAAAGGGTTTATCATTGATAAAGAGCTAAAGCCAGTACTGCTTAAATCATTAGATCCTCAACAATATGGTTTCATTCCTGAATCATGCACTACTTTAATTTGCCCTCATTTCAATGTTAAATAAATGGTTAACCGAAACTGATGCAACTAGTTCAGTAACAAGAGTGGTGTTACTCGACTATAAGAAAGCCTTTGATTTAATTGATCACAAGTTATTAATTGCAAAGTTATTTAGTTATGGAATAAGATCAACAGTTATAAACTGGATTATAGACTTTTTACGAAATCGACTACAGCGAGTCAAAATATCAACCGAGGGTGTTTCCGATTTCCTACATGTTCCAGCTGGAGTGCCACAAGGAACTAGAATTGGCCCTTGGCTTTTTTTAGCCATGATAAACGATCTTAGCATCGTAGAATCACCATCTAAAAATATGTGGAAATTTGCCGACGATAATACAATCTCAGAAGTTATTCTCAAGGACGAGGAAAGCACCTTACAAGAAACAATGAATCAAGTGGCGGACTGGTCTAACGAAAATAAATTCCAGTTAAATCCAAAGAAGTGTAAGGAGCTTAGAATAAACTTCACAAAGCAATCCCATAGTTATGAACCTGTGCGTATAAATGACCAATGCTTGGAGCTTGTGAAATCAGCGAAAATCCTGGGTATGCTAATTACGGATGACCTGAAGTGGAATTGTCACATAGAAAATATTGTGTCAAAAGCATCAAAGCGATTGTACTCGTTAAGGCAGTTGAAACGTGCAGATGTAGAGAAATCTTCACTGCTACAATTTTATACTGCATGTATTAGATCCATTTTAGAATATGGCTGTCAAGTCTTTCATTCAAGTCTGCCAGATTACTTATCAATGGATTCAGAACGTGTTCAAAGACGAGCCTTGAAGATTATATATCCTGAACTAAATTCGAAAGAAGCAATTAAACAAGCAATGATGACAACATTAAAGAACAGAAGAGAGAAACTAAGTCAAAAGCTTTTTATTTCCATTCAAGAGAACAGAGAACATAAACTTTGCCATCTACTACCGGAAGGAAATTTACAAACTTATAATTTAAGAGAATTGAGAAGATATAAACTTCCAATAATAAATACGAATAGATTAAAAGACTCTTATATTTTTAATCATGCATCACAATCTAAATTGTAAATATAGTATTACTATGTTCTTAATATATAAATTATTAACCAATTATGATGTAAACTCAATTGTAATTCAGTTTTTTTTAAACTGCGAAAATTGATTCAATAAACGATTTATCTATCTATCTGAGTCAAGATCTTGTGTATGTTTACTAGATTTGCAAATATATTACTGGGACTGTATTCGATACATGCTGAATCGATATATTTCTCTGACTATTACTCGAACTCCGACAGCGGACTCGGATTGCAGACTACGGATGGCGGACTACGGATTTTGGACTGCGGATTGCGGAAAAATCAGAGTACGGCGTGCACAACTTTATTTTGACTAAGTCTCAACATAAATTTCTGTTTTTTATGTAAGAATATGTATTTAAAACACAATATATATGGAGTATCAATACTTAAATTTTTTTAACGAACTGTTATTTCCAACACTTAGTAATTGAATAGTACAATTTATCGTCCCTGCTTATATAATATAGCTAATTAGTACCATGAAAATACTTTTTCTCACAGACAGGGGAGTTTTCAGCCATTTCGGGTACAACTCGAAATTATGGACGTGCAACTTGTACGCTGATACAGAGTAAATAAAAATAGTCAACATATGCAACCTAAAATAGCTAAATTGCTAAATTTCGAATTAAGAGATACATGGTAGAAAATGCTCGGAACTGCGGAATGCGGAGTACGGAAAATATAGAGTGCGGAGTACGCAATTTTTTGATGGACTAAATGCTCACTTAATTAGTAAAGACGAAACCACCAAACACTTTATTGAATTAATGAAAAAATTGTGAATTTAAGCAAGAAATAAAAAATCATGAAAAACAAACTTTACGGGTCTTAAAAATCACGAGAAAATCGCAGGAAATCATAGAAGTATAGAAATCCACACACATATCCAGATAAGGATGTCTCTACTGTATTCGTCTTTTCATATTCACTAATAGAATGGGTATTTCAGTTTACTCTAGCTTTGAATGGTTGATTGAAAGTAGTTTGTACAAATGCGTAGCTTTAGATGAATATACTTCTGTTGTTATTAGTATCATAGACTGACGAGTGACGACCATATACGTAATAGTTACTGAGCTGAATTTTTAGCAGAAGTCGGGTACCTTGAAATTTAGGTCCAACCATAGGTGGCCCAGAAAAGCATGTTTTATTCATATAATGTTATTATATTAAGCCAATGATTCGCAATTACACGCGCGAGCGCCGCGAGAATAAAAACATGCGTTTCTGGGCCACCTATAGTGCAATTACTGGTGTCGGATTGTTGTTGTTATTATGTTACCGTTGGATATGAACAAACAAATAATTGCTCACTTGCGTTTGGGAGCAAAAGTTTCTTTTACGTTGACTCGTAAGCACAAAGATCTGCCATCTTTGGGTGCTGTATCACTTAACGAAATTTAACAATTTAACTATTTTGAGTTGTATCTGTTGACTAATTTTATTTATTTTGTATCAGCATACAAGTTGCACGTCCATAATTTCGATTTGAAATCTATACACGGTATACCCGAAATGGCGGACAACTCCACTGTCTGTATGAAAGAGTATTTTCATGGTACTAGTTAGCTATATTATATAAGCATGTGCGGTAAATTGTACTATCCCATTACTAAATGTTGGAAATAACAGTACGTTAAAAAATTTAAGTATTTATAGTCCATAATGTGTTTGAAATACATATTTTTACATAAAAAAAACAGAAATTTATGTTGAGATTCAGTCAAAATAAAGTTGTGCACGCCGTACTCTGACTTTTCTGCAATCCGTAGTCTGCAATCCGAGTCCGCAGTCCGTAGTCCGCAATCCAAGTCCGCAGTCCGAGTCCGTACTCCGAGTCCGCAGTCTGAGTCCGCAATCTGAGTTCGCAGTCCGAATCCGCAATCCGAGTCCGCAATCCGAGTCCGCAGTCCGAGTCCGCAATCCGAGTCCGCAGCCCAAGTCCACAATCCGAGTCCGCAGTCTGCAATCCGTAGTCCACATTTTCTACCATGCCCGGTCCGAAAAATCGGATATTTAATATAATACAGCGTAATCGATAATTAGCACAATGCGACACCAACCAATGCGTTGATATGTTCGAATATTTTGCAGCACAATCTCTTGAAATACTTCGGTTTTCGAGTCAAAGTTTTCGGTATATAAATGTTTATTCCTTAGGGCCTCAGTTTGTGTGTTTAAAATGAAAGCAAAATAGTAGCAAAGTGTTTGTGCAATAAAGCCAAGTCGCGTGATGCCCCCTGCAGGCAAATTCTTTAAACGTTAAGTGGATATAGTTCCTGCAACCTAAATTCCGATATCTTCCCGTGTACAATAGTAATGTCTGACACTTGCAATGAGCACGAAAGAATATTGTCGTACTGAACTGCTGAACACATACAAAGTGTTGTGGCGGCACCCGATATAAATTTTAGTATGTCTGCCTTAAAAAGATTCGGCCGAGCAATTCATGATTTACTGGACGCCTGAACGCGTAGCATTAGCGCAACCCGAAGTACATGCGTATGGCACACACATCGAAGACGATACGGAAGTAAAGAAGAGCGAACTTGGCGTTGATGGTTCACTTCGGATCATGCCAGACGAGAAAGTGATGACTTTTCCTTACCAGAGTGTCGGCAAATTATTCTACACTAAAGTCGGCCCTTCAGGTTCAAGGGATAGCTATGCGACGGCCTGGGTTGCAAACATGTCATCTGTTCTTCATGTGGTGTACACCGCAGCACACAACCTTAAAAGGGGGGACATGCATGCAGAAAATATTCTATTCGTTCCAGGTTTCATACCTCCCGGGTCGTACCCTTTTGGAAGATATCCGGAGATTCAAGGTGGCGAAGGAACCGCCTGGGTTGTAGATCCAAATTGGAACCCCAATGACATGAAGCCACGCTATGATCAAGGCTTGGTCAAACTTGACAAGGATACAAACACAGCGAAATATGTAGACGATGTTGTTGCACCCATTGAAATTTTATCCAATCAGCAGTACACCTCATTAACTGAATGGAACACTATTGGCTATCCTGTGCCAAGTAGTCAGAACCCATATGGCAAAATGTGCGAGCGAAGTGGTACATTTAAAAAAGTCAGTGACGGTGCTGTTTATAAGTATGGCACACTCCCACAAGGTACCAGTGGCGGCCCATGGATTTTATTGACGAGTTACTCACAAAATTCATCCAATGGTGTCCAAGCTGGAAATCGTTCGGATATTGGCTGCACATTGTCACCATATTTCCATTCTTCTTCACAAGAACTTATCAAGTTTTACAAATTTAAAGCAACACCATGATGTCCTCAGACTATTGTGACGACGACAAAATAACCGCACATGATACAGAAGGTGTAGTCTTACACTGCGGCGAAGATTTGAAATCGATAGACATATTCGTACTGTAAATGTATCTTGAAATTATTGATCTAAACTGTGTTTAGCCTTTAGAAACCTTGCTTTGCTATATTTGACAGAGCAGGGATCTCACTGCAAAACTAATGAAATTAAATAGTTTCAATGTAATCTCCAAATAATAAATATACACAATCAAAATTTTATACTTCAGACAATCAAATCCTTCGTTGGTGTTCCATAATTAAACTAATGATATGTAGAAATTGAACTTTTTGTCTTTTATTTATTTATTGTGCTTCGCTTCCAAACATCATACAATAATTGCATTAAAGAAGCTGGGATACCACAACAGCTTAACACCAATTACAGTGGGCTCTTTACCAAATATCAGTATAGATATAGAAACAGAAATAATTAACAATTTTTCGCCAAAGGCCGGGAGATTATCGTGGAGTAGGGTTGTCCAGCAGTGGTGTACGATAAATTTTGAATGAAGTGCAAAACATGAGGAAAGAAAGCTTTAAAGTGCAAGAAATATAGACATTGTAATACAAACATATTCAGGGCTATGTACAAAGGCTATGTTTCCTACACTTTACAGCGTTCCTACACCAAACTTCTTACAGCATGCTATTTTATCAAATTCAAATATATTCTGTACAGCTGCGGTGATGGATTAAAATCTCGCTTAAATTGTCTATATATTGGGGGCCAGCTGGAGCTAGTAAAGTAGAAGGACTGAATTGGTTAGCACAGTTTAACTGCCATTTTAGGTGTTGCAGCAACGTCTTGCAGCGATATGTCGCCTCGAGTGTTCTGGCTTTACGACATTCCACAGATGCATGATCTGTAGATGATTACTAATTTTATGAATGCCTATCCATGATTGAATACTGATTTGTCGTATTATCATAACACTATCAGGACTATAGTTCAGTCGAAAATATTTTTGGAGCATCTATTGTTTTGTTTTTAAAAATTGTTAAAAGGGAATAAAAGGGAGCTGCAAAGAAATTTCAAAAATGTGGCCTTTCGGGAAAATATTGGGAATGGGGTATGGGTATATAGGGATTGGCTATTGCAATTTTGGAGGATAGAAATGATATATGAAGATATATAAATATATATGAAGATATATAGATATAAATGATATATATGAAGAGTTACACAAACTTTCACCTTATGAAAAACGAGTGGCGGATGCATGTATTCTTATAATCGCCGTCTAATTTCGCGGGAGAAAATAAACAAAAACTTATATATTTACAAAATTAAATACAATATCAAAAATATGTTTATAAATATAAAAATATTCCAAAATACATTTCGAAATTCATTGTCAAATTACCACTATCTAATTAAAATAACGTCCCACTTATTAAGCACTGATCTGTAGTTAAAGCACTTCAAAAGAACCGAAGTCGCAACTCTACACGAAATAGAAAAAAAATTATTATTTCTAATCTAATGTCGAACTCAAAAGATTAAAAATTAAGCTCGAAAATTAAGAATCTGAAGATACTGCATCTCTACAAGTTTTAAACAATTTTGAAACTACAAACTACATTTGTTCTGATGGAAATCTGACGTTTATCACGGTCCTAAGTATTGATGGGCAATTCTTACAACATTGTGTAGGAAGGAGAGGGGTATTAACTACAAAAATACTTCTCTATTTTAATTTGTCAGACTGTTTCGCTTCGCTTTCTAATTTAAATTAATCAACTTTCTTTGTATTCGATACCAAACATGCTTTGAGTGGTGAAAGTACTTGTCACAGAATTGTAGCACAATTATTCAACTGTCAATTTTAATCGTTCACAGCAAATATAGACTGAACGCTTGACATTCATAAATGTTAATGTGAAAACGTTTCGAAAGAGTTTCGTAACGTAAAAAATGTTACAAAAAAGAAGCGGCATATAGCAGAAGCTTTTTTGGTCAATCATAGCACAAACGGATGTTTAATTGGTCATTTCTAAGAAACGAGTTAAAACAAAGAGACGCGTAGCAACACGAGGCATAGGATTTTATGTTTAGCGACCTCGTGTAAGATTACAGTACCTTTGACCTTGTAGTGGCACGTTTTCCTAGGTCGTCTTTATGTTTGATAAAACATCTATCACAAACACGTTCTGGCTTATTATATCCAAGTTTCATGAGGTGAATACGATGTGATGAACATTCATTACAAAATATCTGACCACAAGCTCTGGTAAATTTAAGGTAAAAATAATACATAACATAATTAATATACAGAGTATATAAAAAAGATAATCGTACTTTGGAGAGCGCTTAATATTTAACATACAAAAATAATCCTTTCAGAAGTTCAAAAGACCAGGATTTAGCTTTTGAATGCTTAGGTAAGCAAAATTAAAAACTCAACCTGTTAGTAATTACTCATTTGTGTCGTAGGGGACGCAACGGTGATTTTGATTAAACCATGAATCTTTAGGGAAGTTCATAGTGTGTATACTGCGCTGCCTGATGTTAACAATAATCTTCTTCTCAACGTGTTACGAGTTGGTTCTTATAGGGTCCAGTGCGGCGGTCGACACTGTGGATCGTACATTCACCAGAGCTCGTAAAGTGTAAACTTTGTATTGTTATAATTCTACGGGAAATAATTAATCGTGAAAGATAACGTATTTGTATAAAATACCTGCAGTGATGCTGGTTTCGTTAAATTCGAAGATACATGTGATGAAATATAAGAAAAAAAAAACAGGTTAGAAAGTTAGTGGTGGAATCTTTCCTATAAGGCACTCTATGAATATTTTTTTTTTATTTTACAATGCTTTATCCTCTGGATCAAACAAGGATGGTGAACAATATTAAAATAGAGAGAAATTGATGTGAACTCTGAAGTTTCAAATGAAGTATGGAGAGATGTTGTTTGAAACTTACCCTTCTGTTAAAATGCGTAAATCTTACTTTACAATCATGACACTCTTTTACCCTTTCATTAGCAACCCAAACCACTGTTTTAGGAACTAGCTGACCCTCAACAATCTAAATTCAAATCACAACAATTCAAATTACAAAGAAAAACTCAAATTAACATGCATGCGAGGAGCGCTTGAGCATGGTAGAAAATAGAAAGCCACGCGGCACGGCGCGGCAAGCCAAGGCAAGCTAAACGACTTTATTTTACGAGGGTAATACATTATTGACAGTATTGTGGATAGTGATTTCAAAAAACGTGCAGAACAGGAAAGATCAACTGCTGGAACTCTCACATAAAACACACGACACTAAACTTGGTTGCATTAGTGGAGCGAGGGGAAAAGATGGCAGCGTGGTACATACTACCAGAATACATTGCGGGCATCAAGCAAAAACTACTGAAAAAAGACGGCAAATAAACCACCTAAGAACATAATACTTTTACAAAACAAAGAAAATAACCTCCTCATTTATGCTTGTCATTCAATGCTCCTCAATTTGCTTTTTCTACCTTTTTCCGACGGCAATGCTTTCTGGTAAAATGTACATACGCTATCTTTTTCGTTAAGGACAATTTGACTTCCACAACATTTACCGTACACTTCCCCAACTTAGAAAGAACCTGATTGGTAAGTCGGACACACGCACAGCAAATTTGATTAGCTAAAACATATATTAACGTAAGGGTAAAGCCACTGGAAATCAAATCTGAACCATGCTAATGAAACAGCTATTACGCAATTTGAAAAGGAGCTTGCGACAGTAATAGTAGAGATATAAAGCAGGCATGTATAGATTCTCGAAAGTTTACTTCTTCAGTGTCTGTTTGTTGTCCGCTGTCAAATAATTGGTTGGTTGACCAGAATGTTTCATCGTAACGTAAGTAATAATCTGACCAGAGAAGAAGACGACGTAAACTTGCTGTCGGTTGGAGTACCTGGTTAATTTAAATGTAATATTTTCAAGCAAATTCATCAAAATTGTTCCTGCGTCGACAAACATGCCAGTATAAGCGAGACTTAAATGAACATCAGCACGTAGATCGACTGATTATATATGAGAAAGTTGAACACATACCTCATCATTCGGTAAATAATTTTTGTTTTTGAACAATTCTTTGATGTTATCAAGGTGAGCCCACAGTGAGATTGTACTGGGTGCCTCCTCGTTTCTTTGCTTTTCGTTGTTGCACATGAAGGTTCCAAACCTTTCAATATTAAGAAAATGTTACAACAAAAGGTAATTCCTGATGAAATGAAGAATGTTTGAACGATATCAATGTAACAAGTGACTTTTGGACCAACAAACAAATCTATGCAATCAAATGGTAAATTTAAACCATTCATTGAAGTCGGAAAACATTTTGATTATTTGCATACCATTAATTCAGCCACATCCAGTACTATTACTAATTCGTGGGATTTATTACCCGATTATGCACTGAATCTGGATGGGTCAATCTCAACTGCATAGATGCATTAATTGCACATTTTGCCACGAGTTTTGCTTAAAATTACATTGACCAGTACACAAGATATACGACAATAAAAACCTTCCATATTGGATGATAACAATGAACTAAAAACAATAATTCCCTAGTTAAGGATATAGTACCCACCAGCCTGTGTTCACGTGATCAGCTATTCTTAGAAGGTATGACGCATTGAATTCAAATGAGCTTGGGAACTGGATTAATATCTGTTGGTGAAAACACAATTGAGCAATACGCTGCTTCCATGTTCATCCACTTGAACAGAATGGCATTGGAATTCCAAACGTTCACGCGGTATAAGAACCAAGTGCAGTTACCAAAATATCATATATACAACTTACCTGCCAAACGCAGTCGAGAAATTGAAGAAATATCGGTGATCTCTGGTTGCTATTAGAGGACGGGTGACCATTCCTATCTCGAAATCGATGCCCAAATGATACCCATTCCTTTTCTATAAGAACCTACGATAAGATTAGATTAAATTTATCTCTTCGTCAATTAGATTACATTAATCTTATGTCTTCATCAATTAGATTAGATTAAATTTATCTCTTAATCAAAAGCTGCCACCAATTTCAAACAATGAAACTACTTTGATCTTGTTTTTGAAAGAATGACGTTTTTAGTGCTGGGTTCAAACGCCTGAAACCCATAAAAAATAAAACTTGAAAAAAGCACTAACCTGAAATCCTGTAAGTGTTCTGTAATACGGATCAAGAAGTATTTGTGCTAAAGCAGAAAGTTGCGCTGTCCTGTCCCAACCATCACTGCAGTGAATCAGAGCTGCTACACCTTTCTCGTCAACATGGCGGACAATGGAAATGGCTCCCTAGGATTTAAAAACCAAAAAGGTTTAGAAAATTGTGCGCTGGAGAACTAATGTATTAACATAGTGACTATGGGTAAAATTATATAATCATGAATTTCACTTGGATCAAATTTTAGTTGTTTCTAGTACAGGTTTGTACAATAGTGAACTATGTTTTGAGTACAGACTACACTGTTCATTTTCATCCCTTGGATGTGCATGGTGTTTCCAACGTCATAATCCCTCTTTAAAAGTACATTTCGATGTTTGTTTGATCGTTTAACGAGTGACATGGTACCCCATGACCAGGTTCCGCTTATCCTTAACGCGCATCAGTTGGACAAACCTATTCTTTGCCTTTCTTCCAACCAGTTCGTCCGACCCCAGAACGTTTCCTAGCTGCCGTAGAACGTGTCGTACTGTCTAACGAGCAATTTATTTGGAAGATTCTGTTAACATCAGCGTGGTCTATGTTCAAATGTCCGATGGTGGTACTGGTCACAAGCGCTAGCGAGAGCTACTTGAAACAAAGAGGCATAGTTTAAATTAAAAAAAAGAGGAACTTTCTTGTGCTCGGGCAATTATTGTCGCGAGGGCAAAGTACGATAAAGATCGGCAATACAAGAGTCTCGTTAGTCGGACCGAACGTTACAGGGTCGTTTGGCTAAAGAACTCCATGAATCGTCTGGTGTCACCTTGGTCCATGTGGCATTCCTGAGGTTAAGAAATTCCAAGCTGTTCTTCCTGGATATCAACTCAACGTCGTGTCCAAGGAACATTTGAATGCCCTCATCTACTCGGGTCGCGATGCAGAAAAACACTTTACTATACGTATATTATACATACAATCATTACGATGTCATCACAAGTATGCCCGCCTTCCTTGCTTGTAAACAGTGCTGCCATACATGCAAGAAAGGATTTGACAAAATCACCAGTCATCCGTGCGGAGATTTGTGTAAAGCATTAACGATCGTAATTGTGGTAAGGTGCGATGTTCTACGCCAGAAGTATGTCAGACCAGAAAACCACAATTGCTAAATCCAGCCTATAAAGAAGAGAGTATCTTTCCTTGACGACGACGTTGCTGTTGAGAATGATGTTCAGTACCGTCAACTCTTTTCTTTTGAATGTACCCAAGACGACGGAGAACATATCCCAAACTTTTGTGTGGCATAGAACGAAAGTGGCGAGAAATTCGCGTTTTTCGGTAGAAACACTAAGGAAGAATTCTACAACAGGGTCTTTGAAAATAAAAATAAAAACACAAACACCACGTTTATCGCACACAATTTCCAGGCTCATGACCGATATTTCATTTTACAGTACGTGTAAAATAATGGCATCACACCACAGATCATTACCCGTCGTGCAAAACTCCTTTCCCCGCTGTTCCAGAGATGAACATTAAATTAATCGACTCTCTCTGTTTTATCCCAATGAAACTGGCTGCATTTGCAGACGTTTGGTTTTACAGAACTTCAGAAGGGCTATTCCCCCCATTTCTTCAACCGCGCTGAGAACTAGGACTATGCTGGACCTCTAAGCCGAAAATTTACAGTTTCAACCTGCGTCTTGTTTTGAAGCATATCTTGCATTCTCAAGATGTCTTTTTTCGGAATTTGCTTTTTACTTTACTTTTTTCAAATTGTCGGCTGGTCATGGATTTTGGTGTGTACATTGGTTCCATGACGACTCTCAGCAAGAGTACTTTGACATCCACCCACAAACTGCGAGTCTACAATATCGGTGTGCAAATACATGTATAAGGAAGAAAATCCACCGTTGATACTTGCTGTGTAAGGACTAGAAATTTTCTTTCCAAGTTTTCTTTTCAATGACAAAATCCTGCTCAAATCCTAGGAATGTTGTTACATCTCCAGTGAACCATAACATTGCACCATGCTTCATATCAGCCGTAGCTTACGAGAACTTGGATGATAACTGAACTTTATTTTTGCTTGCGCTTCTTTTGATATGCTAGAGTTTAGGTTTTAATCAACTGTTCAAGAGAAATAATACGCATCCTTAATTATCGCTGTTGCATAATTAAGATCAGACCCGAGTTTATACAAAGACTTGTTCAGACAAGGTAACCTCCCATTGCCCTGGCAAGCGAATCGTTTCAGCTCAACTGTAACTTGACTCTAAAATTCGCTAGGGTGTTGTTTGGAAAAATAGGTCATAGAATTATTGCTTGGCAGCGTGAGATGAAACTGTGTTAGGAAGACATCCTTTCTTAAATGTTCGTCTTGTTTTACTCATTCGAACTTGGCATATTTTTGATGTGCAGGAAAACTGGATGTAGGCAACCACTTTCACAAAAACTAGCGACAGCTTTCGTTTACATGTAACAATCTTTGTCTGGGCAAAATAATTCACAGCTAGGTTTTGGACCACCAAACCAAAATGTACCGTTCTTTGTAGTTGAAGGGGACTGAGATGCACTCAAAATTTTATAAGGACGGTAAGTCTATAGTGACATCACACTTTAAGACTTTTCCCTGCGAAAATGCCCAACCTCGCTTTGACTCACGTCAGCATCTACCGCCATTTTGATTACTAATTATTTCCGCAGCACTGCACCCCCTTGAGTCTATTGTAACGTCATTTGCCGGCATCCTTTGAACTCTATATGGAAATTTATCACTACTTGTATACATACTTTCTTAAATAGTCGTCCAGTCAAGTATTTTTTAACAATGCATAGGTAAAATTACCTGCAAAATCAATGAAATATACGCCATCCAACCAGAAGCTTCTAATTGAGAAAACCATTTTCTCTCGGATGTTCCACATGCAGTCTGTAGTTTCTCGAGACTGTCACGTACGGCATGAATGTTGGGGATGTTGAGAAATGTTAGTTTACAGCCAGGATAACGATCTATGTCTTCGGTTCCTTTACCCTAATGGAAAAGGTTTGTTATTGCAAGGAGTTTTAACAAACTATACCATTGTAATATTTTATATTTTATACGGTAGATTATAATATCGCATTTGTGAATCCTGAACGCTGATTGGTTAAGAGCCGTGTTTACATAACTCAATGTAAACACGGAAAATTTCCCGCCACTTGTAAACACGGAAATTTCTCGTATTCTTCGGGCTTTTGACATTGTTATATCATAAAACAAATATAAAATATTTTTTCCGTGCTGATATACAGTTATATCAACACTCGTGGAAGTCGGGAAAATTCGAATTTGTATGAAAACACTCCGCCCTTTGGGCGTCGTGTTTCCATACAATTTCTCGTTTTTCCAATTCCACTCGTGTTGATATAACTGTATATCAACACGGAAAATGTTTTATATTTGTTAAATATACAACAGGTACGTAATACTATGTAGATTGCTTGCTGCTGGTTGAAACCAACAAAGGCAAACAGTTCTTCAATAAAGTTCATAAATCTCAGCTAGAGATTTGCCAGGCGGGAAACGAATTCTTGCGATCAATATGATATCCGAAAATATAACTTTTAACAAAGCTATAAAAACAGTAAAGATATAAATAATTTTACTGAGTAAGGTTTTGTCTTTAACCTTAGACATCTTCAGACCAAATGGTATAGAATTACAGAACTAGACAATATAAGCTAAATTTTTTTACAAGGTGCTATGTTACAAGGATTATGCTGTGTAGATACAGGATAGGAAGGTGTAGGAAAGTGAATGGCAGGACAGACAGACAAGGATAGGACAATGGCAAGGACAACGACAACAAAAACAATATTAAAGAAGGTTACGTGGAATAGAGCTACCCTGGACATTAAGAGTGGGATTGAGCTTTGATATCAGAAGGCTTTCCTGAATCATTAATTTATAGTTGTCTGAACAAGAGGATAGGATTTCAAGGTCATCATTATTGCAATCATGAAACCGGACAAAGGTAACGGCATAGTCATCCTTAATAAAGACGAATACCACAAGAATGTGGATAAAATACTCAAGCCCACTGTTAATGTCCAGGGTAGCTCTATTCCACTTAACCTTCTTTAATATTGTTTTTGATGTCGTTGTCCTTGTCATGGTCCCATCCTTGTCTGTCTGTCTGTCTGTCCTGTCATGTACCTTCCTGCACCTTTCTATCCTATATATCTACGCAGTACAACTCTTGCAACATAACACCGTGTAAACAATTTAGCTTATTAATATCTAGTTTTGTAATGTCTGAATGTCTGTTTGTATGTCTTAAGTTGAAGACGAAACGTTACTGAATAAAATTATTCATATCTGTACTGTTTTTATGGCTTTGTCAAAACTTATATGTTGGGCCATCATGTTCATCGGGGTAAGTCTATACAATATAATTTTAAGAACAGTATGTAGCAACATCGGAATTGGTTCGTCTGCTCTTCCCCAGTCACTTTGTGTTTTACATGTACAGTTACAGTGTATACATAGTAAGTTCAGATTAGTTTGAGATGTGAGTAGGTCGTTTTCGCCCTCCCACCATGCAACTCATATACTATAGTATATGACTGTATTTCTATTAATCTGCACGTGGGGTCACATTCAAGTCACATTGAAAAGAGACTGACACAGAAACCGAGAAAAGGCGAGGGATGAAGTCTAAAGCATACTCACACATTTAATAGTATGTCAAATTTTAAGCTAATGTAGAGTAGTGAGTTCAATGGATAAATTCATTTCGTAGGTATAAAGTATACCTTCAGTTGGTTTCCTGAAGCAGCAATAACAGATCTTGCATCAAAGATCACTAAACATCTTGAAGCTGTGTTTGAGGCTAACGCTGTTTGAACGACGTATTCATCATCTGCACTGAACTGCAAAAAGTATGAAAAAAATAACTTGGGGGAGGAAATATTGCCTAACTATTGTAATTTCTGAGGTTTCAAACTTGCATGATTTGATTGAATCTTAGTAATAACGCCGGGGTAAAGGCAACATTACATATTACAGTTATACCCCACCTTCTTTCTCGGTCCAGTTCGAGGTTGAGCACACCGCATTATAAAATTCCCTTTCTTTTTATTATACCAACACAAGACTGGTAAACGACCCTAAAACGCGACTAAGTCTAAGCATGTACAAATTATAAATCAGTTGAAATTAACATTACATTTACACACAGTACCCACGGTAGCCACTGTAGCATGTTAGGTTTGAAAGTTAGGAGATAAAATACTAGTATGATGCAGTATATTTCAGGCTATTTGCACATTGAAGCGAGTTGAAACTTGCTAAAATCGAACTTCAGAATGAGCACATTCATAAGCTTTACTCCAGGGGTCGCTGTACGAAAGGCGAATAGCGCTATAACCACTGAATAGTGATTTTCCTCAAACATTCTTAAACATGTTAAGTATCTGGTAAAACCTACAGTACTGTGCAAAAGTTTTACGTGACCTAATTTTGCTCTTACAACAAAAGCCATAATCTGTTTCTAAATTGAAGCAAATACAATGAAACTTGTACATGTGATTGAGTAAAACGTTATCTACAACTTACGACTTTGAAAAAAATGGACATTGCAAACTGGAAGTTCGGCTGTAACCGGAAGTGTGGTTTGCTACTTTTCCCCCAAGTTTATATTTCACAATGTACAGCTCATAAAAAAAGTATTCTTTCTCACAATACTGCAGCACACTCATTGAATCTTTCCAGAAAAATTAAGAACTTTTGATGCAACATGCAGTTTTCAGTTTGGACAAAATCTAGCCGTCTAAAAAACGCTGTTCCAAACCTCTGTGCTACTCTGTTTGAAAATATTTTGCTTAAACCCTTTTAACATGCGGTCATTACAAGGAGCAAAAAAGTTTAATTTTAGGACGAATATCAATAAACGCTGCTCAAAAGATATATATTTGCCATGTGTTATATTATATGAGATTTTTAAAGTTGATTCAATAATGATCGTATTTGCAATCACGTTTCGTACTAAAGGTTTTATTTATTTCTGGAACACTATAACCTCTTTGCAATAGAATCAGATAAAAAATTAACAATCAAATTAATTTGCGCTTGATTTGTTTTTGAATTTGTACAAAAGTAGTACATATACGTATATAAGTACAGTATATACATATACTACTGACGAACTTCCAGTTTGCAATATCCACTTTTTAACCTCGTACGTTGTACATAACGTTTTGCTCGATCACATGTAACAGTTTCATCGTAATTGGTTCAAATTAGAAACAGATATGGCTTTTGTTGTAAAAGCAAAAAATTGGGTCACCTAAAACTTTTGCACAGTACTGTATATAAAAGTTCAGTATTTTCGAGTTAAAGTCAAGCACTTTTTACCTCCGGCAATTTTAATATCCCTGGTGTCAATGTTTTTTTTTGCTTTTGAAGCCGTTGAGAAATCACTATCCTGTGGATAGCGTAAACCATTCATTGAGGACAACAGGTCCTCACAATGAAAAAACGACTTTTTTGTCGTAGTATCACACCGGCCAAAAACTTGCACAATGAGTATGAAAGCATCAGATTGATTGCGCTCTTAGGATACATCTACGTTATTACAAAGCTGTACTGTGACTTACCTTGCTTCTAAATGCTGCACACTTCCGTAACATTCCATCCTATTTGAAAAATCACATGTCAATTCGACGCTCACATAACGAAGACCTACAGTAGTGAAGACTGAATGACCAAATAAACTTTCGTCATTGGCAGAAGTAACAATAAACAAATATAGATATAGTAGTGCACATTCACAGTTGACGACAAGGGCATGAAAATACTGGGTTAATGTATAGTATAAACAAAACTGCTCAAAAAAAAGGGTTGTTGTATCGTACCGGTGCGTGACCAAATTCAAGGAGAGCCTTGGCACGACGATATAGGTTTTATTGCATGTTGCCTCATTATGGGTACGAGACTAGTAGTATGGTATAGTATATTCAGTTGGATTTAACTTTGACATGCAAAATACAGTAAGTTCAATGCTACACTATAAAAGTTTTGTGATTAAAAGAAAAGGAGGGGGGGGGGTAAGCGGAGAAACCCACCTCGATACCTGCTGGTACGTAGAGAAATCTTGGATACGAATGACAAGTTTCGAAAGCTTCGTTCAGCTCCGACATTCTCCAATTGTCATCAACCTGAACATATAAATAAAACGACCAACTTTTATCACGAAGACACAATATTAAGGAACGTTCGAAGTACTATTTAATTAGAATTGCGTTTATACAGAATGTAATTAGGTTAGACTTATAGTGTTTGTCTAATTACTAACATCTACATTCAACTGGCAAACCCCGTTCATTGATGCCCTATATAAGTTTTCAAAAGCTCATTAATAATTCGTGAGCAAAACACAAAGGAAATCATAGCCGTGAAGGAGTCTTTATATGTGATAAAACACACGTAAATTTTCACAAAACAGTTGCCTCGATTTTTTGGGCTTATACAACATTTATATTGAAAATTCTTTCGTAAACAAACTGACAAGATAGGTATAAAATGGATTGTTTTTGAAGCCATATAAAGTACGCGCAATTCGTGCTTTATCAGATAAAGTACTCCTGCTAGTGTTTTAAATAGTACATGAAAGGTGTTGCTCATGTAACATACCTCTTGTCTCTTAAATTCGTCTTTAACATTATAGACGTCCCAGCCAGATGAGCTGCTTTGAGGAAATGCTCTAAATGTTACCGTTCGAAAATAAAAAAAAAATGGTTGAAAAGAGTTCATCTAGTAGCTTTAAATTTTGGCATGATAGTAGCTATAGTAGAGACAGATTAGTGGGTAACTAACTTAGTTAATAATCCAAAATGTCCCATAAAATCGCAGTAACGTTTGTATATGGACATTGCATTTTAAAATATTACCTTTAAATGTTAACTATAAATTTAAAAAGTTCCAATAAAATATTTATATATATATAAGACTTACTTTACAAATTCTTTCGACAGAGGAGCTTCTGTGACTGTAAGAATTTGGTATGAAAGCCTGAGGTGTAGCATGTTCACATATTCTTTGATAAAACTAAACCAAACACAAAACTAATAAGAGAAAATATAGAAATTACAGAAATTCCCAAAGATACGTGCACAAGATAATGAACAAGTGAAGCTCTCTAATTGCGAGAATACTGGTGTAGTTTTAAAAATCGAAACTTGCACAACTTTCTTCTGTCTGGTGGTTCCCCTCAACACACAATGTTATTCCGCCACAATTCCAAGGCTTTATAACGTGATTGTTGTCGGACTTTCCACATTTTTAGGGAAAATCACGCAGTTAAAAATGATCCTAAATTCAACATTTCTCGAAGAAAAAATAAGGACTGAAGGAGGTTGTACCTCTTTTGATTGGGAACCTCAACATCGTCATCTTTGACTGGAGGTTCTTCAGGTGGTGTATTGGTAGCACTTGGAGTAAAAGCACCCTGAACATTAACCAACATCCGACCAATGTCACCAAGCGAGCTCAAAGGTGAGAAAGCACCTAAAGAATAATCATAATCATTTGGGCAGTGCAGGTGACCAAGTGTCTCTCTTATCACTGAAAAAGCTAAGGATCGCGTTTCCCACAACTCTCTCCTGTGTTTCAAAAGTCTTCTCTGCGAACTCCCCCCCCCCTCTAAAATCAACATATATTTCAAATAGCCTCGCACCTTACATTCACGAGCCTCTGGCTCCGATGACTTCGACAACCACATCCGGTTGCTTTTAAAAATCACAGTCATAAGTTATACTCATACACTAAATGTTACGATGTTGTAAAAACCCACATCGGCGCGAGAATGGTCGTTTATGTTATAACAAAATATTTTTAATTCCACAACGCATACTACAGTGTCAGCTTAGTGCCACATTTCGAATGGTTCAATGTGTGTGGTGGCCGAGAGATACGGTTGTAAAAATTCAAGACTGAAGCATTCACACGTGCTACAACTTTCAATAACACTTCTGGCACATAATTTCAGACTTAGTAAAGTGCAATGGCATAGGAATGACATTACAGATTTTGAAACCTAATGCACTATGAAAATTGTTCTGCTTAAATTAATATGCATTCAAGATCGCCTTTACTCGCTAAGCTGAATTTTGTACATGATTTGCGATGTAAGCCAGGCTTTCAAATGAATTAATTTATACTGTAATTGTGAGTGATTTAAATAATTATGTAATTTTCACTCAGAAGAAGTTAAACATAGGGAATTAATTAGCTTACGTTTGATGCCTCGTGGTGGTAACTGATTCGGTTCCATTCCCCCACTAGTAATCTCCTCTCCTTCTTCCACGTCATCATCTTCGCATAGCGACCAATTATCTCCATCCTCGTCATCATTACCAGGCAACACATCAAATTTCGGAGCACTGCTCGCGATGTTGTTGGTTGATCGGGGGACAAATTCTCCTCGCTTGGGGTAGGAATCCGGTATCAGAAAAGACAGTTTGAGTGTTTCGGTGAGGCTGATAGATGGCTGAACTGATTGACTGAAGTCGACAAATGTTAGACGTATTTTTCGGAAGTCACAACATTCAATGGTCAGACATTTCACTACTGATATACGACAATTACCAGACAAACTTCTTCGGACAGCCTAAGAAGCAAACAAGCAAAATTACTTTAAATTTATTGTTCCACAACAATAATAAACAGTTTAGTTTGGTGTTTTCACTTCATTTCCAATTAACAAGAGCAAAAAGCGACACAATTTTTAGCACATGCATACTGGGCGTCAACTGAGGGTAGCAAATAAAACTAAGCTAGCCAGGTATACGTGTATAGTCATGATAGAAAGTAGACATAAAGTGAATATGCAATTGTGTCATCCTCGTCCCCAGGGCCTTGCGTCGCGCTCGATCGCTAAAGGCCCAGGAATTTATCATTCCGGAAGAGATGTTGTGCACTAGTTTGCAATGGGTATGCGTGAGAATCAACAGTTTCTAGCGGTACTAAATAGGAGCTAAAGGTGTTAAGCAGTTTGAAATATAAAATTGAAAAGCGAAGATGACTTGTTTGTGTTTTGCTTTCTAAAACGATTTTCATATTCTCTGTGGATTCTTGGAAGAATTCAACAAATTTCGTGTCTTATTTAGAGCTTGTAATCGATTTTTTAAGAGAATATAAATTATTAGATTGTCTTTGTTCCATATTTGACCGCATGATAAACAAAACGTTGTTTTCCCTAGTTGGTACGTACTCGAGGGAGATGCAAGTCTTGTTGTCGCCGTGTATTGTGGGAATGAATTTCCATGTTTCGTACGAGATCAAAACTGAAATTTGTCAATTTGCTTACACATTTATAAACAGCACTCCAACGATGTTGTCGTCGACGTTCCGCTAAATGTATCCATTTTAACCGCACGAGAGCCTACTGAGTACTGTCCAGAAATAACCTAACAAAAACCGAGGTTTACCGCGGTAACTTCTGCCTGACCGCAACCATCACGAAGTTGTATGGCTATTCGGCTCGTAGTGGGCAAGCGGCGACCATTTCCGAATTTGCACGTCCATATTAATATTTCAGACTCAACTGACTTGTGGCTTGTTGTGACTTGTGGACCGGTTTAAAAATTTCAACATTTGTGTATGAAAATGCCAAAATTATCGCACTATGCGAGACAGAGAGTGATCGCTTTATATTCTGCCGTAATTAAACTGACAAAAATAGCTAAATTGTTGGAGGAGGAAGGGATAAAAGCTTCACGATCGGCGGTAAGCTTATCTGTGTCTCGCTATCAGCGAACTAGTAGCTTTCAAGATGCGAAAAGAAGTGGACGAAAATGAAAATTGAAGAGGGAGCATCTCGAATTTATTGGCAACAAGATGAAAGAAAACGACGAGCTAACTTAGGAATTAAAAGAAAAGTTGTCGAAGGAGTGTGGTATGGAAGAGTCGACGACTATCCGTCGTGTGAAACGTAATGAACTTGGTTGGAAGAGTGAAAATGCTCGCTATTGCCAGTTTGTCCGTAATTACATTAGACGCAGTCACAGACAAAATTATCGTCTCTAGTATCAAAGCGGGTTTATGTTTCAATAGACCGACAAATGGTTTGTTTATGTCACTGGTGAGGACTAGACTTAAGTTCTTTTGTTTCATACGGTTGGAACTTAACTTTCTATGCGTTTAAGAGCGTAGAATTTTATGAACCATTTATTTAAAGCAATATTGCTGTCAAGTTTACATATAGCTGCATGATGCCTGTTATGCATGGTTATTAAATTTGAAAAGGTTTACTTATTTTATATTCACTCTGCGTGTCTTTGCATCATGAAAAATTTCTTATACTGGCTAGTTGATTACGAAGCTCATGGAAATTTTTAAACCCTTGGGAGGATACGAACAATTCCACATGTTTAGTCAGATAACAAGTTTCTACCAATGCCTCCACGACCAAGAGTAATGATTGGAAACGTAAAAGGAAGGCTTATCATTGCAGAGCAATATCGGCAACACGGTACTTTGTGGGATATCATAGTCAATGGTATTAAAAGAAATCCCGAATTGAGCAGTTACCACACATTGGTTACCAGTTCTGTACGTAGGCGAGTTCGAGACTACGTTCCTCGTGAAGTAAGGCAGTAAGTACAGTAATCAAACATTGATTTTTGCAAAGGTATGATTAACAAAATACCCATTCAATTTTGTGTGTATATGTGTAGTATTATGTACGTATTTACTGTATATTTCAGGGGTCTGATGGAAAGAGTGGACGAAACGAAAATGCAAATTTTGCAAATCCAGAGCAACCTCAAGAAGCATATCATGCGATAAAGATCGTATACAAATGCCATTACCCCAACAACAAGTTCCATTTCCTCGTCAACCACTACGTCAACCACACCCCATCCACCCACGTCCACCTCAACCGGCAATGAGCAGCTCAGCCACATCCCCACCAACCACATCCAGCTCAGCAACAAGTACCTCAATCACATATAAGTCGTCAGCCATGGCTGCCAACGTGCCTATGCGTTTGAACTAATTTCAAAAGTACTCGTATAATTTGCATAAAATATGTGATACACATTAACATGACTGAATATTCGTTCGTTTTCGTCTAGTTGTGCATGTTAACTATTTAAACAATAGATAATGAGATGACTAACCTCATCATCTATTGTTTGAATTACATTCGATGCATGCAAAATTCGACGTTTGAAAAGTTAACATGCACAACTTGACGAAAACGAACGAATATTCAGTTATGTTAATGTCTATACATATTTTATGCAAATTATACGAGTACTTTTGAAATTAGTTCAAACGCGTAGGCACGTAGGCAGCCATGGTTGACGAGTTATATGTGATTGAGGTACTTATTGCTGAGCTGGATGTGGTTGGTGGGGATATGGTTGAGCTGCTCGTTGCGGAGGTGGACGTGGTTGGATGGGGTGTGGTTGACGTAGTGGTTGACGAGGAAATGGAACTTGTTGTTGGGGTAATGGCATTTGTATACGATCCTTATCGCATGATATGATTCTTGACGTTGCTCTGGATTTGCAAAATTTGCATGTTCATTTCGTCCACTTTTTCTATCCGACCCCTGAAATATATATACAGTAAATACGTATACATATACTACACATGTACACACAAAATTGAATGGGTATTGTGTTTATACCTTTGCAAAAATCAATGTTTGATTACTGCACTTACTGCCTTAATTCACGACGAACGTAGTCTCGAACTCGCCTACGCACAGAATTGGTAACCAATGTGTGGTAACTGCTCAATTCGGGATTTCTTTTAATACCATTGACTATAATACACCACAAAGCGCCCTGTTGCCGATATTGCTCTGCAATGATAAGCCTTTCTTCTACGTTTCAAATCTTTCACTCTTGGTCGTAGAGGCCGATTTTTGCTAGAAACTTGTTATCTTACTAAACATGTGGATTTGTCCGTAACCTCCCAGGGGTTTAAAAATTTCCATGAGCTTCGTAATCAACTAGCCAGTATAAGAAATTTTTCATGATGCAACGACACGCAAAGTGAATATGAAATAAGTAAACCCTTTCAAATTTAATAACCATGCATAACAGGCATCATGCAAACAGGCATATATGTAAACTTGACAGCAATAATTGCTTTAAATAAATGGTTCATAAAATTCTACGCTCTTAAACGCATGGAAAGTTAAGTTGCAACCGCATGAAGCAAAAGAACTTAAGTCTAGTCCTATAAGCATAAGCAAAATAACAAACTTTAAAGATAAATTTTCCACTGAGGTTTACAAAAACGAAGCAGAAAGAATTTTCTTTTGAATTTGCTTTTGTTTTGCCATAGCTTAATATGCTCGTAGTCTTATGTTTGTGCTTATGCTTATGTCGCACGCTTTGGTGGATATCTTTGTTTTGTTTTACCTTGTGCTTACTGTTATGTCGATTAATCTGAATTTGAAAGGATTGATGTTTTTACGCACACTGTTCACAGTACATGATTTGAATATATCACCTTAATCACTTGACGAAAATTCATAATTTCTCGTGTCGACCAATACGCAAGCGAGTTTATACGCGTTTAAGCAACCTTATCGTTCAACTAATGAGGCTATTCGTTCGTTTTCGTTAACTTATGCATGTTAACTAAACAGACTTTAGACAGTGTACCAATTCATGATCACTAAGACCAGCGCTAATAACTCCGGTGCAGCTGAGGTTATTCCGGGGTATTTGTGACAACAATATCTAAAAGAGAAGCTGATCACTGGGCAATACGAGTAGCATCAACACTACACTGTTTAAAATTCAGCAATCTAATAGATCGTAGAAAATCATAATTAAAATCTCTTTCCTATCAACGCTAGCAGTATCTAACATAATTTTGAATTTCAAGATAAATTCTTTATCACTAAAACGCGACGAGTTAGGAGGTCTGCAGAGCGTCCCAATTAATATTCCACGCGATTTGGGGAGAAACAATTGCAACCACAGACCCTCAACACCGTCTATTTCAAGATCGTATCTCCTCACTATCAGCCAGCCTAGATCCAACAGAGGAAAAATTCAAAACTTCGGCAATATATTTCGAGTCCGTATACAAAATTCCATCCGCTTCGATACAAATAACAGATGATGTTAACTTGCGCCCCGTGATTTCATTAAGTGTTTTCCATAAACATCTAAAGTTTCCTTTATTGTTGTTAATTAATTCAAGATAATAGTCAGCTTTACTCTTTTTAACTTGTTTATTCACAAGACATTTCAGCTTTTTATACATATTCCAGAGTAATTCAGAATTACTTTTGACAGCTTTCCTGAGATGATAATCACAATCTCGCATAACATCTTTTAATTTTGCTGTGACCCAAAGTGTTTGAGTTTCTTTAATACGTATCTTTTTACCTCATGCTTGTTAGCAACATACGAGAAGAGCAGAGTCAAGATCGTCAGCTTCGTCTAGTATATTCCAACTGACTGCTTTTAGGTCACGGATAAAGAGTTCTTTTCAAATGTGCGATAAGAACGATATTCCATTGTCTTCGGCGGAATTTTAGGGATACCAGATTTAACCACGCAATAAACAATACAGGGTGTCCCAAAAAACCCAAAAACTATTGAAATCATCCATTGTTAACATTTGAATGCCCTAGCACTTGTTAAAAAATTAAAATATCTTTGTAAAGTACGTTTGTTTTGCTCATGGGAATTTACATTTGTAAATTGTTTTCTCCAAACTCTAAAAGCAAATCAGGCCTCGAAAAATAAAAACAATACTATCTTGTTAGTTTGTTTGTTTGATGTCGTCCTTTTCCCGGCTGAAACAACGTATACCTGAAGGTAATATTGATAAAAACCAAATTGAATAGGCTAAAATAACCCATGCATAAAATTTGATTGCATTTTTAATATGCACTCGTAGGTTTAGTTTTTTTGTCAGGCATAAAAATGGTTAACACTGAGTATTACTATTAATTATGACGGTTATGTCAATAGTTATGCCACTCGTGGGTTCAATTTAGTGCTAGGCATTGAAATTCTAACAATAGATCATTTTCAATAGTTTTTGGGTTTTTTGGGACACCCTGTACAATGGTCGCTGACAGCCGAAAGAATGACACCACTTCCAACAACACGATGATTGTTATTAATAACAAACACTAAGTCTAAGTTAATGATACATCTTGACTGATTACAAATTCTAGTAGGGCTTTTGATCAATTGTTTAAAATCATTCAAGTTTGCGAACCTCTGTAATTTCTGTTTCAGTTTATATGCGTGAACATTCTTTATAGCTGAAAAGTCAGCATTAAAGTCTCCCAATATAATGGTTTCAGATTCTGCAGGCAATTTTGCCAAATACGCATGCAAGTGTTCAATCAAAGAGTGACAGCAATAATCAGGATGCCTATGCACACAACAAGCATAAAGTTAATTGCATTTAACCCGATTTATTTCAGTCCAACAAGCTTCGTAGCCCTCATCCGAAACTCTGTTAAATGTTTATAGGAATGCCGTTTCGAACAAAAATCGAAAACTTCGGAGCCCTTCGGCTTCGGCAGATAACACAAACCTCTGCCTTAATAATTGTTTAATATTCAAACAAGACAGAACACTATCAGTGGCGGATCCAGCTAGGTAAGTCAAAATAAATTATAGCAGCTCAATTTTAAATTCAAAATAACTTTATATCAATATCATAGGTTATGAATTTTAAAAGAATAAAATCTAACCAATGAAGTTTCTTTGAAGGTATTTTAAAATGTAAATATAGCCTAGAATGAGCTGTGGTAATTTATTTTGACTTACCCTGGATCCGCCACTGAACACTATATGTAATGCATAAAACTACATATTTAGTGCTTAAAAAGCTAAAAATGATTGGGATTTAAATTTGATTTGTCAACCGTTAAAGCTAAATGGGCTTAGAGTAACCGCCCCGTATATCACTACGATATAACTACCTTTTCGTCAACAGCTTTATCAACAGATTCGATATTCTTGAAAGCAATCCACATGGAGTGATCCTAAAGAGTAGTGTACTGTAATATGAATGACAGAAATAGTAAAACCAACATGGTTCAGTCAAGTGCTGATGCACATACTGTCCTAGCAAGAAGCACATTTAAAGTAAGCAAAATGAATGACAAGCTCAAATAACATTATGTATGAGTGGAATGGATGTCTTCTCTTCCGCCGACATCCAAAATAGGGTCAACATAGTACTTCTTAGGTGGGGGGGGGGGGTAATCTGAGTGGTACGGTTAACTTTTCCTTGATCATAGAATGGTTGACTTGTGCATACACCTACAACCATGTCTAATTAACCACCAACGGCAGTAAAGCTAAAATATTTTTTAGAGATTACTTTAAAATACTCACGTTAATGTTCAACATAATGTTTCTTACCTCTGACAGTTTGTCGCATGATTTGCAAATAATAACTAGCCTGAATAAAGATTTGAAAGGACATCAATATATATATATATATTGATGTCCTTATATATATATATATATATATATATATTGATGTCCTATTACGCGGACGGTATGTCTGTTGAATATAGAGTGTAGTCTGTGGTGCGGTGGAAAATGTTTGTCGAGGAGCAGTAGGAAAATGTTTGTCAGTCGCCTGATGATCGCCTAGTGCGTGAAACCCAGGGTAGCGACAGCAGCAAAAACTTGTCTGTTTCTTGTGTTTTACGCTCTACTTTCTCCGGTATTGAGCGCTCTTTTAGTTCCAGTCATATATATGCTACTTTTCGTAACATATCTTTTATATATATATATATATATATATATATATATATATATATATATATATATATATATATATATATATATATATATATATATATATATATATATATATATATATATACATATATACATACATACATACATACATACATACATACATACATACATACATACATACATACATACATACATACATACATACATACATACATACATACATACATACATACATATATATACATAATTATATACATATATGTAGAGAGAGAATGTGTATATAGCAGTAGTTGCAAATGGCATAACGCAGGATAATATTTGCTGCCTCAAGCAAATGTTTTAGGCCTTTCGCTCCAGTGGTCAGACTAAATAACTCTTACTACAGTTCATTGTGCTTTTCGTGTATTTTGTAGTGATGGAAAGGTTTAAGATGTCTATAAAATTGAAATTCTAAATCATTTTCTTCATTCTCTTAAAACTTATCGGAATTATATTTTTTTACTAAGTGCAAGCCAGGCACAAAAAAATTAAAACTAACTAAATTCCTTCACTTCGACTCTATTTCGCAGTGATCATCGGCGGAGACATAAAACATTCATTCACGTCTTCAGTTTTGTCAATCTAACGTGTGTGCTGCATGATGTCTTTGGGTTCCCGGGTCTCTTATTCATACGTTACTGCGTGTAAGCATTTTACTAAATCGTTCGCGCATTCCGTTCATATTAGTCAGAATGTAGACAATGAATCAAATCTCTAATCACGAAATACATTCAGCAAGGGTTTATATATTATACCTGTAGTTTGTTAAATAAACGGTGCCGACATCTCGGTGTTTACTGATTTCAATGACAACATTCTCTAGTACCATTTCAACACGCTCAGTTTTACCTGAAAGAAATCCCGAACTCTTGGAAAAATACATGGTTCAAAAAAACTAGGGCAAAACCCGATTCAATTTCTCGATTGACCATGCAAGTATACAAAGCTTTATAGCACAAGCTTTACAGCATACAATTGGATTATGCCTTGTATACTTCACGTGGCTCTGGATTATTCATTGTCCAAACTGCAAGTAGAAGGTGAGACTAGATAAGAGTGACGCTCGAATCATCACGATAATATAATCATCGTGGCACAATCGATAAATCACTACCGCCTGTTCTCAATATAAAATGGAGCAATGTTTGGTATTTTACGTCCAATACCAAGAAAGAAACAATATAAAATCTTGTGTAGAAAGGATAGTCAACAATTGTTAGTATATACTATTAGAATTCTAATATGACATTTGGGTGTTTCTATAATGCTGACTCATGGTTTTGTGTGTCGAAGGCACGCTACGAATGTCTCCAGAAGAGTGTGTACTGGTAATTTATCAACTTAAATGAATGTTTCAGATTCGTCATCTGAAGCGATATTATGATTGCTGTGAACTCGGCTTTACGAAATTTGTGTCCCCTGTCCTAAAACACGCGCTGTTCAAATTGTCGTAACATAAAAACTGCATGAAATTAGGTTTTAAAATAATACGCTCATAACATAAGATGTTCAAAACCTCGTTTTCTGGGTCTTTGGAGGGAGGGAAAAGGCCTGGCACCGACTGTCTTTTAAAACCACGAATCATTGTTTTTGAATAAATTAGCGCGATACTACATATGCGAAATATTTTTAAAAAGGACCGACATGCCCAAGTATTTAGAGAAAATCGCGTAACGCAGCGGTTAGTAAGGCGTTGAATGTTGGAAGTTTTACTCGTAATTTTTTTCGCCACGCAAATATGCGAACGTAAGGCTTTGAATAAATTAAATGTGTTAGGTAATTGACCAACGAAATTGGTCTCTCCTCCACTTCACTAAAGGCCCTGGGAACGAGGTTGAGCTGAGTGACAGCGGCGTCGATCTCGCGACGTAATGACCGATCGCAAGTATCTAACAAACACAAACAATCAAAGCAAACAGAAAATGCAGTAGCACTGTTGTAAATGAGCAAAATGCAAGGTAGAGTCATTCTGCAAAAAAATCGACACACTTTCACAGTTTAGAACCAAAACTCATGGTAGACCTAATATGTATTAAATATCTGCTATGAGCCTTTGGATAACTATAGATAACTAATCTAATATAAAAACATGAATAGCAACTACCTGGAAAATTTAGAACACTTGGTGCGCACTGGATTGGAAGTTGAAATTCCGGAAGTTCATCACAATATTTGTACAACTGGTTATCAGCATTCCATTTTGTGATTGGCTAAAACAAAGTCAACAGTAAGAAATCTAATTCGAATCAGGCCAAGAAATAAACAATGGTTGACACAGATCTGACATCACAGGACAATGCTTTCTTAGTAATAAGAGCAGCTTGTACTTGTACATGCACTGTATCTCGAGCAAGTGCAGCACAAATAAGACATTCATATGTAACTTCTCTCACAAGCTCAGGCGGTTCTCCGCGGGAAGCTACTACTGACAGGCCTGGCTCAAAACGTAGAATTTCACTTTATCCTTTCAAGTAGTGAGAGAACCAATAAATCATGCACTATTACATGTAACTAGTTCGAGTTATTGGCAGAAATAAGACATGTACTTGGACCTCATACAATATTGTACTGCAAGTATCATCTTACTAGTTGTGATTTAATGCGCAGTTCAAGATAAATCTCTCCAGTGAACTGAGCATCACGAGAGCTTGTTCTTCCTAAGGGAAACCAACCACATAAACTTTCATGATTAAGCAAGGAGACTGGCACCATGACACGACCCATGAAGTCATCACGATTTAATGTATCTTTATCCCATACATCTATGATGACGTAATGAATAATACTTTGATTCAAGTCATTGTCTTGAGCATCATCACTGCCTTTTGAAAAAAATTATCAATTATTGGACGTTGTTGAGCAAAATATCGTAATATGTCGAAGGCGAAGATTATCAACTATTTGCCAATGCCGTGGGATTTCACTATCTACCAGATATGAATTATTTCAAGTTTCAACTACCCCAGAAAGGCAATAGACAGAAAGGCAATAAAACTCTTAATACCGGTAGATAAAAATTGAGAAAATCATTATCGGGTGGATGGCACTCTTTATGCACCTTTTGTACAACAGACCTTTGGCTTGAAATTTCCCTCCTCGTTCCAGTTATTTTCAGTTCAATTGGAAACATCTTATTGACAACCAGGTAGACTAAAGATGTTTCAAGTTTGTTAATAATAGTCAAATTGAAATTCTGCAGCCATCACCTACCACTAGATTTAAAATGAGGCCCATTAGACAAGGAGAAGCTAAAGCTTGCGTTCCACTCTGGATTCACAGTGTTATACTGGATTACAGTCCTCGCTTCTTCCTCGCCAACACTGATCAAACAGTAAGGATCAGATTTACCTCCAACATCCATACTTGTTAAGTCACGACCTGCAATAACTACAAATGAAAATGAAGATCAGCGTAAGTTCTAAAGTCAGTCATACAAGCCACTATTTACAGTTGGAAAATATTATAACTTATATACTTAACGAGCGGGCAAAATTTGCAAAAATATTCAACATCAAAGAATTTTAATACCCTCTGGTACCACCAGCGCTAAAATGATTCAGATAGGTGTTTTCTAAGAAAATTTTAGAACTGTACATTTTGTCATTCTGTGCTATTGAACATTGATTAACCCATTCCTATTATGATACAAATATCTGTATGAATAATACAGATTTTGTTATTTCAGATCACCTTGCAAGGAGCTTTAAACAGAAGCCGTTGCAAATTAAAAGACACAATTCACAGATTCAATATTTATAAACCTAAACAACTCTTGTGTGATAAGGTGTAATTTTAACTTGATAATGAAGACATGATGGTGATGATGGTTTTATCAATGCCATTTCGAATTTGTTTTTGTCAAACAATGGTGTAAATTGCTTTTGCCATTCACAATTAAACATATATTTTAAAAGCTATATGCAAATTAAATCATCGACAAGAACTAGATTATTTTGTTAAAACTTTGGTAGCTTTAACTTTGCTAAAGAAAATGAATATTCCAGTACTGCTTTAATTTGTTATTGAAGCTATATATGTGCGTTATTTAGGCATTCGATTATTTAATATTTTTTATTAATATTTTGGTTTAGTGTACCAACAGTTCCTTTGATTACTCCCAACACTTTGTTTGCTTTGAACAACTGTTATGTCGACATGTTTGTTCCAAGATAGGCCGCTGGATACATTTACTTCCGAATCTTTGACATAGTGTACAACTTTTAATGGAGTGTCTTGCAGATGGTAATTCTGAACTGATTTATCTCTGTATGTATGGCAAAAACTGTAATATTATTTTAACACCTTTTACAGATCTCAAAGAATGGCTGATCCAGGTAAAGATGGTAAGCTAGCTTACATAGAACACGTGCTTAATTTAGATTCGAAGTATTTATACTATCATAATGTAATGTAGACTGCTTCGTATTTTTTATTAATACATACCTCCAATAATCAGTCTTGCCGGCATTGCTTTAGTTGAAGGCGACTTTTCAAAACTGAATTCCTCAGAGATACTGCCACTTGAGTTGGTAAAAGACTCTTTGTTTGAATTGGTCGGCATTGGGAGATAAAACATTTTATAAACACAAGGAATATGCTGACACTGTAACTATAATAAAGATAGATTTTCCCAGCTGTGACCAGTTGAACATTATTGCCATGACCATTAAACGAGTCAATATGAAGCAATATGCACCATCTATAAACCATGTATAACCATATATAGTGAATACACAGCGTGTTGCAATGTCAGAATCGGAAGCAAAGAAGTTCTGCGAAAATTCCTGATACACAGACCCTCCTTTTCCAACCAGAAGCTTGGCTTACATTGCTACGATTTATTTCACAGAAAAAATATATGTTTTATTTCGATAGCCTACAGGACATTAATTTAGATGCATTTCTCGCACATGCTTTTGAAACGCTGTGGCAAAATTGTTTAAAAATGTGAAACTTGCATCTAGGAACATATTCCTGTTTTCAAGGAATAAACTTAAATGGAGGGTAATTTTCACTTCCGGTCACGAGCACTCGCAATACCAGAGACAAAGAGTAGGGACACCAGTTCCTAGAAGAAACACAAATCTTGCTTGTTTAGAGAACATGGAAGGAGAAAATATAGAATTTGTCCCTGTTTGTAATGATCTAAGTATTGTTTACCCCACATCCGGGGCTGCAGCAAAATCAAGGCAAGTATTAAACAACTAGACAGGGGTACTGTCCAGTACTAGCTGGACTGCGTCAAATAGCACGAATTAGTGAAAATCAGCCAGTTTGATTTAATTTGATTCAATTAGATATTATTTTGTGCAAACAACTATTGTATTGTGTATGCATGTATATTACTATTTTTTGTCCAATCTATACTAGCCTAAGATTGGACATAGCTGAATTAATAGCCAGTTTGTCTCTTTCTTTTACGAGTTCCAGTCTTTGACCATGCTGGTGATATTTAAGATAAGCTTCTTAACTAGACAAGATTTTTGTCTCACTTTCCCATCTCTTTTATTATGAGCGGTGAAGAACCTCTGGCACCCAGGGTACATCTCTTTAGACAGAAAGTTAGACAAAAATGTTCAGGCATGAAACTTGTGACCCACTGGGTGCTTTCCATGTAAACTCCACGCCAGAGAAATGCCAGTATTTGCCATTATATTTTACTGTTGTGATTTGCTATATCCACGCCAGAGATCTCCGACATTGAGTGCACAGAATGCAGTCTACAACTTATGTCACAAAATTCATATTAGACATAAATCTCCCATCTCTATTGATGTTTTGCTAGTGTAAGTACCTGCACTGCACCAGGTGACAGTGTCTTGTAGCTTTGATTTGGCTCTCAGAATATTTATTTATTTATTTATTAAACTTCGCCATTCACACGGATATAAACAAGTGGCAGGGTCACCACAACAGTGTACACCAATTACTATGGGCCCTTCTAAAATTATCAAATACGGACAATTTGAGAATACAACTCAACTTATCGCAATACAACATCACACGGTACAATACAATACGATACAATACATGTACAATGCAATACATCACAACAGAATACAATATTATAGCAAGAACAAAATTCAACTTCCACCGCCACTACCGCCACCAGCAGCAGAATATTTAGTTTACCGAGCTAACCAGTTACATGCACACTAGATCAGCGAGAGGTAGGTTGCTAGCGGAAGTGATGGACGAAGTCGAATCCCAAACTCACTAGGAACAACAAGAGATTTGACTAGCCAGACTTCGAGCCTTGTTACACTTTAGGCAGATAGATTTCCATGTCCGTGGATTATCATGTTCATAGACTAGATTTAAAGCAGTGCGGTAATATTCGTGTTGTAGAGATTTAAATTTGACCAAGTTTAAGGATTGATGCCGCAGATCATCAGGTAGAATGTTCCATATTCTGGTCGATCTGTTGATGAACGAGCGTTGAAATGTCGCCGTTCTGCATTTTGTCTCACGGAGCAGAATGGTTTCTGGGTTGCTCGTGGCTCTTGTTGTTCTCGTGTTCTCAATATTGTCCAATGCATATCATTTTTCTATATGATATATTATGCCATTTTTTAAAAATCAAGTATTTTGGTTGTTATGTAATTCACTGTATAGCAAAAAGTAAAAATCATTGTATAGTAAGATTGTAAATTGATATACAATCACATATTTACAATTAGCATTTCTGTATTAATTTACACTTATATCAACATGAGTGGAAATTGGAAAAATGATAAATTGTGTGAAACATCTGGCATCATGCAATTTCCACTATCTTATGTTGACATATCATTTATTTCTTTTTAAATATATATATATATATATATATATATATATATATATATATATATATATATATATATATATATATATATATATCCCAAGAATTAACTGTACCAGATTGGTTACGAGACTTGTCAATGATTTTAGAGCGCTCAATGCCATTACTGGTAGAGCGAATATATTTATTTATTTCGTAGACCTGCTGTGCTACTCCGAGTTTCACGCTATAAAGCGATCGTCAGGCAACTGACAGATCTGGTGAAGCTACTCTCTATTTACAGTTTGATACTAGGTATCGCGTTTCATGCCTAACTAATGCCTTACTGAACAAACGAACCGAACTATTTACCAAGTGTAGACATGAAATGCGATACCTAGTATCAAACTGTAAATAGAGAGTAGCTTCACCAGATCTGTCAGTTGCCTGACGATCGCTTTATAGCGTGAAACTCGGAGTAGCACAGCAGGTCTACGAAATAAATAAATAAATATATATACACACACACACACATATATATATACATACATATATATATATATATACATATATATATATATATATATATATATATATATATATATATATATATATATATATATATATATATATATATATATATATATATTTATATATATATATATATATATATATAGATATCAACGGAATAAAAACCATATGATCAGAGTGCTCAATACCGAAGTAGAGCGGAATAGTAAGATAAAGACAAACTTGGTTTACTTCATATATTTAATCACTACAAATTTGTTTCGTATGGCAGGCAAAGCCTGCCACACTCATCAGGTGATAGTCGCGTCTGATGGTAGTGCCTAGGGAATTTGATACTATTTACATGCGGTTCTTGACGTCAATGGAAAGCTAAAATTACAAATCATTAAAATAGTTGCTGAGTAAATGTTTCCTTCTATGTCTACAAGTTGATACAAGTTCATTTCTAGAGTTCAGGGAGCTTAGCTTTGGGTGGCAAATGATTAAGTACTTTTCATGTAAACATAAATTACATTTCTTTGTATGACTGGAGTATCCTCTGCATTTCTTGATAATTTTCCATGACACAGCGAAGTCGATCTTCGAGTCCTTTAATTCGACTCCAGTCATACAAAGAAATGTAATTTATGTTTACATGAAAAGTACTTAATCATTTGCCACCCAAAGCTAAGCTCCCTGAACTCTAGAAATGAACTTGTATCAACTTGTAGACATAGAAGGAAACATTTACTCAGCAACTATTTTAATGATTTGTAATTTTAGCTTTCCATTGACGTCAAGAACCGCATGTAAATAGTATCAAATTCCCTAGGCACTACCATCAGACGCGACTATCACCTGATGAGTGTGGCAGGCTTTGCCTGCCATACGAAACAAATTTGTAGTGATTAAATATATGAAGTAAACCAAGTTTGTCTTTATCTTACTATATATATATATATATATATATATATATATATGTGCAAAATACCTCAAAACTTACCACTACAGTCTGTTTCATCCAGAGGAAATCTTCAGGTGGTAGACAAATTTCGAAAATTTGCGAGCTTCTTTTATGCTCAAGGCGGAAAGTGGGCGCGTGGGTGATTGAATAGCATGCATTCATTTCTTTGTTTAGGTTGTTTACCTGAAATCTGCTTTTGTGTTGGCAGGCCGAAACTATTTCCGATCTTTTGTTGAGCAAGCAATTGTTTTTTTCTTTCAAAATACTAATTTTTTCCTCCAAACATAAATTACATCTTTTGGATCCTCCCATGTAAGAAATAGACTTTTTTATTATGGACCATTTTATGGTGAAATCTGTTTTGTTTTGCTTTAAGTGCCAAACGTGTTTAGAAAGTTCCGTCTCGTTCGAATATTTTTTGTGTGTGAAAGATTTGATATGATTCCTGTATCGCTCTTTGAATGTGTTTGAGGATAAAAGAAGCTTGCACATTTTCGAAATTTGTCTACCATATATATATATATATATATATATCAGGTGTCTGATGGTTTAAATTATTTTTTAGGTACAAAGCTATGAAGAAAAAGTTTGAATCACTCTATGGTGTTGCTCCTTTGTTTTATTGCAGAGCCCCAGGAAGAGTAAATATTATCGGTAAACTTCAGTACTGGTATTCACTGTTTTAATTGCTTTCCAGCTTTGAATGATTAAACCTGCATTTAGCATGAGAGCATACTGCGAAATATTCAGAAGCAAGTGAAGAAACCAATTTTTGATAATTAGATAATTACCTGCAAATATATACCGATTGAGTTGATTTGTTTTTGTATGCGTACTTATACCAAGTTAATTTCTTTTATGTCATGCAATAGTACACAACTATCGTACTCGTAAATAAGGTGTGTCAGCCGTGTAATAATTTATGTCGGGAAATGCATAATATATGAGTACGGGAGGGTGTTGCTCTGTAGGAGAAGGTTAAGGTGGCTACATTTACATGGTAAAACAGCTAGCAGTGACCTCCACTGCACTGCTATCTTCTAGATGGAAGATACATCAGGGCAATTTTACGACTTGATAAATATGATTAATGCCAAGAATTAACCTCTCTGCGGACAGAGCCACGTCACACGAGAGAAATTACAGAAATTATGCAAAAGGAGAGAAAATACAAAAGTCTTACTGATTGGGATACCCCCCCCCCCAAAAAAAAAACACACGCACCATACTAACCATTGAAAATCCTGCTATGAGGCACAGACATGTATAAGTTGCCTGAGGTAAACTTTGTTCAAACCTAATCACAGACCCCAGCACAAATAAGAAACAACACGAAGGACACAGTGGCAAGAACATGCATACTGTCACAAGAATGCATGAGACGAGAACATGGACAGTGAACAGCAACCAGGTTGACAGAATACACTATGTATGACTTATAGTAAGCAGAAACAACCAGTGATTAATAAAACCAACCGCCTGAAAACACTCAACAAGCAATCAAAGGGGCGGCAAGCAGCTGGGGTAAACAGATGGCATGCAGCCAAGCATAGTGCAAGGTGCAGGGCAACTCAGCTACCGAGAGAGCATATCTTTTAACTGCCAACTGTACCAGGCAATTATTAGACACATTCTATTTGGCCTAAAATCCCAAGAAATGTCAAAGCTGCATAAATATACATGTAATGATCCCACAGCAGATTTCGTACTTGATGTTAACTATTTTATTGCATAAACACATTTAAAATAAGACAACAAATCAAATTTGTTCTGTTTAATTGCACGACATGAACGTATAACCCTGAGGTCTGTTTGCAAAATTCAAGATGGCGGATTCACTGAGGTTGGCAGGTCTATGAAGTAGAGTCCTAGGCTATATGACCTATCAGCTCACAGGATATTCAGAGTGAGTATAATCCTGAACTCCCAGGTTAATCTCCCCTTGGAAGATCTCAGCAAGATCTTGACAAGAGTTATGATTCTGCCACAATCTTGCTATCATCTTTCTTTTAGCTAATACATTTCGTGGTTTGCAGGGCAGATCTTGTCCAGATCACAAAAATCTTGGAGATCGTTTAATCATGATTATGTAAAGTCTTTCCAAAAATCATCCAACATGTTGTGATTTTACAAAACGAACATTGCGGAAAAAAGTTTGAAAACCTTTGCGAAAAAATTATCGTGCGTGATCTTTTCCTGACCTTGCAAAATCGTACCTAAAAGTTTCAAATTTGTGTTCGCAAATAATGAAACTTTAAATTGAATAGTTTAAAGTTTCATTATGAAAACAATTTTTGGAATTACTTCAAATTTGTGAATTGCATAGGTCATGTACAACTCCACATATGTAGGATAACGCCTTAGACTCCTGCTCTAACGAGTGCCGTTTGGAATTAATGTATTTAAAAGGCACTAGTAGACACACAGGGTTAAGAATGATTTCATTAACCGTAACTCATGTAAATACGTGTTACATTGAACTAATTAATTTGGTACAATTGATGTGTAAAACTCAGCCAGGCTGCGAGTTTTTAAGTTCAGTTCAAATTAAAGCAGCTTAAATTTACTTAATTTGTCTAGTATGCAAATTTATACTTGGTGCAATTTCTAGGAGAACACATTGATTACTGTGGATATGGAGTGTTACCCATGGCGATTGAACAAGATATTGTTATTGCTGTCGCACCAAATCATGAAGGAAAACTTATGTTGTGTAACATGGATACAAAATTTCAGTAAGTATCACCTATATTATGTATTTTCATATGTCCAACAGATGTAAGTATGTATCGCTAACATGCAGCATCTTGAATGACGTCACATTCTCTTGCTCAAATCCCAGTGACAATCTCCACCGCGATCGTCCTGGTCAGTAAACAGATGCGGGTGTAGATTGTAGATAGCTAAATGCAGACACTGTGACAGTTTCTGTCTACTTGCGTGGCTCTTTGACGTAGTTGTTGCGTTAGTTGCTGATGAAACACATATTTTTATATATTTTTAGTAAAAAATAGTTTGTGTAATGTTTTCAAAAGAACGTTTTATTTCGAGTATGCACTGAATCTAGTTTTAAAGAACAAGTTTTAATTTTTTTAGTCGATATGAAGTTGGTAGTGAAAATTACAGAATTGATGGTAAAGAATGGTATCATTACTTTCTCTGTGGTTACAAGGTAACTGTCGTTTTGTTATATACAGTTTGTACAACTGTATTGTAGTATGGGTTCCCAATGATGATGATGACGGTCTCGAATAGCTTTGGCAGAGTGGGAGATAGCGTTTGTTTGATCCACGAGTAACGGTATACATAAACGAAATGAAGGACACTCGAGATTTCTTATGGTGGGTACAGAAAAAGCTATCGAGATTGCGGCATGGATAAAAAATACTGAACATGATACTGTACGGTATTTTTGTACCAGCTTTGAAAACCCCCGTTAATGTGACCCTGTTTTTATAGAGTAGGGGCTAGGGTTTGGGTATAAACAAACCAGCTAAAGTTATTTGGCCTGAGAAGAACAATTGTATATAAAACTAAATATTTATTTTATTACACTCATAATTTTGGTTCTGTACTAGGTGTAAAAGTGATTTTTAAATTTCACTTATCCACCGTTTTAAGCTAAACGCCTTTGATACAACCGGCCCCAGATCGAAATAGAGATCTTTTCTAGTTGTGCTAACTGTATTATAATGAAAGTGGGAATAATAAATAATTAACACCTGTGATTTAAGCGGCGTTAGTAGTATGTGGTAAAGGAAATAATAGTGTTCCGGAAGATGTAGATCTGACAGATATTGTAAGGTCACTCTGGAAGTTAGCTAACAATGAACGCAATCTAAGCCGCTGTCTCCTACTTCGAAATAATCGAAAAGACATCATTATATCTGACAAATATGAATGATGCCGAGTAATAACCTCTTCAACGCCACTCCTCATCCAGCCCAGGTAAAGAAGGTGATTCGAGCCACGATTCCGCTCTATGTACAGGCCTAAAAAGCGCAAAATTCCGGCCGCTCTTATGGCCTTATTATCAACGAAATCTTAACTAGAAAACCGCGCGCAAATAAAATAAATTATGCGTTTTGTTCCGTTACACAAACAATTGTCTTTTTCTGATCTAACTTTGCACCTAATCAAGATGAACCCCCCCCCCAAACCGTGATTTTCTGCCGAATTCTATTGGACAAACCCCCCCCCCCGCGAAATTGCCATATAGTTGTATAATATGCATATAAGTGAGCCCACAGCAGATGCTAACTCTTCCCTCATCATGCGTATATTTGGGTTTCTACTCTAGCTCGTCTCTCCATCGTGCTATTTAGTTTGTAGGGATTGACAGCGTATTGTGGGAGCACATGAGTTAGAGGATGCACTTTGCATCAATTCTTTTAGAAATATAAAAAATAAAAGGCTCGTTATTTCTCTGGGTGTATATGCTGTATGTGACTAGTTTTTCAAATCTCTGGTGAGAGCTTTGAAATTCGTCTTCTCTTTTATATAGGGAATTGTTGAGCACCTTGTTATAAAACATCCGATTGGAATGAATATACTAGTTGACGGAAATGTGCCAAAGGTAACATAATTATATAATTTTGGAAAATTGCGATGTAGGTATTATGCTACTGTAAGTATGTACCGGATGATCACAACTACATGTTTTCAAGATTAAACAATGTGCTTGGTGGGCAAAAAAAGTACTCCTATTTGATTTCATACAAGAGAGAAACTGTAAGATAGTTATTACAGCCAACTTAATTACAACTTTTCTAGGAGGCGGCTAGCTTACATTTTGATATATTATAAGCCCTATGTTGTGTCCGATATCGTTCAGTTTCGTAGTGTATTACTAAGAACTGGAATATTTCCACGAGAACGAAAACCTTAAACGCTGAGCTCAAATCCGAAGATGTCCTTCTCCCTAGACCTGCAGTTTTTTCCCATACTGCTATTTTATTTACACTAACTTCACGACATTTTTTTATTGTTCAATGACACGAATGAAAGAAGACGCATGATTGTGTTACTCAAAAGGAACAATTTCTATTAACCAGTAGTCAAGTAGAACAATTTCTATTAAACTTTCCATAAGATATGTATTTCTATCTTAATTTTCTATGTGTGAATAATTTATTTTGTCACCCGGTAGAAAAGTTTGGCTTGGTGAGCTTGAGCGGAATATCGAGAATTATTGGCGTTATCTGCCGAAGCCGCAGGCTGAGGTCTCGCTAACCGAGGCCTCGATAATTCTCGATATTCCGCGAAAAGCGAATTCCATAATTATTTTATTATTCACACAAAAAGTTTTGTAATCCAAGAAAACCAAAGTGGCCACACAAATTCAATACCTCTGACAAGCTTGAGCTCCACACATTTTGCACTAAAACTTTGTTGGCTTTATGAAATGCAGGGTCATTTATTAGTGTCTATGCCTCGGGTTAAAAGAAAATGTCTGTTTAAACTGAAACAAATACTATTCAGGCTGTTTTTGCTGTTGGCCGAGCCATCTTCTTTTCGAGCTTCGATGTAAAACATTTTAAAAACCTCGGCTAATCTGTTCTTTTTACCGGGCTGGTGCATGTTTTTTTCGTGCAAACACTTCGTGAAGATGTTCAATGCAACCTTCGTGGCCGTTTTAGTGCTTTCCGCACCTTGCCAACGAGAAGTTTCTGTAATTCGTTGTTAGTGACTGTGGCAAACCGCGACGCGGTCCCCATTTCTCGCTCAAAAATGTTCCCGTTGTTATTGGCGTTGTTGAGAATTGCCTCCTGATTAATTCCCAACCACAATTTTTGTATAATATTTATTCAAAAAACGTTACGCCTTTACAATATTAAGTTTCACAAACACAATCACAGATGGAAAAAACTACATGTCAACATGCAAAAAACGGTATATTCCGAAACGTTCCGATCTGTTTCCACGCGCGGAACACGCGTGAGTAAAACAAACTAATTGTTCTCGAATGAGTTATTAACAGTTTCCGACACCCTCCCCCCATATACCTTGTCAAGATATATGTTCCTAAGGAAACTAACTCAATGTTAACATTAACAAATTAACAATTGTTCAGTTCATTGTCTCAATGTCCACGTTACACTTGTTCTTCACTTTCGATTTCGGTAACTTCCTGGATTCTGGAACGTGCTGCCACCGCTGCATTCCGGACCGGTCGGAAAACAGGAGCTAGGGGGTCAAGGGTTTGCTGGTTTGAACTCTGATCGCACGATAACTCCAGAGGATATAGGTGATTGACTGCTCTCTCCAAGTGTCCATTTGCCGTTTTCACCTTTGCAGCGCGGATGATACCATCTCTTCCTGGAAAAAGCTCTTCTACTATCCCAATGTTCATTTCCCTCGGTTTCGTTCATCTGAAGCAATGATTACAACTTCACCTACTGAGAGCGTTGACGGCTTCCCATGGTGTTTCAGGTTGTGCTTCTCTCGTAAAGCGCGTAGATACTCAGTACTCCATCTCTTCCACATGATCTTTGCACTTCTTGAGATATCTCGCTCGTTTTCTGAGGTCTCGATTTTCTTCATTATGAGATTCCAACTCAGGTAATACGGTAGTACCAACGAACTGTAAGCTGTTTGGCGTAAGTGTGGGTAGCTCTGTGTCGTCTTCTTGATATCCAAGTGGGCGATTGTTCAAAGTTACTTCGATATCTAACAATACGTCTTGCAATTCGTCCCAACTCAAACAACTGTTCCCAATGGATTTGTAAAGGGCGCGTTTTACTAATCCTACGAGTCGTTCAAATTGCCCGCCCCACCAAGGGGCGCGGCTCAAGTTAAATTGCCAGTGAATCTTCTCGTTGGCCAAATGGTTTTGGAATTGCTCGTCAAACTGTACTTTCGCTAACCAAGCTGCTGCAGCTGCGAACGTCCCCGCGTTGTCCGAATAAATCTTGTTCGGTCTTCCTTTCCTTGCAATGAGGCGTTTGAGTGTTCGCAGAAATTCACTGGTCTCCATCGTTTTCGTCAGTTCCAAGTAGATTGCTCGGCATAGGCTACACGCGAATAACGTAACATACGCTTTTCCTTGTGTTTTCTTTGACACTCGATATTTTATAGGACCGGCAAAGCCTACCCCAACGACTTGGAACGGTCTGTTACCCTCGGTACGATCTCGCGGAAGATTTCCCACTGGTGGTCTTGCGACAGGTTTGGCTTGGAATCTTCGACACTTGAAACATTCCTTTATGACTTTCTTTACCAATTGTCTTAGTCTAGGCACCCAATATCGCTCTCTGACCTTTGTCATAGTTAAGCCCACTCCCCCCTGCAAGGTGCGCTCGTGAGCCTCGTGAACAATGCGTTTGGTGTAGGGATGGACGTCAGGTAAGTATATCGGGTGTTTGCCTTGTATTCTACCTTTGCAATACATGACTCCATCTTCATCGTTGGTCTCAACATTGAGGCGTAACTTGTCTTCATATATTTGGTCATTCTGGTATGACTGTGCTCCCTGTATCCAAAACGTATGCTGGTCGTTGAGCTCTTCGGTTATTAGTGGTCCTTTGTGGCGGTTCTCTTTCTCTGCTCTGCAGTTGAACACGAACCGACGTATCCACGCGATGACTCTGATAGCTTTCATCAAAGGGAATTTCTCGAGAAGTTCGTCGAACTTATCTTTCGAATCCACGGCGGCGCTGAATATTTCTTTCACTGCTTTTGCTTCACACTCACTTTCGGGCGTCGGTGCAGTAACGATGTCTGGAGGCCATTGTTCTGGATCCACCAGCCAGTCTGGGCCGTTCCACCAACGTTGATTACCGGAAACTCTGCCTGCCCGGCTTCCCAAATCTGCCGGATTATCATGTGTAGGTACATGGCGCCATGTGATTTCGGGATGCTCGTGAATCTTCCTTACCCGATTGGCTACAAATTGTTTGTACTCTCCAGCGCCTCGTAACCACTGCAGGGCAACTGTACTGTCCAGCCATCCAAATACGGATATCACTGGAATATCATTAATGGTCTTTTTCACGTTGGAAACCAGGTTTGTGGCCATGTGCGCCGAAACAAGTTCTAAACGAGGTATAGTCAAATCCTGTTTAGCCAACCGTGCTTTAGCAGTGACCAAGCCGACGTTAACGCCAGACGCTTGTTTAGTAATGGCATACACTGCAGCAGCTACTCCCTTTTTACTAGCGTCACCGAATGCATGGAGCTCGATCTCATCTACACTTTCTCTATGAACTGTTACGGATCTCTGGACAGTCACTTTCTCTGGGAGTGCCTTTGCCCATTGTAGGTATTCAGTAGACAGCGGTGCTGGTATCTTCGCATCCCATGGTACCTTCTGTTTACAGGCTTCGCGGTAAATGTGCTTTCCTTTAACGGTGACGGGTGACACCAACCCCAGTGGGTCATATATTTTTGCAAAGTTTCGCAAGAGTTCTCTCTTTGTTACAAACGTTGCCATTTTTTGAATTACGACGCTACTTTCATTCGCTTGCTTGTCCCAACTTAACCCGAGTAGGCTTGTTTGAGATTGGTTGAATTTGCTTAACTGCGACTTTGCAAAGGTTTGTTGAGCTTGGGGTTCCACTTGATTACTGTCCCACTCCGGTTTTACTTCCTTCTGTTCACACTCTGGTTTTGGTTGGTCATCTGCCAGGCTTGGTTCATTTGAGTGCCATTTATGCAAGGTGAATGTTGCATCGTCAAATATTTTGATGGCAGTCTTCTTTAGCTCCATTGCACTGGCGACAGTTGGCTTTCCACTTATAAGATCGTCTACATAGAGACTTCGTCGGATCTCTGCCACTTTTTCTGGTTCTCTCAGTTCCCAGCTTTCCAGGTGATGGTCCACGACTGCTGCAAGAAGAAAGGGCGCGCAGGTTAAGCCGAAAAGTGCTCTTGTAAATCTGAGTACTTCTAGTTGCGAATGCTCGGTTGATTTCCAGTGGAATCTCAAAGAATCCCTTTCCTCTTTCTTGATTCTAATTTGTAAAAAGGCTTGTCTCAAGTCCCCAGATAATGCTACTGGATGGAATCGCATTCGAGTCAAAACGTTCCATACCTTGTTCTGGAGGGAAGGTCCAGCATACAGACAATCATTCAGGCTAGGCGATTGTGGGTTTTCTTTAGCCGATCCATCATAAACAACGCGAAGCTTTGTTGACTCTGCTCCAGTACGTACGACAGGTTTGTGGGGAAGGTAAAACTCTTTTGATACAGGGGGTTTACAGGCTGGTTCCACTATTCCCTCTTCCTTTTGTTGCTCGATCACTTTGTTGTATTCACGAGTGACTTCCATTTTATTTAATCGGTGGTGTAAACGGTCGAGTCGGCGTAAGCTCCCTTGCTTGTTGCTGGGCAATGGTGGGTGGGACTTCTTCCACAACAACCCTGTTTCATACCAGCCGTTTGGATGACGTACAAGTTGTTCACGAAACTCAGCATGCACTGCTTCTTGATCATGTACAGCTTTATCTTCCAGGCCAAGTACGTCCAGTCGACACAGTTCCTCGTAGTCAGTATAGCTTGTCTGGGTTAACAACGTCTTCGAATGATCCAACTCCTTTCCTGGAGACATTAGCGTCCACCCAAATTTAGTTTTCTCTGCTACAGGTTCTCCCAATTCACCTACACGTGCAGGTTCCGCCGTCTTTATTGCTGCATAATCACTAGCCCCAAGGATCAGGTGGACAGGTAGAAAGGGTTTAGGGTCATTGTCCACAATGGTTACTCCCTCTAAATGCTTAAATGACTTGATGATATCTGGATAATGTGGATTGTCAACCATAAACAGTTTCCCTCGCTCCACTCTTGTGACTTCGACTTCCAATCTCTCTTTTCCATCGACAGATTCAACAGTGATTTTGGACAAACACACTTCACGAGTTGAAGAACCTAGCATCATCTCAATCTTTCGCACTTCCTTTGATTGTGACCGTTTTGGAAGTCGATCTAGCAGGGCTGCCGAAGCGTAGGCGCTTCCAGCCCCCGTATCCAGCAGGGCACGACACTCAATTCCCTCTACGTTGACGTTTACGATTGGATACACCACGGGTTTGCTTCCCTGTTCAGTAGCTAACAGCTTCTCTTTCATCCTGCAAATTGAGGTATGGTGTCTTTGTTTACACCGTTGACAACCGGAAGTGCTTTTACATTCAGAAGCTCGATGTCGTGCTCCCGTACAGTTAAAGCATGGCCGTTTGGTTGCTAGCATTTTCTTTCTTTCGTTAACATCTGCAACACGTGTACATTCGCGAGACTTGTGACTCACATCATCACAATACACACATCCCTGTTTCTTTGCACCAGTGTTAAGAATTTTCTCTGATCTATCCCTACGTTTCCTGTCTTTACTACTCTCCTCGCTACAAGGATTAATGTCTCTCCACAATTTCAATGCTGTAACTAGCTGTGCCAGGCCCCAATCTTGCCAACCTTCTTCTCCTCTCACCAGATCACTCTTTATACCAGGTAGTTTATCTAAGACACTCCTTGTCATTCCATTGACACGCTCTAATTTTCCTAGAGTCTCTAACGACTGTACGTTATATAGCAAAGTTTTGTAAAATTTATCTACCTCATTTGGGTTGGTATCCTTGACAACTGGTAACTCCAAGATATTCTGCACATATGAATTAACAATTTCACTTGTTTTGCCATATTCGCTTTCCAAAATTCCTTGCGCTCGGCTGTAACCTTCCGTGGTTAGGGGTAGTCCGTCAATTCCTGCTCGAATTTTTGGTTCTACGAGCTCTTTCAAATATGCGAACTTTGTTACCGGAGAAAGATCAGTACTATCAATTTCCGCCACGAATTTATTCCAAAAGGGCAGCCAATTCTCGTATTTGCCATCAAATTTGGTTATAGAAAGCTTAGGTAACTTGGTTGAAACAGCTTTTGCTTGACTTTTACGACTTGCTTCCAATGCCTTTTGAAATCTCAGCTGTTGCTCGAATAGCTCGTGCTCTTGACGTAATTTTTGTTCGTGCTTTTCTTCCTGAAGCATGAGCTCTTCTTTGACGCCTTCTGCTTTCTGAAACGCTTGCGTTTTTCGCACAATTCCGTCTGTAATTCCTCGTAATTCTAAAACCTTTTTATCAGCAGCCTTCAGCTTTTGCTCGATGCCACTCACCCACTCTGTCACTTGCTCTTCTGATTCCTCTTTTACAATTTTTTCTTCCTCGATACTGTCCTTTAACGTATGACACGCATTGATCTTTGTTACTATCGACTGTTCATGTCTTGATATCGCTTCGCTACTGTTCGTTTTTACCAATTCGTCACTTCTTTTCACGGCAAAGTCTAGTGCCCGTAATTTCGCAGTTAGTTCCTTCACTTTTTCTTCCATATTCCCGAGAGATAGCTAGAATAATCACCACTTTTTAATCGCTTTTAAGACAGGGTTTTGTTTTCCCGCCAATACGGCGTAACGTCGTTTCTTCAAAATTTGCAAAGGTTCTTGCTCTTGTGCGAGCGTAAATCACAGATCCCGTCCGTAGAGGTGCCACGTGTTGAGAATTGCCTCCTGATTAATTCCCAACCACAATTTTTGTGTAATATTTATTCAAAAAACGTTACGCCTTTACAATATTAAGTTTCACAAACACAATCACAGATGGAAAAAACTACATGTCAACATGCAAAAAACGGTATATTCCGAAACGTTCCGATCTGTTTCCACGCGCGGAACACGCGTGAGTAAAACAAACTAATTGTTCTCGAATGAGTTATTAACAGTTTCCGACAGCGTCAGCACATTATTTGCAAATGTGACGTTATAATTGCAGGACAGTCAAAATGATTTGCAAAAGTGACGTCAGAATTACAAACAGCAAGTACTCTCTGTAGTTCGTTAGCCAATCAAAATAGTGAATACATATAGTGAATAATAATAACTCTTGTAAGTGATGTGATTGGTTTCTTTGATTTATTTCTTTGCCAGAATGCAGGTTTATCGAGTTCATCCGCGTTTGTTTGTTGCTCTGGTTTAGCAACGATGCATGCCAATGCCGGAACACTTAGCAAGGTAATAACGTCTACGTTACGAAAGGTTGACTTAATGATCAATGCTTGGCTATCCTATATTCTTCGCTGCCAATCAAAAGCACCCAGATTAAACACGTCAATGATTAAATTGAGTTGATAAAATACGCCATTAATTTTTAAGGATAAATGAATACACATTAGCAGCAGTTTACAGATTCCAAGCTACACTTTATTCTATATCAAACTTTTAAAATAAATTGTTTTAGCAATGTATATGTACAATCCACTGAAAATTTGATGTTGTCACCTGTAAATATTTGATGTTCATGCGCTGTTTGTATTCAACGACATTGCATTGCTTCGTTACTCTTCAAACCGTCTTTGTTTTTGCTTGATTTGGCTAACAGTGAGTCTATCTTTTTGTTTTATTTGGCAAAAAGCCTTGTGGTATGGTCTTAAATGACATAGTTTGGCAGAATAAATGAAGACGTTGACCTCGTGGTATAGCAGGTCAACTAGATGACAACATTTAATTAGCTTTACAATTAAAGAAAGGTTAAAATTATTTGTCCAACGGGTGCTAGACAGCAGTGTAGTGTATTACAACACAAATAAAAGAGTTTTAAAAATATTGTTAATTTCAGGTTGAGATTGCTGAGGTTTGTACAAAGTGCGAACGGTACATTGGTACAGAAGGTGGCGGGTACGTCGTGTAACACGTGTGTAAATAATCAATTTGATAGCGATCTCATATACCCAAAAAATTATGCACTTGGAATTATTGTCAGGTTCTGGCTGAACTGATTATTGAACTGTTACCATTTCCTACACCCGTGCTCAGCAGATTTGGACCTATCCCGAATATGAACCCCCTCCAGTTTAGTCCGAATTCGATAGCTGATTTTGACTCAAATTGGAAAATACAATGAACAATCTGTTATAATTTTAAGAATGTATACACATTTGTCTGTGCGCATGCCAGCCTCGCGACGAGTGTTTTTACGACGCTTAGGCTGCATACTAGCTAGCCAGGTATGCTTGGTCCGCATGTAAATGTTCTATATTCTGACGTCCGAACTAGAACTAGTACCTCTACATTAAAATTATGGTAAACTATTTGCAATTGATTGTGCGTAGGAATGACTGGGCTTCACTTTAATTGACACGAATTGACATGCTTATGCCACTGGAATTTGCTTAATGACGAAAACTAGTTATTTAGATTCTAATTTAGGATCAAATGGAATGCACAACTTTGTTTTGGACATGTTTAGGAAAAAATAATTTGAAATGTATTCTCGTTTTTTGTTTTTATTTGAGCAGCTAATTGTCATATATAGCGATTCTAAGGTTTGGTACTACTTGTGAACGCTTTCTTCTTGCGCATTCCAAAATCATAGATTGAAATAATTGAAGCCATGTTGCAGAGAAAATTATCAATCATGTAATTGACAGAATTATTTTATTTTAAACTCTCCGAACACGTTTTTAAATAAATCAGCTATCAGTTGAGATATATGATTATTTAAAACGCTTTAATGCATTTCTCAAAATATAATACGATACGATCAAATACGTGCCCGGTGGGTTTAAATCTGGACAGGAATCCGAATCAACTGAAGATTTCTCCCCAGAGATGCCTTTGCTGTGCAGCATCAACGATTGGCTCGAATAACGCACTTGTATAATATGTAATATCGGTTTTATTTTTCTAGAGTTTTACGCCGTTGAGCATCAGGGTTTACGCTGTTTACTAACAATTGATTTGTAGTGATAGCCAGCCATTTAACTGCTTTAATGATGTTTCAGGATGGACCAAGCTTGCTCTTTTCTGGCAGGATTTGGGACGGTGTGTGCCCGTAGTGTTTTGCAGTGTTTTCTAAATAAAACATGGTAGAACCTTCAATATGTTAGGAACGTCCATGAGTGTGCCGTATAACGACAACTTGTCTTATTTTCTAGGCAAAACACATTGAATTTGATCCTCTGCGTTATACAAACATCACCATTCCTGATGGTGTTGTATTCGTAATTGCAAATAGTCTGGTAGGTGTTCTTTTGAAATATTATCTCTGTTTAGTAGAATCATACTAGTATACTAATGCAAATGCTGTAATTTCATTGGTTACTCTACTCGCTATCTATTCCTCGATAGATAGCGAGTAGCGAAACAGTCACCTTCCTATAGAGATTTCTTTTAGAAAAATTGCCTAAAAATCAAATTTTTTGTTGAGTATTCCATGTTTGACCTCTTATTCTACTAAAACAATTAGATTACTCGCTCTCGATTTCCATGCGGTGATAGTTGATTCGGGCTTCACCCTCATCAACTATCACCGCATAGAAATCTCGAGCTCGTAATCTAATTGTTAATTAGAGGCGATATTCCGAGGCTATTTATAAGCTGACAAACACCTGGCGGTATATGTCATTGCTATTGGTGCTTTGTTATAAATTTGATTATTTTTCAGCTATAAGCAGTAACTCTAGAACCTTACAACGTATGACAGAACTTATCACAGTCGGAGCTTTTTGTGTCTTAAGCAATGATTGCCACTATAAGCTCTTTGGCTTTGTCTTAAATTTGCGAGATTGTAGTTTTTCACTAGCTGAATGCATCTGCTTTGTGTAGGTGGAGATGAACAAATCTAAAACTGCTGGAACACATTTTAATGTTCGTGTCGTCGAATGTCGCACAGCAGCACAGGTAAAACACTTTTTATCCTTGACTGGGTTTTTTGGCTGGTAGGTACAACTTTATCAGACATTTTATATAAGAAATTTGTGGAACACCATGTAATTAAATTGATTTTATTGAAAATATCTAAGCTTTCGGCCCATTTGACTCAGGCCATCATCAGAGATAAATTACAACGGTTAAAACACACGCAAGATATATGTACACGTCAATTAATTACGTGTAATTAATTAATTATTAATTGACGTGTACATATATCTTGCGTGTGTTTTAGCTGTTGTAATTTATCTCTGATGATGGCCTGAGTCAAACAGTGGCGGATCCAGCGTAGGTCAGAATAAATTATAGCAGCCCAATTTTAAATTCGAAACAACTTTATAACAATATCATAGGTTATGAATTTCAAAAGAAGAAAACCTAACCAATGAAATTGCTTTGAAGGTATTTTAAAATGTAAATATATCCAAGAATGAGCTGTAGTAATATATTTTGACCTACGCTAGATCCGCCACTGGAGTCAAATGGGCCGAAAGCTCAGATGTTTTCAATAAAATCAATTCAATTAGCTACATGGTGTTCCACAAATTTCTTATATAAAATAATATAATTCACCATGCAAAGTCTGAAATTACATTTATCAGACATGTTATGCATAATTAGGTATTGACCTAAAGTTAACATTAGTGTCGAGTAGACGTTTTTCAGTCATGCAGTTCTTCTTGACTATTTTAAAGCATTCAGTATGTCCAATCATTTGATCTCATTTTCTTATAAACTAGCTAGCTACTTTAATTAGCCTTATATCCCAACTTTAACTTGATTGGAACCAAAAGTAGGGCAACATAATGTACGTGCACTTGTCAGAAATATTAATTTTGGTTACTGCTTTTCCCAAAGTGCATATTTGTAACTGATTGAAATAAAGTCAGCCTGCCGTTGGTACCACATATACTGCTTGTAGTTAGGCGGCCGAAGATTGATTACGGAGATAAGATCACCTCACTTTGTTTCAACAAGATTTCAACAAGATGAAAATTTGGATGTGTATACCGTTTCGATATTCCACTTTGGCTTTCGCTTCTAAGTCTGATGTTTTGTTGACATTTTCAGGCAGCACGAATCATTCTGCATGCAGTGTATTGTCTTTTCTACTGTTAGGTCTTAGCCAAGAGTAAAGGTATTGATTGGAGGTCTGTGAGGAAACTTGCTCAAGTTCAAGAAAAGTTAAACGTCACCTTGGAAAAAATGTGAGAATGCGTTTTCTTTGAATCGTATTGGCAGTTCTGTAACCAATCGTCTCTTTTATTTGACATTAAAAATACATCCCTAAAGAAAAATGTGGGAGTGTTTGGCAACAATATGGTACAATTTTAAAAGTATTCGCTTGGAATTATAGGAGTTACTAAGTATTTAATAAAATGTGAAACTAGTCGATGTCTGGAAATAGAATCGAGTATCTTATCTATTGTTTTGTGTAACTATTCTCTGTAAGTTTGAACTCGAACTACCCTGAAACATAATAGTCATCCCATCAGTCACTTACAAATAAATCACAGCTGGTGGCAACACCTGTTGTAGATATTTTTGATATACTTTCCTAAATTATAATAGAATTAGTGTAGAAAAGTACATGAAAGAGCGTAAACTTACTTGAACAGTAGTAAAAATTGGTGATCAACCCTTTATTGAGTTTTGGAACTCAGTCTTCTTCCATATAGGTCCTGTATCATACAGTCGGTATATTTTGTAATCAGTAAAATATACGTTACTTTATTTAAAATGTTACAGGTTGGAATTCGTAGAAGAAGTCCTGCACAATGAACCTTATACAAGGGAAGAGATTTGCAAGATTCTTGAAATCAATGTAAGTACGTGTATGCATGTACAGTATGTAGAAATATGTATGGACAATATTTCTATTCAAGCGAGTTTAAACAGTGATATTTAAATCAAAGGAAGCGTAATATAAGTATATATTGTACACACAACGTACCATTTTGCATGGCGTCATATAAGGAAAATCATGCAAAACGTGGCGGGTACACGCACAAACGACACCACGCCACGTTTTGTTTCCTTTTGAGTACCACCATAGATATTAGAAAAAGGGATGGTTGGCAGCTCTTTTGTTATCTATATTTTATCTTCAGTTGAGCACAACGGAAGCAAACATTGCCCAACTTGTATGGTAATTATGCTCATGAACTCAATTTCGTTTATGCGCATAATTACCATAGCGAGTTGTGCAATGTTTGTTCCCGTTTTATTCAAAATAACTTAACCGAATATCGTGTATAGTATTGAATAGCGTTTTCAATCCATTCCCCTTTCTAATATCTATGGTACCACTCGTAGATAAATACGAAATTCTGTACCTGCCAAGGCGCATTAGTTGACTGACACTATCAGAGGTCCAGGTGCTAAACATCACATTAGTCAAATCAATTGTGTTTGTAAAAATTATACAGTTTACAAATTTTGCGAAAATAATCGATGACGCTTAAATCACAACTTGCACATCTATAGGATGAGTGTAACTCACGTAATACGTTGTATGTTCAGAATAGCTAGGATTGTGATTTGCTACCAGAGAAGAAGTAAGGTAACTTAACATTCGACTTTTAACAAAACAACTGGACGTGTTGTACAGGGTGTATAAGAAAAAAAGATAATCAGATTTTGGAGTGCTCTGACGCGTTCATTATTTGATCTACAAAAATCATTCTTTCACAGTTGCAATGACCAGGCTTTTAGCTTTCGATTGTCGCCATTTTTCTGAAATTTGAAGAAAAATTGTGCAAATACGAATCAAATGAAAATAACCGATCAAAATCGCATATTTTCACCACTGAGCATTATCAAGACAGCGATCTGCAGTGTTGTAACCAGCCCGACAATTTAGTTCCGCTGTAAAAATTTCAAATCATAATTATTCAATTCGTTAAAAATTGTTGTTTTCACAGTCAATGAACACGAAAATATTTGCATAGTGGGACTAAATCGTCGGGCTGGCTACGCTACTGCTGATCTGTCACTAGTAACAATTAAAGTCTCCAATGAGTGCATTAATTTTACTAAAATTTGTCGATAAAATTTCAACAGATTTTAATTGATCCCAGACGGTGAAAAGATGCGATTTCAACTGGGAATTTTTGTCTCTGCTCAGTTTTTTTTTCAAATTTTTAAAAAGGGTGACACTCAAAAGCTAATACCCTGCTCTTTCGAACTGTGGAAGAATTATTTCTGCATGTTAAATATTGAACGCGCTACAGCACTCCGACGTACCAATACCCAGTTCGATACACCGTGTATAACCACGGTCCTTAGGACCAATTCGGCTCGTCTATTGTTGTGTCTTATTTAGATCTATTTACCTTTTATTTGACCTGGACAACGCTTGAATGCATTGACCAGCATTGGTCAATATCTTGCTCGTAAGTACTTAATAAATACAAATCCCTGATAAAATGTAAATTTTTAGCGTGAATTTTGTAAGTATCTACTTTTGAAACCGCCATATTTATTGGCATTAGAACCGAAGGTTTTTATCGGCGCGCAATGAATAATAATGACAGTCATGAATAATGAGAGATTAGGATCATCTGCCCCTTAAGCCAATCAGCTGTCCGACTTCTGTATCACGTGAACAAAATGTTTCGTTGCTAGCTTGAGGAATGTTATGACGTAACCGAAGACTGATTTTCGGGTGTAACTGATAAAATATTCTGGGGACAGGTTTGTGCCATATATGGAAGTTGGGGACAGGTTTCTGGCATATATGGTAGTGTCGTTTCCTCTCGTCTCGAACGATGTGATAATCAGATGATGCTACCCCCTCATTATTCATAATTGTCACATTATATGTTATTCATTCCGCGCCGTTCGAAATCTTGCGTTCTAATGTAAATAAATTTCAAAAGTAGTTATTTACAAAATTCACGCAAGACATTTACATATTTTTGGAATAGAGGCAATTTTGAGGGATGTATTTTTTAAGTACTTACAAGCAAGATATTGAACAATTCTGATCAGTGCATTCAGGCCATATACAAGGTAAATAGATTTAAATTAAACACCACAATAGACGAAGCGAATTGGTCCTAAAGCCCGGTGTATACTATAATCGTATGATCTCCAAAATGAGTTAGCTACCATCATGTTTTCTGAAATCAAGTACATAGTGCGATTGGTAGTAGTTTTAAAATCGAATTCAAAGTATTCCGAGCACTTTTAATAAGTTAGCTAAAAGATGGCTTCCTATAGTAAGTTGATTGCTCATGTGCAGGAAAAATGATTTAGCATAATTAAACTGTTAACTGAAAGAACTTTTTGTTCTTGATCGTTGTTGACTATGTTATTTTGAAATTATACAATTAAATTTTCTCATTTTTTCCACATATTGTAAATGTTTCACAGCTCGCAAACTATTCTAATTTCACAGCTCAGAATACAAGACATTAGTTGAACTAAACTGCAATCTAATATAAATACGATAAAAGTAAAAAGTATATTGGCAAGGAGAAAAAATCTTCAGAACTTGTCTTTATATTTTGAATGTTCATTCATTAGTTCATTGATAAAAACCATCATTATGCAGGAAATTTTGCTCCATGTGCACTGTAACAATTATGTAACAGAACTTGTAATTAGCCTTTCAGTTGATCTATACAGTGTGTTCCAAGTTGAAGTCAAGCGCCAGTACTGAGAATCGAGCGTTCGAATTTAAATGCTTTGACTCCCTACTACGTTTGTATTTATTTGCTGTTAATTCAATAAACGTTGTCCTTCCAAAGGCGTACACTGTAAACTATGAGCGCGCAAGAGATGATAGATTATTGCTTAATTTCACCTCTTTATAACAGCATCGAGAGTAAATGGAAAACTTACCCCGGCAAATTTACTTGCTACAAAGGTAATTCTCAGGCAACGAGGGCCTAAATAAACCATAATCAAGCAACCTTTGCGCGCTCATAGTTCACAGTTTACGCTTTTGGAAAGATAACCTAATTAAGTTAACCAGACAATCAGTTGATAAAACATCATTCACAGAACTGGCATAAGTCATTTGAAGCGACCAGAAATGATCCTTTCATAAACAAAAGCACATTCTAACTTTCTCGGGGCCTTTAATATGGAGGTTGTTGATTTTAACGGAATTGAGCCGATAAATTTTATAAATATTTTCTTTGTGTACTTTGCTGAAAGATATTAAATTAATTTTTTGAACAAAAAACTTTTTGTGTCTTTACACTTTAAATTAGTCACAGCTTTTCCAGAACCTTGACAGTGTATGTACTGTACGTTATACGATTTATACTGTGTTCATTAAAATAGTAAAATTCTAAATCTTCTTTAGGACGATGAATTAATCAAGCAATGTTTAAGTGAATCAACAACGCATGTTGGTAGTTTCAAATTGCACGACAGAGCTAAGCATGTTTACAGCGAAGCAAAACGAGTTTTAGGATTTCGTGAAGTTTGTGAGAGAAGACCAGGCAATGCTATTGTGGTAAGGATTGTCAAATTTTATTAGTATGGTAAGATGCTAGTATGGTCAGATTTCATTCAGCGTTTTTATTGGTCGGGAACTGTGTGTTATTATAGCACACACGCACTGTTGACGTCATCTGATGGCGTGAGTACTTAAGTAAAATGGTTTTTTGGGGAGTGGGGGGTATTGTATAAAACAAATAGATTTAATTTTTTGTGCTTCTCTATTGTAATAGATCACAAAAGAAATCATAGTGTGCGATCAAAAAGTCACCGTACTCGACACCCCAGTTTTTAGTTCTTCGCACGCCATGACGTTTGTGATCTATTATAGTACAAACGCCCTCAAAACTGAAATCTATTAAGTAATCGACTTCTTCATGTTCCTACATGCAAATTGTTTGAGTCCTGAAAGTCCCGAGTTCCGTTTAGAATCCCAAAACTAAAAGGCAAAAAAATGGGGTAAAGAATATAATTTCGTGGACCATTGGTCTTTTCAAAGTTGGTCTTTTCAGTTTTCGTAAATTCCTCCGATATCACAAGGAGTGTTGATCATTGTTGCACGACATTTTTTGTTATTCTACCTGTACAAGTGAAAAGTCGTGACCAACAAGGAAACGGTCGATCGATTATTCGATGGAATATTCGCTGATCTTAAAAAGGCCTACGTGTACTCGTATATTTTCTTAAATATCTCTGGTGCGACGCAGCGATGTTTTATCGAGCCCCGTCTACGAGGTGCCGGATTCGCGTGGTCACGACATGAAGTTATGTCAGTTTGCGGGATTAATTACTCTTATCACTTCTATGATTATTTCATTACGTAGACAAAATCGGCTAACGTTTGTTATTCGTACTGTTGCTACCCAGTTTCCAACTTTGGATATTTGGATATCATTGTTCTGGTTTGCAGAAGAGTACAATAGAGCAAAAGTAACCAGGGATGCGAATGATGAATATAAGTTATTCACGTATGTCTATGTTTTCCGTTACGCTACTGCAAGCTAATATAAGTAACTAGGCATGTGAGTGATCTTAAAATGTGAATTGGGTATAAACAAACATTAGCCGATTTTGTCTATTCTGTAATGTTATCATAAACTTAAGAGCCACTCTTGTCTTGAAACTATTCAGTTTGCTGTCGTTACATTGCGGAGGTGTTACCGTGTAAACGGGGTCTAAGATTAAAAAATCTGATGATTTTCAACATTTTAAATAACAAGAGTGCATGGCGCCTTTTGTTTTCCCTATCATTAGTTGCACTGTGTATTTTTAGTGTTTAGGAAGCTTGATGAATGAAAGTCACGACAGCTGCAGTTCTCAGTACGAGTGCAGTTGTGATGAACTGGACGAGCTGGTCAAATGTTGCAGGTATTTTGAATAGTTACTGTAGAAAACTAGAAATGCATGCATGCAAAACCCCTCGCCCTAATCATAGACAATCCAGAAGACACACTTCTGGATTGTCTTCTGGATTGTCTATGCCCTAATATATCAAAGATGCAACTATATTTTCGGAACATGAAGTATGCTCAAGATTGTTGTCATAGCAACACGCCGGCACAGCAGTTTTTAATAATGCGTTCTATATTTTTTAAATAACTGTGTGTGAATATAAGGAAAGAATTACCAGTTTTAATGACAAAATACTTAATTTTTTAAATGTCTGTGGTCCGTATGTCGTCATGCGTAGTGTGAACTTTGATACAGTATGAAATACCATTTACGCTACATTATTAAAACGTTTTGATGAATATTTATAAACTATTAAATCTTTGTTTTGCAATAAAAAGTATTTCAAGCCATGTATTTTTTATTAAAAGCCTACGGTCGTATTTTTCACCTGCAAACTATTTTCTCACAATAAAACTACAGTCTTACTTTTACAAAACAAAGAAACGTAAAGAATGTGGAATCATTACGGCTACTGAATAGTCTAAATATGGCTACCTTTTAGGCCTTTGGAATTAAGGTTGCTGTTTACCGTCACCCGCCCACGTGTGTTTTTGATGCCCGCGTGAAATTTTCATTATTTGAATTTTTTTCATTATTCTTTTTTTTACCTAAAGCGTTTGATACAAATATTCTTGGTAAACACAACATAACTTATTCAATATCAAATTAAGATATATTTTCGAAATGTTCGGATTCAAAACGAGACGCGCCATAGGATGTTGCTACGATTTGCTTTGATGCTTTCGAATTCGCAATATTAAATAAAATATTTTCTTGTCGCGGGTTGGCCATTAAATTACTGCGTCACATTTTCTACATTTGCAATAATGAATAATGAAAATTTTCCGCGTCAACTTTCCAAAGTTAAAGTGACGGTAAACAGTAACTTTACTTCCATAGGCCTTATGTACGTTTCCGTTCTTTTTTTCCTTCTGTTGGCGCGTTTTTCGTCATCTTTTCCGTATTTTTGATTTATTTTGTAGATTTCATGACATTTATTTTAAAAGAACCCTCGGAATTCAATAACGTCAGCTAAAAAGTCAAACGTCCAAACCAAACAAACACATAATGGCCGATGACTTTCGCGATTCGCATCTCAAAATTAGTTACCCTCGCCCCGGGCAGCGCTCCGCGCTGCGGCTCGGGGATAATAACATGATGTAAATCATGTGTTGCAAGAAAATAACTATATAAAAGCAAAAGTTTCGACGCTTTTTAAATGAGCCCGATAGGGGAGGTGCTAGTGGAAAGAGAAATCGAGGGCAAAATTGCGTTAAGTCGACGATATTGAATGTACGTTTATGTGTCTTTCGCGAGCGTGTTGGTGGACGTGGACCGGTATTGTTGCATCTGTCTTGGTCTTTTAGAGGTAAATTCGTTCCTTTGGTTTGCCTTTGACGTTACGTGTTGTGCGGGAAGTGTCTACTGTTGGCGTATGACATTGGTTGTTAGTGAGGTTACACTTTTGTATATCTTTTTTATATTTTTTCGCATCAGGCTGTACGTCGTGTGTGATAATTTAATACATTTTGTGATAGAGGGAAAATTAGCAAGGGCTAAAGGCGTCTACCTTGGTCTTAATACACATTGAATTTGTTAAGGATAAAGGCGAAATTTTACGGTAAAAGAACGGTTTGCTTATTCAAATTTGATATACTCGGAACAGCATCTAATGATGCTGCGAAGCAAAGAAATTTGTTTTTCACAGTTAGTGATTTGGCACGTGCACTACGGATTGGAGTCACCGTTGGCAAGAGTACGAACAAGTTATTGGATCGTGAAAGGAAAGAAGACCTTCAAGGGAATCATCAGAAAGTGTGTCATTTGTAAACGGTACCAAGGCAATAACCGAAACACGGCTTACTAATGAGATGATTGATAAGTTAGTTCTGATTAATGGGTAGAACACCTTCCGCAAAGGTAGGGTCCATGGCCGTGGTGGCGATATGTGTGCATTTGTTTCAGCAGATATACCATGTTAACGTAGACATGACCTCGAAGACCCGTCCTTCAAATGCATGTGGGTGTGGCTTGGACCACTCCGCCTCCCTAGAAAAATATCTGGTTTGTGCGATCTTATATAGCTCGCCTGATACTCCTCTACCAGAGCAGAGGAACACAGTTAAGTACATGGTTGACCAACTTGATGTAATTAGAACAATGCATCCAGACTGTGGTGTAGTGCACATCGGCGACTTTAATAGGCTAGGCATCTGTGACCTATTAATCCATCAATACCTGAAACAGGTTGTCCGGACCCTACACGCGGCAAACTCGTGCAAGTCCTTATTTGCAACCAACTTATATAACGATCCTAGTATAATTGCACCGTTGAGTAGGTCTGATCTCAACGTTGTTAAATGGACTTCGTCTGTCAGTGGATCTCTCAGATATCATGGCAAAGGTACAAGTAAAAACATGTACGACGCTTCCACAGTCTGCCCGTGATGCCCTCGGTACATGGTGCAACAATCACACCTGGGGCCGGTTGTAAAAAACTCTTAATCACTTTTTAATCACTGTTTTGTAGTTAAATAGTGATTAAATATAAATGCGTTGTTCTGGTTGGTTGACGTTTTCACTAATCATGGGTAACTTTAATCAATTTTCATACAACCTGGTTTGCAGACGTCAAAAATCCTAAGTCATGCTCAGAATCGGCATCTCTTCTCAGTTATAGATCGAATCTTCCCCACCAAAATGGTCAAGATCCATTGTACTGTAATGACACCTCCGCTAAAACAATAAACGAAGGGCAGAGAGCGTTTGTTTAGAGACCTTTGGTACGCACGTTGATCACAGTAATTTACGGCCAGTTATCCTTCCAACGCCTAATACCTCCCATTCTTATCGCAATGCGGGATTGATTTTTCGGGATTTGCGTTCCATGCTACGGGATTGGATTTCGCTGGACCTTAATTCGTTAAACAATGATCGGAGACTATACATTCTGTACATTACTGACTTGCGCTACAAGCTACAAGCACAAAAGTGACCGATTTCTGCGAGGTTTTACACGATTTGTGGATCGTAGTGGTGGGCCTGAACGTATGATTAGTGACAGTTTTAAGACTTTCAAATCCTCCGAAGTCTCAGTTTCCGCTTTTCATTTTAAAACATAAATCCAAAGTTTATTCAAGTTCCATTTAGCTATATTACAATATTCCCAATGTTACTCGCTGGCATTTCAGCTTTATGTTACAAAATTAATATCGTCATCCTGGTAACTTATTTCTTTATGAACCCTATAGATCTGCTGGAGCCCTTGGCTCTCGTCTCACTGGCGCAGGCTGGGGTGGCTGCACTGTTTCTATGGTACCAAGTGACCTCCTTCATGATTTTTTACATAAAGTACGCTTTGAATATTACAGTAAAGATCCAGCAAAACTGGCAGTGATAGATGAAAGTTTATTTGCAACGTCGCCTGGTGGTGGAGCCGCCATTGTCACATCTCAGGCTGTTGAAAACTGACTGAAAATTTCAATTTATAGAGATATTTATATTGAATCGTTCTCTCTTTTCTTCATCACTAGCGCAGAGCATAGGGATGCAAATCACGAGCGGAAATTTCAGCTAGATATTGAAACTAACTTTTATCTTTAATTGAGCATGCGTAAATCTACATAATAACTTGTACTTAATTTCAATCAGGAACTAAATGATTTATTTATTTTGCATTTTATTCTTCTGTTTGCTTATCTAGTTTTGACATTTAAAAGTGCTATAAAGGCCAACAACTCAGCAGCATCAACTCGCTGCATAATGATCTTGTTGAAAAATAATTAAAATGGAAGAAACAAAAGGCTTGCATTGCATGTAGTTTATAGAAGACTGTCAATAAAAATAAAACCTTTGAGACACGTGAGCACAACATTCACACGAGTGAGTACAACCAACATTCAACATTCGTTTCCTTCCACAGACCTCTCTATAAAACTGGACTGAGCTTAATTGTTGGACTGCATGCACTTTTCTTTGACTTTTCTTTCACACAAGCCGCGACATGTGTACCAAAATTTCGTTTTTCATTTCATTTACAATTTCTGTTTTTGATTCCATTTTAAATGTCTGTTTTTGGTGCAATTCATTTCCTCCAAATAGAGTTTACTGTTTCTACTTCATGACATGACCACAGATAGACCAAAAGCTGGTGCGTTTTTGTCTATGCGATACGATTTGTCGTACACCGTTGTTCCTCTAACGCATGAAAACGAGTGCTGATGCAAGATTCATTCTCTCATGGTGAGATTTGAAATCTCACGTTTTTGTGCGTGTTTATTCCATCACATACTCCAGCGCAAGATTAAGGCCTGCTTACACGATGCGACATATCACATGCCATTGTCATTCAGCCCTTTCAGCGTATGAGAGCGACTGCTAACAACAGTATTTCTGTTTATCAGTTGCAAGCGAAATTTAAAATGTGACATTTTTACACTTATTTACTCAACTACATACGCCAAAATCAGAGTCGCATGCGACATGTCGCATCGTATGATCTAGATTACTTTAGGTTTTAGAGGCTTCTAAAAAAGAAAGGAACGATATCATTTACTCTTCTCTTGTCAGGAAATTGCCTGGTCAAGTTTGCAAACAATAACAAGTAATTAATGCTACGAGTTCTTGTACAGTGTTAATTTGTTCATCAGGACGTCGTGATTGCCATGTACATAACTCGTGAACGAACTTACAACACGTACTGCCGCGGCACACACTTGCTAGTTTTAAATAATTCTATTGGCATCTTTATCTAATATTTGTTCATTATACTTTTTATCGATTGCATCTTGAAATTTTACAATCTTATTGTACATTCAAATAAGGAGTAAGACAAAAAAAATGGAAAATACACGTGTATTATAAGTCTACTATATTCTTTTTCATTATGTATTGAGGGAATGGCCATAATTTAGCTACTATCAATATCAATGACCGCCTGCTTGTTTACCAATTTAGACTTATTCTCCATATGTATTCGCTAAGTACTGCAGATACGAGTTAGTAATGCGCCTCTCGAAGATCTCACATGATGTCGACTTGTATACCAAGGTCTAGTTTATTCCAAATATCTATCATTTTTTATTCTTTGAGTTTTATTATATAGACATGATGTGATTAATTTAATCTAGTGATTGAAATAGCTCATCTTACCAAGTAAAATTGATCCAGTATATGAAATGAAAACATCAAACGGATGTTTAAGCACGTGGTATAATATTGAATCTGAATCCAAGTTGTCACGTTGTTTATGTCAATATGATTTTCTTGTTTTTCCCTTGCGGAGTAGAAATTACCTTTAATTTCCACAACAGTGGTTCCACAACATATTTAAATTCTTTAAACTTTATAAACATTTATCGCTCGCAGTGCGTAGGTAGTACTTCACTTAAGTGTGAGAGTACATATTTGGCATTTTTAATCAAGTAGCAACAGCAGTTAACTTACGGAAACGAGTCCGACATCAAATATATTGGGCTTTGCCATATGCTGTCAATTTTGTGTGTGAAGACAAAACGAACAGGATCTCGCGACGAGGTAGTCGTATTCGTTTCTTACTTTATCTGTGCTTTATCAAATCAGAGGTCTTACGTGCGGTCATTCTATGTTTAATTTGAGGTAAGTACTGTAAATTGTACTGGATTAATGACGAAAAAACTAAAAATTCCGGTAGGTTCTTTCATTTTCTGGCAATATTCAATGTGACAAATATCTCGTTGAGTTTGTGATTTTTTCTTGCATGAAAACACTGACCACAGTTGACTTCATTTAAAGTTGACTTTGGGCGTTAAGAGAAGATAGACAGTGTGAGTATAGAATGTAATGCCATGTTGTTAATAAGCATTGCCACTTGATTTCATGGGAACTACTTAGACCGGATAATAAATTAAAGGGACGAGAAAGTGTCTAGCAGCAGACTGCTAATGCATGATCATTCTTTCAACATTATGATCATGAGTTAATTCATTCACAACAGCATCAGGAATAGGAATTAATTCCTTCACATTAAAGCTATCGATCTAAATAGATTTAATGACCACATACGTGTGGGCATTTTTATGTTACCAGCTTCAGGCATGAGGCTCTTGAGGCATGAGCGTTAATCAACTGTTTCGACTCGACACAGTCACAGAAATTCACGGAAACATCGATAAAGTTTTGTCACGGCAATGATGAAGACTTCGTAGAACTCACTACATGAATGTCTGTCACTTTCATACGCAATTCTCGGTCTCTTCTTAAAATATAGATTAATCATGGACATTGTGTAAGACTAACACTATTTCGCTTTCATGGATAGTGTGTTTGGTAGTAGGCCTATTCACTTTAAATTTGGATAAAATATACATCCAGCTATTGTACCACGGCATTATCCTGTGTACATATTTTTCGTGGGAAATAGTTGAATGAGTCAGGAAATGTCCTGATATTTATAATAAAGGAATATTCAATAATTATAATCATTATTATTTGCGGTTTGATTATTAAAACGGAATTGTGGTTGCTAGGAAAGAGATTAAAGTGAATGACGATTTTTTTACCTATATAGTTCAGTTGTTCTTGTGTTGATATGTTTTCGCTTGCTCGTCTGTATCAGCTTATGTCATTCGCCAAGCTTTTATATACATTTTCATGTCACGGGCAAGCAGTGTTACAAAATGTGATTGGCTAAGCGATTACAATTGGGGTTTGTTTGGTAACTGAATCGTACGATTACATGAAAATGTAAGACTCTCGTGGCTCATTCAAACTGCTTTCATTTCTTGTCTGACTCGAATTTTAAATTATTTATGATGTCCGCTTTGCATGCCTACTAATTCTGGAAAGTTACTGAACTGGGGCCGGGTTTTTTATCACAATGTTTAGCGCTGGAAAAACCTACCAAGCACTTGACGATTTCTTGATAGTGAATTGTTGGAATATACTCAGCCTGCATGACTGGGAGAGTCAATTGCAACTTGTTATGCCTATGCATGAGTAGCCTCCAGCTACTATATTAGGACAAAATTTTAAGCTCTGTTTACCCCGTCGTTAATAAACACAGACTGGCTCATGCCACTAAAATTTTTCCAGAACTTACTTCTCTCCTGTACTGGACCGCCAGTTGTTTTTTAGGAGTCACGCATTTGAGACCATACTGCATACATACACGACTACACAATCTGCAGTAGCTACCCAAATCTGAAGTAATCATTGCAAATTTGACATTTACCTGCTTGTTGCAATCTACCAACAAGTTGCAACAAGCTTAATTGTCAATTTACACTGTTCTTGAAACAACTGAAATCTGTGGACAACAACTTCGGAAAGTCAACTTACGAAACGTCCGAAAACTTATTGCAACGGACTTGTCGTCGGCAAGCAGTCTCAAGCAATACGACCGCGCGCTTGAAAACCCAGGAATGGAACCACAGGAACTTTAAATAATCTCAAATTTGAGACATCAGTTTTATCAGTGCCCGAAATCCTATAAAGCTCTGTAGTTTGTATAATAAGGATTTTTTGGCACTGTTTCAGGCACGGCTAAATCTGCATTTTAAGAAGAATACTTATCGCAGTTCGATTCTGTGAGTTTTGTGCCAACGTGTTATCTCAACTTGGACAAATTACATTAATCAAAGCATGTAGCATTTCAAAATTTATCTACATATTTGTTGAATTCATCTTTTCTTAGCAATATGGTCGTTAATGTTTTGTAAATTATGAATAAATATTAAAACGATCGAGCACTATAGTCACGTAAAGACTTGCCGAAACTCATGCACTTAAAAATATACTCGTACCTGTCTCGAAGCCGTGCAGTCCGGTAGGAAAAGAGCATCATCAAATATTTTTACTATTCTCTCTTCTCTATTCTCTCCAATTTTTCGCATTGGGCATTTAGCATTTATTAATTCTTTAGTCATGTTTTGTCAAATTTTGTTCTTTCTTTGATTTGTTATTACATTTGTTAACTTTGACTGAAGAACATATTTGCACTTTGCCGGTCAACACGTTTATTTCGATCATAGTAAAGTTTAATTTTCGTTTCTTTGTTTCTTTTTTGAAACGTCCGCCATTTTGCAAGACTTTTTTTTTAAATTCGCGCATTTTTACCCCAGGATTACTGTAAATACCTTAACCCAGGGTTAGTTAACCACGCTTTTAAGGTTACATAATACCCTGGGCGTGCGTTTCAGGATATCTGCCATTGCTCGGCTAATTTGTATGCGATTTCTATCAAATTTTCGCTGTGTTTAATGTTATAAAATGTATGACGGAAAAATAATTTTCCTGATTATTACTACAAGTTTACGTTTTTGGTGCCCTCGCACCGCGAACTTCGGTAAACGCCAGTTTCACTCAAAACACATAAAACTATTATTTTTACTGCCATAGAGTATTTTAATAAAACACAAAACAATAGACTCTCCGAAAATGGTAAACATTTTTATTCTTTACGTTTCGACTTTACAGTTAAGTCATCTTCAGAAAAAATGTGAACGTAAAGAATAAAAAATGTTTACCATGTTCGGAGTGTCTATTGTTTTGTGTTTTATTATCATTTTTACCTCTCTCAAGGTTTGTTCTACAAAAATGTGTTCAAATTCTATTTTGCTTAAGGGGTTCCTCAGCTAAGGCTTTTGCTTTCCCGAATTGTGTTATATCGCGATCTATGAAGAATAAAGCACTAGCAACCCAACTTCCCAACTAAACGCCTGAAAACTTAACATGAACACGTTTTTGTAGCCAAGGCATATACTCACAGAGTGCAAATTAAAGAGCAATCAGTCGACAAAACACGCTAATTAACATTGCTTTTTTAATGTGTGTTATCCACTGAAAATTAATACGTTAAGAAATTGACTTTAAAGTTAATTAATTCTCGTCAAGCTTATAGATTTCGGTAAACATTTTACTTGATAACTTGCTCAATTTTAAAAAAAATTAACTTCAAATTTTCCTGATTTCAAATCTATTTCCAAGCTATAAGAATACTTAAAAAAGTTTTAGGAAATTTCTGAAATCCTAGGGCCTTTTTGTAACCTTAAGCTTGCTGTGGCAACACAATTTTAAACTGGGGCTAGCTAGCTCAATGCTAAAGACTTCAACCCAAGGTTAAGTGTTAACCTTGGGCATAGAACAAGAATACACAGAAGGGCCACTCGCGTATACAACGCGTAACCAATTTTCAGTGCGCACGCGCGGGATCTCTCAAGCTGCGCAGCCAGTAAAAGCCAGTCAGTGTGATAGGGATTTATATTACGAAATGTACGTTTTTATCACAAAATCAACTATTTTTCGGAAATGAAAGATTGGACTTTCAAAATACTACAACTATCTGCGGAGTCAAAGTAAGCCTAAGTTATTATTGTAGCAAGCATGGAAAGCAACGAATATTTAGAGAGAAATTTGATATTTTGTGTGATCATGAAGTATCTGAATGAAATGCTAACAGGCGACGCGTATACTATGTTCTTTATTTCGATTTTCGAAGTTTATTTCAAATCTAATTATCAGGAAAATAATGTCATTTATTTTATGTAATTAGAATATCATGATTATGAATTAAATAATCTTAAAGAACGCTCCTGAAGTACCTGATGCAGATATCTGACCAGCAGAATTTGAACTTGTGATCAACTAACAAGTCTACATGTCAATGAATACCTAATTCTCACACATGGTCAAACGTTTTGAAAATAATTTTAAATACACTACCCTTTTGATATTACTATAAAGAGAATGATTAGTATATCATTTATTTTACTGTAATAGCTAGATCATACTACTGGGCCATTGCATTTAATATCTGTATCCCCCGGGTTGAGGTCCTAGCATTTTCCGCTCCCCTGAGAAACCCAATTTTTATATACCCCTAAAGAATTCTGCTACCAAAATTTAATACCCCTAAAGACATCCGGAGTCCTCAACTTATGCAACACATATAAGCCTTTGTATCATCTTTAAAATTTCCCTCGAAGAATTCCGATGTCCTCAACCCAGGGGATGTGGATATTAAATGCAATAGCTCAATTTTTGTAGTGTATTTAAAATTATTTTCCAATAAATCAATATCATAATAGACTAGTGCAATAGTCTATAATATATGTAGTGTATAAAAGCATTTACCTTGTAAAATAAATATATGAGACCATTTGATCAATTACAAAATGGTGTATGGTTTATGACTGATGAAAAAATACATTATGTAATTTTGGGATGGATAGAATAGGAGTTAATGTTGGTCATTATGTGGGGTCTGACCATGCACCCAGCATACATAAACAGTGGTGATCAGTTTGGTGCAAAATTTTGTTGGGCAAGGGGCAACATTTTTCCAGGGTCTCAATATTTTTCCCGGATGACAATAACTTAAATGCCTGAAAAATATAACAACAACTTGGATTTTTGTGCTGACTCTTGTTTGGAAGAAATTCCACATGTCTGATGCATCACTATACTATAGATTTTCTGGTACTGCACAGGTCTACACTACACTAGAAAACCTTTCATTTCTATTTACCCTACTATCAAGGCTACTTTTCAAAATATTTTGTCTATATTTCTCTCTGTGTTTAATGGTAAATGGCTGCATGCAAATAGTTCAAAACAGCAAGGTACGTGGAAGCAGTACATTTTGCTCTGCTATAAACTGTTCAAACAGCTAAAAAAGTCATCCAGAGCTGAGCTCTTTCCGTTTTCCATCAGACAGGGACAGGTAGATCAACAAGACCAATTTATTGAGATGTCAGCTATTTACAAAACTTTACAATTCCTAATTATTTAGATTAAAAAAGTGGGTTGTGCTATATTACTCTTTGAAGTTTACCAATCGCAATTTTCCCTCCTATAAAAGAAAAGACAAATAGTATATAAAAGTTGCACATCTGTAATTTGATAATTTAAGAATGTTTAGTTCCTTTATATCTTTGCTTAAACCGGTTAGACATAATGATTGAACTCCAGTTCATTTGAAGTGCAAATGAAATACAAAAGCATTTATAGAACTTGATGGACACGATCGCACATTTGTTCCTGTTATTACAATATTAAGTCTTCGAAGACATCGAATTTTTGCAATAAATAAACTAGTAGTATCATACAAAGTAAACAACACGTATTAATAATACGCTTAAATTTCGCGTTTAGCACTTCTTTAATATCTTTTAATCAACAGAAATGCATTTACTAACCTTCAGTTTACAACCAGCGGCCGTAGTTTGAGATTCGAATTGTCCGTTCACGAAAAAACTCCGATTTATTCAGCCAAATAATTAACCATTCTGTAATACAAATCTCTAACAAATTGACTGGCTTTTACTGGCTGCGAGTTATTAGAGCGGTCAATTTTCGGTCTGCGCAAAACGACATGCGCGGCTTCAAAAACTTCAAAGGCTCCGACGCGAGTGTCCTTTTTATGTATTCTTATTCTATGCCCTGGGTTAACGCAACCGATTTTTGAGACATATAGTTTATTGCCGATAACCATACAAAATCATAGAGAGTTTGGTAACTGCTGTCTTGAAGCATGCTCTTACTACATTAATTTATGCGAAGATATGAATAATTCATCCCATAGTCGATGAAATAGTCAGATGACGTAAGCTGTCGATAATGACTTTTAGTCAACGGCCGAGCAGTTCCTTTTCCATGTTAAACTTAATTTTTTCGGATTTTGTCGACCATTTGCTTAATAAAGGTGATTTTGGTTATCAACCACATTACAATTGTCGATCAAAAATAGTTGTCGACAACTATAATCGTCTCATCTATTGAGCACCTAATGCACGTAAAATGGTCATTTCAACTTGCCGATATAAAAGCTTCATAAACATAAAATATTGAATCATTTTTGTATTTTAGAAACAAAAATGGCGAGTGCTTATAAATGTCTACGCTATCTTATGATCATATTCAATCTCGTATTTTGTGTAAGTAAAAAGTTTGCTCATTTTGTTCTAGATAAAAATTTTCAATAAAACATTCATGTTAGTTTACATCATCCGGCTGAACTCTACTGGCGAACAATTAGAAAGATATCATCATTGTAAGCTAAACTATGAACGTCTCCACGAGAGCTAATTATTCTGATTGTAATTATTTATTTCAAATATATTGCTTTGTAATAGAATTGATTCGTCTTGTTTATGTTTCATAATTGCTAAGTACAAGGTAACATTATTCATATTAGAGTTTTCTTCTTACACTACACCAATGTCTGAATTTACAAATCACGGTTTATACGAAAACTAAATTTTCATTCTGTATACAATGTCTTTTAGTTTTAAGCTTGCCCTTAAATCCTGACAAAAACTGAGCCGTACCATAAATTCATCTAAAATTACTAGTCAAGCAACATCACTAGTCTTCAACCCCAAACTTCCCCCCTCTCCCAGATCCCTGCAGTGTCTCTATGCTGAATAATTGCATGCAATGACGACCCTGGACTGTATTGTAGTATTTCGTCACACGTTTTAAATAATTTGTTATTTAGCTGTGCGGAATTGGTGTTCTTGTTGCTGGAATTGTCGTTCGTGTGGACAGGGAAGATCGAGTGTTATACCTTGAAGTTTGTGATAAATTTGATTATCATTCAGTTTCATACATCACAATTGCTTCTGGCTTGTTCATCATTATCGTCTCCGCAATTGGCTTTCTTGGAACACTGCGGGAAAGCAGATCAATTCTTCTTTCGGTATGGTTTAACTTCTTTTCCTACTATCCTGCCTGGCAAATAATTCTAATTCCCTCAGGTGCTGGTAGCAACTGGTTAAATGTTGGCCTGCAAAGTTTATATTTCTACTTGATTCCTGATTTTCAGACGTATTAGAGGGAGGAGGAAGCAATGTATAATGCGTGCTATTGATTTCTGTCTTCTCGCTTTTCCGCTTCGTTCACTATGCAAGTTAAAAAATCATTTTCTAGAGATATTTCAGTAGAATATGTGTCTAAGTGATGTGTTGAAGTGGAAACACAACAAAAACATTGTCAATTGCATAAATTAATTTAAAAGTTTCACGATGCGCTCGCGATCTTGCTTTTTCATTCGCGAACCATATTTGTGATGGAATCTATAAAAATGCAACGTTTGAAATGCGAATTTTATGAAGAAAACTTTTTATATATTTGTAATTTTCCCGGACGCGGTAAAATGTCCGAAACAAAAATCATTAAAATTAAAATTATAGGACGCAATCTAGATCTAGTTTCTTCATTATTTTTCTGTCCTGTTCTCGAACTATTCCGCATGTTTTTGTTGATTTGTGATTTCATTTACCCAGCTCTAGGAGATGAAGTTTACTAACAGAAGGATGCTTGTACAAAAACGGCGCGCAAGCAGCCGAATTTATGGATTTACTATACATTGTTATACTCGCGTTAAGTTTAAATACATTCTACATGTTGTTTTAATAGAGAACAATACATGGAAATACCAGATCTAAATCGAGTGTTGAACATGATATCTCACGAGTGAGCGCAACGAAACGAGTGTGAAATATCATATTCAACACGTGAAATGAATATGGTATTTCCATGCACCCATGTATTTTTTGTTTATTATATAAACTACAGTCTTTTCTACCAATATAAAATATTATGCAGAAGCTATGATTGATGTTGTTTAAAAAGCGATAATTTTCACATGCGAAATTATCATAAATTAATAATCTCACATGTGAGTTTATCAGTTCCATTAGGGCCCAAAATCCCTATAAAGCACTCTACTTTATTTAATAAAAGATATTATTTTCGATTTCTAAAATATAAGTGCTACTTAATATACGTGATCACAAGCTATTTTGTAGCTGTGTTTTGAAACACAGGATATCTGGGAAAACACTGATGGTATAAAAACTCGGGGGAGGGGGGAAATTATGATCATTCTTAGAAAACGTATGTTTAGTCATGACCTGTGAAAACGCAAAGGAAATCACAACCGGATAGCAGATTTCATAAGATGTGAACAAAATTTCATCTTAAGTTTGCATCAACTTTTATCATGGCTTTTATTTTCTGAGCTAAGTTTACGCTAATATTTTAAGGTTGCTTTGCCATTGAACTCATGATTAAGATAAGTGATCATTTCTAAGCTATTTAAAGCAGTCATTGCACTTTGGATCTTATTATAGTGAGAGCTAGTAAAACGTGCAAGAATATTTAGAACCCATATCCATTAATAAGATTACTGGTCTATTAAAAGGATCTCTCAATCCATGTCTTTGGTTGCGATGATAAGTACTATTCTCATATTCATGCAAGCTTGTGTTCTGTTTTATGCAGTTCGTCTGTTGTTTGTTCACTTTGTTCTTGATGGAAGTCACTATTGGTATTTTATCTGTTGTTTACAAGACTGAGGTAACATAATAACGACTAACTTAAGTTGCAGCAGTAAAATCAAATCTCGTTTTTCACAATCGCTTGCTGAGTAGTATCAGGGAACTTAAGCTGCACGACGGCAGCGCGACGTCTATATAATTAAAGCGAGCTTCAGATTATTGCTGCATAAAAATGTTTTATTTTGTTATCGATAATAAGAATTGGATACCGCTTGAGATGATAAAATCCGTGTTTTTTGTTAAGAAAAGTTCTAATTCAGTTATTAGCCAATTTGCTCATTCTACTATTCTCGCTGTAATTCTCGCGCTCATTCTACTATTTTGGCGTTGTAACGAAAGCAAGGACGGGAGGGGGGGGGGGTTATTGTAAATAGTTACACTTGCAAATTCTGCTCATTTAGCTGATCTTAAACGAAATCTCGCATCCAAATAAACGAGCATGCTTTCTCTACTTAATCATAAGGTGGAAAATGAACTAAAAAATTGTATGAATGGCACAATGGTGGAGTATTACGCGAACGAAAAGATGAAAAAATCATGGGATAAAATACAGATTGAGGTATACAGAGTAAAAACAACAAAATATTAATACCAATGACCTTTTCTTGGACTTAATACACCAAGGTTAGGAATAGATCATTAACTGATTATTTCATCTTCTTTAGTTATCATGTTGCGGTGTTTTGGATGGGAAAGACTATGAATATGCTAGAAGCAGGCCCTTTAACGTCACTAGTCCAAAGACCTGCCACACTAACACCGATAAGGTAACTGAGAATGCCACCAATACGATGAAGTATGTAAATAAAAATTCATGACTGTAAGAATCAACATGCTAACAAAAGGCAATTTTTATTCGCCAATCTTTCTTTCATTTAACAAATGAAGAAGGAATAGCTGTTTGAAAAAACCTTATCCAAATTGGAAGAGCTCCCCAGTGATTGAAAAAAGATCCTAAGAAGCCCAACGCATGAAAATTTAGTGCAATTTGAAATAAAACTTTAGCAAAGTTAAAAAAGATTCGGTGTAAAATTTTCAACGAGTTAGCCGTAATTTGACATAGAAAATTAAACAGTAGAGCAGTTAGATCGAAGCGGTGATGACGTATTTTTAACTGAATAAAACAAACCATTGATCATTGATTGGATGTTTAATCAGCCATAACAGGGGAATTTTAGCTATAAGGTCTTGTCGGTAATTATGTCACAGAGTGGGTCTCACAAGTTATTACTTATCAGCTATAAATATTTATTATCATCATTATATTTAAGCAGACAATGATAGGTACGACAACTATGCTAGGTTGAATTGGGTTCTTTAATTAATTACAACATTGTTGTTACATATACATTGTTATTGTTGTTGTTTTATATAATATAATATAATATAATATAATATAATATAATATAATATAATATAATATAATATAATATAATATAATATAATATAATATAATATAATATAATATAATATAATATAATATAATATAATATAATATAATATAATATAATATAATATAATATAATATAATATAATATAATATAATATAATATAATATAATATAATATAATATAATATAATATAATATATAGAGATTACTTCATGGTTGGTGAGTGCGTACGACGAGTGAATAATAAAAATCGTACAAACGAACCAAATATGAAGTAAATTGTTTATTATATGAGTGTAAAGATGAGTACAGAGATACCAAATATTTGATATACTGACGGACAACAAAATACAAGCGAAATATAAAAACAAAATTTCTTACCATTTAACGATTTGTTTTCGGGCAGAAAACACAACCATTGGGTTTATTTCACGTTAATGAAACCATAAATGTATTTCTTCATGATCTTTCGAGATTTTTTGCACGCAAAATATTATGAATCTCTCTCCTCAGTAAGTTGACAAAATCGGACTCCATGTTTACATTAGCCTGCGAACAGGCGTTGAATTTTTGGGTAAGCAAATGTCAGCCAATCAAAACGCTCATACGACTTTTTTCACATGTGAAAAAATGTCGTACAACCAATCAAAACGCTCATACGACTTTTTTCACATGTGAAAAATATAGTATGCAGTGAAATACGAGTTTCATTTCAGCCGAATACTACCCGTAAATCTCCATACTCTATATACAATAAAATATAATATTATATTATATAATATTATATTATATAATATACTATTGTATTATATGATAAATTTGTCATAATTTGAAAATGATACACATGCAGGTAGACTATATACTTATTAACATATACCTAATAATAACATCACCAAACAGGTTAGAAAACAGATAAAGACAAGTTGTGACTGGAAAAAAGAACAGGACATTCATCCCAATTTACGCCTAATCCCTAATTGCATGCTTAGATTGAAGACAAAATACAAAGTATTTTATTTAACAACAATACGTACGTTAAGTTATAGGGTACGTCTACACATAGCGACTTGAAAGTCGAAGGTATCGATTAAATAATAACTAAAAATGAAAGATGTTGGAAATGAAGAGGTGAATAGTGAAAATACCTGACAAATTTTGATGTGGAAATCAGATCAAAACATTGGCAAGTCGCATTGTATAGATGTAGCTGTCGTACTTCACGCTGAACCCAGAGGAGCGTAATGCGTCAACCTATTTGAAAACAACTGGTGAAGATGTTCCTTAAAACTATAAAGTGAATTCGAGGATTTAACATGAGACGAGGATAACGAGGATTGAGCAACTGAAGATTGGGAGTGGACGTAGCTTGGGATATCGTTACATAGGATATCGAACAAGAGCTGACCAAGTATGGAACCCTGAGGGACACCTGATGTAATTGGAAGCCATTCGGAGTAAACACCATCAAGAACCATTCTTTGATGTCTATCCGTAAGATAACTTTGAAGCCAAGAAGAACCAGAGAGAAGAGAACCAGAGATACCATAGCTTTCCAATTTTAAGAGTAACAAGTTGTGTGTAACTTTTTCGAATGCTTTCGATAGACCTAAGTAGATGACGTCAACTTCTTTTCCCGATGCCACAGAGTTTAAGATGTTATGATAAACCTCTAATAGTTGCGTTACCGTAGATTGTTTTCTTAAAAATCCACGTTGTAGATGGTATAAGACAGAAGAAAGATGATGATAGCAGTGGTTGAAAACGCATCGTTCCATTACTTTGGACAATACACAGAAAAGAGAGAATGGACGGTAGTTACATTCGAATGTTGGATCCTCCCTTTTGTAGACGGGCGTGACGTTGGCGAATTTCCATTTAGTGGGCACTACGCCTAGAGAGAGGGATAGGTTGAACAATTTACCCAACGATGGGGCGATCTCATTCACGAGTTCTTTTAATAATCTTCCTGGAATGCCATCCGGGCCACTAGCTTTATTTGGATTTAAATTTCTCAGTGCTGCGACAACTTCTTCTGACAGTTCAATTTCGGAAAGCTCGTTAACAGAGGACTGAGACGGTTTCAAAATCGACTCAGGAGGTTTGATATCACAGGGGTTGAAAACGGAGTGGAAAAATACGTTCAGTAGATTCGCTTTCTCACGACTGTCAGTGGTATATGTTTGACCAGAAGCGCTTAGAGTTTTGAAGGACTGAATCTTTGAGTGTATTTGCATGATCTTTTTTCTTTCTGACAATAAGAATCTTGGATTGACGGCGCAATGATTTGTATTTCTCCAATTTTGTTTTGCTAGGGATGTCATTCGGCCATAAAAGAGAAAGCAAGTGATGAGTTGGCAGTGTTGGCCGTAATTGCTGGAGTTGTAACATTAATTGAGGTATCATGTCTTAAATCTATTTTAACATACAATAGCCGCAGGGGATCAATAATGTGCGTCGTGCCTATATTCCTTCCTGTTCACAGACCGTAAACTTTGTTTAACAATGCCGAACACAAATATCTTATTCCCATCTTGCTATACAAAAGGGTCTTCATTTATAATTTTCTTCACTTTTTGGTGAGCGAATTTACCCAACAGGCCATTGCCCAATTGATATGGTATCCGAGGTACCGACGGTTTGACGTCCTTATCCGAGGAGGCGCGTAAGGCTACAATTCACTGATGTCAAAGTAAAGGCAGCCCTTTTTCCTCCATTATTTTAAGACCTTGAGTAGAGGTCCGACAAAGGCTTAAACTTTGGGCATCCTGCTTGGAAGACAAGAGTGTAACCATAACACTACACATGCTAGTGTGATTATTATATATTATGTATATCATATGCTGTGTGTTTGTTGGTTCGGAGTAGGTGCGTTCATTCGCATTTTTTCCCTTTTTTGCTTATTATTTAATAATGAATTGACTTGATTAAATTACCTCGCTTGTCGAATCATAGACTGATTTTTTTTTCTTATTATTCAGCTTATGGGTATTGCATTTTCATTGTGGATAATTTGCAAGATTTCTGAGAAACACCATACATGATGTCCTGCCACCTTCAGACAATGTGTAAATGTTTTACAATCTACATATATGAAGATGGTTACAATGTTATAATTATCATTATCAGGAAAATCGCAAAAGTTTGTGTAATATAATCTATCTGGCACTACCACTTAAAAGTATTGAGCTAATTTAAACTGTGATTGTTTTTCTAGAAAAAAACATACGTGATAATTTTGTAGATATTTCTTGGAATTTTCACTAGTGCTTAACATTACTGGGATTTATAGTGATTGTATATAGTTAACAAAGGGAAAACCACAATAGTGATGGAAAACCATGCCTTGCATGATCTGTTCATAAATACCTCATGAATTATAAAAGCCAAAACCAACATGTGAGTGCATACTCTAGCTATAAATATCCAGGGTAACAGGGAACAATTCAAAAGAGAATTAATTACTTAATTTGTGAAGCAAATTAACATGTGAGTCAGAAGTGGGCAAAGGAGTAAAATTACCAAGAATTGGTTTCTATAATATGTAATAACTGTAATAGTATTATGTTAATTTTAAAGGGATCTTGGGGTCTCGTCCAGAAAATACTTCCAAACAAAGACCGCATTTTTTGTTTGATGAGGGACGCGAAACCAGGATTACTCTTACTAATTTTGAGGCGTTTTCTGGTCTAATCTCCAGGATTGGATTTAATTGATTGGATACAGCTTCCTTGTCAACAGAACTTTCGTAACGTCGGTACTCTTATAATTTCACGTTCACCATTTTTTTACTTTGTAATTATTATAAAAAAAATTTAAATACGATAAAGGTTTTAATTTTCATCGGGAAAATGTGATACGTGTAAAATAGTGTGTATTCATTTCTTTATTGTGATGATTAATATTCGACTACTGATTGTGACGATTAATTAGAGGGTGTTAACATGCTCAAGTCCTATAGGTTTAATTTTCAATAACACATTTCTTCAACCTTTTAACAGACATTTATATACTAAAACATTAGCAACTATAAATATAAGCAGCAAGTTGTCTATACTGTAAACTTCTCTAGATCAGTAACAAACATAAACATAAAATTCACCTGATACAATCTTGCCGTCAATCTGAACACAATTCAGAGCCACTTAGTCAAGTGCAAGACTTTGTATTTAGGAAATATATTTATGTCTATTAACGTTTAATATAAATTTGAATCAAGTTTTGACGTGCGAAATTTAAATTTATAACATAAACCGGCGCACATGCTTTCAAAATATTAACAAACAAAGATGCAAATTTCACACGTGAAAATGTCTTTATCTATACAGAAAACATAATAAGATTCTTACCTGAGTGTTACACCGTCTTTCCTGATGTATAACGGGTTACTTTAATGGCCATTTTCATTAAAAAATACCATTTATTTTTTATTATAACGAACCTCATGGCTATTACAAAATAAATCATAAAAATATGGTGGCAATTATCCCGGAAAGCTTTGCGCGCGTAGAATGATTAGAGTCAAGAAACTCATTTGTCGATATTTTTAGTACGAAATGCAAAATTTCAAATTACACAAAACTTATTTTGGTTCGCGCACTAGCAATGAGGCGATGCGCTCCAAATCTGAATATTTTTAAACATGTTATTCATATTGGAAAGCTATAGTTAACGACTAAAAAATCGCTGTCAGTACAATTAAACAGACTTTAACTGTATAGTGATATGACGAAGCGGTTAAGCGTAAATTTCAAGTTACCCTAACTCAGTGTTCATGGAATACTTTTTGAGTGTAATAATATACCTTAAAGAGGTATTTTTACACTTTAAAGATGTAATTAGCAATTTACACTCAACTGGTGTAAGCTGTACACTTCATTGGTGTAATAATACATTGTGAAAGTGTATCTTTACACTTCAAGGGTGTTTTTTTCTGCTTTACACCAAAACTGTGTAAACATACACTTGTTTGGTGTCGGCTGAACACTCGAAAATTTAGAGTGTACCATCTTTGACATAAACCGTTTTGATCATCCTCCTTTCTGTATAGAATTTGTTCAAATTCGTTCACAAACGTGTTGATGAGTGTGTTTTATGATATATTAAACTAAGTTCAGGTTTTTAAGGGGGAAAGGGTGGAAGGGGGAGAGGAATAAAGGAGTCATGTTTTAAAAATTTTATGAAGAAGGAGAAGTCCCCCCTAATGACTATGCCAGGTTGCACACATGTTGTTAGTATTTGGTGCATGAGGTTGTTATAAATTCGTCTCCACCGACTGATCGCAACCACAGCAACTATTTAAAAAGAAGTAAATCCCATACTGATGTTCCTTGTGTTAAATGACATATGATACAAAGTATTTTCTTTAATTATCTCCCAACTTTTTTTGAGATTTTTTTATGGCCTTCAAACCAATGAACTGCCACACCAACACCCATAAGGTAACCAAGAATGCCACCAATAAGATCAAGTATGTAAATATAGAGTTCACGACTGTAAGAATCAATATCGTAGCGAAAATGAGTTTCTATTTGCCCATTTCAGTGTCGGATCTAGCGTAAGTCAAAATAAATTACCACAGCTCATTCTAGGATATATTTACATTTTAAAATACCTTCAAAGCAACTTCATTGGTTAGATTTTATTCTTTTGAAATTCATAACCTATGACATTGTTATAAAGTTATTTTGAATTTAAAATTGAGCTGCTATATATAATTTACTTTGACTTACCGTGGACACAGTATAGGGAATAAGCAGTAAGGCCACTCAGCAGTGCAACATGTCCCCCTATTTTTATGCAATTGACTGGCCAGAATAATGGCGGAACGGCCTGTTCAGCGTTCCTATTGGCCAGAAAAGGCAATTGACTGGCCAGAACCTGCATAATGAACATGCGTAATGAGACATGCGTGGAGACAGAAACTTCAAAGGTTCCGACTCGAGTGGCCTTTCTGTTTATTTCTATTCTGTGCCCTGGATCCGCCACTGGCCCATTTTCCTTTTATTTAGCCAATTAAGAAAAGAAAACTTTATCCAAATTGGCAGAGCCTCCGAGTGATTGTAAAATGACCCTAAGAGGTACCAGCGTATAAAAACTTCGTGCAATTTAAAATAAAACCTCAGCGAAGTTAAAAAGGTACTGGAGTAAAAAATCTCAACGAGCTAGCCGTAATTTATTTGTTCTGAAATGACATAAGAAGTTAAGCCTGTGCTGTCACAAACGAATAGGACAAGACCGAAGCGGTGATGACGTAATTTTTATTTGAATAACAAACAAATTAAATCATTCGCATTTATCATTGATTGAAAGGTACAAGAGATTGTACATCCCATCAATTGGGTTGAAATTTGTATTTCACAACAAACAAATCGAATTTTTACACAGGCATTCATTGCCTACAACCCTAATTAGCATACTTACTTATAACATATATTACCTAATGACATACTTCCACCCGGGGATTTCTCAATAACTACACATCCAAAATTCATAATTCACAAGAATAGACGTCTAAAACCTATGTAAGACACAGTACATTAATCTTCGCATTCTTCTAGTAAACTAACTTTAACGAAAGTTTTTATTAGAATGGCGTCTTTTGTCTTAATTTGGACCGTCCTCATTGTATTACCTCTTCCTAGGAAGACCTTTGTTACCACGGCAACAGGCCATGATCCTTTAGGTATTATTTTACAGTGCAATAATTCCATGTCACCTATCTATTTTTGACGAAGGTGTAGGGTTTATCAAATATTCTTGGCAAGAATTTGAGCCTGCTCCATCGTTTTCTTGTAATTAGATTTCTAATTTCAATCAAATCGTCATTGGGAATTACAATCGCCTGTTTTAGCTATTATTCTTGCAGCCCGGTTTGGAAATCTTGATACACCTTAAAATTCCTACGCTCGTTTTAGCTTTTTTACAAACCATTTCTACATGTTCCAGTTCAATGTTTCAACTCTTAGACACGAGATTGAGTGCACTCTGGGAATTGGTTGATCATTAACCGTTCCTTTTAAACGCATGATACAGACTTCCAGGTATGCCTGTAGATGTGTTTACAGACTATGAAATACTTGATGTGCAAAATATGAATTATAAAAATAAAGAGATAATTTGAATCGGGGATTGGAATTGTAATCTGGTTGTCTCCAGACAAAAGTGCGACTAAAAATCTCTCTCGCTATCATGTTTCAGCTTGAACAATTTAGTAAAGAACCAACACGAATTACTTGTCAAACAGTGGCGGATCTAGCGTAAGTCAAAATAAATTACCACAGCTCATTCTAGGATATATTTACATTTTAAAATACCTTCCAAGCAACTTCATTGGTTAGATTTTATTCTTTTGAAATTCATAACCTATGACATTGTTATAAAGTTATAATTTTGAATTTAAAATTGAGCTGCTATAATTTATTTTGACTTACCCTGGATCCGCCACTGTTGTCAAACTCGGGCGCTGATTGACTTGGTATTTACTAATCGGCCTGAAACTATAATTAAATTGGTGTTGACCATACTGGCATGAGTGACCACAGTTTGATTTACGTCCATAGAAAAATATCTATTGCGATTCCTGGAAACAACCTAAAATAATCAATACTCGTCAGCTTGGACATTATAATGTAGAGGCATATAAACAGGATTTAGCGAAAGTCCTTCAAAATAATCCCCAGGATTGTGACCCAAACACCCTTTGGAAAAATGGAGAGAAAAATTTTTACTGGTGGCGGATATGCATATGCCTCAAGTCACCAGGAGATTGCGGAGTGGGCATGCCCACCATGGTTAAAATCAGAAATCAAAAGGGAAATATATGACAGAGATTTTTTAAAAAAAGGTCAGTCAAAACGGGCTCAGCTAATTTTTATAATGCTGATAAAAAAACTATAAATGAGTTGAATAGTTCGATTAAATCAACCTAGGCTAGAGTTTAAAAAAGATCCAAAAGCTATTTGGAAAGCTATTAATCAGCTGACAACCATTGATGGAAAGATAAGAGAATAAGAAGGCGATATTTATGCATAAAGTTGCAAATAGCGAACACATAGGAAATGAAAAATAATGATAATTATAATTATATCCTTTGTAAAAAATAATAATAACTATAATTTACGCAACAATAATATCGACTACACTCTAGAAAGCCAAGAAAAAACTTGTCAGAATATATTGTGGTGCGAAAATGTGCAATAAGTTACCAGTGGAACTAAAAAGCAATAGTTTGTTTCGGCTAGATACATTTAAAACCTTGTTGTGGATTTCCAGACGCTTCATATTCTTAATGAAATATTATATTTACGTTATGGTGGAGGGAGTCTATCTCCACATCATAGCTGGTGCAGTCTAAAGAAACACCTAGTGCGATTCTATATTCACAAAACAAATATTTTTGGAAAAAAGCCTAAATACACTATTTTAATAACTATACATTCTTTAATCTGTTAGTCATCGCGAGTTACTGCCTCAACGTTTCCTGGAAAATGTGCTGAATTTCGTTTCATCATATTCATCGCTTGAATCTTGAATTTGTAAGGAATCTTTTCCTGGATGAGACTGCGCCTGTAAATTATGCAAGCATTAAAAATCATTGCCGGTATATTAATCATTGTATACATGTAAGTGTTTCCTGGCAATTCAATTAGATTATAAAAACATATGTTGTAAACAGGTCTCAACCGAAACATAACCGAAAGCAATAATGTATTTTATATACAAACATACTGTAAATACGGTAAAATATCAACAACTATACTAATTACATAAATCAATAATATTGTACCTGAACGCATTCTTCGACGTCGTCTTTTCTGCTGTCTTCGTCAACAGAACTTTCGTGAGATTGCCGTCCATTTAATGTTTCATCTTGCTCCACGCCACTCGGTTTCAGTTTTTTAGACTCAGTGGATGATACGCTGTTTAGTTTCAATGGCTCATTTTTAGATTCATCATTTCCATCAAACACTGATGAGAAAACATCACTAAATTTTTGATTGCTGTTGTTGTCAGGTGAGGAATAGTTTCTTTTCTTTGATTTCTTTATCTTTTTCTACAAATTAAGACGATGAGTGCGGTTGTATGTCATACAAATTCTTCCAATATAAAATTGAAGTTTTAAAATATAAATTAATTATGTTCCTTGGTTTTCTCGGGAAACACCATGTAAACATAATTGCAAGACGATCTGTAAGCATCATTAGTAGTGACAAACAGTCGAATTTTGCTACAAAATGGCATTACGTTTCTGGTCGCGAAAGATATAGGAGTATGTTTTTGTATTTATAGCGCAAATATATTGTTACAACCAAGTTTCCAGAAACTTTCCGCCCAATTTTTCCCGATTTTGTGGAAGGCAGGCAATTCTTTGGTAAATGCTGGTCACGTATAAATTCTGCCAAATGTAATATAAATTTCACTCTGGTACAATGGCACACAGTTTGTCAAGTTACGCTTGTATGCAAGCTATTTAATAGCTATAGTAATTAAGGAAAGTAATTATTTTGACAGCTGCATTAAGGAATTTTTAGCAAAAATGTGAAATTATCTGCGTGTGCCCAATACCCCTCCCTGGAGCACACCGTTGTCAGGTACATTAGTTCAGGCATATAGAAGTATACACCTTTTTCACACATGTAAAATATTCACCTAGAAATGTGCCAACTTTTCGTGGTAAATTTTTTTTTCTGCTCCAGGGCTGAATGATTATGTTAGTGAGACAAAAATTTATTATTAGCCTTTTCAGGCCAATAGACAAAAATATCAATGTATGTACCCTAGCCATATAGTGACATATATGCGAGAGTCAGAATAGTACACAGCATATCATGTCATGTAGATGGGCCTTTTGAGTCTAAAAATTAACCGTTCTGACAAAGCTCAACTTTCTCTTGATTTCTCAATTTTTGCCCTGCTGGTATAGCCCCTTCGTTAAAATTTTGGCAAAACACCACTGGCTTGTACTCATGAGTAACCCATGCGTATACCCACGCGAAATATTTTATTGCCTGGATATTGTAGCGTAGTCTATTCTCTGTAGGCTGGGGGACTTTTGACCGGATGTGACGTCATTTACTCAACATAATAACAAGTTTTTAACACAGGCACTGCTTTTAAAGTTCTCTACGTTAATATTTCGAGGGCTATATTTTTAAAAATTCTAATATTATGTCTTCTGAAGATAGTTTAAGTTTAAAGCATTCACTAAATGAGCTTTATGGAGGATATGAATTGCAAAAGTGGGAATAGCTTTGACTCTGAATCTGATCATTATGGCCGCGACATTGCCCTAAGTTGAACCTCTTGCTAACGCCGGAGAGAACGATGAAATTTAACAGTATGAGAGCCAAAAAAGCAAGCTAGTTTCGGTCTCTCTGTATATACTTCTTTGGATTTTCGGTGTAAATAGCACAATAGTACTAGATACGTACATATTTATATGCATAGTGATTTGCTTCTACAGGGGCCGTTGTTCAAAGCTGGGTTAGCACTAACCCTGGGTTAAAATTTAACCCACTGTTTTAGTTTCTGTAGTTTTTCACATCTGTTTACTTTAAAACTTCAGGAGCTTAAACTATGATTGATCTAGACAACACTTCTGAAGAAATATTTTCAAATTTATAAACAAACTTCAAGGGAAATTTAATTTTAATTTTACATAAGTCCAGAGTTTGAATAGTAGTTTATTCAACTTAACTTATTGCAGCAAATGCTGAATTACAAGTTAATACATAAATTATCAAGAATAACCATATCATTAAAAGTCTATAAAATTACATAAAAGATTAAAAGGTATCAATACTTACAAGTTATAAAATTTAAGGCTCGCTTAAATGTCGTAAGTTATGTTCATGGTTTGTCACAACACTATTGTAAGTGAAAAATTTTTTAAGTGGACCAGACAATTTGTTGTCCTTAGCGAATTTTTTGCATATCTCTTCTCGTCTTTTAGTTAACATTTGGAGACCAGACTTCTGCGGCTATTCTTCATATGACAATACAGGGTCAGTTATTTTTAAGGCTCGCTTTTGGATCTCAACTTTAGCTTTTAAACAGTCCGTGATAGCGGACCAAACAGGGGCAGCGTATTCGAGGATTGGTCTAATTAACCTGCAATGTACTGTTACAAGCTGTTGATATCCAATCCTAACTCTCCGTAATATACGTAGAATATAGAGTCTCTTATTGGCTGTTTTTGTAATATAATCACAATGTAGGTTCCATGAGAGATCGCTTTGCAAGTAGACACCAACTGGCTTGTATGACGATACTCTTTCGATTGTATTCCCACTAACCTGTAATGTATCTTGGAATGGTAATCTATGCTGGAGAAAGTTAATTATCATCTCTTTGCATTTCTTCGGATTTAATCGCATGCCCCTTGTAAGCGCATAGTCATAAATGCCCCTTGTAAGCGCATAGTCATAAATGTCATTGACCAATAAGGGAGTCATACTCAGTGAGCATCTTGGAATACATTCTATAGTTGTTAAATCGTCCACGAATTTGACTCTGAAATTCTAATCACGAAGTAGACTATTTACCAGGACCGCAAATAGGATTGGGCCCAATTTGGTACTTTGGGGTATACCTCCATTAAGATACCTAAACGATGACATTTTATCACGGATGCGGACACATTGCTTCCTTGTCGTGGGGAGACAATTGATCAGCAGTTCAGGAATTTTTCCTTGTCTCAAAGTGCTATCATAAATGTCAGAGACCACGGGGGATAAATCGAAAGGAAAGTCTCGAAGTATCCTATTAGGAATTTCATCAAGGCATGATACGCTTGATACGGGTCAACAAGCATATCGGCTAGACATTCGGCTTGATAGCTTGGGTCGTCTTCAAGGGATTGGAAATCTGATGATAAATTAACGAAAAAATTGTTAATGTTCTCGACTAGTTCCTCCATTGAACCAATTGCTTCACCCATTAGTTGTTCACACCATTCTGTTATGCTAGAACCATAGCCAAGTTTTTTAATTTCTTTCCACCATTTAGATATATATGGTCTTTCATATTATATAGTTTATTTTTGTAATAGGACTCTTTACACGCCAAAATTTAAAAGAGTGGGAATACTTTCCGAACCTGGCGAGAGATGATTGTCTCTTTGATACAAATTGTTTTAACTTGTTCGACACCCAAGGTTTATCGTAGACGCTAATTTTTTGCTTTTTCAAAGGGAAATATAAATTGACAGCGTCCATTATTAGTTCATAGAAGGTGACAAATTTTTTTTGGCAATCATCCTCATTAAAAACCAACTCCATGGGTCGTTGCATATCCATCTACCAAACGCTCGTACATTACTGTCCATCATTTCCCTCTTACGCACATGTTTTTCATGGATTACAGGGTTTGGGGCACTTGGGTTAATCATGATCGAAAAATGATCGCTTCTACCAATATTTGGGAGTTGTACTGGTTCTTCAAAGAGCTTAGGTTTATTTACGAGGCATCAATCAACTATGTTGTTTCCTCTTGTGGGTACTTTTACCAGCTGTGTCAAGCAACAGCCCCTTGCGAGGTTAGATAGAGATATATTAGTACTGCTAGGGTTAAAATCACCAGTTAGAACCATCAAGGCATCCGGGAGCTTGTTGAGGAGGGAATCAGCCGTCATTTGAACAACTGGCCCCAGGTGTAAATATAGTGATCAAGGAATTATCACCTGTTACATTGAGCATTATGATTTTTTCTCACTGGAAATAAATGACAAGGGAAATCTGTGAAGATAATTATTGGTTTCTGTAGAAAAATTTCTTTGATTTTGTCTTGAGATCAGACATCTAATATGAAAAGTGTAGAAGATATTTCCCACTGATGTTTCAACCCACTGGTCCTAATACACAATAAATCAAGTTCTAAAGGAATAAAAATTATTCTAATTAATTCTATTTTGAATGGTTTATGAAGATTGTTGCTTATTGAGAGTTAATAATGCTTGTGTAGAGCTAAAATGGTGCTCTTTGCTCGCTGGTCCTTTTTTCTTACTGCTTGTGAGTTTCTACAATTCTATACAGTTGGAATTGGTTAATTCCATAACTCTTCTTGGGAGCTAGTCTTTTCTGGATTACTTCATCATTATATTGTTTATTCAATATAAACAATTAACATTGGCCCAATTTATTAGAACTCGTCGTAGATGGGTAAGTCGTCTTAATAAAAATTCGGTAAATGGCGGGTATTTTTCATCATATAGACGTAAATCTCATCTTAAATTTATATCAGACGAATAAATCAGGCAGATTTTGCGAAATCCATAACCAATCATTGGCTATTTTTTAATTCTATTGGACCTTTTATGTTTTCTCTCCGGGAAAACAACAAACAACGGCAGCAGTTAACTTTTCAAATTGCCTTTCGTCTGCGATGATTGACCTTCCTAGTTTTTTTTGTAATTTGCACCATATAATGCTTCGGGCCCTGAAGTACTTTATAACAAACTTTTTAATTTAATTTGTAGAAATAATTTTGGAATGAAGTATTGTAGTCTGATCACTCATTGTACTAGATGTCATTTTGAAAACCTGGCAACTAGTCTTCGTCAACAAACATATAGATATCCAGGTTTTCGCATTCATTTGTCCTATGGTCTTCCGTCTAAAATTCACATCGCACGGAAATCCGTCACACGAGTTTTCCGTCCAAGACCATAACAACTTTATTCCAGTTTACGAACATACGACATTGAACAAACACAAAATACTCCGCACAGGTAAATGAAACATGATAAAAAAACTATACCAAATTGAACCCTGATAGTTTTTCTATATACTAACTAATAAATTTGTTCTCAATGACACCAGAAAGCCAAAAAATTTGCATGTATTTTTTATGTTTTGAAAAAGTGTTTGCTGACCCAATCCGGGAAGCGAGAGGGTGTCTTACGCGTGATATTTTTTAAATGATTTCTGTATTTCAATTGGTTGAAAAAATAAACGTTCCACGGTTCTGGTCATTTAAGTCTGCTGGAAGTTGAAAGCAAGATTGAAAATATTTCTTTTATTTAATGCAAAAGCAGAAAGTATTTGTAGATACGTGAAACAATTTTGGCTCATAGCCTACATTTTTCATACATTTATTTGGGTATCTTTTTGGGCTGCTATTACAGGTCCACACAAGCCTGACTATAACTGTCGTTAAGCAAAAAAACCCATAAACCTTTCGTAAAAATTAACTGTTTTATTCTTTTCAAAACAGAATGGTCAGATTCTACAAAATTTGATCTATTGTGTACTCACACCAGAGGGCTGAATTGAGACATTTACATCAGAGGCAAATATCAGCGATATCTGATCTCAAGACAAAATGAAAACTACAATATTCAGCGATGTCTGATCTCAAGACAAAATGAAAGAAAAAAGCTTTCTTATAGAACACCAACAATTCTCTAAGATAAATGAACAAAATTTCGATGTTTTTCGTTAAACATAAGTGATTGTTCATTAATGCTTCGACAACAAGTGTAATTTCCTATTAATGTCATTTTACTGAATATTTTAATGCTGAACTTAACTGTTTTCGTTGTTTATAAAGATTAAGAGTTGTCATCGATACGTCTTGCGAACCTTCGTTGTAAATACTTCCACGTTTGTTATTTTATGTTTAAACAAACGTTATCCAACACGACTATTCATCCATTTAAGGTTGTTGAGCCATTTTTGAATCGTTTTTGTCAACAAATCGTTGATTTTTAAATATTTCAAAATAAAAACACTCTAATGTTTACAAATTTTCACTGCAACATTTTACTACATGGCGTATTGAGAGAATGATAAGCACATATTGCAAGGGCGATCAATTAATGATTAATCGGTACAGTTCTTAACCAATCAGAATCGACGAAACAAAGAAAAAATATTAAATGAGAAACCTACCAACTGCCAACCGAAACTTGTCCAGAAAACCGGTCAGAAAGCTCTTGCTGTTTTTGCTCCCATTCTGATATATTTCTTTGATATGATTTCTTTCGCCAGCGTTAGCAACAGGTTCCACTGAGAGTGATATCGCTGCCATGATGATCGGATTCATACCTATTGCCGTTTTTGCAATCCATATCCTCGATCAGGCTCATTTGGTGGGTGCTCTAAACTTGAACTGTCTTCATGCAGTAGACATAATGAACCTAGACATATTAACTTAGAGAGCTTTAAAAACAGTGCTTTCTTGCTTTTCATTAAATCGCACTTGTTTTCATGTTGAGTACATGATGTCACATCCGGATAAAATTTCCATGCTAATCGGTAACACAATAATGGCGGCTGCAAAATTATTTTTGCGTGTAAAAATTTCGGATAAAGAATTTGAATTGGCCGCTGAATTTTTTTAGTTAATCTATTTTTAAATACTTTCTGAACATGAAAAAATACAACCCAATTTTTTTGTCGCAGTGGTCCCTTATAAGTATTTAGTATCATGAATTTCAAGACACCAGTCGATCTGTGCAAGCTGTACCGGTATAATTATAGTCTTGGTGATTGGCTTTGTTGTTAAATACCGTGACATTTTAATATATTGATAGTTTCTTGCATTTTATAAAGTTAAAGCTTATAGGGTTGTGATTTGTCAGTGTTCAAATTATATTTTGAATGTCAAGTTTACATGTTTAAATTAAAATAGTTCAGTTCTTTTACTCAGTCGTACGGTTAATTCGGTAAATTTATCCTTATTTATTTATCCACTAAATATATAGCGTCATACAATGTGCCACATGAAATTGCTCCAAAAATTGAATAAAAATACATCGAATTGCCATGAAAACAACGGATTCGCAAAGCGCACTAAATTTCCAACTAAAATCATCATCTGCTACGGTAAATTTCGCCCTCCTCACTGTAAAACGAAAAAATCAAATTATTTTCAATTTTTTGCCAATCGGACGACTGTGGCTTACCTCCGTTTTATGGCCGTTCAACCCCCTCGCATTTCAGATCACATCCTCAAATCTCTTGGCCAATTCAAGCGGTCATCATGGCAGCATGAAAACTGCCATGATGACCATTTGAATTGGTCAAAGTGTCTTATTATCACTTAGTTATCAAAAGCCACTTTTAAAATGGATTGCGCAAAAAGGTGGACTACAGAAAAGCAATTTGAAGTTATAGCACCACAAAGTAAACGTATGTTGAACACACCAGCAACGCTTTAGACAATTTCATTCGTTCAAATTCGAGATGGCGTGTGGGGTACACAAGCTGTCATTAGCGAATAATGCAGAAATACCTCTCTCATATTTTGTATGTTTTGGGAAAAATCTTTAAAATACTGCAGTACATGCAAATTAAGGAAGTAATTGTACGCCTCTCACCAATCAGCATCCAGTAAAAGTGTTATGCTAAAAATGAACATGAGAACAAGTAACATAAAGTACATACCCGAGTATAGATGATGGCCACTAGAAGGAGAACACAAATCACTCCTAATACAGCGATTACGATAATTGCCCATAGATACAAACTGGGCGTAGGTGATTCAGAAATGATTGGATGGCTTACTTTGGTGGAATATAGCATGAAGCGCCCAAATCCACTAGTCTTGTTGAATGTATTTATAAGCTTTTGCAGTGTCATCGCGTTTTCTGTGCTTGGTTTTCTTATCAATATTTGAAACCGACAATCATACTTGTCTTCGCTGATTCGTGTTATCACTAAGACTTTTGAATAAACGTATCCAACAGCTTGATTCAATGCGTCATCCAAAATACTCTCAATAGAATCAGCAAATCTCTTAAGATTATGTTCATCCTGCGACAGCATTGGTACTACAACTAACTTTCCATCAAACTGGATAAAAATGCTGTTCGTTCTAATCATACTGCTCAACGGTTCTACTTTTGTACTAAAACTTGAGGGCTTTGTCAATGTATTGCGACTTTCTATTTGACTCGTTCTGCTATGTAAGGTGAGCTGCACTGACGGCGATGGTCTAACGGTGGATGTTTTTATAATAGATGTGAGTGTGTCGTTGAGAGATGATACTGGTGACTTTAAAGAAAGAGATTGTGACGATGGATGTAGAGGTACAGGAGATGATGTGGCAGGTATATTTGCGGATGACGACACTAGGCTATAGGTTATGGCTGTTGTTCCAGTCTGTTTAGCTTCTGGTAAAAAGGTGGTGCTGAACAAACTGACTGAAGATTGAGAAGATAGAGCACTTGATATACTAAAAGAGTACGACTGACCTGTCGAGAGGTGAAAAGTGGATGTAGCTATACTAGAATTGGGTTCTCGTGACGCAGTAATTAAAAGACCCGCAGATGCAGTCTGAGTTTTAGACATTACAAGCGTAGTAGAAAAATGTGAAATGTTAGATGACACTCTTGTGGAGCGACGCGTTGAAGATAGCGCTGACGTAGAATAATCTTGTCGTAGTGTTTTTTTGACATAGGTTAAAGACGAATTGATTTGAAGAGGCTGAGTTGATGAGGTTAGAAGCGTAGTTGGAACATTGAAATTGGAAGTTGTAAAAACAGAAGGGTAAGCGTTAGAGGAACTGAGGCTTACTGAAGTTTTCCTGTGGGTCGCAGACAAGACCTTGGATGATTTGCAAGGAGATTTTGAGGAAGAAACATATGATATTGAAGACAAGTTATGCAAGACTTCAGTCGATAGAAATGAAGCTGAAGACAGAAAATGAGGTTTAGAAGTGGCAGATTGAGGCACACTGGATATGATCGGTAAATGACTCTTGGTTTTTCTCAGTTGGGTGGTTAAGTCAGTGTTCTCGACAAACTGGGAGGTGATGAAAATCGACTGCGTGGTTTCAAGCTGAGTTGCTCGGGACGTAGACGTAGCAGTGTTCGAGAAGTAGCTTGTGGATGAACTGTTCTGACCTGAAAAGAAACGAATGTAGATATTTTATCTATTTCTATAGAAGTATTGGCGGACCTATTAATTACAATTCAGATATTTGAACATATTTGAATATTTGATACCTGGGAACAAATCTTGGACATTGCTTTATTAATTTTTTAATCACAGCATAAAGAAAGTTGATCGGGGAACACAGTAATATTACTACAGTTTGAGCAAACATTAATTGGAGCTAATCTGGCCATCCAATGAAAAAATGAGGCCATGGACGCAGTATAAAAGAGTCGAAAGCGATAGTAAAATATCCAGCATGTTTGTTATGTTTATTATTAAAGTGCCTATGAAACGAAATTTTTTCCAAATATTTATTGATTGCGTTGCAAAGATCACTTAAATTCACAATGTAACTTCCTTGACAGGATTTCTCTTCCTTCTCGAGACATTTAACTTTATGCAAATTACACAACTTGTGACATCACAGTGCGTATTTATAACTTTTCAAATCAATTGTAATTTGCTACATGATCAATATTCCGCACAAAAGAACAGACATCAAGCGATTAATCGTAGACGTAGTTTACGCACGCACATCACAGATTTAGCTATATCCTACAAAATTAGCAGTCTCAATGCTAATAATTGAAAGATGTTCACTTGCAGCTGACCGTGGAAGGAAACGAAAAAGCAAGGATTGCATGTAATTACTTAATGACATGTTATTCTCACGCTGTGGAGACATCGGTATTTAATTGTTACTCTTCAGCAACTCAATAAGGAAACACGCTTGAACACATCCATGTGACTCACACTCTAAATTATGAACAGCATGCACTTAATTAATAAGGAACTCAAAATTTAGAATTAGGTTGATGGAATTGTTGGTTATTAGTGGCCTCTAGAAATAAGACTATTACTATTGTGCATTTTGATTTATTGGAACCATATTGCGGCTGTTTATAGGGTACTGCAGTGTGTGGACATGAACATTACAATTTTTTAAATAAAAATAAATGTACCCAAATCCATCAAGAAGATTTCAAGATCCTCAAGATAATTAAATGAAAGTGCGCTAAGAATATCATTATTGACAGCATATTTATCAACAATAAATTGTGTGAGTGAAATTCAATATCGATCTTACTGGTATGCCGAATATTTTAGACAAAAGTTGCAGTTTCCATAATTATATTTTGCAAGATCGACACGGTACACTACACTTCAAAACAAATGATATACTGCACGGATACAGCACCTAAAATACCATAAAGTAATAGATTTTAAAGCGATGGGAACCAAACAGGATTGAGTAATAAAATAGTAGAGCTACAGGGAGCCAAGATAAGTTGTTTTATTACAATTAACGTTAACCAACTTCCGTTGTAATTTGTTCTGTCTGAGTATGTGTTGATACTATAAATATGCCCATGAATTGCATCAATGTACCAAAGCTTCAAAATAGTTGAGCATGAAGTGAATAATGCTGAACAACTGAGTGCATTAACACGAGTATAACATTATATAGTGCATTTGGGAATGTTATCAGCTCAAATTTCGTGAGAATATACATCAATTAGAATCAGGTGACAAATGGCTAATTTCTGCTTTTCATGCTATACCAAAAACTGCAGTCTTTCATTCCGAATGCTCATTATTTTTCATCAATAGTATTGTCTACAGTTTTAGTTGATTTAGTTTAATTATAATTTTATAAATCTCACCACTGACAATGTTCACAAGAAGGACAAAGCTTGTAACAGCTGTGCTAACTACGCTGTATCCCAGCATATTTCTGCAACTTGGCGACAAGGTCAACAAGGTTCTTGCCGTAGACAAAACTGACGAGGTTTTTTGTTTACAACGTATTGTGTAGCTTGATACAACAGGAACCGTCTGATAATACCAGATTGTCACTTGTGAATAATCGTGAAACTGCAACTTGACCCTACGTGAGATAAACCAAGTTATTTCTTTTTTTCCCCTTGAAATAAACCAATCAACAAACGTCACACTGTGGGTTTCTCTTTCAGTTTTTAATCATGCGTATCAAGAGTCAACAAGGAAGTAAAAACGAATAAAGAAACTGCTGCATATGTAGATGTAATTTTAATCTTTCTTACTAAAAATATAATGAGAGATTATTTTATGAACATGTCTTATCTTGTCAAATGAACTAAATAAACTGACTGCTAAGTACTATTTACACGTATTCAGTTGCAATTATATATAAGGGAAAAGGGCTATTCGCTCTAATAGTGCCTTAGTGTATTTTGATATGTTCTAATATATTAAAGCCTATTAGCGTACATATTATTTGGTGTAATATTGCATCTATATTTTATAGATTTTCTATTGCAGCTGCTGCCTGTCGAGTGCGCCTTAAGGGAAGGAGCAAGGCTTACACGGGCAAAATCTGAGTTATATGTTCATTTAATGAGGTTATGTAATAACAAAGGTTAATATCATAGGAGCGCGTGCAGTCTGGGCACGACCTATGATAGCCTAAAGCGACCGGCTATCTGTAAAACAAGGAACGGGGAATCGGGGAACGGAACCAGGAAGGGAACGAGGAACGAAAAAACCAGGAACATGAAAAGCCGGAATCTGTGAAACCAGGAACATGAAAAGCCGGAATCTGTAAAACCAGGAACATGAAAAGCCGGAATCTGTAAAACCAGGAACATGAAAAGCCGGAATCTGTAAAACCAAGAGCATGAAAAGCTGGAATCTGTAAAACCAAGAACATGAAAAGCCGGAATCTGTAAAACCAGGAACATGAAAAGCCGGAATCTGTAAAACCAGGAACATGAAAAGCCGGAATCTGTAAAACCAGGAACATGAAAAGCCGGAATCTGTGAAATAATAACTGGGAGTAATTTTTATCAAACTGTCTTAAACCTTGATAGCAGGTAAACGCCTTCTTCCATATTTGCACTTTTGGGAATAAAGTATAATATTGTATTATAAGTGCGTTTCAACACAATCCCCATTAACTTTTAAAAGTTGCCTTTTAAAATCATTTTCGTGTAGCATACACTAAAATACCTTCTAAAATCATTAATAATTCATGAAAAAACACAAAGGAAGTCAGGGCTGCCAGATCACTGCATTTTTGAGGCCAAATCTTCAACAATGCTCTTTGTTTTTCTTTGTACTTGGCTTTTGTTTTCTTTGTTTACTTGATTACACTAATGACAATTTGGCCTAAAAACTGCAGTGATCTGGCAACCCTGAAGGAAATCATAGCCGTGACTAGAGTCTATATATGAGATAAAACACATGCCGATTTTCACAAATCTTTTACTTCGATTTTCTCGGCTTATACAACATCTATATTGAAAATTCTTTTATATACAAACAGACAAGATGGGTATAAAATGAATCGATTTAGAAGTCATTTAAAACACTCGCAATTCGCGCTTTATCAGATAGTTATACAACGCTCGGCTTCGCCTCGCGTTGTATATCTGATAAAGCACTCCTGCGCGTGTTTTAAATATTACATAAAAAACCCATATTTACATAAGTTGTTGAGAAGATTTGCGTAATCTAAAGCAGATTTGGCAAATGTTTACATTTTTTGCTTTACCCTGTATATGCAATAAACGTATTAAAAACTAAACGATGAAACACAACAAATCAATGCTAAAACATAACAGACCAGTGATTGTTACTGTAAATAACCTATATGCAACATTAAATGCAGTTATTTGGGCCTGCTTAAAAAGTGGAATTGTTCCAACCAAAATTTTCCGCCAAGCTATGTCTGTGCTCTTGGTGCAGCAATGCTTGAAAAGCTGGACTTATTGCAAGAAAACCAGAATAGAACCGAGGATATCGTGTTAAGATACATTGCCGTTTTCGTAAACATCCCAGGTAACAAGGTTGACCCAGCCGAAAATTAAACCAATATTTTCAATCCAACAAAAACCATATTAATGTATTATTGCACCCATTATGCCTCCGCAGCATTCCCTACCTTGCAGGTATCCTAGTATGTTTTTAATACGAAGAAACATGACAGGCTTTATACCCCGCATTTAATTGTCAATTTTCATATATTTGTGTGTGGATACTGGTTTTCCATTTATCACGATATCATTGAAAATGAGTTAAAATGAGTTACTTGGCGATTGTGCTAAGAGCTTACGAAATGCTTTCATGTTCCTGGTTTTACAGATTCCGGCTTTTCATGTTCCTGGTTTTACAGATTCCGGCTTTTCATGTTCCTGGTTTTACAGATTCCGGCTTTTCATGTTCCTGGTTTTACAGATTCCGGCTTTTCATGTTCCTGGTTTTACAGATTCCGGCTTTTCATGTTCCTGTTTTTCAAGGTGGAGGAATGCGTGGAGCAGCCACTGCCAAGTTTAATAGAAACTCCCCTCGACGATATAAGCGAAGAAAAGCAGCTTCGAGATTAGATTTCTTAAGGCTTTCCGTAATCTCTTTCATCTATCAAACACATGTACGGCCAACACACGCGACTGGAAAGCGAAATTCTCAATAAAAGACTATCTTATCACTTTTTCGTTGAATCATACACTTTTTTTCGCATTTTCTGCCAGGCCCGACCGCGCGTTTCCGACTGTGTTTTCCACGCAATACCCACACTGCTGCTATTACTGCTCTGAAGTATGGGATGTATTTGGTGTAGCTCAATCAAAACGACTGCAAAAACTGCAAAATAGAGCAGCTAGAATTATTTTGAATGTAAGCAATGACGTAGAACATAACATTGCTTTGCATGCTTTGGGCTGGGAGCCACTTCACATGGAAAGGAAAAAAAGCAAAAGCAAAAATTATGTACAAGCTGTTAAACAAAATACTGTAGGTCCTAAATCACTCACAAATCTGTTTTCGTATAAGAGTGAGAAAACAAATTATCACCTTCGGGACATTTCTAGTTCTCTTTACTTACCAAAACCACGCACAAATACTATGAAGAATAGTTTCAAGTACGACGGAGCACAGCTTTGGAACTCTATTCCAAAAAAAATTAGGGAAAGCAAATCACTCTCTTCCTTTCGAAATAAAATCGCTGCTCATATCGGTGCGTAAAAACTATTATCTGTAAATAAATTACCTGTAAATAGTTCATTATTTCGTTACTCTCTAATTCTTTTTCCACTATTCTACCTATCATGTAAAGTTATTTTTTGGAACACGCCCCTCGTGGAAATCAGCAGCGGTTGACGGGGTCAGCGTGTATAAATAAAGTTATGCTACTACTACTTCACAACGGCACACAACGGTAACGGTTGGGCCTGGGGATGAGGCTGGGCCATGATAATAGGTATCGCTACGCAGTTACCAGGACGGTGTTGGTATAATGGTGATCGCGCTTTTTGCCTCCAAGCAGCTGCGTCTAATTTGATAAAGTGGAGTCAAATCAACTCCGATTCGTACCACTATCATACATCGGTTGCAGTACAAACCAGTCGACCGAAAATATCTCGCACGCGCGAGCCTCGTGGTGATCAAAATGCCTCGACTGCTTGTAAATCGTGTAATACGGGGGCTTGTAGTAGTCATCACGAGTATTGTAGATCTCGCCACAAATGTGATCGGGCTAGGTGTAATGGCCCTTGCACACCGCAGAATCGAGTGCCAGGAATTCGCGCGCAAACGAGGGCGTATTCAGGGGACATGCAACCTGCGAATAGCAGAGTCGGCGTTAATGGTGCTAATAAGACTAACATTTTTTCTTGTTTACTTGTGCAAAATAATTTTGAATTTCCTTACATTTCGTCGGTCACGCCAATTAATGTAGATAATTTGTCACTACAATTATGTGGCCAGATCGACATAAAGTTGAGTATGTATTAACTGATTTCCGGATGGGGTTTCGACTTGGATTTTATCCTGAATCAATAAAGTTAAAATCAACCAAAGCAAAGTGTCAATCTTCACTAAAACATCTCTCAGTAATCTACGACTATCTTGCGAAAGAGGTATCTTTCTTAGGCTGTGTGTTTGGGCCTACAGCTACCCCACTCGCGAATAATTTACAGATTTGGCGTGATTCCCAAGAGAGACGGTGGGTGACGTTTAAATTATCGATTTATCGTTTCTGTAGTATTATAAGGCCGATCGACCCTGATTTTTGAGACTGCGTGAGGCTGCGCGAGGTTGCGCAAGGTTGCGCAAGCCTCCACAGGGTGCCGCACTAATTAGTATGCGAGATTATGATTGGTCAAACAGCAGGCGATTTGACGTACACCCCGTGACGTACACTATAGCCGTGCTCTGATTGGTTAAAACAGCGTACGTACACCCCGTGACGTACGCTATAGCCGTGCTCTGATTGGTTTAAACAGCGTACGTCCACCCCGTGACGTACGCTATAGTCGCGCTTTGTTTACATTGTCTGCAATCTTTCGACGATTACGGGTTTCATATTTCATATGTCGTGTTTGTGTTGTGTAATATAGTCTAGCTATTATGTGTCGCGTTATATGACCATGTATTTTGTCTGGTTATTTTGTAGCACAGTATTGTCGCACAGTATTGTTTACGATATCTTCGGATACTATTCAGAATATGTTTAGTACCGTAGTAGAAAATTTAAAGAATAAAATACAGACGATATTTTGTGAGTAAGAAGAATTTTATTTCGTCATGGAAGCATATACTACATTAGTAAGGTTTCTGTCTAACATTTCTAAGGTAATATCGTCCCAGTGTTTTTGGAGTTTGCTTATGTGCTGATGGCATTTGTACATCAGCCTGCTCGAAATGTGGTTGCTCCAATTGTTCATCGCCAGAATCACCTTTGTCTGCGACTGATTCGTCATCGCTCACATCTGGAGAATTATTCTCGATATTTGTGTCGTACCAGTGCTTTATTGGATGCTCAATTATGCGTGGTGGTGTTAAATAGTAAGGCATAGGTGAATGCCCTTCGTGTTCTTCCTCTCCCACGTCTATATTCGAATGCTCTGCTTCGCTCTCACTAGACTGTGCTGCGACGTCTGGATCAATGTCCTCGGCATCTTCATCACTATACTCCACGTGTAGTTGAGAAGACTGTGGTTTGTTCTTGGCCTCCTCAATACTCTTTGTGGCTTTTTTTTTATGAAATCGGTCAGCTGATCGTCAAGACTTTGAAATTTGCTTTGTAAATGATTTTTAAATGTTTGAAATCTATGATGTCATTAGAACAGAGTGTACTTTTCTCATCAGGAGTCATAGACGGTGCGTTTAAGATATTTTCCATTTCCTGTTCCGTATTGTACTTGGCGTTAAGTATAGGAGGTTGTCGATACGATTGCTTTTTCATATACAGCTAATTCAATTAAGGTTGATATTGACAATAGTCAAATATGCAATATGATCGATCGAGTCCCAAGAGAATGATGATTCTTTACATGCGAATGTAAAAGATATCATTATATAGATACTATATTTATAATCCAGCAAGGCTGCTGATGTGTTGATCTTATTTAAAACTATATTATTACCATCATTTTTTATGCTCATGCATATTGCACATTTGCCATTAATTGGCTATTGTTGATGTCAACCTTATTTGAATTAGCTGTATCCACTAAGTTGCTGTTGTAAACCATCTCTCTCCCCCAGGCAATACATTTGTTTTTAGGCGGTGATGATCATGGGTAGTCGGTTTAAGGTCAAGCATAAGATACCCGTGAGGGTGACTTGTAGCTTTTTCATACTCATGCATGAACTCGGGAACCCGGCCTGGGTTGATTTGTCTTGCCAGGGTTAACATTTGCTGCTTGTCGCGAGGAGACTTGAAGAGTACAATATAATGTGTATTAAGGCTGATGTTTCTTGTTTCCGTTCCTTGATGAAATATATTTTGGACAATGTAGATAACTGATAGGTTTCTGTGATGGCTCCCTTTGGTAAATAAGTTGGCTATGCGTTTGTCACCTCCTGATTGTGCCATAAGATCGTCAAGAACGATTAGGTTACGTTTATTAACATCAAGAAAATAACGAGAGTCAATCTCAGAGGGTATTCCTCGGTAAAATTCAATACCCGGTATAGTGTCGATCATTTCTAAATACATGGGTTGTCATTGTCCATAGCACCAGATAATACGTTGAGGAGGCGGTCTTATAGTTTGTTGAGCATTCTTCAAAAGATTTTTTACCCATACCGTCTTGCCACTTTGCGTATAGCCCGCGACGATGCATGTAAAACGGTACTAAAGTGTCCCTGGTCCGCTGATTAAAGGGGTTGGTTTAGTAAAAGGGTCTTTCTTGTGCACATTTCTTCCATGACGTTACATATTAAAGGACCTCGAGAAATGCTTTCCGCAGGTATCAGAAACATAGTACATGTTTCTTTAGTAAGACTAAAAAGGGAACTGTATTCCCACCAGAGATTTGTGCTGTTATATTTACGCCCATTCTTCTATGTCCCTCCTCCTCCACCTCTTGCTGATGAGCACTGGAGGAACAAAAGGAACAGCAGGAGGAGCAGGGAAGCAGGAGCAGGAGCAGGAGGAGCAGGATTAGGAGAAGCTGGAGGAGCAGGAGCAGGAGGAGCAGAAGTAGGAGGAGCAGGAGCAGAAGGAGCAGAAGTAGGAGGAGCAGGAGCAGGAGGAGCAACAGGAGCAACAGGAGCAAGTGGAGCAGGAGCAGGAGCAGGAGTAGGAGCAGGAGCAGGAGTAGGAGCAGGAGCAATAGGAAAAGGGGCAGGAGAAGGAGAAGTAGAAAAGAAACATGTCCTGTATTTGTGATACTTGCAGAAAAACAATTCTCGACTTTATTTGATATGCAACGTCATCCGCTGGTATCACAAATATGGGACATGTTTCTTTTCTACTTCTCCTTCTCCTGCCTCTTTTCCTACTGCTCCTGCTCCTGCTCCTGCTCCTGCTCCTGCTCCTGCTCCTGCTCCTGCTCCTGCTCCTGCTCCTGCTCCTGCTCCTGCTCCTGCTCCTGCTCCTGCTCCTGCTCCTGCTCCTGCTCCTGCTCCTGCTCCTGCTCCTGCTCCTGCTCCTGCTCCTGCTCCTGCTCCTGCTCCTGCTCCTGCTCCTGCTCCTGCTCCTGCTCCTGCTCCTGCTCCTGCTCCTGCTCCTGCTCCTGCTCCTGCTCCTGCTCCTGCTCCTGCTCCTGCTCCTGCTCCTGCTCCTGCTCCTGCTCCTGCTCCTGCTCCTGCTCCTGCTCCTGCTCCTGCTCCTGCTCCTGCTCCTGCTCCTGCTCCTGCTCCTGCTCCTGCTCCTGCTCCTGCTCCTGCTCCTGCTCCTGCTCCTGCTCCTGCTCCTGCTCCTGCTCCTGCTCCTGCTCCTGCTCCTGCTCCTGCTCCTGCTCCTGCTCCTGCTCCTGCTCCTGCTCCTGCTCCTGCTCCTGCTCCTGCTCCTGCTCCTGCTCCTGCTCCTGCTCCTGCTCCTGCTCCTGCTCCTGCTCCTGCTCCTGCTCCTGCTTCTGCTCCTGCTCTTGCTCCTGCTCCTCCTGCTCCTCTAGCTCCTCTTGCCCCTCCTGCCCCTCCTGCTCCTGCTCCTCCTACTCCTGCTTCTCCTGCTCCTGCTCCTGCTCCTGCTCCTTCTGCTATTGCTCCCCTGCTCCTCCTGCTGCTCCTCTTGCTCCTCCAGTGCTCATGAGCAAGAGGTGGAGGAGGAGGGACATAGAAGAATAGGCGAAAATATAACAGCATAAATCTCTGGTGAGAATATAGTACTGCCTAGAAGTAACTTAACACCTGCGGTGCGGCTGCGGTTCGTGCGGTTCGCGGTTGCAGTTCGTGCGGTTTGCGGTTGCGGTTCGTGCGGTTCGTGGTTCGTGCGGTTCGCCGTTCGTGCGGTTCGCGGTTTGTGCGGTTCGCGGTTGCGGTTCGTGCGGTTCGCGGTTGCGGTTTGTATGACTGTTTAACCGGTAAGTGCGCTGAATTCCGAGCCCTTCCGATGCAATTATTACTGTATGCAGCATGAATGGAAGGCTTATATGCTTACTGCAAATTCATAATAGAAGAAGTTAAACCTAATCATCAATTTTTATTGGAAGGAAAGATATATTATGACTCCTGTCGCTATCTTAATATGTTTTTACCTATAAACGGCAAATGTATTTACTCGGGTTATGTTCATGGACATACATTGGGTTATGTCCACGATTTGTCAATTGGGAAACGGTATTTGTTAGCCTAATTTCTGATTGGAATTCAAAAACTCCAAAAACTAATACTCAAACAATTGATCAATTATGATATTATGTTACTTGAATACACACGACAATGCTTATAAACATCTTATAATTTACTTAAAAAATGCTCGAATCTGAATCGATTGATTAATTGACATTGATGTTAGACTGTTTTGTTTCAAAACTCGTAACAATGTAAACTTAGAGATGTACTTACTCTAATCATCCCGTTTATATCTACATATATTTTGATTGTATTTAGGCATACACCTTCAGAGAATAGCGTCTATGATGCGTAATTAACTATGCTTATGCGTGCCAGCTTAACGTATAGGTTGCCGGGCAACTGCAGACAAAGTAAAAACTTTCCTGTTTTTCTTTTTACTACAAATCCGGAGAGTATCTTTAACTTTGTGACAAAACAAACGAGAAAGGTGAAGCCAGGGAAGGAGGGAAGGGAGGGAAAAGTTGTGCCAGATTAATTGGTCTCCTTTGTTTCATTCGCAATCCTGCGATGATCAGTTTAACATTTTTACGGACACCATCAACGAAATTGTTGAAACGTCCCTCCCACTTAGGCGTGTTAAAACCGACTGCAGTGATAAGCCGTGGATTACACCAGAAATAAAACCTTTGATTGCAAAGAGACAACGTGCTTGGTCCAGAGGTAATGTTTCCACATTTAAACGCTATAGGAACATGGTGAATGCTCGTAATTCCTATTATAATAAAAACATAGCGGACGTCCAACAATTCAATCCAAAACAGTGGTGGTCAGCGGTAAAAAAGATCGCTGGCCTCTCTACTCCTAAAATGTCCAAGACGTTGATATATAATGATTGCACTTACCAAGGGGAAGATTTAGCCAACTTGTTTAATGACAAATTCGTCGCAGTTGGGTCGTCCCTTCCGCCACTTAATTGGTGTCCTCTTCCTGTTGACGTCTATCCGCCCAAATTCATCGTATCCGTCGAGGAAACAGAAACAGCATTACTTTCATCCAAACTCTATTCTGCCATTGGTCCCGATGAAATATCAGTGTGGTTTCTTCGCGAGAACGCATCTGTTTTGTGTCCTCCATTATGCTCCATTTTCAATTCGTCTCATCGTCAAGGCTTCGTTCCTTCCTTGTGAAAATCTGCCAACGTTTTATCAATTCCAAAATCTTCTCCCGCCCCCAATATCGATTCAGACTTTCGTCCTATTTCACTTACCCCTATTCTCAGTAAAATCCTGGAATCTTTTCCTTACCGCTGGCTTCTTCAGTCAGTTTCAAACCAAATTGATCCCCTCCAGTTCGGTTCTCAACGAGTATCAAGCGCAAGCATGGTTCTCGTCCACCTCCTGCATAAATGGTACGAAGCATGTGATGATCTTGGATCATCATTACGGATCTGCCTTTTAAAAGCCTTCGACCAGGTCGACCACAATGTCTTACTGAAAAAGCTTATGCAAATGGCTGTTCACTCAGTCCTCGTTAATTGGATCGCTGACTTCTTGTCCAACAGACTCCAGAGGACAAAAATCAATCAGGACTACTCTGACTGGAAGTACATTCAAGCTGGTGTTCCGCAGGGAACAAAACTAGGACCATTACTTTTTTAATTATGGTCAACGATCTCAATTCAAGTAACGACCTTGTCAAATTTGTCGACGACTCTACGATAAGGGAAGTTCTGCGTAGTGATTCTCAATCTATGCTCCCCTCATCCGTGAAGGCGTGCGAAGAATGGTCACGTGATAACAACATGAAACTGAATTCCTCAAAGACAAAAGAGATGCGTGTCAACTTCTCGTTCAGTTCACCCTCCTATCCACCAATTGTGATTGACAATCAAACTGTCAACATTGTCAAGCACGCCAAAATACTAGGCCTTATTGTTTCGAACGACTTGAAATGGATCTTGCATGTAAATGCCATCTGCAAGAAGGCTTCCAAGCGTTTATACGCTTTGCGGCTGCTAAGAAGAAACGCTCTCTCGGACACTGTCTTAGTCAAGGTTTATTGCACATGTGTTAGACCTACTCTTGAGTACGCATGTGAAGTGTGGCACAGCAACCTCCCAGTGTACCTTAGCAACCAAGTTGAACAGATACAGAAAAGAGCCCTCAGAATTATTTTTCCTTCTCTCACCTACGACCAAGCGATGCTTACAGCTAATCTTCCTTCTTTGCATGATCGCCGAAGCACCCTTTGCAACCGTCTTTTCCACGACATGCTTGATCCAACTCACAAATTAAACTCACTTGTTCCACCCTATAGAGTTAATGTATGTAACTTACGCCGGAATAGACCCCTCAAAGTTCCAGTGTAGCAACAATATACGACCAAACACAACTATGATTTTTGATATTCATAGCTCTTTATTTTATTAAAGCTGTATATTTTTCATGTCCTTGATTTATATATTCATAATTTTTTTAATTTTAGCTTAATATTGTAAAACCATTGTAATTCAGCTTTTAGCTGCAAAATTGGTTACTCTAATAAATTCAAAAAATAGGTACGCGATGCGTACATGTATCTGCGCGCACGCAAAACAATTGAGTTCGGAAAAAATGCTTAGAAAATTGATTGACATATCTCCATTGTAACAAAGAAAACGTTCGTCGCAATATTTTGCTGTATGTGTAGCACATTATCGTGATAACTAGAGGAAAAATTTTTGAAAATCGTTAATACAGTAGAAATAACTGTATAGGTGTAATAAATGATCATTGATAGAAAATTATTTTATGCCTATGCGCTCGCTTTATCTAATTTTCAAAGCATCCATGAAATCCAATAAGAACATAGAAGGGATCAACATTATATTGTCGTAACATTCATAAAACTGAAGTGCAAGTCAGTATATACTGAGTACATGCTGCCATGAAATACGTCCCTATATTGTAGTATATCAAGATTAAATTTGATGCCTGACAGTAAGTGTATGCACAAAGTGTATGCTTATTATGTCGAAATGTAACCTTACTTATTGGAAGATAACCTAGGGTTAGGGTTAAGATATTTGTTCTATTGAAAACAATTGATTAACGCACATACTGCTTTATAGTCTGAGAAATAAGTTTCCAAATTGTGTGAACTAGCTTGTGACTCTGGTAAATTTGTATAAATGTGATCTATTAATGTCTGGTTATCTGTAGTGAAACAAGAAACTAGCTGTCTATAGTTATTGTCGTCAATAAAAAAGTTATATAAAGGCCTTCTAATGATTTCATCGAACCAATTTATATTAAAATCACCCATGAAAATGTTAAAATGAGAATTTAATGAGATCAGAAGCTGAGATAAAGCTTCTAACAAGTGTTGCAGTGGAATCTTAGGTGATCTATATATTCCAACAATGGTAACGTATGGCAAAATCATTACTTTCATAATAGTTATCTCAATACCATTCACATTACGACAACATGGATATCCAGGCAAGAATTCAACTCGGCTAAATACTGCCATTCCGCCAAAAGGTCTGGAAATCAAAGATTGACTGTCATTTCTAAACAAACTGTAACCATCTATGTCATACGTAATATCATTATCTGACGTAAGACATCGAGCTTCTGAAAAAATATTGATGTCAGTATTTGTAAAATTTAAATCATGTCGAACATCGTCAATGTGTTTGTGTAATGACCGTGCATTTAGATAGCATATTTTAAAGGTCACTTGATTTGTCTTATAAATAGGAGTAACACTAAGTTTCAGTTTACGCTTATTCCTCAACAATTCCATTTCTGCTATCACATGAGGATTAACAGCTATTTTTTCTTCACAAAGATCAGTGATGTATAAACCTTCTATGGTCGTTACTCTGCTTAAACCAACATAATGTATGTGGGGGACTGCTCTTCTAGTGCTGAAATTTACAACAATTTTTTGATCAGTGTCACCTTGTGATCGATGTATTGTCTTGACTCAAGCAGGTCTAAGAGGAAACTGTTTTCTAACAACTTGTGCAGTTTGGTTTCTACCAACACCAAATTGAGTGGTGATTGGTTTTATTGGAGTCCATGTTGACTCAATACCTTGTACATAAAGATTTCTATTTTCATGTCTGATTTTTTCTCCAACATCCGGATGGTCAAACTGTACCCATATTATACCTGATGGTTTATCTTTATGATTTAATTGTATCTTTTTAATGATATTACCAGCACCATTAGTCATTCCATCATCAGTTCGTACATTACAAGCTATCTCTGTTCTTTCCCCAACAGACAAATGAAGATTTCCAGCGATTTGTTTTGTTTTCCGTGGATCATCTGGTATTTGACTCAAAATTCGATCATGAAGTTGAGCAGAGTTAGCTCCAATAACGCTGTCCACTGCTTTAATGGAGAACTTTTCACCAGTTGCTGCATTGTGCACTCTTTTATTGAATTCATTTACTTTTTGATTTTGTATGAACAAATGAGGCACATCCATAGGATCGTCAATGCTATTTTCTACTATCAATCGTTCTTTGAGCGTCATAATGTCCTCATTGGTATGCTTCCCTTCTCTAAGTCTATTCAATATTTCAGCAAATATTTTTCTTTCCTTTTGTCTCATTATTTCTTTCAATTCAAACATATTGAAGTTATCTTGCCATTTATTTGGAGCAAGAACAGCATATTCTGAATTTTCTGGGTTCTTGAAAATATACTTATCCATTACAGGTTCTAGCTGTAAAAGATCACCAATGGCAACTATGCTAATACCACCAAAGTCTTGTTTGCTTCCTTTGATATCTTTTAATCTGTTATTTATTTAAACATTAAACATTGCACTACCAACCATTGAGATCTCGTCCAAAAATATTAGTTTTGAACCTCCTAGTTCACATCTTAAGGTGTTCAGCCTGCTTGAGTCAAGATGTTTGTAATTTTTTAATGACTGACATGCAGGTATTGCAAGTGCACTATGTATTGTGTTACCTTTAATGTTGTAAGCTGCTTTGCCAGTTGGTGCAAGCATTAATATTTTAACCAGATGAAAATTGTCACCAGCTCTTGTATTGTAATACTTAAGTGCTGCTTGGTAAAGACACTTAGTTAGATCCGACTTTCCCACTCCAGCTTCTCCACTAAAAAAGCAGTAGAATGGGTTGGCAGAGGTTTTAATAAGATGTAAAACATGGTAGAAAAATTCTTTCTGTTCTTTATTTAGTTTCTGTACCATTCCTCTATAAACATCATCTTGTTCTTCATGTAATATTAGCTGCTCAGTGGTTGATGCAGTTGAAGGTATTCCAATTAAGATCACCAGACAGGTCATAGTTTTCATTAAAGTCTGGATGAAGGTCTTGTGTACCTTCTAATTCATCTTGAAGTTCAATATTTTGTGTTCCCTGGGCAACTAGGTCATAATTATCATCATCTTCGGCCATATTGTTGAGCTGATCTTGTATTTCATTCAGGTCATCACTACACATAGCATACAGCTTCATTTGCTCATCTATTACATTTTTTACTTGTAAATAGTGTTCTTGATATGAATAATAATTTCTCAACAAATCTGTCGTTTCATTTCTCCATGATGTGAACAACATGATTAGCTCGCGATAATGCTTTTCAGAGTCGACATCCTTGTTGAAACAGACACTTCGAATTATTCTGGCTTTAGACCTTTTCTTATTTTTTGTTCAATTTCATTCTCTATATTATCATCACCATTATCATCAGTATTGGTCTCAAGTGGATAATTGTCAATGTCCAGCTCATTACATGGCTTGATATAAGACGTACCATGTGAGTCGTACCATGCAGCCCAATCAGCAAGGGACAGATTTTCTAAATTTGCTGGTCGTTTTATGTAACGCTTTATTAAACCAGATGCATAAATTTCGTCAGATTCATCTTCCAAATCCTGAATTTCTTGCAAAGGTTTGAGTAGTTGTACTCTATCCTCTGAGGGTGAAGTATTTATAAACACCACTTGACGAGATGATTTTCTCATTGGAAGTTGCAGTGCTATGTAGACTGCCTCTTGTGCACTTATTTCAACATTATTTAAAAACTTATTTCCAATATCTCTGACTTGCTGTTTGATACTGGAATTACCTCTCCTTGCTTCTTCACAAGCGGTTCTCAACAGCTCACTCATACCTTTTTGAGCTTTTGATATATACGATACAATGTATATTGCACATGCATATACATCAAGTACAAATTGAATGTCCATATTTGCACGCCATGCACTGAGACATGCCGAGTTATAATTATTGATCCTCAGTTCATTAGGTTTTCGTTTTAGGAATATCGTTGGTGCCCTAAGGCTAGATCGAAGGGTCAGTAAATAGTTTTGTTCAGTGAGTCTAAGATTTACCAACAATTGGTCAAATGTAATGTTCTCACCCTCTTTCATATCATTCAGATATTTCTTTACAAAGTTCCAAGTTTCTTTATGACGCTCAAGTTCGTTATGATCTTCATCAAATGGATAAAGGATTTTAGTTGACCTCATAGGTGGTTGTGGATAATTGAATCGACAAACAGTTTTTGATTTCTTCCGACAAGTGTGAGAATGACGATGAACTTGTCTATTTACGAGGGCAAGTAGCTCTGGATTACCATTTGGTTTTTCGCATGTGATTATTTTGTCGATAAATGAAACAACATCGCCATCAAAATCTTCACCAAATGTAGGAGCTCTTTCCAGCCATATCAGCATATGAATATGAGGTGATCCTCTCTGCTGATATTCAACCCTGTAAAACCAGTCTGCAATTTTTCCGAGAGGTGCTGCTGTACTTAAAAGAAAGTTTTGTATAAACTGATTTATTTGATAGTCAAAGTGTCTGGCACATGTTACTGGGTCACTTTGAATTAATCTGCTTTTTTCTTCCTAATTGAGGTTTTCAAGTTCGTTATCAGTATATTCTTTGCTATCAACAAGTTTACCAAGGATTCTTAGTAAATGAATCCATTGTGTTTCTGCAGAAGAAAAACTGCAGAATAATGAAGCAGGTCCTAACTGCCTGATCATTGCAAATATGTCCTTTTTTGCTTTTTCAAAATATGGAGGTGAACCTCTCAAGGCTCTCAGAAATTTAAATCCTTCATCATGTTGAATCATGTTATCTATCGCGCCAGGTTGTTTTAGTTGACCTGCAGTTATTGTGCGATTACTTCGTTGACATTTTCTTAAAGCAATCCGTGATTGCCCCAGTAAAATTTTCATTTGCAGTTTCTTTGTTTTGAAAAAGATATTTTCAACACACACTGCTGCCCTTCGGTCTGACCTTCTTAATTCTGACTTGCAAATCTCACTATAATGGACATCAGTTAGTTTACTTGTATTGTCAGGACGCTTCTGTCCTAGAAATATACCGGGATATGCTAATTCTTCAGAGTATTTGTCTCTAAATATACTTATAGGTCTATTGCCTTCCCCAGGTGCAATATTTAAAATGCACTGACGTTCATTATCAGTGACAAAGTCTGGAGCTGTCAACATAGTGTCAGTAACTCCAGCAGGTATTTCTACCTCATCTTCACTCCATTGATCCTCTTCATCATCATGTGTTTGCTGAGTCTTATTAAAGTATGTGTCACAACTCACATTGTCTGTATTACAGTCAACTGTATCTGGTGAATCCTCTGTAAGTTCATCATTATCATGACCACCGTCACTCAAAACAACTGAATTACGTTCAAGCCAAGTGTCATTGAAACTTATACCTTCCTCTTTATAAAGGTTACCATTATTCACAAGCCATTTGGCAGCTTCTGCAACTTTTTGTGGTCTTACATTAAGTGACAAAGCTGAACTTTTGTATTGTAATCTTCTCTTAAGGTTCACTTTAATAGTACCAGTTTCATTTGGCAACCTTGGTAACATGCTGACTGTAATAGCAATATCTGCAGGAACATTAACAATATTTCCGTTGATTTTTAATTGTTTACCTCTAGGAGCCTGCATCAGTTTTTGAAAGGCAAGTCTTGGAGCTAGCAATCTAGATTCTAATTCATTTAAATCATAAAATGAAGGCTTTTTTGGAAACTGCATCCCATTTATGATAGCACAAGGAGGCACCTTATTCTTTTTTAAGTGTTTATTACATGTTTGACACAACCACTCAACATTGTTAACACTTACTTTATTTAAAAGTCTCTTGTGGACATCGGGGTTATTTTTTTTAAGTGTTGTGGCTGGCATAACGCTATGTTTATACCATAATTGGTCACAACAAGTGCAAATATATAGAGGACCTTGTGAGACAGTTTCGTGAAATTTAGATATTAAAGTTTGTGTTGATTCACTTTTAGTACGTTTTTCTTTCATATATTCTTTCATGTACTGTTTTCTCTTATTCTTAGATTCTAGACTCTGACTAGCTGGTTTTCTTTTCATGTATTCTTTCATGTACTGTTTTCGTTTTTCCTTAGATTTGGAGCTCATCGTTGAGGATTGGAAATCCTCACTAGCTTGTTTTCGTTTCCTGTATTGTTTTATGTACTGTTTTCGTCTTTCCTTAAACTCAGGATTCTGTTTTGAGGGCTGCAAACTCTTACTACTTGGCTCTTTTCTGTATTGTTTCATGAATTGGTTTTTCGTTTGCTTAGAATTTCTGATCTGCGTTCGCTGATTGGCACACACATTCTCATCATTGTTTCTCTTGCTGACAGTTTCATTTATCTTCACACTTTTACTAGTATCTAATATTTGTTGAATATTTACCTCGTTACGACAGAAAACTGGCATAGAAGAGTATGGTAATGTTGATACATAATGATACTCATCTATATGACCCAAATAAATATCAGTTAGTTGCTGTGTTGACGATACCGCTTGCACTATACTGTACTCACTAAACCGTTCATCTGTTTCTGTAATAATGAGTTTTGATTTCAACTTGTCAGCCACAGCATGTATAATGATTGCATCAGTCCACGTTCCTTGCATGGACATAGTATTAAGATATTCTAACCAAGAGTTTCCGGTATTACATTCAATGAATCTCTCGGGATTATCTCGCATATATGCGATACCGGCTGCTCTAACTTCTAAGTGGCGCTCAGGGTTACCATATAACTGATGAGACACTGCTCGAAAGAAACAGTCGCCATCACCACCAACATCAAATGGTCTTAACTGAAAGCATCCCAACCTTTGTTCTAACAGAACATTTGACGACCGACTAGTAAGAATGCTGTTTTGAACTGGACCAGGATTTAATTCAATATCTCCTGACAACAATAGTTTTCTCTGGGATATGTAATGTTGTTTATCACTAATACTACCTTCTAACCTATATTTTAGTTCATTTAGGTAAAAAAATGCAGCTTTTGAAGAGAGTTGCATTCCATGATCAATACAGCACGAGAGCAATAATTTCGTATCTACCCTTTTTAATGTATTGCAAAATGTTTCACATTTAATCACATGTGCAAATAGTCCGTATACATAAACACTTTGCCACTCTTCAAATTCAAAGCTTTTGACGTTCTTAGCCAGTTGTTTTTTGCAGATTTGTGAACAAGAAATTATTACGTATGAAATGTTTTCAGTTTTAATTGTGACATTTGGTTTCAGATAATTTTTGGGACAAGGCCCATTGGGACGTGGCCCCTTCAAAAAGGCATGGTTGTAACCAAGCCTACCATCTATCAAGTCGAATGCCAGGCTGTGAAAAACCAGTAGCGAGCATTGTGCTTTTATTCTAGAAATAGATAAACAATCGTAAGATCTAGATTAATTTCGTAGTTGCAGCTATTCAGACACGAGGTTGTTTGCTTATACAAGAGAAAAAAAGAAATTTAAATTTAACAGCCATAAATTTTTATTTCCTTTATATCTAATACAAATATCCCAAAGCAATATGAATACTACAATGTAGCCACAAAATTACTGTAATCTCTTACTTAAGCCTGTGTTATTTAAAAGCGGTCAATGTTCCATAAATAGATCAACCCTTACAACAAATGTCAACGCAACAAAATATTAAGTTCTGTACTTCATGTGAAGTGACATTTAAAGAAAAAACAATATGTTCAAATAATGTGTTAAATTACAATGCTTACACTTTAGAGGCGGATAATATAATGTCGTCCTTATATTTGATGTGGATGTCTTCTAAATCTAATAGTTTCTCGGCTATGACATCTTCGGACAGTTCACCGACATTCTCTGCATCTAGCAATGTTGACAGAACATTTGCAAACATGGATAGTTGTAATTGGTCGTCACCGACCACGATGGTAACTCGACAAGAAACGTTCAGTTCGCAGTCCTGAAGACGCATTCTACGATAGCACCTGGTGCATTTAACAACTTTTGTTTCAAGACCAGGGGTGAGCTTTTTTGAACAGTGGACACAACAACGATACTTATCCGCATCGACTGATCTGAAGGCTTGTGCAAGTACAGTGGTTTCACCGGATTCTTCTAGCATCTGAATAGCGACAGAATCATCGAGGTCCTCCAGCTCATCACCACCAACTTCTGTGAAAATTGTCTGCGGAGTGGTTGACAGTATTTTAACAAGGTCGTTCATCTTCACGTTCTTGTTACTCACGACGTAGACTGTTCCCTCGGAAACACTTTCGATTTCGCTCTCCCAAAGCGTTATATACAAATTGTCTGTTCCATCAAATATTACACCTCTGAGCATTTGAAGATTTCTGGCGCCAACACATTCGGGGTTTTCCCCTTTCTTTATTCTTCCTTTTACAGTTACTTTCTCGCCGATCTCGATGCTGCGTCGAACCTCATTTAAAGAAACGATCTCTGGTTGCTGGTCAGGGATGTACTGGAAACTGTATTCTGAAGGGCCTGCTGCAACCACATTGGTCATATCGTTAACTAGAATCTCTTCGCTGTCGCCCGTCAGGCCTTTGCTTACGACATAATTACTTATTTTTACAGCGGAAAGCGTCTGTTGCTTCGCCTCGAAGATATCGCGCTTGGCTTTCGAGAAGCAAACGACTCTCTTTCTCACATCTCCCTTTAGTTGAAGCTGCATGTCGCACCAACGGGTCTTTTTGCCCTGTTTTAAATTTGACAAGTTATGAACATACCCAATTATGGGACTTGCAACCTTTTTCGGTGAACTCATATTAACTAACATTTAAAGTAAAACCTCGCCTTGCTCATTGAATCTGTTTCAGTATTTATGTAATCGACCAACCTGGGTGCATTATAAATGTCTGGGGCGTTTTACCGGAAACAAGATGCTGAGGAGAGATATTTGGTTGGTCCAGAGCATGTCGTTCAAAATTTGCTGCATGCTTGACTGCATGTTTTTCGTCGTGACGGAAAAGCCAAAAATACACTAGTAATTACCGATGTCAGTTTCATGAAACATCATGCGAACTTCTAATAATAGCAGGTGTATTAATAAACAGCGTAACAGCGTAATGCGTAACGAGAAAACGGCGTAACGGCATAAAAATTCGTTACCACAGGTGGAGATAATACAGCCCGTTTTCCACTTCAACCGTATCGTAGCGAAACGTAGCGTATTCTATTGTGTCCATATCATTAGTTCTGGCTGAGTGTTCGCGGAAGAATGAAATACGGTACGTTTCGCTACGATACGGTTGAAGTGGAAAACGGCCTTGTACGTCATTTATCGCGAATCGAATTTTTCGCAAATAGAGAACGACGAATACGTTACAAAACGGAAAAAATCATAAAAAAACTATAAAACTCAAAGAAGTCTAAAAAAAATTAAAACCGGCACGCGCATAAATGAGTCGTTTTGTAACGTATTGCAAGTTCTTTATTTAGAAAAATAAATTTCGATTCGCGATAACTAAAAGTTACACATAGAAAACGTGCAGTTATAAACGTAAACAAACGCGTTAAAAAGTTTGCAAAATGAACTAGGTAATCATCAAATTTGACAACTTATTTATATGATAATCCATGAATCATATTACCAATAAAAGACATGCTCAAATTTGGTTATAAATCATTTATAATTGAACACACAGCCAGGGTGCATTCCATGTTGTAAATCGCGAAGATCTTCCGCGTGAGATTGAGTTACTTCTTGGCGTAGCGGCGTACAGTTTGCTTCCTTGGCGTGGTGGCACAACTTTATTTTGCTTTACGTGGCGTAAATGTTGGCGTGACGGCGTTATTTACAATTATTACAAATGATTTTATACTCGTTTACTGATGTCAATTTGACATTTATTGCCAATGGAAATTATTGTCAAAGCCACATTAAGAATACAAAGCTTTACACTTAATCGCTTGTGTAGCTATTATATTATAATAAATTTGGGAAACTTGTAGTTTAAATCTAAGTTTAATTGGTTAGCATTTTACATTAGATCCTTTTGCTAACACTTGGTGACTCAGCCACTGGCGGCATATTTGACAGTTTATTTGCTTGATTAATGAAGTGCGGCGTGGACAACTTCTGCTTTGGCGCAACTTCGGCGTGCTGTATACATGGAATGCACCCTGGGCACACGGGCGAAGTAAATAATACTACAAGTAGCCATTGGCTAAACTTTCGTTGCACAAAGTTACGAGATCGCTGATTGGCTAGGAGTTACAGTTAAGTTAACAAGACGATAGCAATGTATCTGCTGCGCAGATACAAAAAGCTCTCCCTTGGAGAGAGGTTTTAAAAGTGACATAGCTATGTCACACCTGATATGTCAGCTCATTAGTTCCACATGACAGTCATCTTACACACTGAATATGCAAATCATGGCTACCCAGGAACAGTTGCAGCTTTGTAAATTCATAGTTAATAAAGCTAGATGGTTTGGAAACTCATTAGAACTACAATATAAGTCATTATTTATGTTTTTGTTCTGGTTTATGCAGAAATGAGGTCCTTCGTCGTCACGTGCGTATTGTATTTTCACCTAACTAACCAATAGCAACGTTTTAGAAAATTTAGCCATCCGCTACTTGAACAATAGGGTAATTTAAGAACTCCTATTGATGGATTTGCCAAAAAAACATACACACGTGACGATGAAGAACCATATTTTTGAATAAACGTTGACCAACATAGATAATGAGTAATATTGTTATTCTAATGAGTTTCCAAACCATCTACTCTATTAACTATGGTAAATTATAGTGCCACGATCAAAGTATATTGTTGTAATAACACTTCGTTACGGGAACAAGGAATCTACGCTAGACCAGAAAAACTTTAAAAATGAGTTCCAGAGATAAAACTCGTGCTTCAGCCAAGCGAATGTAAGCGAATAAAAGCACCTGCATTCTTGGTACGAAGTTTGTCAAACGAATCACGGAAGGCAGCAACACATTGGCAGACGGAGCACAAGTAATGGTTGACTACGAAGGGAAAGAATACCAGACAGACACTCTCAAGCTTCATGGTACGTTATCCTAAGGAGTATGTTTTGTTCTATAGAGTATGTTTTATACATGTCAAATGTTCACTCAGGGCAACCATATCTGTATCTAATTTAAGCCTTCGAGACACGTCTCCGAGAATACAAAGATATAATTTCCCATTAAAGAAAATCTTTTTCAAACGAACTAACAAAGCGAACAACAGCGATTGTAAGTGCGATCGGGTGTGGCATATATGCCACTCGAAAATCAAAATACCGAATCTTTAGTCGGGTACACGTCGGTTTATTGTTGACCTGTTTCGTGAATTGCGGTGGATCTCAGTCATGAAACGCAACCGCAGGCGGCACGCAGTCCAACCACGGTTAAACCATGGTTCGCCCTCGAAAAAACCGAGGTTCACCCGCATGCCGTCCGAGGGTGAACCTAGGGGAGCACGCGGGCCGATCGCGGTCAAACCGCGGGTCGACCGCGGTTAACCGCGGTTTTCTGTTAAGTTACTTCTAGGCAGTACTGTACAGTTCCCTTTTTAGTCTTACTAAAGAAACATGTCCTATGTTTGTGATACCTGCGGAAAGCAATTTTCCAGGTCATTTAATATGCAACGTCATGGAAGAAATGTGCACAAGAAAGACCCTTTTACTAAACCAACCCCTTTAACCAGCGGACCAGGGACACTTCAGCACCCTTTTACATGCATCGTCGCGGGCTGTACGCAAAGTGGTAAGACGGTATGGGTAAAAACACTTTTGGAGAATGCTCAACAAACTATAAGGCCGCCTCCTCAATGTATTATCTGGTGCTATGGACAATGGCAACCCATGTATTTAGAAATGATCGACACTATACCGGGTATTGAATTTTACGAAGGCATACCCTCTGAGATTGACTCTCGCTATTTTCTTGATGTTAATAAACGTAACCTATTTGATTTGATTTGATTTGATTTGGGTTTATTCAAATTACATTGCAGCAAAAGCTGAATTACGTAATAATTACAGAGATTGTAGAATTAATGTTACTCTATTTACATTAAAAAGGTATTAAAATTTACAGCTACCATATTCAACATGACTTATTTAACTTATTGCACATGGCAAAAATAAATGAGTTTTTAGTCCTATCAGTTTTAATAAAGGGAGTATTAAAATTGTTCTCATTTCTTAAAAAATGGCCCGAATCGTGTCTTTGAGGTAGTAAATGACTGATTTTATGATTGGTGTCGAGCAAAACAGATCGAACAAATTGTCACATAGATTTTCATGATGGATTTCCATAGGCTTGATGTTTAACAATTCAAGAGCATCACGATAGTCCACATTTGGCATTCTGATGGCAATCGCTCTTTTTTCCAAACGTATCAGGGACCGCGGAGGAGGGGGGGGGGGCCCGGAGGCCTTGGCCCCTCCCCAATAATTTTCTTGTGATTGATTGAATGGCGGTTAGTTATAACCAGTGCTACTTGACGTTTTTCTAATAAGTAGCGTTACAGCTCAGGTCAAGAGCACCTCATTAACATTTTGGCTGTGATTTTGGGAAAACGCACTCTGACATCCAGCAAAAAGAAGGCAAAAGGATTGGGTCGAAATAACATACATTTATTTTTTCCAATATTCACCAATAAAGAACGAAAAAAACACGTCGCAACCGCAAGATAGTTGAAGAAAAACGGAAAAAAGTTGAAAAAGAACGAAGCAAGACTGGGGACTTGGTTGTTGCCCCAGCCCCCTCCCCGCCCCTTGGAAGGTAAGCATTCGGCTCCCTTAATCCAAAAATTGCTCCGCGGTCCTTGCGTATTAGATCGTTCTTTAGGTACTGCGGTAAAGAGTAGTAAATTGCAGGTATAGCATAGTCAGCGACAGATCTGATACACGAAGTGTAAAACAGTGCTAAATCTTTCGGTTTAACTTTAGCTCGCTTTAATTGGGAGAGAAAGTACAATCTCTTATTAATTTTCTTTACCACGTCATCAATATGATCATTCCAAGTTAACTTACTATTAATGGTAAGTCCTAACATTTTGATACATTGTACAACTTCAAGATTTTTACCATTTACAACTATGGAATCCATTTCGACTGGGTTTACGTTAAAAGAAATACGCAGTTCTTTACATTTTTCAGCATTCAATTGCATTTTATTATCATCCGACCAACAAATTACTTCATCAACTAAATCTTGAGCTTTACTAGTGCCATTTTTCAAAACTATTTCAGAGGTTGTAGAATCGTCCACGTATTTCCAGAGGGGACCTTGGGAGATGTTTAAGTCGTTTATTAAGAGGATAAACAACCAGGGACCTAGTTTGGTACCCTGTGGCACACCAGCGGGGACAGATTCCCACGAAGAAAAGATAAAATTTCCTAATTTGATTCTTTAAAATCTGTGGGTAAGAAAGTCAATTATCCAGTTGGTAACACTGCGAGGTATGTCCAACTGCGATAGCTTTCCAAAGAAAATTGAGTGATCAATGAGATCAAAAGCTTTCCTATAATCGAACAAAATCGTTCTTATTACTGATCCATTTCCGTCCGTTTCATGAAACCAATGATGCAACATGCTAATAAGTGCCATAGTTGTCGAAGATTTTGGAATAACTCCATACTGGTGGGGAACGATCATTTTTAACACAGCTGGCTTAACGTATGTATTTACCAGGAATTCTTCAGCAATTTTAGAGATGCACGAAGTGAGAGAGATCGGTCTTAGATCTTTCTTTGGATGTTGGACGATCTTTGTTTTTGGTAGGGGAATTACATCAGCCTTCTTCCAAAGAGTAGGAAGGTGTTGTTCTTTGTACGATGCATTAAGGATAAGGGAAACAGGAAGGGCAAGAATTATTGAGTATTCCTTTAAGCACCAGTTAGGTATTGCATCCGGACCCGCTGCACTATTAATTTTAAGTTTTGATAAAGCTTTATGAACCATAATTTCTGACACGTACGTTTGGGAAAACAGGTGACTCTTCCAATGGGAGCTTTGGTAAGGGAAATTGTAAACTATGTTCATTTAATGAATTTAAAAATATTGTGTTGATCTTAGATGCTTGTTCCTCTAAAGATAAATTTGAAAATCCTGCGACATTCGTTAGATTTGAAAGTCCATCTTTAGTTTTAAAATTACACAAGCGTTTTACCTCGCTCCACCATTTCTTTGGGCCTACTTTTTCCAAATTATGAACATTCGCTTCACAGTACTTTCCTCTACATGACTTCCTCTCGGAGTTGACTAAGTTTCTATAATATTTAAATTCAACTGAATTAACGCCATAAGTGTAGAACGCCTTTTGCCTCTTTTTTATGAGGGTTTTTAATCGATGAGTCATCCAGGGAGCGTCAGTAACGGAGATCTTTATTTCCGTAGTTGGCATGAGGAGGTCTAGGCCCGTTAGTACAACATCATGGAAAATTTTCCACATGGTCTCACAATTATATTCAGCCAGAATTGAAACCCAATTTATTGAGCTCAGATATCTACCCAGTTCTAATTTATGGCTTTCATGACGATCTCGTTTCTTCACCGTTTTCTTCTTAGTGGCATTGCAAACTTTAATTTTTGGTGTGACCACAATGGTATTGTGGTCAGAGAGACCAAAGGGAGGAGATGCTAGAGGAGGACAGTAATACTCATGTAAATTTGTCAACAATAAGTCCAACGTGGCGTTGTTCCTTGTTGAAACTTTAACAAGTTGTTTAAGTCAAAAATGTTTCAACAATAAATTTATATTTAGTCGATTAAAATCACCAGCCAGAATTATACCACAGTTAGGAAATTCAGATTCTATCTTTGTAAGAGAGGAAAGTAAGTGATCACGTATTAAAGCATCATTGTCGCTCGGTGGGTGGTCAGGAGGTGGCAAACGCATAGCGAACTTTTTTACCAAAGGGAGCCATCACAGAAACCTATCAGTTATCTACATTGTCCAAAATATATTTCATCAAGGAACGGAAACAAGAAACATCAGCCTTAATACACATTATATTGTACTCTTCAAGTCTCCTCGCGACAAGCAGCAAATATTAACCCTGGCAAGACAAATCAACCCAGGTCGGGTTCCCGAGTTTATGCATGAGTATGAAAAATCTTATGCTTGACCTTAAACTGACTACCCATGATCATCACCGCCTAAAAAAAATGTATTGCCTGGGGAGAGAGATGGTTTACAACAGCAACTTAGTTGATATATGAGAAAGAAATCGTATCGACAACCTCCTATACTTAACGCATGTGCAATACGGAACAGAAATGTAAAAAAAACTTAAACGCACCGTCTATGACTCCTGATGAGAAAAGTACACTCTACTTTAATGAATATCATAGATTTCAAACATTTAAAAATCAGTTACAAAGTAAATTTCAAAGTCTTGAAGATCAGCTGACCGATTTCATAAAAAAAGCCACAAAGGGTATTGAGGAGGCCAAGAACAAACCACAATCTTCTCAACTACACGCTGACGTGGAATACAGGGTGTATAAAAAAAACCGAGCCCATCTTTTGTGTCTAATTATTTCTAAATTACTGAAGCTTATAGCACAATTTTGGACTTGTTTTAAACCACGTTCTTTTCTCGTTTGAACAAGCCGTAATTCGTATTTTTACTCCCAGTAACGTATGTGCTATGACAAATTTAGTAAAAGCTATCGATTTGAGATGCCCTCCAATTATTCAAATTCATTATGTCTTTCATGGTCGCCAGTTAAATTTTTAATTTTTTCGCTTATTACATAAATGGTATTTCTGTTAAACTTAATAAAACTTGTTATAAAGCTTTACAGAAGATAACAGACCGTTTACTTTAACAAAAACCTTAGATTTATGCCAAAATAATGATCGAAATTAGCGTTTTGTTTATCCGCGCGTGCACAATGTTGTCGAAATTGCATAATGTCAATATTCATGTCGATACAAGCTTAAACTATCCGTTTGTAGTAGTGCACGTTAACGGTCCGTTATCTTCTGTAAAGCTTTATAACAAGTTTTATTAAGTTTAGCAGAAATACCACTTATGTAATAAGCAAAAACGTTAAAAATTTAACTGGCGACCATAAAAGACATAGTGAATTTGCATAATTGGAGGGCATTTCAAGTCGATAGCTTTTACTAAATTTGTCATAGCACATACGTTACTGGGAGTAAAAATACGAATTACGGCTTGTTCGAAAGAGAAAAGAACGTGGTTTAAAACAAGTCCAAAATTGTGCTATAAGCTTCAGCAATTTAGGAATAATTTGACACAAAAGATGGGCTCCGTTTTTTTTGATACACCCTGTATAGTGATGAAGATGCCGAGTACATTGATCCAGACGTCGCAGCACAGTCTAGTGAGAGCAAAGCAGAGCATTCGAATTTAGTATAAATTTCCAGGTGACTATTGATTTTCCTGCTTTCTGATTGGTCAAGATTCACTGTCTCTGAAGTGATAGTCACTGACCAGTGACTATAGCTTTTTGATTTTTGCTTTTTTATACAGTACTGAATAAAAAGTGAATTTTTGTAAAGTTTAGAGGATTATTATTACTAGACAGCTAGAAATTTATACTAAAACAACTAGTCGCCTCAGGCTCGGTGATTACAAGCCTATACTCACTTCGCCTTCGGCTCAGTGAATATAGGCTTGTAATCACCTCGCCTTCGGCGACTAATTGTTAAATGGACGTGGAAGAGGAAGAACACGAAGGGCATTCACCTATGCTTTACTATTTAACACCACCACGCACAATTGAGCATCCAATAAAGCACTGGTACGACACAAATACCGAGAATAATTCTGCAGATGTGAGCGATGACGAATCAGTCGCAGACAAAGATGATTCTGGCGATGAACAATTGGAGCAACCACATTTCGAGCAGGCTGATGTACAAATGCCACCAGCACATAAGCAAACTCCAAAAACACTGGGACGATATTACCTTAGAAATGTTAGACAGAAACCTTACTAATGTTGTATATGCTTCCATGACGAAATAAAATTCTTCTTACTCACAAAATATCGCCTGTATTTTATTCTTTAAATTTTCTACTACGGTACTAAACATATTCTGAATAGTATCCGAAGATATCGTAAACAATACTGTGCGACAATACTGTGCTACAAAATAACCAGACAAAATACATGGTCATATAACGCGACACATGGTAGCTAGACTATATTGCACAACACAAACACGACATATGAAATATGAAACCCGTAATCGTCGAAAGCATGTAGACAATGTAAACAAAGCGCGACTATAGCGTACGTCACGGGGTGTACGTCACGGGGTGAACGTACGCTGTTTTAACCAATCAGAGCACGGCTATAGCGTACGTCATGGGGTGTACGTACGCTGTTTTAACCAATCAGAGCACGGCTATAGTGTGCGTCATGGGGTGGACGTACGCTGTTTTAACCAATCAGAGCACGGCTATAGTGTACGTCACGGGGTGAACGTCACGGGGTGTACCTCAAGGGGTGTACGTACGCTGCTTGACCAATCATAATCTCGAATACTAATAAGTGCGGCAGCCTGTGGAGGCTTGCGCAACCTCGCGCAGTCTCACGCAATCTCACGCAGCCTCAAAAATCCGAGTCGATCGGGCTTTATAATATTACTAATGAGTGTCAACTATGAATGTTTCAACGTACGTGTATTTAATTTGATATTATTTTTCGCTATTTTCAAAGGTGAATATGTATGTCAAAACTGTATGTTGAATTTGCGCGATATAAATTAATAAATGTTATGTTATGTTATGTTATGTGCTCTTTAAAATGCGATGTTCTAAGGTGCAAATCACCGACTCATTCACCTGAAAATGTACGCAAGTCGTTACTGTTGGCACATCTTCTTTAAGGCTGGCTCACACGGTGCAACGTGTCGCATGCGATTCTAAGCAAAGTTATCACATTCGAACATTGACATAAACATATTGGAATTGCCTGCTCGCAATATTTTTGCTTAAATTTGGCGTTATCAATTGAAAATCACAAAAGCTAACGAACACTGTGACGAATCTCTGCCAAATATGAGAGTGTTTGAATTTCAAGATATCTAGCCTCTCTTCTGAAATGTCTTTACAGCAACGATGAGTACTCAATAAAAAACGCGAAAGAGTTTGCTGAGTTCATATCGAGACAAAAGATTGACGTAGACGAGGTTGTAGTTTCCTTCGACGTGGTTTCGTTGTTTACATCAATCCCTGTTGATCTTGCTAGAGATATAGTAAGACGAAAGCTCAAAGAATCTGACATTTGGCAAGCCCATGCAGATTTGACATCATCTCAAATTCTCGGACTCCTTGCTTTAGTGCTAGACAACAGTTATTTTAAGTTTGATGGGGATCATTACCATCAAATATCTGGTTGTGCAATGGGTTCGCCGGTCAGCGCTGTAATCGCGGAGCTTGTGATGCAAGAGATAGAGTCTATAGCATTGGCAACATCACCTATTGATGTTCGCTGGTGGCGCCGATATGTAGATGACTCCAATTCGTGCCTCAAGAAGTGTGATGTACAGGTTTTCCATGATCATTTGAACGCAATAAATGAACACATTCAATTTACCATCGAAATGCCGTCAATCTCGGAGAAAGGGGAAAGTATCACGTTTCTTGACACGAGTAACACCGTGCTGAAGACTGGTCATATAGATGTGACTGTTCACCGAAAAAGCACACACACTGAGAAGTACCTATCATTCGATTCACATCATCCTAAACAAAGCAAAGTAGCTGTGGTTAAGACTTTGTTAGATCGGGCTGCAGCAATTCCATCGAATGCAAGCGAGAAAAAATCTGAAAAGGAAAATGTTCTCAAAGATTTAAAAACAAATGGCTATACTTTGAATTTTATTGACGACGTAAGTGAAAGGAGCCGAAACAGACCTGATATCAATCAACAACGCGGGGAACCCAGGGGTCATACGAGTATACCATACATTAAAGGTGTGTCGGAAAGGATAAAACGAGTACTCTCTGAGGTCAATATCCAAACGGCGTTTAAGCCAATGTTGACCTTAGAAAATGTATTTCGTAAGCCGAAGGACAGACCAACAGACACACAAGTGAAAGGTATTGTGTATAGATTCAAATGTAAATCGTGTGATTTTACATATGTGGGTGAAAGCAAAAGGTCGTGGAAGTCAAGATGGGCAGAACACAAACCTGGAACTCGACGTATGATTGAGTCATCGATAAAAGAACATGCCGAAACAACCGGACATGATGTGCAATCCGATGATGCACGTATATTAGAAAAAGGTGTTATGAATTATCATAAACGGCTTTTCCTTGAGTCGTTCAATTCATGCAATGATAATGACTCCGGGAATGAGCATAAACAGTTCCCCAAAGTGTATATTCCATTCTTAAAAGTGGATAATAGGAACAATGGATACATTACTATAAATAGTTAGGCAGTTCTAATTTTTGTAAATACTTTGATAAAGGTTGCAGCTAGCATCCGAAAATTTAGTAGTTTTTAATAAACGTTTTTAGATCAGTTTCAACACTTTTAAATGTATTATATATATATATTTATCACATACTTGTGCCTTTATCAGGGCGATAACACGGTGACATAAAAACGATATGTCCCGTGATATCGTTTTTTGTCCCGCGATATCGTTTTTTGTCCTGCTCGATTTTCCCGCCTATAAACAAAGATGGCCGACTCAAGGTTTGAGTCAGTCGAAGTGGATCAATTTATTATTTAAAAAAGAATGATAACACAAAAAGAAAAACCTCGTCCGACGTGGCACTCTTTCAAAGGTTTCTTAAGGAAATACATGACATAGACGAAGATTTAGAAGAAATTGAGCCGGAGCTTTTAAACAACTACGTGGCAGAGTTTTTTGTCAGTGTACGAAAGCCTGACGGACAACAATACGAGCCTTTATCTCTTCGCAGTTTCTTCGCTTCATTCAACCGCTACTTGAAGGAAAAAGATTACCTGGTTGAAGTCACCCAGTCACCTATGTTTTACAAAGCTCGTGAAGCCCTTAAGGCAAAACAAAAAGACCTTAAAAGCCTCGGCAAGGGAAGTAAACCGAATGCCGCCCGTTCACTAACCGACGAAGAAATAAATATTCTTTATGAAAAGGGAGAACTTGGTTTGTCTAATCCGAAAGCACTTATCAATATGCTTTGGTGGAACAATACAACTCATTTTGGATTGAGGGGTTGCAGAGAAAACCGAGATCTTTGTTGGGGGGACGTAAAACTTCGAAGCGATTCATCTGGCACGGAATTCCTGCAATACTCAGAACGTCAGACGAAAACAAGATCTGGAGAAAATCCCCTTGACCTGCGAAAGGTTAATCCCACAATGTGGCCATGCTCTGATCCAATGCGTGACCCAATTGCAGCCTATAAGAAGTATGCTGGGAAAAGACCACCAAAAGCATGTACACCAGAATCTCCATTTTACTTGGGTATAGACCACAGCAAGAATCCTAAGTACTGGTTCACCACACAGGCTATGGGTAAGAATACTATTAACAAGTTAATGAAAACTATGTGCAAAAATGCCGGAATTTTTTATGAAGAACAGAAGCTCTCCAACCACTCAGCCCGCAAAACATTGGTAAAGAAACTAAAAGAAAACAACATTCCGGATACAGATATTATACAAGTAAGTAATTACCTCTTACTTGAATATTAGTAAACATCTAGGCATAGTTGGTGAATCATATAATTAATTTTTAGGTCACTGGTCATAAGAACTTAATGAGTTTGAATACCTATGATCAGCTTTCCAATGATCGAATGAGAAGAATGAGTGGTATTCTCTCTGGAAGTGAGACAAGATTAGCTCAAAATATCCCAGTGTCACCAAATAGAATAGGAGGAATCTTGTCTGGATCCATTATTTCTGGTGGAACAATCAATATCTCAATAAATTCAAGTCAGTCATCAAAAATATCACCCACTTTTAACAAAGCAACAACTGTTGTTCGATCAACAAAGAGGAAGCATGCTATAATTGAATCAGATTCAGATGAGGAGTGACTTTAAAACTATGTTATAGCAACTAGGTTTTTATTGTTTACAATAATTGAAATATTTCTCAATTATTTTGTTGATGGCAGTTGTAAAATGTTATTTATTTTTCTTGTTTTGTTATGATAAAGTTTCAATATTGATGTGAAATAAATACTTTTTCCAAATCGACAAGCTTAAATGAAACCTGATAAAGGCACAAGTATGTGATAAAAAGGTTATCACATTCGAGGCTCGGTAATATCAGTTTTATCGCTCGAGGGACGATATCATGTGATAACCTATACATATATATATATATATATATATATATATATATATATATATATATATATATATATATATATATATATATATATATATATATATATATATATATATATATATATATATATGTATGTATGTACGTATATGTATGTATATATGTGTGTGTGTATGTATGTATGTATATGTATATAACAATATATAATATTCAATATATAATAGTATTTAAAAGAGTTGATAGTATTTAAGCAGTTACTGTTTATGTGGGAACATCGATGAACTCGCTTCGGCTAGAATAAGCCCTTCTGTTTTGTCATGATATCGCTCAGTTCAAATCCGAAGAATTCTCCCCGTGGGTCTGCAGTTTTCTCACAAACTGCTATTTAATGTTCACTGATTTCACTACAATTTTTTTCATTGTTCAGTGACATTGATAGATGAAGACACATGATTGTATTACTCAACAGGACCAATTTCTATTAACCATGCAGTCTTTGCTTTGACAAAACACCGCCTTGCTCGAATCATTTTTGCGTCCATTGGTTTTACCAGTAGAACCCTTTGCGATCGTAGAATTTGAGGATGGGGATTCATTCTTGCGCAACACGTGATCAATTTTATTGAGTTAGTATTTCATAAAACAAAACATACCACATGCGGCTGATTTATGATCCCTGAGTATGTTTTTTTTGGTCGAAAATTAATACTAGGCTGGCCCAAAGCAAAAAATCACTTTTTGTTTTAAGAAAAAAATCTTATTTTAAGAAAAATTCTTAAAATAAGAGAAAATTTATTGGGAGAATAGTCAGAAACCTAAAGGAATTTAGAATAAGAAAATATTCTTAAGAATAATCTTCTTAAATCAAGAAAATGTTTCTTAAGAAAACTAGAATAAGAAAACTTTCTTAAATTCTCCCAAGAAAATTCTCCTTACAAAATTTGTTTCTTAATTGAAGAATGCGAAAGGAAATTTTTTCTTAGAAAAATCATATCAGGTTTTTTTCCTAATTTAAAGAAAATCCTATAAGAAATGCTTTCTTTAAATCTTCAAAATCAACACTGTCAGATTTTTCAGTTAACCCATTAAGCAGTTGCTTCCTTATCGATTAATAAAATTGTCTGGCGTTAGACAAGTAAAAAAAATAGACACGTGCACCGGGGTGCATTGCAGCTCAATGGGTTAAGTTATTGCATTTCATGAAACATTAACGGAATGTGATCATGATGTAATATTTCCTTAAACCAACTTAAAAATACAGCATGATTGACTAGACAAATCAACTTTAATTTATCGTCATCACTACCAGGGGTGATACCATGGGCAGAAAAAATTCCCGACTGGATAATTATTTTTCAAGCTTTCCAAAATATTTAGTTGATTTTCAAAGTTCATGCTGAGATCTGTAATTTTTTACAGATTTTTAGTTATATTTACAACGATTAAATACATCGCTATCCAGTGCATGTCTAGCCCTATTCAAAGAAAACAATATTCGTAATTAATGAACATATAGTCTGGTTTTCAATATGTCGCAATTCATCGCGACGATGTACTTGCGTGTTTTTTTTTATCACCAGTGAATGATGGATAAAATCTTTTGTTTTTGTAACCACCGTCAATAAATCCCCGATGAATTGAAGTGCATGAGAACCATACAAGATTCTTAGAAAAAGATAACAACTAAACCAAACCACTCTAATTAATATATACATTCTTTTTCTACATTGTTATTTGTTCAAACTGTTCTCATTCTTATGGATGATGTACTAGTATATATAGATTAGTAAAGTTAAACAATGTCGTATCGCATGCATATGTAGAATTAATGTCAAAATTTTTGGCAATTATAGAAATTGTGGTGCCTGAATGAATAGCAAAATTCGTGGCTTTCAATGATCGCTTCATCTTTCTTTTTTTCAAACGCGCATATATCCTTTAATTAAGTTATATCAATAATTAAAAACTATAAAACATTTCACAACAAACATGCAAGCATAACATATCATGTTGTTCACTAATTTTTAGAATGCTCAACAACTCCTCGGTCACCCGATCAGCCTTGTATAATTGCTACATACATCATACATACAAAGAGAAAACCTTCATCAACATAAAGTTCGCTGCCCCTCTTCCCAGCTTTCAATGTGCACTAACATTTGTGAGTGTATCCTTCCACTTATCCATGTTCTAATCCCCACCACTCAAAGAACCGTTATTTGTACTGTTTCAGGGTTCTAGAAAAGGTATGCTGCTTACAGTACTGTCCAGAAATAACCTAACAGTGCGGTTGCGGTGCGGTCGCGGTTCGGTTGCGGTGCGGTCGCGGTTCGGTTCCGGTTAGGCTACGGTCGACCGATAAAAACCGCAAACGACCGGAAGAAAAAATCACAGTTTAGATTACGATGTTTACCGGTTCTTTCCCATCGGTACGAAGCGCTGCTGCGCTGTTAATGGAAAGTTATCACAAACAGCTATATATTCATAGTTGCACTATTCAAATCTTTAATTAAATCATCAAAACTTATATAGTTTTACGGTGTTTAAAAGCGGTTGCTGTTGGCTGTTACATTTACAGCTGTGGCTCATAAACAAAACCATTTGTCCGTCTATTGAAACATAAACCCGCTCTGATACTAGAGACGATAATTTTGACCGCGTCTAATGTAATTACGGTTATTAGATAGACGATAATATCGTCAGACGTCAATAACGTCTTATTAGTTAACATGCACAACTTGACGAAAACGAACGAATATTCAGTTATGTTAATGTCTATCACATATTTTATGCAAACTATACGAGTACTTTTGAAGTTAGTTCAAACGCATAGGCACATAGGCAGCCATGGTTGACGAGTTATATGTGATTGAGGTACTTGTTGCTGAGCTGGATGTGGTTGGTGGGGATGTGGTTGAGCTGCTCGTTGCTGAGGTGGACGTGGTTGCATGGGGTGTGGTTGACGTATAGTCAGGGAGACAGAGGTACGAAAATACACGTCTACTTACTATATCGAGGGACAATTTCATTTTGCTCTTAAATTGTCCGTTACATGCCTAATATAACAATTCTGAGTGTTGTTTGGCCCAATTTTTCTCGTGGGCTCCAGCCAACACGTTTTTTCTTAAATTTTCTATAAAAATATATTATTGTCAAAAAGGCGAAATGTCGGACTTATTTCTAGGAAAAACCACTTGCGTTATCAAAAAGGTAATAAAAAACTACATATAACACATTATTATGGTTACTTTTATTTTCCACATTTTTGTTGAGTTATGAGCGTTCGAAAACTTATTTTCAGACTAGTGCCCAGGAAATTAGCGTCATTTTAGGACATTTTCCCGTTTTGAAGCAGCAATAACTCGAAAACAGCTTGAAAAACCAGGGTGTCCGTAATGATGTCTTATATGTTGTTTTTTATAAGCTTTCTGATGATACAAGTCATTTTTCAAATGAATGAACTTGAAAGTTTGCTATTTTTGACCACATAATAGTTTTATAATAAAACTGAAGAAAAACGTGTGGATCGAAGCCCACAAGATAAATTGGGCCAAACAACATTCAGAATTGTTATATTAGGCATGTAACGGACAATTTAAGAGCAAAATGGATTTGTCCCTCGAGAAGGTAGGTAAAATGACCTCTGCCTCCCTGACTAGTAGTGGTTGACGAGGGAATGGAACTTGTTGTTGGGGTAATGGCATTTGTATACGATCCTTATCGCATGATATGCTTCTTGACGTTGCTCTGGATTTGCAAAATTTGTACGTATATTCATTTCGTCCACTCTTGCCATCAGACCCCTGAAATATACAGTAAATACGTACATATGCTACACATATACACACAAAATTGAATGGGTATTTTGTTAATACCTTCGAAAAATCAATGTTTGATTACTGTACTTACTGCCTTACTTCACGATTAACGTAGTCTCGAACTCGCCTACGCACAGAATTGGTAACCAATGTGTGGTAACTGCTCAATTCGGGATTTCTTTTAATACCATTGACTATAATATCCCACAAAGCACCGATATTGCTCTGCAATGATAAGCCTTCCTCAGTTCTACTTTTCCAATCTTTACTCTTGGTCGAGGAGGCATTGCCAGAAACTTGTTATCTTACTAAACAAGTGGAATTGTCCGTAACCTCCCAAGGGTTTAAAAATTTCCATTAGCTTCGTAATCAACTAGCCAGTATAAGAAATTTTTCATGATGCAACGACACGAAGAGTGAATATAAAATAAGTAAACCCTTTCAAATCTAATAACCATGCATAATAGGCATCATGCAGCTATATGTAAACTTGACAGCAATAATTGCTTTAAATAAATGATTCATAAAATTCTTTGCTCTTAAACGTATGGAAAGTTAGTTCCAACCGTATGAAACAAAAGAACTTAAGTCTAGTCCTCACTAGCGACATAAGCATAAGCAAAATAACAAACTTTAAGGATAAATTTTCCTCTGAGGTTTACAAAAACAAAGCAGAAAGAATTTTCTTTTGAATTTGCTTTTGTTTTGCCATAGCTTATGCTCGTGGTCTTATGTTTGTGCTTATGCTTATGTCGATGCTTCTGTCGCACGCTTCGGTGGATATCTTTGTTTTGTTTTACCTTGTGCTTATTGTTACGTCAATTAATCTGAATTTGAAAGGATTGATGTTTTTACGCACACTGTTCACGGTACATGATTTGAATATAGTACCCCAGCTAGCACATTCACGTTATATGAACGTTGAACGAACGCTTGCCGAACGTCGGGATAACGTGAGTTTTACAAGTTGCGGGAACGTCTTTTTGTGAACTCGCAGGAACGGTGTGACAACGTCGGGATTGACGTTGGAACATGACGTTAATTCAACGTTTCTGCAACGTTAATTTAACGTCTAGAAAACCTTGTGGATTAACGTTGTAAGAACATATAAATATTGAGTGTGGAACCGTAGTAGGATGTACGTCCTTAATCGCCGCGAATATACATATACACATATGAGATTTGGTTTGGTGTAATATCTCTCAATTTTTATTATTATCTTGATTTACAACAATTACTGTGTCACTCTATTCACTGTACAGTTAATATATGCGTTAAGAAAAAGTAAGAAAAATAGAAAGACGAGAATGGATAATGTACATAATATTAAAAAAAAATGCTATTCAGATAATTTATGTTCAAAATAGTGAAAATACATGTCCATTTATTTCCCACGTTTTTATTACTGCGCCTTATTTGATTCATTCTTGCGATCCTGAATCAAAAGAAAGAACTTTTACAAAGAGAACACTGCAATTATCAATTCAAATTCTAAGTAACAGATAAAAACAAGCAGCCGATTTGTATCTGATTTACACTCATGAGCCGAAGGCGAGCGGTTGTAGATTAGATCTTTAGATTTCTTGTTATTTCCAAATTGCACTCAAAATCATACATATCTATATGTACATTCCAACGCACTCGATATCAAAACTAATGTTTAATGATCTCCCTTGAGTTAAGAAATGCAACGGATTTAAGTTCGCTTTTCTACATTGTCTTAGGCAGTACGTGTAGACTTTCATGGCTCTTCGACATGTTTAGTCCGTTTCAAAATAATTTGAAACTACCTCTTTCAATTAGATAATTTCTTATGTACAAGGGAGGAAAGGCTGTGTCAAGTATATCAGGACATATAGAATGACGATGGAATCATTTTTACACAAGAATTTATACACAAGCGTTTATGAATCAAAATATCACGTAATTGAATCTATAAATGCAATTTTTCTAAGCTCATTATAATGTGGCTATCTATTAGATTGTTAGAAAAAAGCAAATAAAGCACAGAAATCTTCTATGAGTGGAGCCAAGTTCGCTTCTGTCTGTCTGTCTTTTAATTTCGATATATATATATATATATATATATATATATATATATATATATATATATATATATATATACACACCATAAACTGCCAGATATACAAACAGTTACCTTAAATCTAGATCCACCAACTTTGCTAGGAGCGTATTTCAAATATTCCGCTATCTGCTCTTCGACATTTAGTTCGGAACATCCTTTGTAGGCCGTTCGCCGTGACCCGATATCGTTCACTTTCATTAAGCATGTCGTGGAACTGAGGAAACTTTACAGAACATAACTTTTTCAAACACGGGGAGTTCGAATCTGAAAAGTTGCCGCTCCTCCGACCCGCAGTTTTTTCATAAAATCCATTTTAATTCCACTCTTTTGACACGCTTCAAATAATCTCCCGCCATTTTGAATTCTTTAATATTCCGTTTGCAGTCGCTCAGAATGGTGATTATTCCGTCCCAGATCCCTCAACTCGCGGTAAATTGTCATTCTAACCGATGGAATTGCTAAAATTGAGGATTTTGCAAGGGCGCGTAGCGCCCGAAGTAAAGTCAAGATTATATGAGAACACAGAAGTGAGATATAACAATGCTTTATTCCACATCAAACGCTCTACACAGCTGATGAAAGGACTAGGTTCTAATCTATGCAGAAAAATCAAGTAGCCTCGACCTGATAATCAGTTCGAATCAGCGAGCGGACACTATCGTTAACAGAATACGATCTCCACGCTAAAGCTCATAATAAAGTTCATATTAATCCTCAATTCAAGGCCAGCTTCTAGTCTCTAGGCTGGGTATTCATCTGTACAAAATTTGGTTGGTTGCTAATTGTCATTCCTTTTCGTCTTTTACTTGCCATTCCCGTTCTTCTTGTATATGCTTCTCTTGAGAAAAACCTAAAACAACATGGGCGTGGAGGGTGGGATTGTTATATCTCACTTCTGTGTTCTCATATAATCTTGACTTTACTTCGGGCGCTACGCGCCCTTGCAAAATCCTCAATTATATTTCGAACACAGAAGTTTCGATATAACAATGCTTGTTTAAAGTCGATACCAAAATCTCACAAACTCAAATCTGAATTCTATGTTCTAAATGCTCAATTAAAGCGAATGATGAGCTGGACAAACGGATCCTCTCTATCATATAGCATCTCTACATGATAGAACTACTGAACTGGAAGAAATTCTTAAAGCTAATTAAGCTATAATAGAATCATGGAAGTAATTGCGCGCACAGGCAAGGAACAAGAATGCCATCAATGGCAATCATGATTAGGCACAATCCACATCACAATTATTACGAATACCGTCGTTCTTGCATACATAACGAGAAGACGCGGGTAACTGAAAGCTAAGAACGCGCAGTAAAACATCTAGGATGCTCTGCCAAAAAACTATACCACCATAAGCTATAAAGATATGTTAAGGTCGGCATATTAATTATGCAATTCTGCGAATGCTGTTATTGCGTGTCCCTTGCATGAAAAGGAAAGTTTAACAAAAAATACATAGAGGAATTGCAGTTGGAGAGAGTTGCACCGACTAGACCAAGTATATAGTAGACGGGAGGCAGAAGCTTGAACGCCTTTCTTTTTCGATGTTGATTAGCTAAGTCGATGTGTTGCTGAAAAGCTTATTGCAGTCGCCAACAAAATAACAGAACTCTTAGTGCCAAACCCTCGGTGCCGAATTGCTAATTATATATTCTATCCTCACGTTGTTCTCGAAAAGGCGAAATTTCCGATACATGAAAAGAATGTGGATAAAACTTTTGGATACTAGAACCCGAGTAAATACTGGATTTCTATCTCCATTATCACGTGCAAAGGGTGTGCTTAAGAAATGTGTGAGCAGGCGAATAGACCACTTTGGCGGTTTTGACACAAGTGGAAACACGTGCTCGCTAATTGGGAAACTCGGACAAACATGGCAGGACGCAAATATGAATATTATGCAAAATATTGCCAGCTTGCCTCTTAATTGGCTTGCCACTCAAGCTCAGGGCTGACCAACGATGACCCTATATTGCGAAATTATAAAGGTTTTACGCCTTCTGGACTGCCTCACAATTAACCGTATAATGGTATACCATATGTGTAAATAACCGGGTTAAATACAAATAATTGTACATCGAGTATGCTGCATGGTTGAGTTCTAACCAAATAAGGTTTCGTCAGTCTGAGCTACGTGCTGAGCCGACGTAATTAATTCGCGATGAAGAACAAGCCCAGGTGAGACCATGCACGTGCTTGTTTCTCCTTGGCAGCCATCAACTTTGCGACATGCTGATCGAAACGATAAACGAGAAGCTAAACTGCGGTTTTCCCTTGTGATTACGAACAAGTTGATTGACTTGAATCACGAAAAAGTACGAACCATTGCCATGTTAACAAACCAAAACGGGTCACTACCAGAGTGATGCTGCAGAAATGTAGGCTAGTGGCTGTTATCGTAAAGAGCATGGAAAACAGCTAGTTCTGGTTGAAAATAGTCAAAGCCTATAAGCCGGAGACTGTTGATTAAAGCCCGTTACATACGGAATTTGTTGCGCGCAGAACTGGCTATAAGCATGGTTAATTACTTTGCGACTGGAGCAGACATCTGTAACATTCGGGCTGCTAATATTACTCTATAGCCAACTTGTTTACTGAAGACGCATGTTGGGTTGTTTTGGGGTTTGTTTGTTTTTTTTTTCTCTTTGTTTTTTTTTTTATGCATGAGCATTGGTAGCCTACATAACATTTTGAAAATACACAAAACTTATTACGCAAACTAATTCGAGACGAGCGTCTGGAACGCATGCTACTGGCATCTTAGACTTGCGTTACTTTTAGTTGACTTCGGGGTAGTCCATGAACTAAATATATAGAACATGCGGTAGTTAATTGTAAACGCTTTCACAATACTGCAGAGAAGCACATAAAAAGTGTCGAATGACTGATTTGTATGCTATCGTATGAATCACAATGTGTCTGTGAAGGGTGCAAATTCCATCTAGGCGTAACTGGTAGCGCCTAGTAATGGTAGCATGAAAGATTCCTTTCACACCATTGGGGAGGTCATTCCTGCTCTACTGTGACGCGTAGTGTGAACGTCGAGAAATACATTTTGTCATAGCCATAGCTAGTGTACGAGCTCCAGAACAAGCAAGAACCAAAGAGTCTGCCTGCCTCCAAACATTGTTCACACTATTACACGGTATATTAAGTATACAATCATGTGGATGGTTCGCAAAGTACGATGACTCTGACCCAGTTAATCATGTTTTATGTATAGTTTAATGCAAATGACATACAATTGAACATTCCAACAAGGTATGCTGGTCATAAGTCAATGAAAAAGGATCTACTGTACATGACGTTTTCTCTCTCAATCTTTCCTCGTACTAGCAAAATTAATAAATCTCCGTTTTATGAGGGCAGCCCCCCCCCCCCAAAAAAAAAGGTGGGGGCACAAAACAAACTAGTACGGCTTTCCTAACCCATACAATCATGAACGACGTAATCAACTGTTATCGACATTAGATTTTGTTATCGTAGAGATCGAACTATTCTGCTTCTACATCCTGTTCTCTTCTCTTTTTTTTTTTTTTTTTTTGCTCGAAATGCCACGCACATTAACCGATCAAGGACGAACAACGGGCAGATAGGGGATTAGTAGAAAAGGACGAATTTTCTCCAGTTTGTCCCGTTGCATGAACGTGTAATTCTCAATCTTGGTAGCGTTGTGAAGTTGTCAATGAAGTGCCATTAAAGTGAATGACAGCATTAAATTGTTGTATTGATTTGTCTTAGCGACAGTCAATATGGCCCTCAACACGTCACCAGGTCCAAGAAATGTTCTACTTTTGTGAGTGGTACTTTTCACTCTTTTTTTTTTGTGTCTTCTTTCGTTTGTGTTCCTGTACTGCCCAGATTTACTGCAGAATGGTTAAATGCGGTTGCAACCGGCATAACAATTTACATTGTTGACAAACCAGTACTTACCTGAACACTTGCCTAAAATGACCTAAATTAGGCAAAACGAGCACGTGAACAGTTCACGTGAACAGAGTGAAGTAAACACTGGAAAAAGAACACTGGAAAAGTACGGGAAAAAATTTAGCTAGCTTCGGCTCTAAATTTTTTCGAGTGAAAGGGTCGCTTGTCTTTTATATCTCTTATAAATACGCATTAAAGTTTTGACAAGACACGGCCAAAGTACAAGCAACCGTGAGACTAGTCGAGCGTCTTTCCTGCGAGGCGAATATGTCGACTCAAAGACAAACAGTGCTGAAACATTATTATACAGGCCGTGCACTTTATTATCGCCCATCGTTTTGGTTTAGAACGAGGTTTTGGTTAGCACTTTGCAAACCTTTAACATTTTATCAGTTTGTGGTTACGTTGCAGATACCAGTAACCGTGCAATTTAGACTGGAAAAAACTTCGCAATAGGGTTTTGTATACACGACATTGATTTTGGCGGGAAGATGTTTGGGCCGATTGCTGATACTCGACATTAGACAAAGAACCCTCGCTATATTCGTAGCGTCATTGTATGCACGAAAACATTCATGATGTGATTACTGTGGGATTGAACAACACCAGGGATACTCAAGCTATCGGCCCTGAGCTCATCCAAAACGGTTCGGTTTGTGAAAGCCATAGCGTTTTGTGTATTAACTCGTGTGTGTTTTGGTTGTTTTTTTTTTCTTTTTGGCAAAACGTAAGCGGGTTATTCGTCGGAAAAAGTTGCGGATATTCATTATCTTTGCACTTCCTTAGCCATAATACATTTTCCATGGCAAAGTCCTTGTAAAATACAATAATTTCAGTGGGCAGCTCTTATGCCTCGACGCCAAAGCGTCATGATTTTTTCTCGGTTTTGCCATGCAAACCGGATTTTTTCCTCGCGACTTGTCGCGGACATTTATAATCACTGTACGTGATAGTAAAGCTACGTTTTCCTCACCAAGTGCTGTTTAAAATAGGGCATTTTCCATAATCCATAGCCCATATATCCAAAAAAAAACACTCTTAGTTTTTCCCCGCTTGTAAAAACACGTCTGCTGTGTCACAGATTACTATTGTACCAGATGTCTATCTTCGTGTTTTCGCAAGGTAAATTTGTGTTTTCGATTTTCACTCTGATCACGAATTGCACTCGTCATTTTTCGCAATATCACGTATGTTGCGCTTACTAAGAACATGGCGGACACTTGCGTCAGACTCGCGTCCAGGCCAGGCCTTTGTCAGACATGCATAGGTTTTAGACTCGGTTAGACTGTTGCTTACGTTGTATGGCGTGGATTGCGCTTACTAAGAACATGGCGGAAATCTTTCGTCAGCTCGCGTAAGCAGTCAAAAACTTGTAACAGATATTTGGCGAAGATAGACATCTGGTACAATAGTTCTGTGGCTGTGTGGAGCGAGCTGATGAAGAACTGATTATCAGGTCGAGGCTACTTGATTTTTCTGCATAGATTAGAACCTAGTCCTTTCATCAGCTGTGTAGAGCGTTTGATGTGGAATAAAGCATTGTTATATCGAAACTTCTGTGTTCGAAATATAATCATTAATTTTGTAAACACATGGCTCCCTACAAAGGTGCTAGTCATGTTTGTGTGTGTGAAGTCCATTTCCACGGCAAAAATGGAGAAATTAGAAGAGATATTAGCAAAAATTTTTGAGACATAATAAAGCAGTGCTTACATACGTCTTTATCATAAACAGAACTCGCAAAAGTCTACTATTCAGACAAGTTTACTATTATTACAAGTAAACTTTAAAGAGAGAGCTAAAGCCATCCTTGCCAATGCTGGACGAAAACGTTTGTAATAGGAAAGAAACGGACATATTCATTCTATTTCCAGTTCTGAAAAAGGTAATAGATTAATTGTCCTTATCCATCTTCAAATGTTTTTCCCTAAATTTGCTCAATCTGTAAACAGCCTGGGGCTTTAGACATCACAGATATGACATTTCCATCTGGCTTTTTTCAATTTGGGGTACCTTGAATGGAAGTTGTCACAATGCAACATAGTATCTCAGACTGTAACTATTAAAAGCGATTTCTGATTTCGGAGATAATGTAATGATAAAAGTATAACAATAGCATGCTTTTCATAGCCAGCATACAACTGTAGAGCTGCTACTGATTTTTTCTGATGCAAAAAAAACTCGATTATTTTGATAAACAGGGACAAGACGCCTGCTAGAGCTTTCACTTCGCCTGCCAAGAGTAGAAGAAAATGTGCACAAGGGACACCAACAATTCCCTTTTAAAATCAGTTGTTATTAGGGTCAATTGTATATGTGATTCTAATGTAACACATAGGTTGGAAACATGTTGGAAACACCTCTCACTTCTAGATACCTTCCAGGAAAATTTAATTAGGCATTGGCTTGAGAGATACCCCTCTTGCAACTTGTAACTGGGGGGTATTACCCCACCAGTGATATCGCAACTGCTGCAATAACACTCCATTGTAAAAACGATATTCGGTGCACTATTTTGTCACCTTGTTTATATACATTGAACAGGGATTGTTTATATATATTGAGCAGCCTCTTAGTGAAATTAATGGTCACTTAATGAGCTATAAATTGTGTCTCTTTTATGGGAGGTTTGGATGAAAACCCCCTTTATTGAAGATTGTTCTGTCGGTTTATTTTCAACTTAGGTTGATAAGTGTTTTAGTGCATGTTACTGTTAGTGTTTCAGACCTCATGTTTCTTGTACACTGAAGTAACTGGACACATTGTAGACAATACATATTTTATTTGTAGTTCTAATAATATTATTGGAAAGTGAGGAACAAAACATTTAAAACAGAAGTTTCAAGCGTTAACGCTTAATGAATACATGAAAACAATTGTTGCAAAACTCTCTGATATTTAAAAATTGTCAACTAATTATTTATCCTGGGAGGTTATGTACAGTTAATGAATGCATGATGAAGGTGGACTATTATTGATTTTACCTATTTTTGGTCAAAGCCAAAGGCAACATTTTTGCTGCAGTTATACTTGGCTCTTAAGCACAACATTGCTGATAACTTATTATTAGTTATACTTTCCTGGTTGTCCGATGCTTTCCTCTGACAAACGTTTTCGACCAGCATTGGCAAGGGTGGTTTTAGGTCTATCAAGCTTACTTATATTACCTGAATCGTCGACTTCTGTGAGTTTTTTATATGATAAAAATAGGTTTAAGCACTGTTTTCTTATGTCTCAATAATTTTTGCTTTTGGTAGCTCTTTTATTTCTACATTTGCCGTGGAAATGGACTTAACAACACAAACATGACTAGCAGCTTTGTAAGAAGCCATGTGTTTACAAAGTGAATGATTTTAGCAATTCCATCGGTTAGAATGACAATTTACCGCGAGTTGAAGGATCTGGGACAGAATAATCACCATTCTGAGCGATTGCAAACGGAATATTGAGGATTCAAAATGGCGGGAGATTATTTGAAGCGTGTTGAAAGAGTGAGAATTAAAATGGATTTTATGAAAAAACTGCGGGTCAGAGGAGCGGCAACTTTTCAGATTCGAACTCCCCGAGTTTGAAAAAATTATGTTCTGCAAAGTTACCTCAGTTCCACGACATGCTTAATGAAATTTGTTTTCTAGCCACATTTTCGAACTACGGCGAACGGCCTATTGTGTACTCTTACGCACGCTTCTGAAATGAATAAAACAAAAAATGTTAATAATATAACAAAATGCATCCTTAGTGAAGGACTTCTTTACACACTTTCACAGCATAGAGAATAGTATATAGTTAACAAAAAAGAGCTCGGTTGTTAGGAAAAATAGCAATCTAGATGTACTTACTAACTATAATCTTGCACACAGAAAGGTCTTTAAAGGCCAATTTTGATTTTCGCCCTTTCATGCTATATTCTGACCACAGCTTGTTTGTCCCAAGCTTCCACATGATTCTGCGAATGCTTAGGGCGCAATTATGTCCACAAAGTGCAACCAGAAACTGTAACTGTAAAAAAAACGAAGCGTTAGAGTTGAGCAAACCTTAATTAAAATTTCCAACTTAATTTTGTCCCCCTAAATCACAATAGTTGATTCGTTCTCACTTCATTGCGGCTTTAATTTTGGAAAATTATTGATGGTGCACCAAGATGGTAAATAAATTGTGCTGAGCAGAAGACGTTCATGATCAAATTGGTGAGGTCGTGAAGAATTATCGAATTTATAATTTCTGAAGTATGAAAGTTAGACGTACAATTTGTGCTGTATACTATTTACTGAAGTCTGTATAGTTAAATATTTCTCTTTACGGACTGAATAAACCGGCCGTGAATAATTTTTTCTGCCTTTGCCTAATTAAATCAAGTAGACCAAATTTAGGGTTGCGAACTGCATTCAAGGTCAGTCAGGCTACTTTGTATCATTTTGATGAAATGAACTATGCATTCAACAACGTACGTAAGTGGAAAACCAAGTTAAAGCTCGGGTTTTTCTATCCAATCAACAATCATCTCGTAACAAAGCAATAACAGAGGTAAATAGACCAAAATTGTTTAGTTTCAAAATTGTTTAGTATCAATAATGAATTAAATTCTTAACCTTTGCTTATATTTTGGAATTTAACTTACACTAAAGTATGTTTTAAGCTAGATAAGAACGGCATAAAAATTAATTTACATTATTTTCTGATCTTTTATCATTCGGATGATATCATTTTTTCTTTCGGACAGTTTTATATTTAAAACGTGTCTTCACTTATGAGCTTGTTTGTCGCGAAAGCATGAGTACGGCCTAATACCTACCGCTCGTGCAGTCAATCAGATTGCAGAGAGCGCTAAAATATAAATTCAGGTCGCAAAAAAAGAAAAAAGCTATGCCGTACTTTCCATTAGAACCTACGTACCATCTTTTTGCGAAATTCTTCGTCATCTTGACGGGAGCACAACCCTTGAAGATTTTCAACTGAGTTTAATGGACTCGGCAGAATATCCTCAAGCACTTGGTTCTCATTTACGCCTCTTGTGGCACTCAGAAGAACGCGTAAAATTGCCAAGGTCTCATCATGCTTCTCGATCAAGGTTTCCAATTTTGTTAGCACGGACCGTTGGAAGCCTAAAGACAACAACTAGGTCAAGAATTAAATTTAACTTTTTAAAGCGTATACTGTCCACGAATCGTTCGTCTTTTCGCATTTTACTTTACAGGTGCACAGCAATATAAGCATTTCAAAAGTTGATCATCAGGGCTGGTTGTTCAAAAGTCGGCTAGCTAAACTCTGGGTTAGCGTAAAGTTTAAAAGTGATTTGAGAGCAGCTAGTTTGTAAATTGGGGGGTATTTCTCACACAAATTTTCTTTGAATCAATAGTAGTTTTGGTATCCGAAGTTTTGAAATAAGCGGACGCGTAGGAATACAGAAACTAAAACAGTGGGTTGAACTTTAACCAGGGTTAGTACTAACCCAGCTTTGAACAACTGGCCCCCCTTCATTTCTGGAATATATTTTCGCACTTCATTCACGTTAGGCCTATTTATACGGAGAACATAATAAATCGCGTCTGACATAAAACATCAGAACTTCACGTCTCGTCATGAGAACACTTATGCTTTCAAAATTCTTCAGGAATATTTTGATATAGTGTACGAATGATCGAAATTAGTTCCTTTTGACAGAGTACTGACTAACATTTTCCACGACTATTACTGATTTACGGGAATTTAAATTACAGCTAGCACATAGTTTCCTGGATCAGATACAGTCTAAAAATACTGGAATGTACATCATTATCCAATATATAACTAATGGAAATGAGGAAGATGTACAGTAGTTCAATAATTTTTATTAAGGATTACCATCAGGTTGATAACCTCTGATTGGCGTTTGATTGTTGAATTTATCTACAAAGATAAAATGTACGTTACTTACAACATTAGGGTAATAAATTATTAAGTATAACATTGTAAGTTTTATAGCATCGCCAAACTAACAGTCCCATTGTCATCGATCAATTCAAATACTGAAATGTGCTGTATGAACATAATTATCCAATGTACAACTAATGGCAACGAGGAAGATTTTTCAAACATTACTATTAGGTTGATAAGTTACCTTTGTTTGGCGTTTGATCGTTGAATTTATCTACAAAGATAAAATATACGTTACTTACAATATTAGGGAAATAAATAGTAAAGTACACAGGGGCGAAACTAGAGCGTTATTTAGGGGGGGGGATTAAACATACCAGTACTTGTAAGCTGAGATAATCTACCCAGTGTGTGATTAGTCTTCGGCAACACCCTCGGAACGTGCGATTCGCCTGCAAAGATGGGGCTTATCGTAACTAGAAAGAAAGAGTTGCATACGCAGGCAACACTGTACTAAACCTACAAACTTACGAAGTCTATTTTTCACATATAGAAATGTAGTACTAAATAAAGAGGTAAAACTGGCATTCATAGTTAAGGAGGGGGTGATTTTCATGTACATGTGTTCACAGATCTTAAAAACAATCAATTTCGAAAGAAATTGGCAGGGTAAAACCCAAAGACACAAAAATTCACCCCGCCACAATTTTTGCTAGTTTTGCCCCTGAAATTTTTTTTAGATGTTTGCAACCAATTAAACATACCACCAGATGTAGGTTGAGAAGGTCCGCCTTGAGTGTTGTTTGTTGAGACGTTTTGTAATTCTGAGACTCCATCTCCTTCATTTTGAAATATATCTAATTAGATGAGATTTAAATGCATGTTGTACAGCATACCGCACATGATTCATAATTTATACTGTACACTATTTTTGAAGTATGTATATATGCATGCACAGCATGAATACATAAGAAATTCTTTGCAGATATGGCTGAGCGCAGTAAATAACGAACTGCATAAAATAAACACATTATAATTCTCACCTTCCTCTGCAATGCTGGCTATATCATCAGATATACCTATGTATAAAAATAAAATTAACGAAAATTTACATTAAGTTTTCTGGACATCTAAAGATTGCATATCTTAACAGTCTCCACAAGCAATTCAAGTAAGGAATAATTTGTACAATGGCCATTACATTTGAGCCAGTTACCAACAGGTAAGTGTCACGAGTACCTGTTCTATTTATAAAGTAAAACTGTCACAGAATGTAACATTAATACTGTAGGTAGGAGAGATTATTATGAGGAAATCTGAGACTAATTAACAAAAAAAGTTTACTAGGGACTTACTACTGAGGTTGGAAGATAACATCTGGTTGACAGCAGATATCATCATGGCACTTCCATGATTTGCATCATTTGTGGTCCCATAACACACAGGTACACTGACTCCAGATGCACACACAAAGTGTGGACTTTTTCTTGCAGGTAATTTCATGGATTGATAGGTTGGCGCCACAGGCAGTAAAGGTGTCAAATCTGAGGTCTTTTTCTCAGTGCCAAAATCACCTTCATCTTAACAAAAAATGAAATCTTCTAGATCTGACTAATTAGGCAGTTAAAATCTGACTGGGCATCATAGTTTGTGAAGGTTTTCTACACTTTCTTTAAATATTTCCACTTTAGAAAACGTTTCCTTCTCCTTTGCAGCAACTTTACTTAAAGATTTTGCTGGCAAAGGTGTAGAATTGGAAGGGTAAAATTATTTTAAATTAAGCAAACCTCTATTTATCTATATGTCTTTCAAATAAGTCACAGACCAGGCGTTTTCCAGATACGTGCTACAAACATTAATTTCTAGCTACTTTTTAACTAATGTCCCAAGGCCTAATTACATGTAGACTTAGAAATAAAATCTCCCTAACACATAATAGTAAATCTCCCTAAAAACGTAATAATAGCAAAAAAACTTACTATCTGCTTCTGTTTCACTGTAATCAGGAAACTCTGCCAAACTACTTCTTATATGAGAACGTTTTGCTGGTGGAGCAGATTGTAACTCATCAGGCTCTCCGCTAGATTCATCACTGGAATCGATACTTGAATTTGCCAGTGCTTTTTGTGTACTTTTCTGAGCCTTTTTCCAGCTAGCTGTATTGTCACAAACAATTTTGATTAGTAAAACTGCAAATAGATTAAAATTGGTATTATAGTATAAAAATATAAAATATCAATTTATCCCATGTAAAAAGACAAAAACTAACAACTAAGTAAACTCTTTGCTGTAAGGTCTTGATATAAAACCAGAGGAAGTCAAGGATGCTGGTTCTATGTTGTGACAGGAAAGGATTTAAATTTACTTTTTAACATAAATTCTTTCCTGGAATCTACACTGTCTTAAATATTGTTTTGAAAATATTTTGTCATGCTTTACAGATAGATATATTTTAGGTATACAAAATAAGTATACAAAATTTTTTGTCAGGCTTTACAGATAGGTATACTTTTTTGATAATCAACTTTCAAACCTAAATAAAAATCTCACTACTGTATATACTGTATGCCTCGGTTTATTACTACAGTCACTGTATTCACTGAAAATAAGCTTAAAAAGTGATTGTTAAACCTAAAACCATTTAGTGACTTGTCTTGATTCATTGACATCCATCCGACATTAAATATCATTGCTAAAAAATTACCTGCATAAGAAAATACTCTAATATCATATTTTTTCCACTTCTGCTTGTCAGGAATTGCTAGGTTCTTTACTTTTGCTTGAACATTGGAACGAGGCCAATAACAAAATAAAACCTGTGAAGTAATATAACAGCTAATATTAGTGTACAATAAAGGACAGGAGATCATGTTTCTTCCTTGGATTGTCTATGTTAGCTACCATATTTAGATTACATATTTTTTAATATACTGCCAATGGCTGTACAAAATAGACAGGACCCCATACTTTTTAGTTTATTAAAAGTGCTACAATAACATACCCCTTTAGAAGATTCAATCCAACTCGAAGGCACAACTTCGACAGCCTTTTCTTCAATGAATTCAACAACACCATAAGTATTATTATTTGACATCTGCAAATTAACAAAAATATCATTAATACATGCTGTTGCATAAATTCATAAACACTCCTGTGCAAGTGTACATTGTAATGTCTGAATTCATGTCATATGCAAACAATATTTTATACACTTTTATGCCAATAATATTACATATTATACAAACTTTTGGTACATCAATAGATTTTGGTATTTAATTGATACAAATCACCTATATTTAAAAAAACCTAAAAATATAGATATACTGAATAACCCACAGTATAAGTCTACCCAATTTTAAGTGCAATGCAGATATCAGAAACTATTATAATTTTACAATTTGCTACCTAACCACAATAAAAAATTTGGCAGAACATGGAAACAACTTATCAATTGATCATAATTGCATACGTTAGGCCTCTCACAATTAGAAAATACCTGTTTGTGCAAATACCTTTTATTTGGAGTGCAGTATAGCCATAAACAAATGCTTGTCTGAACCAAGGTCAACTTTCATTGCTTTTTTCCGAAGATTTTGTAGGGAAAGAACCTTCATGGTTGTCCATCGTGTACTTGCCTTATGGATGCCAATAAGGCAAGAGTCACAGGGACTTGAAAACAGAGGCTCTGTTTTTTCATAGACACGACAAACAAATACTTCATTTTGATTCTCATGACGGTTATCGGCCCTCTCAACCACCTCACCACAAGATGAATCATTTAAAAGAAAGGCATTATCCGGAGCTTTTAAACTGATTGAACTTTCATCATTCTGTTCAACTGTGCCAGCAAATTCACTCATTCGTTTTGCAACTTGAGCAATTGGGTTCCTTCCAGATCTGACAAGCCTTTTTAACCAGGGGCGGATCTAGGATTCTTAAAACGTCAGTCAAAAATTCTGGACAGTGATAGCTGTGACGTCATAGTGATGACGTCACCAATACGATGACATCATAACGTAATCATATTAGCATTAACTTTGTTACAGCCGCATTTGAGCTCCACTGCTGTTTCGCCCAATATCAGGACTCATCAGCATGCCTAGGAAACGCATCAAGAAACGAATCTGACATGGACAGCAGCCTGGTTATAGCGCCAGACACCCGCCTTCACACCTCTTGCTAAATACATGCAGCAACAGGAGTTTGGTTAGAAATGGGGACCTTTTGGGACATTTCATGGATGTGAAAGTGCTCAATTCTCACACCATCCCGGTCAGTTCTAACCCTTTACCCCCCGTCTAAGTGAGCAGTCTGGTTATTAGCGCCAGACACCCGCTTACACACCTATTATTATAGGAGTTTGGTTAGAAATGGGGACCTTTTGGGATATTTCGTGGATGTGAGAGTGCTCAGTTCTCACACCGTCCCGGTCAGTTCCAACCCTTTACCCCCCAACGATATAATAATAATAATGATTTGTCTGAAATATCTACTCTTTATTAATCAAATCTGCATTAAAAATGATATTTGTGATCTCCAGTGTTAATCTAGTGTACAGTAGGCATAAGGCTTGAGTGGTTTACCGGTTGTCAGTTTAATTTTGAAACCTATTTTCGGTTAGGCTCATAAAAACAGGAAAACCATCATTATCTAGTTGTTAACTGTAATGTGCAAAACTTGATCTTGTATGTGTATGATGTAGTTATTAAAGTTTTGTGTCGTTTTTCGTGAATACTTGTTCTTTCCTATTATCTATCCGTGATTTTTTCGCTCTATGTAATTTTGCAATAAATTTTTTTACTTTTTTCCTCAAAGTCGGCAAAAACTGAAGTGGTATAGGGTTATAGGTTTTTAAATGCGTTGTTGACGGTTTTATTTTAATACTGCAGTCAACAAATAGCGTACCAATGGTATACATTTACGTACAGTATGAAGTTTGCGCACAGTTTTGAGATGACTTACTGTAGTCGTGCTAATGTAATGTCATTAGTCCATTCTATCAACATGCGCTACTCAACGAAATAGACAATTGTGTGAAAAAAAATTAAGAAAACTTCAGCCTGGTACTCCCAATATAGATCATTCCCTTGACAATCGTTCCTGGGATGATGCTATGACATGTACTGACGATATACATGAATATATTTGTTTATCTTAAGCCTTGCCTAAAGTTTTTGACAAGTTTTCAATTTTCTTAATATTCGTTTTTAAAATGATGCCAGTGGCGTCTCCAGCGCGATAAGTGAGGGGGACATATTCATATATTCGTGTTCAGCACAATTAATTTCTTTTGAAATCGATTCGATTTCAAAAGAAATTAATTGTGCACAACACGAATATATGAACATGTCTGTAATAACTGTTGATGTACTCTCCATGTAGGCCTGCGAACAGGATAGGCCTGCGAGCAGGATATATATATATATATGTATTAGGGGGGGAACACATGCAGAGTGAGGGGTACGCAATTGTCAGAGTAAAGTTATAACATTTTGGCGACGAGAAATACGGTATTATATAGCAGAAATTACAGCATCATGGCAAGTTTATACGGGACAATAGGTCCATTTAACGAGGCGGAGGAGACTTGGGCTCAATATGTCGAACGCTTGGAGCAGTATTTCATTGCTAACGACGTGGAAGATGACAAGAAGCAGCGAGCGATTTTCTTAAGTGTCTGCGGTCCCAAAACATATTCCTTAATACGAGATTTACTGCAACCGAGAAAACCCAGTGCAACGGATATTAAAGAGATCATGGAGACGGTGGCAAGGCATTTTATGCCCAAACCAAACGTGATTTTCGAACGGTTCAAGTTTCATAATCGAGAACGACGAGAAGGCGAAAGTGTTACAAGTTACGTAGCAGAATTACGCAAGTTATCCGAACATTGTAATTTTGGCGAGACGCTAGAGGATATGATACGCGACCGGCTTGTGTGTGGGGTGAAGAACGAAAGTATACAACGAAGGCTGCTTAGCGAACCTGAGTTAACACATAAAAGAGCAGTGGAGATAGCCGTGGCACTCGAAACTTCGGCTAAACAAGTTAAAGATTTAGGCGCCAAGAATGACCTTGAAGATCGGTCACTGACGAATGTAAACAAAGTTAACGAAACACAGCGTTCGGAGGATACGGACAGACACAATAATTGTTATCGCTGTGGAGGAAAACATCGAGCTAGTTCGTGTCGCTTTCGAGAATCGAGGTGTTTTAAGTGCCAAAAATTAGGCCACATAGCCAAAGTATGCCGTGGTCAAACAACCGAGCGACAGCAACACGCCGGAAGTGAACGCACCGGAAAAAGAGATTTCAAACCGGAAGCACATCTAGTAACCTTGAGGGAGGGCTCAGATAGCGAATATAGCTTGTACCAAGTGGGAAAAACGGACAGGGCTGTAAAAATTGAGTTGGAGATTGCGGGTAAACCAGTGGCTATGATTATTGACACGGGTGCAACAAAAACAATAATAAATGAACAAACATACAATAAATTGAAAGAAGATTTGCCACCTCTGAATCCATCCTCCGCAGTTCTCACCACCTATACAGGCCACACTATTCCAGTCCTTGGGGAACTACAAGTCCCAGTAATCTACGACAAGCAAAAGAACCACTTGCCAGCTTTAGTGGTCGGAAGCAAAGGTCCTAACCTGTTTGGTCGCAATTGGATGGAAGCCATCAAATTGAACTGGGACTCAATATTTTGTGTGAACCCAGAGAAAGTGCACAGCCAATTAAAGAAAGTTCTGGATGCCCACAAGGAAGTTTTTGCAGAAGACCTAGGAACATTGAAAGGTACGAAAGCAAAAATTTATTTAAAGGAAGGGGCACAACCAAAGTTTGTGAAAGCTCGTCCAGTGCCCTATGCTATGAAAGCACCTCTCGAACAGGAGTTAGAACGACTCGAAAAAGAAGGCATAATAACACCCGTACAGTTCTCAGAGTGGGCGGCACCCATAGTACCAATCGTGAAGTCAGATGGGTCGGTTCGAGTCTGTGGAGATTATAAGTGCACTATCAATCAAGCTTCGAAACTTGATAATTACCCTATTCCCAAAACGGAAGACCTACTCACTACCTTAGGGGGCAGCCAGAAGTTTACCAAGCTGGACATGTCCCAAGCTTATCAACAATTGTTGTTAGAAGACGAGTCCAAACAATACACCACAATAAACACACACAAGGGCTTATACCAGTACAACCGTCTACCATTTGGGGTGTCATCAGCACCGGGAATATTCCAACGAACAATGGAGAACCTATTGCATGGCATACCCTGTGTTATTGTACGGGTTGATGACATTTTGGTTGGAGGCAAAGATGATGTCGACCATTTATCCAACCTTGATGCTGTTTTGACAACTCTTTCTGCCGCTGGCCTACGCTTGAAGAAGAGTAAGTGTGAATTTATGGTGACACAAGTCACTTACTGTGGATACCGCATCAGTGGCCGTGGAGTTGAACCAGTGAAAGATAAAGTCGAAGCCATACAGAAGGCCCCTGAACCGCAGAACGTTAGTCAGCTACGCTCGTTTCTTGGTATGCTTAACTACTATCATCAGTTTTTACCAAATATAGCCACTACCTTGGAACCATTACACCAGCTTCTACGTCAAGGAACTCCCTGGCAGTGGAAGCAAGAACAGCAGAAGGCGTTCGAAAGTGCAAAAGAATTGTTGCAATCCGCTGACCTGCTTGTCCATTTCGATCCAGCTAAACCATTAATTTTAGCGACAGATGCCTCGGACTATGGAGTGGGTGCAGTCTTATCTCATCAGTTACCTGATGGCAGTGAGAAACCAATTGGTTATGCATCGCGATCACTAAACCCAGCTGAACGAAATTATTCGACAATAGAGAAGGAAACTTTGGCTATCCTTTTTGGAGTAAAAGAATTCCATCAATTTCTGTATGGCCATCCGTTCACACTCACCACTGACCACAAACCCTTAGAAAGCCTTTTGAGTGCGGAGAAGGGGGTCCCGCCCTTTGCAGCACCCCGGGTTCAGCGATGGGCCCTTACCCTGGCAGCTTACGAGTACACTATAAGATACAAAGCGGGGAAGCAAAATGACAATGCAGATGCTTTGAGCAGGTTGCCCTTAGCAACAATGCCCCAGAACATCCCTCAACCAGGAGAGACAGTGTTACTCATGGATCATTTGGCCGGAACACCCGTATGTAGTGCACAGATCAAAAACTGGACCAAACGTGACCCTGTGTTGTCAAAAGTGGTGCAATTTACATTACAAGGTTGGCCGACGTCATGTGAGGAAACTGAATTGAACCCGTATACAAGACGTAAGTGGGAGCTTAGTGTCGAAGATGGGTGCCTTCTCTGGGGAAGACGAGTGGTAATCCCCCCTCAAGGTAGATCAAGAGTACTAGCAGAGCTCCATGCAGCCCATCCCGGAGTATCGCGAATGAAAGCCTTGGCACGAAGCTATGTGTGGTGGCCCGGGTTGGATGAGGCCATTGAACAAGAAGTGAGAGGCTGCGACAAATGTCAGCTACACCAGTCAGCTCCTGCCTCAGCACCACTCCATCCTTGGGAGTGGCCTGGTCAACCATGGACTCGACTACATATTGACTATGCTGGTCCCTTCCATGGTGAGATGTTTCTAGTGGTGATAGACGCATACTCTAAATGGCTTGAGGTGCACTTAATGAAATCCACAACTTCCCAAGCAACCATTGAAAAATTGAGGGAGATATTCGCCATGCATGGGCTGCCAATCACAGTCGTTAGTGATAATGGCCCGAACTTTACAAGTCACGAATTCCAACAGTTCATGAAAGGCAATGGCATTAAACACGTGACCGTATCTCCCTATCACCCTGCATCTAATGGACAAGCTGAAAGAGCTGTACGAGTTTTCAAGGAGGGGATAGAGAAAATGGAAGAGGGAACCATGAGAACGAAACTGTCGCGCTTTTTACTGAAGTATAGGATAACGCCTCACACCACAACTGGAGTCGCTCCAGCAGAGTTGCTGATGAAAAGACGACTGCGGACGCACTTAGACCAAATACAACCGAAGGTAGTTGAACGCGTTGAGGATAAGCAGTGGCATCAGAAGAAGGCACATGATCAGCATGCTAAAGAGCGGATCATCGAAACAGGCGATCACGTGTTCGTGCGAGATTTTCGGAAACCTAAAGCATGGCTGAAGGGCGTGGTCCTTAAATTGACTGGTCCAGTGTCAGCCCAGATACGACTGGAAAATGGGCAGACCTTGCGAAGACATTTGGACCATATTCGTAAGTGTTATCTTAAACCACAGGAGGGAGACCAGAATTCTGAAGTGCAGGATCAAGTGATACTCCCATTTGGAGAAGCCCCTCCTCTTCACCAACCCAATGTTGATCGACCCGAACAACCGGGTCTGATTCCTCCAGTTCAGGATGGTCATGCTCGAAGACAATTACCAGCCCGAGAGCGTCGTGTTCCACAACACCTTCAGGATTATGAACTAGGGAACTAGATCACTACAGATTATGAGAGAGTCATTTGAAACTTTTAGAATGTATATACGGACTATGATACGTTGTGTTGGGAATTATAGATAGACTTGGAACTAAAAGGGGAGGAGTGTAATAACTGTTGATGTACTCTCCATGTAGGCCTGCGAACAGGATAGGCCTGCGAGCAGGATATATATATATATATGTATTAGGGGGGGAACACATGCAGAGTGAGGGGTACGCAATTGTCAGAGTAAAGTTATAACAATGTCCCCTTCACTTATCGCGCTGGCGACGCCACTGAATGATGCCATGTACTAACGATGCTATTCTGACATGCAAAATGATGTAAACTACTGACTATGCATGGTAGTAAACGATACATGAGAATTTCCCAGTTTTTTCACAGTATTTAAAGGTTTTGAGGGTGCGCTCAACCTGAATAAGTACTTGAGTATGCGCAGAGGGCATTTTAAAGTGTAACATATCAGATGAATTTTAAACGAGTATTCCCTTGAGCAAACTTATCAATAACTTTTTCAACATCAGGAACAACTTCAGTATGAATTCCCATCATTGCCAAACCATTCAGCCGTTCTTCCACCATAGTACTCCTTTGGTAGTTTTTCAGGTTTCTCAAGGCAGAAATTGACCTCTCACATTCATAAGATGTAATTGGGAGTGTGCCTAAAATACGAAGAATAACTTTGATGTTTTCAAATCCCTTAAAGCGAACAGATTTTAAAGTTGTAATCACAGTATCTGGAAGAGGACCGTTATGTGTGTCCCAGTAAATAAACCACTGTCTTAATTCAGCATCTAAAGCAAGTGGATTAGGCAAATCATCATGATAAAACGTGGCAACAGTCTTAAAACGCTCTTTCCAGTCAATTCCATTCCTGCACAGGGACATCATCTTCACAGGCACAATACTTAAGCCTTTATAGACATTTACGCTGTCCAAATCAAATCTAGCATCTAAAGCTGCTTGAAGATGATCTAATAAAGGTATAGTAATCGTTAGTTTATAATGTTCTGAAAAAGAACTGCTGGGAGGGTTTGATCGAGTTGTTTGCCTTCCAACAGTCCTTTTTTTTGCTTCCTGAATGCCTACTTCCTTGCACAGCTTCAATGCTTCATCATACCAGGTGTTGTGGTAGAAATCAATGTTGTTTCTCATGATCATAACATCATTTTTCATGGTTGTTACTAGGTGAAACCCATCCATAACATCGATACTTTTCCCCTGCAATAACTCCGTAACAGGAAGTGTGGCATCAAGTACATGTCTAGTAATAACTAATGCAACAATAAAATCAAACTGGGTAATTAGTGTAAGCAAAGATGATGCATCAGCAGAAAGAGAAGGCTTAGTCTGGGACTCACCACTAACCTTTTTGACCATATCCTGTAGTGTGTCAATTGATGGGATAAAAAGCTTTTGGAAAGTGTCAAGACTTTGAACTCGCTCAACCCATCTGGTTTTACAAAGACTTACTAGTTTGGTTTTCTTTGTGTTCAGATCAGTGTCCTCAATATGATCAGCAAAAGGCATATTACGTGTCTGTGAAATATTAATAAAGTTAGCAGCTTGATTAACATGTTTCAACATTGTGGTTACTTCAAGTATAGAAAGGGTGTCACAAACAGACAAATTTAACCGATGACTAAAACAATGAGTGTAAAGAGCTTTTGGGTTGACTTTTAAAATATGAGCAGCCAAACCATTAATATGCCCAGCAACAGCACCTGCACCATCATAACCTTGTCCCCTGCAATTATCAATTGGCAATGTTAAATTGTCTAAACCTTCTAAAATAAGCTTAGCAAGATTTTTACCACTCAACCCCCATTTACAATGCATAAAACAAATAAACTCTTCTCTAACGTTCATACCACTGTCAATAAATCGCAGAACAAGTGATAATTGTTCTTTGTGAGAAGAGTCAGAGGCTTCATCTGCAATGATGCTATAGTACCTACTTTCCTTAATCTCTTCAATAAGATCTTCAGATATGACTTGGCCAATACATTTGATAATCTTGTTTTGGCTTGTTTTAGATATGTAGCTGCTATTCTTACCACAATCATGCAAATGTGTTTTCAAAGTATCATCTCCAGCTCTCACTCTAAAATTAAGTGATTCAACAAAGTTACCAACATTGCCACTGGTAGAGTAACAACCAACCTCTGGATAATATTTGGAGTCATCACGATGACCCCGCAGACCTATGCCAAGCCTGCCACAAAATAAAACAGAATCTACAATAGGCCTAAGAATTTTCCTGTTTTCTTCAATTTCCTTTTTGACATTTGCATCCATGATGTTTTCAATAGGCTGTGTGACACCTGACATTTGAGAAAGTAAGGCAGTTAGCATTGGATAAGTACATGCATGCAGTCCCATTTCTCCCCCAGTGTTATTACCAGCATGCCGTCTAAAAGTAGACATAGCATCATTCCAGTAACGAAAAGGCTGAGAAACTAATCTAGTAATTCTAGAACTTCTACGTGGAAAACGATCTCCAAAAAGTACACAAGACAAACAGTATGCACCATCCTCAGATGCTGAATAGCAAAGCCAGGGAAAGATATTAAGCCAGTCATATAGTCATATTTAAAACTTCTTTTGTTCTTCTCACTTAATTGAGGAAACACATAATTTCGGTGTGGCCTAAAAACATTTTTAATAAAAGTACAAATATCAGCAGTATTCGAGCTTTTAACCTTTTGCCTGTAAGAGGCAATATCAAAATTGCTTGTTGGCATAGATGCTTTTACCTGATCATCAGATACTTCTGTACTTCCTAATAAAAGCTCAGATGACTGCAGTGGTTTTGAGGTCAATGATTCAGTATCAGTTGCAGTCATTGAAGTAATTAGTGCAGCTTTGGAAGAAAAACTTTCATTAGGTGCTCTGGTTTTAGTACAAACACTTACCACAGGTTTTTCCTCTTTTGAAAAAAACTTGTAAATATCCCCATCTGCCTTTGAACCTAATTTGGCCTTCTTAGATTGTACTGAACTAGTTGCACTTAGACATTTTCTTTTAAGTTTGCTGGAATAAAAAACTAGAGGAACAAAATGGTTAGGATGGAAACTTTCACCAGGTTCAACAATACCTTCATGACAAAATAAAATATGAAGGGCATCTGAAAATACTTTGGCAGGGTTTCTTGGATGTATTAAAGAGTTAAACTGTAGTTTATGGCGTATTTCCCCTGAATCTGGGTAATATGTTCGAATATCTTTCCCTATAACAGAAGAAAGACTTAAAATACAAAGAAATGAGGACCATTTCTTATCATGGCAGTTTAAAAAGGCTTCCTTTTTTACAAGGTCTTCAGTCATCAAACCTGAATCCAAACACTCTTGTGATACAGACCTAGGCAAAAGATTCTTTAGGCTGTTGTGAAATTCACTATGCTTTTCCACAATAGATGAAAATAATGGGTGTTGAGAATAGAATTCAGCATTCATAAAAAGTTCAATTGAAGTCAGTTTTCTTAAAATAGGTACTAAACTGTTATCACCTACCAGAACCAATGACACAGAACTGTATAGGCAATTACCTGAAGCTTCTGATCTAAAAAATGCACCACCATTTGAGACTTAAATCAGTTAATATAAACAGAGGGCCAAATTACAAAAAACATCATGTAAACTTAATAGGCTTTTAATATAAACTGTAAAGTAAAATTCTAATTATATTCTAAAGTTATTTAGCATTTAGGCGCATAGAATCCCTCGTTTAAGATTAAGAAAGGAGAACAAAAATAATAAATTGTTCAATACAAATCCCGGCATGTGTTAAAAAAATTTACTTAATGAAATACAATATGCTATAAATAGGCACGCGCATGCTACTTAACTATAATCGTATTCATCGCATATATTTCAGAAAATGCAAATTTTACAAAATATAATTATAGCACCCAACTTGGTAACTTTCTCCGGAGGCTTCTAGGCGCAATGGGTCATGGTGAAGTTGCAAGTCGAACGGACGAATATATTGTAAATTATGCCTGTAACTAATAAACAGAAATAAGGGTGCTAGCAGTCATTTTCATAAGCGACAATGACAATCGCTTTCAACATGCAACGTTATGCAAACGGGCCTTACAACCAGCCGGTTTACACAATCAAAATAATCACAATAGGGTATGTACAGGACTCAAATAGTGATTTTAGCAAAGAAAATAATGCCCATGACAAAACTCTGTTCATTAGTTAACAATCAGATGACAAGCTTGAGGTTTCTATGAGGTGATAGTTGATGAGGGGGAAGCCCAAATAAACTATCACAGCATAAAAATTGAGAGCGAGTAATCTAATTGTTTTAGTAGAATCGTTCCATAGTTCAAACAAATATATTCATAGTTCAGTAAAATAATTTAGAACGAAAAAAATTATGATTTTAATAACGAATGTATGTGCCAGTAGGGATACTAGCTATCTATTGAGGAATAGATAGAGAGTGGAGTAGCCAATCAAATTACAGTATTTGCAATAGTATACTAGTATGATTCTACTAATTCAAGTAAGGTTATAGACATCGAAAGAAACGAATATTTCTGCGGCAACTGGTAGAAATATTACCACCCCAGTACAAATAGCAAACCGAACTCGGCGTACTGCGTTATTTGATAGGTGCGTCTTAAACGTTAACCTTTTGACCTACTTTACGAACCCATAATATATTTCAAACATCCTTTCGAGATATTTACTTTTTTTTACTAATATGTATCGGAAATATTCAAAACAGTTCATTGCTGAAGTTATTTGCGGTCAAAGGAATGAAGGATCAGATTTTTTCAAGATATTTTGACCCGCAACCTTTGACTCAATGGCCATAAAATGAGGGTTCGAATTATCGTAACACTAAAACAGTTCTTACAAATATAACGATTATTTACATTAAGAGGTTTGAGAATACTTTCATGAAACATTTCAACGAACAACGAACAAGAGGTCTCAGGAGGCACAGAATTCTCATTAATTCCACCAGTAGCGACGCCACAAAATGCAAATTAACATGGCATGTATCACACGACACACACACACAAAATATCAAAACAAAACGAAGAACAATATGTACTTACGGTCAAGACGTTGATAAAGTTGTCAAGCAATAAAACGATCCAGTCAAAGGAATACAAAGATCTACTTTCTGTTTGAAAAAAGCCCCAAAGTTTACTGTGTTTGCTTTGTCGAAAGCGTATCACATGTGATATAGATATCAGGAATCAGAATAATACTCGCAAGCTGCTACCGTAAATGGCAGGCATGACCATGTATGGATTAATAGCTTGGACGGCGCACAGTCTTATATGCTTTTTGTATTTCCGGGCGCTAGCAATCATCTGTTTTTCAGCCTCGCGAATTGTCGCGAGACATGACCATACAATGAATGGCAATGTATATATGAGAAAAACATTCGAAAATTTCCCAGCTATAAATTTAACCCAAGCGTGAATGAAAAACTCAAGCGTCAAGTGTAGCGCAGCATCACTCTTTTGATCATCGCTGTCTGCGCACTTTTTCACTAAACGTCGCGTGAACATCAAGCTCATACGTTAAAACGACGTTCAATTTGAACGTTGTTTAAAAGTCGAACTCGAACGTTGCACAATAACGTTACTAGAACGTTGAAATATAACATTGAGAAAGTGAAACAGTCGAATGTTACACTTCAACGTTGAACTAACGTTTAATTCACATTCTCTTTTTCTCAAAGAAAAAAGCAACGTTGCGTGAATGTTGTGTTAAAGTTACGTCAAACTTCACGTTTCTACAACCTTTAACCAACGTTGAAATAACGTTATCGTTTTCGTTAACTTGTGCATGTTAACTATTAGTTAACATGCACAACTTGACGAAAACAAACGAATAGCCTCATTAGCTGAACGATAAGATTGCTTAAACGCGTATAAACTCGCTTGCGTATTGGTCGGCACGAGAAATTATGAATTTTCGTCAAGTGATTAAGGTGCTATATTCAAATCATGTACACAGTACTAGTGTCAGTAGTGTGCGTAAAAACATCAATCCTTTCAAATTCAGATTAATCGACATAACACAATAAGCACAAGGTAAATCAAAACAAAGATATCCACCGAAGCGTGCGACATAAGCATCGACATAAGCATAAGCACAAACGTAAGACTACGAGCATAAGCTATGGAAAAACAAAAGCAAATTCAAAAGAAAATTCTTTCTGCTTTAAATTGTTTTTGTAAACCTCAGAGGAAAATGTATCCTTAAAGTTTGTTATTTTGCTTATGCCTTATGTCGCTAGTCAGGACTAGACTTAAGTTCTTTTGTTTCACGCGGTTGGAACTTAACTTTCCATGCTTTAAGAGCGTAGCATTTTATGAACTATTTATTTAAAGCAATTATTGCTGTCAAGTTTACATATAGCTGCATGATTCATTATGCATGGTTATTAAATTTGAAAGGTTTACTTATTTCATATTCACTCTGCGTGTCGTTGCATCATGAAAAATTCTTATACTGGCTAGTTGATTATGAAGCTCATGGAAATTTTTAAACCCTTGGGAGGTTGTGGACAATTCCACATGTTTAGTAAGATAACAAGTTTCTAACAATGCCTCCACGACCAAGAGTAAAGATTGGAAGCGTAGAAGGAAATCCTTGCAAATCCAGAGCAACGTCAAGAATCATATCATGCGATAAGGATCGTATACAAATGCCATTACCCCAACAACAAGGTCCATTTCCTCGTCAACCACTACGTCAACCACACCCCATCCAAACACTTCCACCTCAGCTACGAGCAGCTCAACCAAATCCCCACCTACCATATCCAGCTCAGCAACAAGTACCTCAATCACACAGCCTCGTCCCCAGGCCCAACCGTTACCGTTGCGTGGGTATTACGTGGAAAACACAGTCGGAAACGCGCGGTCGGGCCTGGCAGAAAATGCAGAAAAAAGTGTATGATTCAACGAAAAAGTGATAAGATAGTATTTTATTGAGAATTTCGTTTTCCAGTCGCGTGTGTTGGCCATACATGTGTTTGATAGATGGAAGAGATTACCGAAAGCCTTAAGAAATCTAATCTCGAAGCTGCTCTTGTTCGCTTATATCGTCGAGGGGAGTTTCTATTAAACTTGGCAGTGGCTGCTCCACGCATTCCGCCATCTTGAATTCATTTTCTGTCAGGCGCTTTCGCTCCCTTCCCCCCTATTTTCTCCTCACGTGTTTCCCGCGTGCATTCACGATATTAAATCGATATATACAATCCTATACACTTTTCTTGATTAGAAAATTAGAAAGCGCCTGGGAACGAGGTTATCAATCACATATAAGTCGTCAGCTATGCCTGCCTACGTGCCTATGCGTTTGAACTAATTTCAAAAATACTCGTATAGTTTGCATAAAATATGGGTAGACATTAACATAACTGAATATCCGTTCGTTTTCGTCAAGTTGTGCATGTTGACTATTACAGTAGTGTATCGCATCGGACGTTAGAGTAAAGTCGTCTAAGCTAGTACAAACAGTCAAAGAGCCTCAGTTAAGCGAAATCTAATTTTATTCAGGCGATATTTCAGCAGACTGGTTTCTCGCCTGTGTTAGACATTTCGTCTTTATTACACTTTATTTTCGAGTAGACAAATTGAATCCTGACACTGTCCTTCTTCATATAAATAAGCTAGACTTAATCTACGATGGCAAGAGTTTAAAATGGAACAAAAGCTTCGAAGATGTTAGGTTCAATGAGACAACGGTAAATACTAATCACTGCCTAAGAATTTCCGGCGAGAATTAAACAGCGAGCAGTGAAGCTTTTATCCCTTCCTCCTCCAGCAATCTAGCTATTTTGTCAGGTTAATTCCGGCAGAATATAAAGCAATCACTCTCTGTCACGCATAGTGCGATAATTTTGGCATTTTCATACACAAATGTTGAAATTTTTAAACCGGTCCACAAGCCACAACAAGCCACAAAAAACTGAGTTGAGTCTGAAATTTTAATATGGACGCGCAAATTCGGAAACGGTCGCCGCTTGCCGACTACAAGCCGAATAGCCATACAATTTCGTGATGGTTGCGGTCAGGCAAGAGTTACCGCGGTCACACAGCGTTTGCACCGCGGTCACACCGCGGTGTGACCCCGGTCTAGCCACGGTTTAGCCGTGGTGCGACTGCGGTTCAACCTCGGTCTAGCCGCGGTGAACCTCGGTTTTTGTTAGGTTATTTCTGGACAGTACTGTACGTCTAACTCGCATAAGTTTACACAACTCAAAATGATTGCAGCAAAATTCTGTCTTTTACTAAAAAATACTGGCTCATAGAAACTGCCAATGGTCGTTTTGAATGCCATAATAGTATGTCTTCATCCGTCCGTGTCGTTAAACAATGAACATGGTGAAGATAAAATGTCAATATGTACGAAAACTGCGTGTTTACGAGAGGTTTTCAGATTTGAGCTCAGCGTGTTTAAAAGAGAGAGTTCATGTAAAAATATTTCAGTTCAAAGAATTGCTTAATGAACCTGAACGATATTGGTACAAAAAAATGGCCTATATGTGTTACGAGGGTTAGCTTTGTCGCTTGCATAGACGTAGTGTTATTACTAATTAAACAGAATTCAACATCACCATGTAGTAACACCACTAACATGTTTAGTTGCTGATTGGAGCGAGAGTTTTAAAAAATCTGGCTGGTCAGAATGCAGAGAGGATAATCCTTTCATCACAGGATTTTATCGGTCAAATCCTCCCGTGAACGACACTAGTTATCCAACCTCTTTACTGAAACAAGCAAGATGTTGTAGTTCAACACCAGAGTTCAGGGGTCTAGTCCGTGGGCTGTGGACCGAAATTGTTTAGTTTCGTTGCCGTCATCGCGGTGCTAAGGTAACTTTACACCGTTCTATAGATTTCGATGTGCTGAATTCAAATTTCGTTGTTCCCACTCGCGTAAACCCGCAGTTTTTTCGTAAACGGCAATCGAAGTTACTTCGTTTCGGCCATTTTTTATTATGCGGCACCTTTCATCTTACGGCATTTTAACATGAAGTATCCAACGTCATATTGCACCGCAGGTTTATAAACAAAATCAGTTTCGTTCGATCTTTCTATTTCGACACGAATACAACCCTTTAAAAGACAGGGAATCAGCTATAAATCATGTAAGTTATTTTATGATCATTAAATAAGAGTAGATAATGTTTTTACAATTTTTCATATCACAGTATACATATTGATATAAAAGTATTTATTACTGAAATGTATATCCTGTTAAAATATTCCATAATAGTACTATTGAACATTTTATATTAATTAAACTACTTATTTACTGTATACGTGTATTTACAAGTTAAAAAATTTCGTCATCGGTTGACCATTCAGGAGATTTGTCAAGCTCATTCTCACAGTTTGTGCAGTCAATACATTGGCACATATCATTACATGTGTTTAATGCTTTTTTGCAGGAGCACGGTTTGGTTGCACAACCTGTTTTACACTTACAATTTGCAAGCAAAGCATCTGGAGCACAGTTTCCATCCATCCACTGAATACTTATTTTGCCTTCTTGATTTAATTTCCAACCATGGTTGACCGGGCTTGGGGCATCAATGCTACAACCTTGTAGATTGCTGCTTGGTAATTGGCTCTCTGGAGATGCTTTAGAAGGCAATCTTTATTTGGTGGCATAGAAGAATCAGAAAATTGGAACATGTTGTACCGTAGAACATTGACACTGGATTCATTTTTTGCCTTGTACAATTTTCATACAGCTGCTTCTATTTCCTTTTCGAACTGCTCATCAAAGGAAAATTCAGCTCCCAGGGAGGTTAATACAGCCACAGATGTTGGGTCATGCAATAGGATACTCTATGAAGATACCTTACTGTAAACATGAAATGAGCTGGTTGATTCACATCCTAGAATACTTGACATTGCACAGCAATTAGGTGAAGAAAAATGTAGAGCATCAATTGGATTTCATGCACTTACTGGTAATGTATGAATAACACATTCTTATATCATTTGCAGTGTGATCAGACTTGGTCACATGGACTTAGACAACACCACCTGTAAATACTTGAAACATTTAGAATAGGGGAGGGGTTGTATGAGTGCATCTAACTGAATCTGGTAAACAACTTGCATATATGGTCACAATTTCATTATCATTCATGGCCATGGCTGAATAGGTCCATGCTCCACTCACAGGAATTTTTTTAGTAAAATGTGCAATAAAATGACATGTGTAGGGGAAAGGGATTAGTGTCCTTTCTTCAGTGGGGGGAGGGGGGTTGTACATAGTTTTCAAAGGTTACTCATTTGGTAATTTCTAGGATGTGATTCAACCAGCTTATTTCATGGTTATAGTAAGGTATCTTCATAGAATATGCTATTGCATGACCCAACATTTGTGGCTGTATTAACCTCCCTGGGAGCTGAATTTTCCTTTGATGAGTAGTTCGAAAAGGAAATAGAAGCAGCTGTATGAAAATCGTACAAGGCAAAAAAAGGAATCCAGTGTCAATGTTCTACGGTACAACATGTTCCGAATTGGAAAATTTTCTGATTCTTCTATGCCACCAAATAAACATTGCCTTCTAAAGCATCTCCAGAGAGCCAATTACCAAAAAAAGCATTTAACACATGTAATGATATGTGCCAATGTATTGACTGCACAAACTGTGAGAATGAGCTTGACAAATCTCCTGAATGGTCAACCGATGACGAAATTTTTTAACTTGTGAATACACGTATACAGTAAATAAGCAGTTTAATTAATATAAAATGTTCAATAGTACTATTATGGAATATTTTAACAGGATATACATTTCAGTAATAAATACTTTTATATCAATATGTATACTGTGATATGAAAAATTGTAAAAACATTATCTACTCTTATTTAATGATCATAAAATAACTTACATGATTTATAGCTGATTCCCTGTCTTTTTAAGGGTTGTATTCGTGCCGAAATAAAAAGATCGAACGAAACTGAGTTTGTTTATAAACCTGCGGTGCAATATGACGTTGGATACTTCATGTTAAAATGCCGTAAGATGAAAGGTGCCGCATAATAAAAAATGGCCGAAACGAAGTAACTTCGATTGCCGTTTACGAAAAAACTGCGGGTTTACGCGAGTGGGAACAACAAAATTTGAATTCAGCACATCGAAATCTATAAAATAGCATAAAGTTATCTTAGCACCGCGATGACGGCAACGGAATTCGATTTCTAGCAACTTTTTCGGTGCACAGCCCACGGACTAGTCAGGATGGAACATGTACAACAGCTAATTGGTGGAGTTCTCTGGACAGGTGAGTATTTAAAAGTATATGCGCATAATTCTCTTCACAAGTGTCCTATCTATATGCACATAATTCTCTTCACAAGTGCCCTATCTATATGTACATAATTGTATTCACGAGTGTCATTTGTGGCTTGCATATTTGCATGTATGGCTTTCAAATGTTTACAAAATTTGTTCTAGAGAGTGTCTCAAAAAAGGAAGCCTTCCGAAATTCATAAATAAAAATACATTTCCAAATCGACATATTTTTAGCCTGTCTTTCCGAATTTTGAAATGACCTGTTTTATGTAGAGATGACATGTTATGGATCGTTCTATGATGAAGACGTTGGAAAATCGTTTGAAAGAGAAGGATGGACAACCTGTTCAAAGCATGCATATTATATCACAGGAGTTTATCGTGGCTTTGGTGACTGGCTTAAAAACATTGATAAATTTCGATGCTGTCAAATGACTGCAGGTAACGAAATTACCAGTGAAATATTATACGTTGCCTTAACTAATAATTATTACACGAAATCATAACCGAACAATTTATGATTGTAAAAATTAATTATTTAGATTCTCATGCAGAGATAATGTTCTTTTCAGTCGGCTGTAGTTGTAGAGTAGAAAGTTAAAGTGTGAACGTTTACTCTGCAAATTTCAGCACATGATTTTTTGGGTATAAAAATAAGTTGAACTGATTATAGTGAAACATGTTTCAAAACAATTTTTTAAGATAGCACATCTGTCACATGTGGGGTCACACAAAATTTGTTTTTCGACAGGTAATAGAGCCTTGTACGTTATAAGAAATTCATTTTAAAACTGTTTCTATTTCTGCACCACCATAACAATAGCAATTTAATTTATTTATTTTTTTATTTAATTTAATTAGTTTGTCACGTTACCAAACATACAAACAATATACATAACTCATGTGACAGAAGACGGTAACAGGAACAAGTTCCCAATCGATAACCGACCCCAGACTGAAAATTGACTTCGCAAGAATTTACAGTTAAGAATTTACAATTATTACTTTTTCTTTTTAGTGTAGAGCAAGAAAAGTTACGTGTGTATTAATTGTTAACTTAGAGTTGTGATAACATTCAGTAACAATATCAGTATTGGTACTTAGACACGCAGAAAGCAGTAGAAATTTATTTATTGTAAGACCATGCATGCAATTAGATTGGTGATCGATTTCCTAGATGATTGATGATTGTGAGTCGTTAATGATCATATAGTCGAGAAACATAACGATGTCACTATCCCATTGTATATGCAATTGTTATAACGTAACTCATTAAATTATAATTGATGCGTATAACGATGTAAGCTCACCCTTACGGAAAATTCACATAAAATTTCACATGTGAAACCCTAATTTCACATGTGATTCAGTAAATTTCACATGTGAAATTGGATTTTCACATGTGAAATTTGTAATTCACATGTGATTACTAAGTTTCGCATGTGAAATAGAAAAAATCATATGTGAAATCAAGTCTCATGTGAAATCCGTATTTCATATGTGAAAAGTTAAGTGTGAAATTAAATCACATGTGAAATCCTAATTCACAAGTGAAAAATTCGATTGATGTCCAATATCGGCAATTGGAGTCCGATGGAGAAATCTCTCTTACAGGTGGTTCCGATCGATCCGATGGTAATAGATGTTTACCGTCCGAAAAATGTTTGTCAAGTGGGGAACTATAATATGCATACCCATTTATTGCTATGGTTATTATTACTTAACAGCTTAACCCCGCTTTTCCTACGTTTTTTCTAAGTGTTGATTTTTTTTCTCAATTGCTCGTGGCGAATGTCCAATGGATCCATCGGACAAACAATCTTACGGTCGGAAAAATATTTTACCGATGGCGAAATGACGTAATTGAAAAGCGCTAGGTAGTACAGTCTTGAAGCAAGAGGGTTTGCAAGCATGGCAAATGTCAGATGGTCCGATGGATCGATCGGATCCATCGGACAAGCAATCTTACGGTCGGACAAATATTATACGAATGGTGAAATGACGTTATTGCAAAGCGCTATAGGCAGTACAGTCTTGAAGAAAGAGGTTTGCAAGCATGACAAATGTCAGGTGGTCCGATGGATCGATCGGATCCATCAGACAAGCAATCTTACGGACGGAGAAATATTTTACGGATGGCGAAATGACGTAATTGCAAAGTGCTATAGGCAGTACAGTCTTAAAGCAAGAGGGTTTGCAAGCATGGCAAATGTCAGATGGTCCGATGGATCGATTGGATCCATCGGACAAGCAATCTTACGGTCGGACAAATATTTTACGGATGGTGAAATGACGTAATTGCAAAGCACTAAGGCAGTACAGTCTTGAAGAAAGAGGGTTTGCAAGAATGGCAAATGTCAGATGGTCCGATCGATCGATCGGATCCATCGGACAAGGAATCTTACGGTCGGACAAATATTTTACCGATGGTGAAATGTCGTTATTGCAAAACGCTAGGGAGCACAGTCTTGAAGCAAGAGGGTTTGCAAGGATGCCAAATGTCAGATGGTCCGATGGATCGATCGGATCCATCGGACAAGCAATCTTACGGTCGGACAATCATTTTACCGATGGTGAAATGCATAGCATGTCATGTAAGTTATCTTAAAAACGAAGCAAACATATTTTTGGTGTTACATGATTGCCATTATTTGCGTCGTAAAATATGATAGTCGGCATGTCATATAGATTTTCTTGAGAACAAAGCAAGCATATTGTTATTGTAATATGATTGTGACTATGTGCGTCGTAAAATATAAGAGTCAGCATGTCATGTGGTTTTATTACGACTTGCATTTGATTGTATTCTACTTGCTCTGTCATATATGCGTTGTAAAATATAATAGTTACTTGTGATGTAAGTTATCTAGAGAACGAAGCAAACATATTGTTAGTGGTATGTGATTGTCATCATTTGCGTCGTAAAATATAATAGTCGGCATGTCATATTATAGATTTTCTTGAGAACAAAGCAAGAATATTGTTATTGTAATATGATTGTGACTATGTGCGTCGTAAAATATAAGAGTCAGCTTGTCATATGGTTTTATTGCGACTTGCATTTGATTGTATTCTACTTATTCTGTCACATGCGCATCGTAAAATATATAGTTTGCATGTCATGTAAGTTATCTTGAGAACGAAGCAAACATATTGTTATTGTTATACGATTGTCATTGTTTGCGTCCTAAAATATAAGAGTCAGCATGTCATATAGATTTTCTTGACAACGAAGCAAGCATATTGTTATTGTAATATGATCAGTTGTGACTATGTGCGTCGTAAAATATAAGAGTCAGCATGTCATATTGTTTTATTACGACTTTCATTTCATGTATTCTACTTATTCTGTCATATGTACGTCGTAAAATATAATAGTTAGCATGTCTTGTAAGTTATCTTGAGAACGAAGCAATATATGATTATCATTATTTGCGTCCAAATATATAGGAGTCAGCATGTCATATAGATTTTCTTGACAACGAAGCAAGCATATTGTTATTGTAATCAATGTAATATGATTGTGACCATGTGCGTCGTAAAATATAATAGTCAGCATGTCATATGGTTTTATTACGAACTGCATTTGATTGTATTCTACTTGTTCTGTCATATGTGCGTCGTAAAATATAATATATGTATTCTACTTATTCTGCCAATGTTTAGCATGAAAACTTCATGTTCTAAGCCTTGTTCACATTCCCGACTTCAACAATTTTTAACGAACAAAGCGATATTTTTGTTCTCAGTGGGTTAGAATATATCCATCCGTAAAAAATTGTTCGACCGTAAACAGCTTTGTCCGATGGATCCGATCGATCGATCGGACCATGTGACTGACCATGCACATGCACAACAGGTTCGAGCTAGGGCGGGAACCAGCAAGACAGAAGCGCAAGTGCTGTATGACGCACTTCCTGTATGGCACGACATTGTACCAACTGCAAAATATTGTCTAACCGTAAATAACAACTGTACATGTCCGACCGTAAGTAACAACTGACCGATGGATCGAAACGTACCGACGGTAAAGTTGATTTGTCGATCGGATACAGATTGTCAGTATTGGACATGTATGAAAAATTCATATGTGAAATAAAATCTAATATGATATTCTTATTTCACATGTGAAAAGTCAAATGTGAAATGAGATCACATATTGATCACATATGAAATCCTAGTTCACATGTGAAAATTTCATTTGTGAAACCGAAAATTTTGCGAAATTCGTTTTCCACATGTGAAAAGTTCACAAGTGGAATAAGGTCAAATCGCAATTAGAATCAATTTACATGTTAAAGTTCAATTGATCAAATCAAATCATATGTGAAATTTGCATTTCTTTAAAAAACTTTTTATTTAAATCTAGACTGCAAATAAATTGTCATTTCATTTGACAATCATTTTTGTGAAATCAAATCATATATAAATGAAGTTCTAACTTAATAAAATCAAGTTATGTGCAATTCCCTAAACGTTTAAACATCATGATCGAGAAACAAGGTAAGTAAAACGAATCATTATGAAACACTTTTGGTAGATAGGTTTAAGTCTATAGATTAATCAGAAAAGCTTGATAAAATACAAGAGTTAGTTTTACAAATATCATTATAATAATTAAGTTCCTTTGTTAATTAACCTATTGAAAAAATCCATATTTAAATCATATTCACTGTCATACATTTAACGCTGCAGATCTAATCACGATCTACACTTCTAGTCACGATCAATGACGTTTGGTAACCTGCAACACATTTTCCGGGTAGTCCATGCCCGTTACCTATGACTGCATACTTATGAATAATCTCGTCCCAGTTCTACTAGCTTTAAGTTTGTCTCCTGTCCTGTCATGATTTTGATGTGTGTGGCCACATTCACTGTCACAACGCAGCCCATGCCTGCAAACTTGGATTGATTTGACAAAAGCAACGGTCGCCTTTTTCCCACTTAAAAATGTTAGAAGAACAAAATTTGTTATTCTAACAATTGAACCATCCTCCAATTCAACTGTAAAATTATTTCTTCTAATAGCCCTTGGGTAATTAATGGAATGCACTATGTTACCTTTCACAACCGCTTTATAATAAATCGACACCTAGTTCTGAACATCTTCCCCGAAGTATTCATCGACCAGAAATTTCTCTTCAATGGTAAGATTTCGAACGTAATAAGGTCCGATCAAGGTAGGATCATCATTCACTTTTACAGAGTTCTGCAGTTTCGTGCTACCACAAAGAAGTTCATTCACCTACTCCAAAAAAACTCTCGTCATCTGATCCTCGGTTAATTGTGCTTGCGATCGCAAGCATTCCTCTGTAGAGTGAGAAGTCCTTTGCAATCTGTGTTGGTACCGCCTGGGTTCCATGAAACAATTTAAGCAGGACCATGTTGAAACCTTCAAAGATATATGCAAAATAGCAAGACAAAGGACCCCAGTCGTTTACGGTTTTGGTTAGATGAAGCAATTGGTGAACATTGTAGCTCATGTGTTGTTTTCCGTACAGTCGTTCAAACTGGAATACATACTGGGCTATACACGTATCTGCCTTGTTGAGGTCCCGGGACGAAATTGATGAAGTTGTAAGCAAATACACAGCCTCAACAAGCAAAAGATGGTGACCATAAAAGGGCTGAGGAAGAATCCCAGTCAAAACAACAGGAGCGTAAAGAAGTAGCCACCAGTGCCATTAAGAACCCTTCCAGAATGCTCGTTGACGCAATGATCGTGGTAATCTTGTAATCTCGTTAGGTGGTTGAATCTTGGTAATTCTGTCGTCAATTACTTGAAGCTTATTTCCAACATGCCAAGAGTGCTGATGGTTGGAGGAATCGAACCACAAATGACACAGCTGCCTTGCTACACCTAGGTCTATGCAGTGCAAGTTGTCCACCACGAAACCTGATACCAAATCGAAACACGGTAACTGACTAAGCTGCGTGGGCCCTTTAACACCAACTACACAGTCGTTAGACAGAAAAGCATTTCGTGCATTTGTACCTTGCTATAGTATGTTCTCAACTTCTCACCTCCTTCTGAACTTGGATAAACTTGGCAATGCCCGCGTCCTTTTTCCACAACTTCTCCAGAGCTTTCACACCAACTGCAGCCACTAAGTCCATTAAACTGTTTTATGTTTTGAAGCATACATCTCGGAACACTATCAGCAGAACAGATACATGCGTGCACAGTCGATGTTTCCGGAATACCACACTTATAGATAGATAGATAGATCGTAGTCTTTATTAGAAAGCATTACTCAAAACACCCGTTTGAGTTTACAGAGTTTATAGAAATAATACAATATAAGATTTCAAATTTACTGCTATTTACATGGTGTTGAATAATCTGAAACTAAGATAATATACAAATAAGTCTATATTACAAGACATGTCATACAAATTTATAAAGACATCTATTTATGAAAGAGCGTTTATAACGTTCAGTTCTTATTAATGGAAGCTCAAATTCATTTCCCCTATGTCTTAGCGGTCTATTTAGCTTATTCGGCAATAATTCTTGTAATGCATTATCTTTATCATTTATAATTTTGTTCCATAATTTCCTGTTTCTATCTGAGATAACTTCTCTGAAATTAAACTTATCTGCTATATAACCATTTCGGTAAGCACGGCTGATAAATTTATCAATTTGGTTAATATACTTGTCATAAGTACCTCCCCAAAGCTCAACTCCGTAAATAAATAATGGCATTATTAAACTGTTGAATAAAAGGTTTAACTGGTTGATCGACATACCGTAATACTTGCACACTCGTAGTATATACAGTCTTCCAGCAGCTCGACTAATCATTTCATCAAAATGTAAATCCCATTTATCAGGTGCATTCTCTAGGGTTACTCCTAATATCTTCAACCACGTTTTGCGATGAATATTTGGAATAGCAACCGGTAAGGGTGTTGAAATTTTACTTCGTATGACCATTTCATATGTTTTTTTCATATTAAGCTGCATTTTATTTCTTTCGGACCATTCTCCAATATTACTAACTTCAGTCATAGATGTGTCGTCATCATCATAAACAGGAACTTCTAATGTCAAATCATCAGCAAATTTCACCAGTTCATTTTGAGTACTGACTGTTTTGATGTCATTGATCATTACTGAAAATAGGAGTGGTCCCAACACGGTTCCCTGAGGAACACCTCTATTAATGCTCACATACTCTGTTCTGATTCCGTCGACCTTTACTCTCTGGTGACGACATTCCAGGAAGTTAACAATCCAGTTAATGATATATGGATTAATCGGGAGGTTTTTCAGCTTATTACATAGGATGTCATGCGGAACGCTGTCAAATGCTTTCTTAAAGTCGAATGAAAAAACTCTCACGTATCTGGCTCCATTTTCCAACCATTTCAATGACAGGTGTTGACACTTAATCAAAGCCATTATAGTATCATGACACTCTTTATAGGCGAATTGGTCTGAATCAATGATATCTCTAATAGAGTGAGCAATTTCAGTTTTATATATACATTTCTCAAATATTCTCATGATTATGTCAGTCAGAGAAATAGGTCTCAGCTGGTTGCAATTTTCTAAAGTAGCTTCCTTAGGGACTGGTATAAGATCAGCCCTTTTCCAAACTTTAGGAACCTTGCCTTTTTTCAAAGAGGAATTAAATATTTTCGTGATGGTTGGTGCTAGCTCAAGACCAAACTCTTTCCAGAACCAATATTATCAGGTCCTGCTGATGTACATTTTTGATTTTGGAGAAACTTGGAAACCAGTTCTACAGTAAGCATAGGAACTCTAGTACCTTCTGGAATTTCTTCAAACTCTGGAGGTGTATAATATGGATCGGTACATACGTCGTGAAAGAAACCATTTATCTCATTGGGGTCAATAAAAGATGTAACTGGTAGTTTGTTGTCATTTCTTCCTGTAATTTTATTTATGTTAGACCACCAGTCTTTTGTTCCTGATTTGCATTTTCGATGTTCATTCTGAACGGCTTTAAGTTGGTTTCTTCGAATAAGCTTATTGATTTGGGTTTGTATCCGAGTATTAGCTTCACTATCTCTAGCCTTAATTGCTCGTTTCCTTTGCTTTAGCAAATGTTTTACCAAAGGAGATATAAATGGTGGATCTCTCGTTGACGTACGAACTTTAATCATCGGGAAACTTTCTCAAATTTTGGCCAGATGGTTGCATAAAATTTTTCCACCATTTCATCTAAGGATTGCTCTTCGTTATGTATCTCATTCCAGTCAACGTCTTTTAGTTCTTTCCACATGTTTAGTTTTCTGTGTTGTCTTACATCTCTAAAGTAAAAATCCGTTCTCTTCGCTTTTACAGTTTCTCGAGGATATGCAATAATCATTTTGTGATCTGATCTTACCAAACTTTTTGCGACTTTTATCTTCTTCCAAAAATGTGGAATATTTGTGATTATTATTATTATTATTATTATTATTATTATTATCCATGTTTAAAATTATCCACCATCGCAAATAATTGAATTACGGTGAATTTACAAATATAAACTACAATAATTACTAAAAGCACCCATAAAATATCACTATCAAGTTAAAACTTTTACAAAAATGAAAAAGTTAGCACAAAATTAAAATTCAAATATTGATGTTACTATTATTAAATAAAGTCACAGCACTCGGGAAGAAACTGCGACGATACCTTTCCGTTCTGCATTTGATCGTGGTTAATGCATTAGGTTTTCTTAAATTGTAATCATAGCAAGTAGCTCTCGGTGCTGGGATGTGGTTAAATAGGGGACTCTTTTCCGGTATGTTTGCTAACGTTTTAAGGCAAAGTTTTTCTCGTCTCTCAACCAATCGGGGACATTTCAAGAAGATTAAAGCATCACTATAGGTGTATTCCGGCAAAATAATTCTAAATGCACGTTTCTGGACTCGTTCTAATCGTTCAGCCAAATATAATGGTAGCGCATTATGCCAAACAGGACAACAATACTCTAGCACCGAGCGTATAAGTGTGAAATATATCTCGATTAAATCTTCAACAGGAACACCATTTCGGCGTAAAATACGGATGATGTACAAGCGTTTAGATGCTTTTGTTACAATTGAATTAATATGATCGTTCCATTTCAAATTGCTCTGAATAGTAAGTCCAAGAACTTTATGAGACTGAACAGTTTCTATTATTTGCTCTCCTATCAATAATGGTGACAAGTCAAGGTTATCATGTTGAAAACTGATGCACATCTCTTTAGTTTTTTTCGGGTTAAGTTTCATATGATTCTGTAGAGACCAAGAAGTAAATGAGTCCAAATTAGACTGCATAATAGAATTACTATCTTTAATTAACCCCTCCGAGGTGGATACATCATCAACGAATTTCCAGATGTCGATTCCATTAGATATAGGCTTAAGGTCGTTTATCATCACCAAGAATAGTAATGGTCCTAGCTTAGTCCCTTGTGGAACACCAGCTGAACTTGGTAACCAGTCTGAAATAAATTCTGGCAATTTAACCCTATGTCGGCGATCTGTAAGAAAAGTAATAATCCAAGGGATTAACGATCGTCGTACCCCTAACTCTAGAAGTTTAGTTACAGCAACATTGTGTCCAATTCGGTCAAATGCCTTTGCAAAATCCAAAAAGCATATCCGTAGGTGTCTACTATGACCGTCAAAAAAGGACAACCAAGTTTCAATCATATCTAAAAGGCAATACGTCGTCGATGTTCCCTTTAAACATCCAAATTGCCTTGCATCTATCTTATCTCCTATATCGCTTATCATCCATGAGACTACAAAGTCTTCTAGGACCTTACATAAGCAGGATGTGAGTGAGATAGGTCTTGTCTCTTCCTCACAAGTAGGTTGCTGTTTCTTCGGAATGGGAATAATATCAGAATCCTTCCAAATTTTAGGGACTACTCCAGATGTTATCGATTTATTAAAAATTCTTGTAATAGGTTCAGCAAGTTCATAAGCAAATTCCTTTAGGATTCGAGAGGGGATGTTATCAGGACCACTTGATTTAAAGGCTTTGATTGACAGTAGTTTTTTTACATACTTCATGTGGTTCCACCTTCGGGGGAGGCTCAGCAGCGGGGAGAAAGGTTGGAAGCTTTGTTATATCAAACGTAGGTACGTCATTATTCACTGATGTGTAGAACATATTTAAGTTATTGGCCACTTCAGTCTGGTCCAAAATTATTCCGTCGCGTTTAAAATTAAAAGAACTGTTTTTATCTGGTTTTCCCGCCATATTATTTACAATTTTCCACCATCTCCGAGCGTTACTCTTCCTCAGATGTTTCACTTCAGATTTATAATATATTGATTTCCTATGTTTGATTTCACGTTGAACTTTATATTTTAATGATTGCCACACTGGTATGTTTTGGGAGTGGAAAGCCTTTTGTCGACAGCTATAAGCTGTTTAATAGCTGGGGTAATCCAAGGTTTATCATTCCAGTGTAGGGATACTTTCTTTAGTGGAAAAATTCTGTCAATAGCTTCATTCAAATCTTTCGTGAAGGAGAATGCCAGACTGTCAGCATTAGGATTGATTTCTAGGTCTTTATTAAACCAATCATGAGTGGAAGCCCATCTACCAAAAGCATCCATGCCTGATCTAAAATGTTGTCCCCCCTGGTGGGTGTTTTAACCATTTGAAAAAGGGACAGATGATTTAGTAGCGTACGAATATTCAATTTGTTTAAATCCCCTGCAATTATTATTTTGGTATTAGGTGAAGTTGATAGTAACTGTTCGCATGAGTCGGTGAGGAATTCAACAAAGTCATCAGGATTGTAAGTGTGGTCAGGAGGATGGTATATAGTGGCAACATAAAAAATTGAATTTTCAGTCGTAATTTTTGCCCGTAAACACTCAAAACTATTCATTAGATTAGGTAATAGTTCAATCTTCCAATCATTACGGCATACGATTGCCACGCCACCCCCACGACGATTAGTTCGATCTTTTCTTAAAATAGAATACCCAGAAGGACATACTTGAGAGTTACTTACGGTGTAGTTTAACCACGTTTCAGATATACAACAAATGTCAATATTGTTGCTTTTAATGTCTGCATACAAAGCCGAAAAAGCATCTGGTTTCACAACGTGCATTTAGTACTAGGCATTGTGGAATTTGCTGTGGTTTAGAAGGTTCTCGGCCCACAATTTTTACATATTTAAGATTACGATGACATGGATGAAGATTCCGAGATCTTTTGGACCTCCGAGACAAAATTCGAACAGGAACTTCCATTATACATAGGTTGAGTGTGTTCCACTTTGGGTAAACTTTTGTTCGTTACATGTTCTGTCCCGAATTTCCTTTCGTTGCCATAACTTACAATGTATAAATCTGGGCCAAAAATGTGTGCTTAAAATTTGTGAACTACAGTTTGAGGGTACAAGAATTTTTGCTGAAGCTGTTCCTTTTCGTTTACTTTGAAACATTGAAATTTTGATTGGAACGACATCTCTTTCTGTCATGTATGAATAAATCTGACATTCTTTTACATTTTCATCTGTTCCTGAGAGGAAGAAGCTTTTATTTCTTTTCCGTTTTCGTTCTACCCCAATAAAGCCATCACTAGACAGACTATTGGATAATTCAGCGCCCTTAATTTGGTTAGTCTCTGCTTGTATCTGCTTATTTTTCGACTGACAATGGGATTTAACTGCTTCGGCATATGTAATTTGATTTTGATTGATAATTTCCATAGATTGATTATTCAAATGAGTTTCAGATGATATTGATTTGTTTTCAATTTCTCCACAGTTGTTTAGGTTTAACTCATTTTCCTTTATTTCTGAAGCCCTGGGGTCATGCTCAGGGGACTTACACAATTCCGTCATAACAATACAACTGTCCTCACTACGTTGATTTGCATTTCCGCTTTCTTTGCTTTGTGACTTCAAATATGGCGTATTAAAATCAGAGTTTTCCAATCGTGTTTGTAATTCGCATACAACCGCCGAAATGCGTGAGATAGACTCTGCCAACAACTGAATGACCCCATTATTCAATTTCTGATCAGCTTTTAAGCTCTCGATTGCTTCCGTACAAGCCTGTTGCGACTTATTTGATTGATCAAACACCGATTGTGTGGCTTTTGCTAAACTACTCACGCAAATTTGCTTACAAACCTCCCGCTTCAATTCATCCGATCTTTCTCCCGTAAACGATAGCAGACATTTATTCTTTTGCCACGTTATAGACGAATCACCATAGGTAAATACCTTGCGGTCGCTTCCCGGCTGCGACCATTCTCCATCGAGGTTAAGAATTTCATTAACAAACTGCTTTAATAGTTCTAGATCACCCGTCCAAGCAAAACTAATATTCTCCATTAACGTAGTCATATTGTCGTAGTCAAAATCGTAGTTTCCCTGAGGAAACCGACAATCCAGGTCAAATAAAACCCCAGATACTAAAATATTCTCATATATATTGCTTTAACTTTTGTAATAATAGAGTAACAACAAGCGGAGCTCAAAGGCACACGTCTCACCACACCGCTCTACTGTGATATGTATTTGCCTATAATTATCTTTGCCTATAATTCTTCTAACTCTAACTGAGCGGAGCTCAAAAGCACACGTCTCACCTTAACCACACCACACGTCTCACTTAGTCCACTTCATGCCCTTTGAGCCAAGGCTTTTCATCTCCTCTGTAAATGGATAAAGGAATGACGACATAATAGGCTTTATACTTCCAAACCAAATTCCGAGCAACATCAAATTCTCTTTTCGTTCTTTGTGTGGAAGTTCATTCAGAATACCCTGCAACGGCCAAATACTGAAGCTTGAAGACTTGAAAACTGGTACTCCGTCACAGTTAAAAGAAATGCTGAAGGCATTGGGGTCAGTTGCAAATTTTCCGACAACAATCTGCTTATACATTTCACCATCATAGATGTCCTCGATGCTCTGGTCATATTTCTTCACTCTGGTAAATCGATGATCAATCTTTTCCTCAAAGCCAGGTCTTTGCAAAAGGTCTGCCAGCTGTGCCTTCAATGGAATGCGAGTAACTGATTTCGCAGACTTCGCACGAGGGATTCTCTTCCTTTCCAAGCCCCCTGTAGCAATCTGGGCAATAGAGGTGAAGTTGAGTTCCACTGCAGAATTCGTTAAAGTACTTGTCAAATAAGTGCTTGGTGTTTGGCAGCAGATTTCCAACAGGCAAAATTAGTCTTAGCAACGTAAGTAAGTTACCAATCGCTGAAGAGGTGAGCCCATTTCTCAGGATAAAGGACATCAGAAGCACTAAGCTCTGTCCCAAGGTAACTTTACATTGGTCATAGAGAGGCTTGTCTAAATCATCCGTTGTGTTCTTGTTTTGTTCATGCTAAAAAGTACTGAAACATTAAGCTTAACAAAATTGGAAAAATTATCTATTTTACTATTAACTTGCTCTCTGTGTTGCTCTTACATCGTCAGCCGAATTGTCAATATAAGTAATCATTCTGTATAAACCATATCGAATATTTTAGCATATTTTCGATAGCATAGAAATTCTACTCAGACTCAAATTTTTCCAATAAAATAATGTAACTCTGGTAGATAAACATCAAACTGAACAGTCTGTCATTTGAAGACTGTGACCATCTTAGGATACCTGCAGCTCACTCATATTGATCACCAAGGAAAGTTCTTCAAAGCTGGGTTGAGGCTAACCCTGGGTTAAAATTTAAAGATAGGTTACAGTCGCATCTGCGCATGCACCAGTTTTCCATTCTTTGTTTACTTCCGGCACCTCCAAACAATAACATTCTCCCCAGTCTTCTAGTATTGCACCATAACTAATTATTATTCATTGCGGAAATTTTATCTAAGAGGAGCGATAGCGAATCTTCAAGCTCAAATCCTACGAGTTCGAGCGCAAATCGTGCTTAAACTGCATGCAGAAAGGATTACTATGCCAAAAGAGGGTCGTCTAGAATCTACTTATAGGAATTGTTTCCTCGATGGCGGGAATTTAAAGACAAGCACGCTCTGGAAACAGGTGCGATTGTTGCGCAAATATTGTTAGATTCGTTCGACGCTACAGAAGCCCCAAAAGCGACAAAACAGGCTTTGTGGTAAGAACTTGATTAATTAACAATACATGAAAGTTGCCAATTTCATATGGTAACGAACTATAACGTTTCCTGATATGTTTGCGTCTTTTCATTCAGACACTTGCTTACGCAGACTAGTAATATTCATGAGACAGTCGAGGCATCAGTTGAGGCTACAATTTCATGGCTCCGAAGTGAAGCCACATATTAATACCATCACCAAGTAAGTGAATATGTCTTCTATTTCTTTGTAGCAATGTTTTTGAGAAGTTCTACACTCTCAAGACGCGAATTTGCCGGTTGTATTTTTTATTTTTATATCTGTCACCTCTACAACAACTAAACGTCGATTGTCGCCCGAACGTTTACCCGAGGGTTTACTAACGTCTTCGCTCTCATGGTGTGTAAAATCAGTATAAAATAATTGGAAGCTTTTTTATATGTTAAACTTTTCATGTGTCGTATTTATGGCTTTGAAATACGAAACCGCACATGTTTGTCCAACATAAAACAGTTATAAATTTGAGGACAAATAATATATGGACACAATTTTGGAATAGGAAATATATACGATCGCCCAAAGCTGCCAATGTGGCAACTTCTTTTGTATCCAATCACAAACAGCGAGAGTCAGAAGGCAAATTCAAATTCGACTATTATCTTCTCACAAATCAACTGTTTTTATCAATATATGTATCATACTATATAGGGATGTCCATATAATGTGATGATGTATCACTTATCAAATATTCAAATACCTTTAACCTGTGGGTCGTTGGCAATAAAACAAAGTTACATGTTAGGAGTAATAGGAGAAATTAGTTATGTTTAGGATTCCTGGTTTAAGAGCCTGCCATATGCATGGTAAGGACAAAGCACTATCCAAAGCCTCATATGTCCCTGGACATACATGAACACCCAGCCATTTGACTTGAAAGAATCAGTTGACCAATTTCCTGCCCTTTTGTAAAACAAATGGCTACCTGTTTGGACATCCCCCCCCCCATGCCTATGATACTCTACTACTTCAATTGCAAATGTTCAGTGTTACTGACATTTTTATATTTTTATTTCAGACCTTTAGTGTACGAAGAAGAGGAGACACTAACTTGTAGCGAGGGTAGTGATGAAACAAAGAAAGAGGACACTCCTTGAATGATTGAATATTTGTAGGAGGAATGGTGCTTTTCCATTCCTACTACATTGCTGTATTAATTGATGAATACCAATATGTGAAAACTATGAATTAATTTGTTTGCAAAATAACCTTAGTGTATGTTCCCCAAAGAAAAAAATACTATTCTTGGTTAACTTGCTTTGTATGACACAGTGTACAGTCGCAGCAATATAAGTGTTCCAAAAATATCTGTCCAATTCGTTTGCTCAAATTTAGCAGTTCCTCTAATCAATTCCTCAATATTTTTAGAAAAGTTTATTACAATATTCAAAACTTTCTGTTTATTGACCAATCAGAATCCTCACAAATAAGATATAGCATTCTGATAGGTAATTTAACAGGAAGTTGTTGTGTCATGTTTCTATTTTGCTGTGACTGTAATGTGACGCATGTATTAAATAAGATCTGTTCATTGTCCTGTTGGTGAAAAAACTTGATTGTAACCAGTGAAGAAGACAGTGACAGTTATGTAGAGGGAATATCAGCTCAGCTACCCAATTCACCACCTCCCATTGGTGATGCTCCACAGTCAGCAAATAGACAGCAGACCCCATGTCTACGAAAAAATCTGAATCCTAGATTACACTACTATAGTTTACTAATAAACACTACTGACAACACTACTAATAAATACTAATAATATCAAATAAGTAATGGTGACTATAAGAGATTTAATTTATATTTTAGTGAGAGTTGTACCTCTTTCTCATATTTTACAATATAATAGAGCCTGACTACAAATTTGATGTATTTAATTTTTTGATAATTCTTAGTAATAAGGTATGCAATATGGTAAACTTGTCAACATGCAATTGTTAACACCTTTACACGCTCCCATAAAGTTCAAAAACATAGTGATGTAAAGATCTATAAAACGATTCCAAAATGATCTTATTGTATGATCTATATCACCGCTGTCCGTATCCTCATGCACTTTTCTGTTGTTCATGTATTGCCCGAAATCCCCTTCATGGCACGCGCTGAAACAAAAGTTGTTTTTCTCTCCCGAAGACAGTGGCCACGACAAAAGCACAATGCAATATTGTCCAAGTTTGAGACCGCAGCAACATTCTCAATAGCGGCTATAGCGCTTGCCTCGAAATCGTCCAACGAACAACTTCTCTCGAAAGACTGCCATAACGTTCGAAAACACAACTCTGTCTGCCTGGCAATGTGGATTGTTGAGGGTCCCGCAATAAAAATCTTCATCATAAAGAACAAATAAACACTTCCAAAACCATTAAGGCATTAAAATCCACTTTAAATACAAAAATGATTCAAACTCGCACATTCGGTATTTCGGTTCGCCGAAATCGCCGCTCTAGATGGCTTTAGATTAAAAAAATGGCTTTAGACAAAAAGAGAAACGCTTCGCTGTTGCTGCACTCCTTCGCTCCTTGTTGGTAAAATTATATTGCATTGTTATACCGACGAACTGAAATACTTAATTTTATACAATTAAAGCTGATCAAAACAAAAAACGTAAACAAAGCTAGCGCATGCGCAGATGCGACTGTAACCTATCTTTAAGGAAATGTTTTAGTTTTTGTATTTGTACATGTCTGTTTACATCGAAACTTTAAGGTTGAAAACTCTAATTGATCCAGAAAAGATACCTAAAGTAATATTTCTAAAATGATATTTTCAATTCATAAACAAACTGTTAGAAAAATTTAATTTGAATTTTAAGTTAACCCAGGGTTACAAGCTAGCTAGCTTTTGAACAACTGGCCGCATATCCATCTTTTAGTTTTAATCTACTCATCAGGCGCCAGTTGTATCAAAGGCATTTAGCTTAAACGGTGGATAAGCAAGACTTTAAGAGCACTCCTATTCATTTTGTAAATAATCAAACTTGAATTTTATTAACTGATTGTGGAGTTCTATAAGTAGTTGCTATGTTCAGACAGAAAAGTTAAGTTTACTTGTAATCAGTAGTTCTTGAACTTGCATGATATTTTCGACTTATCCATCATCTAAGCTTAAAGCCTTTGATAAAACTGATCCCAGAGGGATAAGCAATAAAAAAAAATAACTTTCATTTTTTAGCAGTCCAGAAATTTCTCCATTATCAGTAGGTGATTCTCTGATTGCTCATGTGACATGGCAGGTTTATTGATTGTCATAGTTTTGTCAAAACCAAAAGAACTTGCAATGTTATGTGAGTGACAGGAGAATCACCCTTGTAGTTTCTGCACTGAGCCAAATATACTTAAATATGAATATTATGTTGTGAGGCGAAAGACTTCGGCTGTATATACAGTATACATGTGAACTGATATATGTCCTTGTTGTCCTAATACAACTGATATATGTCCTTGTTGTCCTAATTGTATCACACTGTCCTATGTTGTCCTAGTTAAATCTAATTGTCCGTTGTAATTTGACGCTCTGTAACATAACACTCAAACTTATATATTCAAATATTGCATGTTAATTATCTTGTATTTAGTCTGAAGATGTCTTATGTTAAGACGAGACGTCACTTTTAATAAATATATATAACCTTATGAAACTGGTCTATTTATGGCTCTACTAAAAGCACTATGTTGGGCTTTGATGTTTATTCTGTGAACTGATATATATTAAATTGCTGGCAAAAATGCACCAACCACATTTTTACTTGTCACGGGAAATAAGTGTTACCTTTCAATAAGATGGATGAAAAAAGAAGAAAAAAGGCAGAGAAGTTTGCTGCAGAGAAGTTAGTCAACACAACTGAAATTGAAGCTGATGACTTAACAAAATGCTCAAAAGAGGAGTTAATTAAAGAAATTAATCAGCTTAGGAAAGAGCTCAATGACGAAAAGGTAAAGAGAAATCTTTGAGATGGTAAGTTATCAACAATCATGCTTGTGAATAGGGAGGCACATAACCTATAATGATAAACTTCATTTACATGTCTCTGGATTTTAATAAAGTTTTAGCTTAGTTTAATTATGCACCAGAAATAATTAGAATATGTTTAAATTTCCAAGAAAATGTGCATATACTGTTGCCTAAAAAGAATGCAATGTTAAGCCCGCCGCACACGAGTGCACTTGTCGCGCGTACTTGTTATTCGTGACAAGTTGGATCGACAAAGTTTCCTCGTGTGCGGGCAACATTTACGGCATTTTCGTCATTCGTGACATGTAAACCAAATATCAAACATGTTTGATATTTTTTGTCATTCGTGACAAAAAAATCTTTGTGTGCGGCGACCAAACGACAAGTGCGCTTGAACAGGACAATGTGGGCATTCGTGCAACTAGCAGAATAATTAAAAACAATATGGCGGATCAAAACACAGATCAAAAACACGAAGACGATTCTGAAGACGAAAAAATATTGCTTTTAGTCCTTCTTTTGTGAAGACGTCGGAGGCGTTTAAGTGCAGCTAGGGCTCCAACTTTTCTGCTATTTCTTCCAAAGCCTTTTCTCTAGAATCTCTATTTTTAAAATCACTCGAGCGTACGTCATACAAGCATGGGTGCTGAGGGCACATATCGACAAGATGATCTTCAAATAACACATCAGAAACTAGCTCGTGGGTTTGATTTTGATCCGCCATGTTGTTTTTGATTGTTCTGCTAGTTGCACGCATGCCCACATTGTCCTGTTCAAGCGCACTTGTCGTTTGGTCGCCGCACACGAGGATTTTTTCGTCACGAATGACGAAAAATATCAAACATGTTTGATAGTTGGTTTACATGTCACGAATGACGAAAATGCCGGAAATGTTGCCCGCACACGAGGAAACTTTGTCGATCCAACTTGTCACGAATAACAAGTACGCGAGACAAGTGCACTCGTGTGCGGCGGGCTTTAGTTCTGTTTTTGTTTACATTAAAAAATGCTGCTCATGTCAGTGGCTTTTTCTTGGATTGTGCAGACTGTAGGTGGCACTATTGTTCTGGACAATGTATGACATGTTAGTTGGCAATGTATGACCCATTAGTCAGCCATTCATTAGTGGATGGTGTAAAACAAATAAAAATAAGAAGGAACAATTAGGATGCATAATTATATTGCATTATTATGAACTGTAGCTGGTCTAGGTAGATTTGAATTCTACTGTATTTTCAATACCGGAAAATTGATCCCTTAATATATTTATCTGCTTTTTTTAATTTACCTATTTTAGAGCTTCCTCAGCTACTAATTGAAGCAATGGCAAGTCATAAAGTTCTAGGGAAGCTAAAAATATTATCAGAGGAAGTGGAAAAAGCACCAAAAAACTCTTCTCGAAATGAAAACAAATTTCTAAATATGGTGAAAAAAAACAGCGTGGCGAAAGTGTCCACTGTTCGAACCAGTACCCCGCTTACAAAGGAAACATTTCATGCCCGGTTAACTCAAGTTGGCCCGTAACACCCAAAACTCCACCAGTACAATCACATGACGGTTCAGACAGCCTTCCAGTTACACTCGAAATTGTGTGAAAACACTCCGCCCTGCGGGCGTCGTGTTTCCAGACAATTTCTCGTTTTTCCAATTTCCACTCGTGTTGATATAACTGTATATCAACACGGAAAATATTTCATATTTCTCAAGTATGAATTCATTTCCACAAGTTGATGAATCATTCGATAGAAAATTGATCAACTTCCTTCTGTTTACTTTATGTGTATTTGTGATTGATCGATACGTCCTGAAGTGAAATGTAATTGGCTATCTGGCTAACAGGAACTGGATAACAGGAAGTTGATCAATTTTCTATCAAATAAATTCATCAACTTCTGGAAATGAATTCACAAAATATTTTATCAACACTTCCATTGCAATGACCGTAAACACGCATGCTGGAATTTAATTATTGCAGAATGACATATTGCTCATGAACATTTTCTTTCATAGAAATTTTTGACACCAACTGCCTTGGCTTAAGTAGAAAGGTCAAAAAATTTTTCGAAAATGACAAAAACCCTTTTGTCAGCTGTTTTTGGTCGAGAGGTCTTAAAAAAGTCTACTCTAACTGGAAAAGTAAAAGATGAAGGAGAGATGTTGGATACCCATAAAGTTGAATTAATCATTGGTATTTGTATTTGCATTTGTATTTAAAAAGATCCTCAGTTAGCCTAAGCTAGTTTACACGAGGTCTAATATAAATATTACACTAAATGTAAATAGATAAATATATAATAATATACAAAGCTATTTTATATTTTTTGAAATTTTCAAACTTAATTAAAATCATTAAATTAGTTAAAATTGAATAAACCATTTGAGTTTCTTACGAATGGTAGCTTTAAACCGAGATCTGCAAGCTATACTCCTAATTTCAAAATCAAGATTGTTCCAGATTTATATTCCCCTGACTCTAAATGCTCGAGCTAAAAATGTCTTTTTCTTATATTTAGGTTTATCTAATACTAATTTATCGTTCTTATACTTTAATGAACGTCTCGTACCATGTTCGTGTAATATTTCAAATGCATGAAGATGCCTATAAATGGTGGAAGGCTCATACGTATACAATGACTTATGTAACATCATAACAGTTTGGAAATGAATCCTTTGCCTGACAGTTAGCCAGCCTATTTCATCATACAAGTCTTTCCGAGAGATTTCAGTGACTTTATAATTTAAGACTAATCTAGCGACCTTATTTTGAAACTTTTGCAGATAATCAATAGAATCTTGATTCAATACAGCACCCCAAAAAGTGCAACAATAGTTCAGTCTAGATAATATCAATGCCTCTGCAATCGACTTTAGAATTTTTTGTGGTATATATTTCTTAAATCTATGCAAAAGCCCTAGGCATTTAGAGCATGTTTTGAGGAGGTACTCACAATGTGGCCTCCAACTTAAGGTATCATCAACATCAACTCCAAGGAGTCTTACACATGAATATTGTTTTATAGATTTGTTATCCAAATTTAGGTTGAGAGGTTGAGCAGCTTTTATCTTTTTCCAACTACTAATTAGTATACTTTTGGTCTTCTCAGCATTAAGGACTAAACGATTTTTCGAAGCCTATATCTCAACATTGAATAGACCGTTCTGCTGGTTAACTGATACGATACTAGCCGTTTCGGCAGCTTCAAAAGGAGTACTATCATCAGCATACAAAGTAAATAATATCAGCTGTCTTTAAGGCAATTGGTAAATCATTTATAAACAAGCTAAAAAGCAGTGGGCCAAGACAGCTACCTTGGGGTACTCCACACTCCATCTCTATTAGATTGGAATAAGAACCATTAATGTAGACAGCAGAAGTTCTACCAGATAAATATGAACATATCCAACCAACAGCTCTGTCCGAGAAATTGTAACATTTAAGTTTCGCAAGTAATAAGTTACGATCAACTAGGTCAAACGCCGCACTAAAGTCCAACATGACTGCTCCAGTAAGCAAACCTAGTTCCATGTTTTCAAGGCATTGATCAGTTAAATGTATCAATGCCGTTTCAGTACTATGATTGTTTCTATTACCATGTTGATTAATTACGAATATTTTATGTTCTGAAAGGTAGTGAGACATTTGTTGGTAAGCAAATTTTTCCTGTAGTTTACTTAAAACATTTAGTAAACTAATAGAGCGACTATTGATATCTTCAAAAGATTTCTTTTTATCGTTAGGAATTGGATGTAATTTCGCATTTTTCCACTGATCAGGAAAGATCGAACTGTCATAAGAGCGATTGATAATGTGTGTAACAGGTTCTGCTATAATCTCAGCAGCTGTTTTAAGCTGCTGAGTGAGTTGCTATCTTGGTGGTGATATCTTCAAAAGCTTTCTTTTTATCTTTAGGAATTAGATGTAATTTCGCATTTTTCCACCGATCAGGAAAGATCGAACTGTCATAAGAGCGATTAATAATGTGTGTAACAGGTTCTGCTATAATCTCAGCAGCTGTTTTAAGCTGCTGGTGAGTTGCTATCTTTGTCAAGTTAGATACTGAGTGTGATTTATATACTAAAGCTCATCATTTGAAAGGATGAAGCATGCATGAATTGCTTTTGGTTGTTTGATTAGTCTAATGTTTTTTTTACTTTTCTTTTGCAGCCTATGTCATGCCATCCTTTCCTTTTGCTACAAGAACAGCCATTAGATTGGCAATATCACAAAAACTTAAAGATGAAAAAAAGGCCTGTGACTGCATGCTAAAATCCCAAGTTGATTCCAATATTGCACATTGAATTGTATGCTGGATTGGATATGATACAAACCGTACTGTGTCACTTTTAAATAAATAATAATAAATGCTGATTTAAATGACTTTAATATTTAACTTGCAAGTAGTATGTATTTAATGCTCTCAGCCTGTAAATAAAACTACATTCATATATGATTGCTTACAACTTTTTTGTTCCAGAGGTGAAGTTTTGCATATTCAACATTTTCACATGTGAAAATTGCACACTTGTACTCTTTTAATGTCATCACTGAAGTAATCAGCAATATCATAAATAACGCTAAACTTGGCAGGCTAACTTCAAGGTATGCATGCAGGCCCATAAATAGATCCTTCACTCTACCAAAACAATACAAGCAAATATTGGAACGACTCTATACATGGTTTGATGTGTTTTTAAATGATTTATCCACACCGGCAACGCATTACTAAAGTGCATAGAAATAATAGATATAGAATGCGTACTCGGTCATGAATCATGTCTCCACTTTTTCGCAAGTGCCCTTTTAAATCCGCCATATTGAATTTGACCAGGAATTGAACTGCAGAGTATACATACAAAGTTCATCACAAATAAATCACTTAAATAGTATCACATTTGCAGTTTAGAATATAGTGCTCTTGAAGAAACAAAATGAAATAAAGATATCATAGTTCTTCATATAGTCGTGTATTTAACACAAAAAACTGTTGTAGTTTTGCGCAAACATGATTTAATTTTGAAACATTTTGCATTCCCGAAGCATGACTGAAAATTTCAAATAAATGAAAGAAATAATATCACTTCTGTTGATTATTCACTTTGATTTTCTTGTATTAAGTGTTCAGTTAAGCGCCGAGATCTCAGGCCACCGTCAGCATAAGTCATGCAGTTTCCAATGTTTAGCTAGGGAGGGTTTATCTATGTAAGTATTTGTGCACATATTTTTTCAACTTTGCCCTGCCTAGTGTTGTACCATTGACATGTGTGGTGTTTTGGTCACCACTCACCGTTGTCTTCCAAGCTGGGAGGCCTGGCTTCAGATTTATACTCAAAGATTTAAAATAATTGTGGAGAAAGGGCTGCCTTTACGTTGACACCAGTAAGAAAAAGATCACCAGCGCATATACTCATTATTCTATTAACGAGAATACTGTATACTCGAACAAGTACCGTACAATAAAGATCTTGGTGTAATGATATCCATTGATTTATCCTGGTCAAAACACATAGAAAGCATTGTTTCTAAGGCCAATAGAACACTTGCGCTGATCAAAAGGATTTGTAAGGAAATAAAGAATACTAACACAAGAAGGATTTTGTACTGTGCGCTGGTGAGACCCAAACTAGAATACGCAAGGAGCGTTTGGTCGCCCTACACCATTTAGCATCGTTTGCTCATTGAAAATATTCAACAGCGGACTACTAAGTTTATCTTGGATTATCCTGACAACATGCCATACGTGGACCGATTGCAAAAAACAAATATTCTACCTTTGAGCTACCGAAGAGAAATTTCCGATCTGATACTGCTGTTCAAATCTAAACACCACATCATAACAATGGATATAAACAAATACATGTGCACCTACAACCCTGGCTATAAATCTCGTAACTATGATCAAAACAACTTCCACCTCATCATAAAACATAATCAAGAATACTATATAAACTCCTACTTTATCAGATCAGCTAAACTTTGGAACAGCCTGCCAACTGAGATAAAGGAATGCAATAATTTGTTTTCATTCAGAACTAGGTTTATTAAACTATATAATAGTAAGTCTAAAACTTACAAACTTCCTAACGATCTTAATTAATGTTTGATTTATTTAGAGAAAATAACTGTAGTAGAAGAATTATGTTACGTAAAGTTCACTTACTGTCTCGGTGTACGAACAATCGTATGTCGGATAGCATTAAGCTTTTATATGATTACAAGGGTTAGATATTCTATTTAGTCTATATTTTCACCTATGATTGTTCTTACACCGACAAGATGTATGTACAGTATCTACGTGTATGCGTATGTATATGTGTGTATGTATGTATGTATGTATATATGTGTGTACTTATGTATGTATTTAAATGTGAGGTATCAATTTGGACGTAGGTTCTGTTCCACATCCTAGTCACATTGTCACTCGTTGTTTTTATGTTTTGTAGCATGTTGTGATTTTAGTATCATTGTGAACAATTGTGACAAATTAAATTAAATTAAATTAAATCAAATGGTTAGCCTTTCGCGTCTTCTCGGATAAGGACGTTAAACTGGTACCTCGGATCCCCTATGTATTCGTGGCCAATAGCCTGTTGGGTAAATTAGCTCACCCAAGAATGAGGAACATAATAAATCTAGAATAGCGTGGCGTTACGGCGCATTATCGACAATGGGCTTTTAGTTTGTAGATGTTTTGTTGCCTTTCTGAGTGATTACAAAACTGCAGGAATCGTTTTGCTACTTTTTTTAGATATTTCTTATGCATGCTGACAAATAGCGTTTTATCTGACATGAGACTTAAAGCTTAATTTAATATATATAATTCAAAAGAGAACACCACCATGACCACACGGTCGTCCTCGTGTGCAATGCGAAATAATTAATGGACTTGAATACCGGTAGTCACAGAAATGTATTGTTTGATTATTCTGATCTTAATTCAAAGCTGTTCTGCATTAACGACGATAGTGTTGTGGTCGCTGTGGCTCATCAGTATGTAACTATTTTAGACATGAATTCTGGTGCATCTCTTGGCTGTACTTTTCAACGTTATCTTACAAGAAATTTCCTAATTTAAACAAAACTCTCCCAAAACGGGACAGTGCTAGCTTTTCCCAAGGTAAATGGTGATATGGAGTTTGTTCGACTGTTTATTCTCCAAGATCCTTTATTTCCAAGTATTAAAGATAAGACAGCTTTTGAGTGGGGTAATTTTATGGAAGAGTTTATTCTATGAATGATCCTGAAGTTTGTCAGTGACGTGTTACATCGTCTAGAAATAGCCGCCTGCAATTAATAGTTGACTCAGTAACATTGCTTGGGCCCCAACATTTTTAACTAGAATAACGAGCTGTAGGAAAAGGCCACGAGGTTACCAAAGCAGCGTTACCTTGTAAAGTTTGAAATGCGAAATGGTAGGAGGGCAAGTCCGGTCGATTTAAAATGAAATAATTATAACAAATCCCGTATTTTTCGTGATCAACATATAACCCTTTCAATAATACGGTAAATTTGAGGACAAAAAATAGGAAAAAAATTTAAGTGAGAAGCATTAATAAAGGGCATCGTTGAAGGACATATGTATTTTAGGGCAGCGGCGAGACTTTGCTTGGAGCCAGTCTAGATTTGAGTGGTAATACACCTCGGCCTTCCCTCGGCTTTTTTGGGAGGTCACCTTGGGCAAGTGATAGTACTCCCGTGCCTCTACCTTGGGTTGCAGGTTATTATTACAACGTAACTCGACATACTAAAGGAAAATTTTACTAGAAGTTGATGAACTACTGCGAACGAATACGACCCTGTGTGACAGTATTTGTGATGAACGTATTAGTTATTATCGTAATGGCGATTTTTTTGCAGCAATGATTTGGATAGTGATGGTTTTTGTGGGTAGCCGCCCGCGCGCGCGCGGTCAGCGGCTAACCACTATGTTACTGTGCTGGCCGTATGTCTGATAGACGGCACATGCACCGCTTATATGACGTAATTTGCACTGCGGTAATCTATGTTAAGTGGTCGTTACTTTATGTAAGAAATTATAACAGAGTCCATGTCATGTGACTTATAATGGTTTGACGTTGGCTTTCGTTGGCTGCCATTTTGTCTTGGCTGAGTTGTTCTTTCATGTTTTATGCTGCAAAGTGCAAGTGGAGAAAGGTAAGCAAAGTTTTGTACCATTTCTTCTGATTCTGTGTTAGTTTTATTGTATTTAATCGCCGTTTCATTGCTCTTGTCGAAAACAAACTAAGTTTCGACAGGATTTGTTGTTTGGCGAAAATCACTGGGAGCAAATTTGCTCGCACTGACGACTTTGTCAGGCACTTGTACGTTGGTTCCACGGTGGGGTTGAACGTGTACTCAATATAATAACCAGGAGCCGCTGTTGCTGGCACTGATCAGTGATCGGGTTACTACTACGTGAAAGGCCACGTATTGGACAAATAGAGCTTGCCATAAGCGGTCATCAAAGTTGAACCCAGTCATTGTGCGGGTAATAAAAGTAAATCCTTGCCCTTGTGCAGGAACGTTGAGCCAGCTTTGTTGGAATATTGAGCCAGTCTTACTGGAAAAGTTGAGCCAGCTTTGCTGGAAAATACAGACTACCTGCCAACTGCAGGCTATTACAAATTTATTGACATGACTTGACGAACGTTGACTAACAACACTGAATCTGGTGTTCTCTTTTTCAAAGTTACTTATACATTTGTAATTGTTGCTATTTAAAAGAACTTTAATATTTATTTCTGTGTTTATAAATAGGCTTGCAAGTATGGGAGTGACAATTGAAATATATCGATCACGAATTGGTTCACATCACAATTTTATGGAAGGCCAAAATTTAAAAAGTAACTTCCAAGGTCAATTTTGGAATGAAATTTTGCTAAAATTTTATACAAGTTTGTGTTTATTATGATACATAAAGAAAATAAACAGTATGATCAGTGTGATCTTTATAACATTGGACAGTTGTTACTAAAGCTTTCAAATGATGTGGAAGAAAACCCTGGCCCAGCTATTAATCATATTGTGGATTGGTCTTACACAATTCATGCTAGTTTTAACCAAGGTAACAATTTATTCAGATGGAAAACAATGTGTGGCAATGTCATTAAGTGCAATTGTGTACAAAGAAATCAAATCAGTGAATATCTGGAACCAAACAACTCTAAACACAATCATGGTATGTGGGGATAACCTTGTAGAGAAATTGCTAACTATACCATCCTCAGTAGAAATTACCTTTGTAAATCACACCAAGATTGTATTCAGCATTACAGGGCAGTGAACACTAAACTGACATTGGTATTGAACTTTTCAATAATGTAACACTAAATGTATTGATATTATGAAACTATATTGATATTTTATAACAAAACATGTCTATGGTATTATATACTTTATTCTTTGGTTTCACGTGACGTCATAAATTTCACTGGGGGTCAACTCCAAATCGATACACTGTCATCAGATTGAAAAAAATTTTCACTGTATGTGTTGACCTTGTGTTTGGCAGCAAATATGTGCAATTTCGTGAGATTTGCCTGCTCCAGTGCAGTACAATCATCAATACATTTTGGGTTGACCCCCTCTCAGAACTACTGAAAAAGGTTCTAGAGAAACCCAAGAATTATACACTTTATTGTTGATATTATTTTGGACAATACAGATGTATGTTGTTAAATGTTGTATGCTGTTTTTGTACTAGAAAAATTGTTACGTTAAATACAATTTTTATATTCTTTGCTTTCAAATACCATAAAATATGTGGATAATGTAAATGTTAGTAAAGCTGGTATTGTTCATACTTTGCTAACTTTCTGGAGCTGGTCACAGACTCACAGTAGTTAAATGCCATGAGATACCAATATTGTAAGAAGTAAGGTCTATGGCGCACAATGGTGCACAAGTTAAACATATTTTGGTATTGCTGCATGTACTTTTTTTGTTTTGTTTTTTTCAGTAAATCGATCCACCGCAACAATCGAAAACAAACAAACAATCTAAAACAAAAAAACAACTCATGGCCATAGGAGCCATGGGGGTAGGGGGGGTGGGCTTGAGCCCCCCCCCCCTAACTTCAAAGGCCCCCTCAAAAAAATGATCTTTGAGTCTTGAAGTAAATACATGTTTTAACAGTTTACAGTCTTACACCTGTCTTAATCCAATGATTATAGTAAAACTAGCCTCAAAAGTGCAGAAAAACATGTTTGAGCATGCTAAAAATAAAAAAAATTCGGGGGGGGGTATGTCTCTTGACTCCCCAGCAGCACTTGCGCCTTTGGCGCTCGAAGTGCCCCCCTAACTTTTTTCATCTTCCTACGGCCTTAAAACAACTAGTAGTGTTTTGTTGACTTTAGCGGCTACCCACATGTACGCAATTCGTACCTATTTTTATGATTGCGTTGTGGGGTGATGATGCTCAAGTTGTAATGGTGTTGTAAGGAATAATGGTGGTAGATTTGATCTAGTGATTAGAATTGTGTGCTGTTTATGTGACGATGGTTATCATGATTGTGTTTACACTTATTGGAGTTACGAAGGTAGTGATGTTTAGTGGGTGGGTCTCGTACTCTTAAAAGTTAATGCTGGTGAGGTAATATCACCTTAATTAATGTAAGAAATTTTAATCTATTGTTTGTAACGCTAGCAATGATGATGGTGGTACTTAGATGATTGTCTTATGGTGTTAATGATTAAGAACGTAGTGTTGATGATTTTGACAACGGCATTAATTTTGGATGTTGTATTAATAATTAAAAATAGTGACGGCAATAAAGACAATATAAATCAGAACAATTGTCTGAGGACTAGCGCATGAAGAGCGACTTACTTTACCTTGAAAAGCCAGTTGCCATTTTAAATCCAGGCAAGGAAAGTGATGAAAAGAAATTATATATATAGGTAAAAGCATCCAGTGTGAGCACGCAAATTAAGAAATATATACCGCGCAGAACACGAACATTCCGGTGAGAGAATGGGTTTTTGAGACTTGAGGTGATGATGTATTCAAGCGGTAAAGGTTTCTTTTTGGCCTGTGGACAACATGACATCCGGTGTATTTATTCAAGACTGTCAGTTTGGACTTAGACTACAATATCTTTGTGTATATTGCATTTAAATACAATAAGGGCAATGTATCTTTAGAATCATCGTGCATGTGCCTTATTGCAAAAGAGTATATCGTTAAAAATTTTGTGCACACGCAAAACTATATCTTTATTAGTCTAGTGAATTGGAAGTTGTTGATAGTAAGTGTCATTGGGTATTAAAACCTTGAAAAATCGCATTAAATCAATCATATGAGAGTAATTGATAAACGTTGTTATTATATTATGTCACTTTTGTATAAGCTCATTGTTTCGCAAGAGTTATTCGTAATTCTACTTTTCTTCTCTTTTAACTATTCTCAAGTTGTCAAAATCGACTTGTATTCGAGCATTTCTGCTTTGATTGATGGTCAATGTTGAAAAAATAGAAACACGAATGCTGGTTACATTAGCACTTGGGTGTCTAATTTGTGTATGGCCTAGGATGTATATAAAATGTATTCGTCAGTATATGGAATGTATTCGTCATTTAAACAAGTCTTGTGACCGTAGGCGTATGATCACCTTTTTTGGGGGGGGAGAGGGAGGTGTTGAATTTGCCGAATAGCCTAACGTCATAGATTTTGTTACGTAATCATTTTTAACTGTAAGCGCACAAAAGCAATAGACCTCACAGCTTTACTGGTGAGCTGGGTTATTTTAAAAGCAGTGCTACGTTTCGCATTTGGGAAGAATACTATATACCTACCAATTAAAATGGGCATATTGTCGCCGAGCTAATGGCGCAAAGCGTCGTTAATCCAGGGGCGAGGGTACCAATTTCGCTCGGAAACTTACACTCAGGGAAAGGAAAGCGTTGGCGAGGTCTCAGAAATTTATCAGACGTGGACACTCCAGTATGTATGGTTGCAGACGCGCATGTCTTTGTGCATGGGTGGTCATCCTCAGTGATCTGATCGAAAAAATGGCATTTTGTCAGAAGCGGGGATAATTAGATTTAAGAAAAACATCGATTTGAAAGCCGAAAAATCGTTGTTAAAATGGGGCGAGTATATAAACAAACGATTGGGGGCTATATGTTGACGAAGATCGTAAGACACAAGACAAAATTTTTTTAAATTTTGATTTGTTGTATTGGGTTGAAACGACAGCGGACTCAGTGCAGTTTCTTGATTATGAAAACCTATTTTTATTGATAATAGACCTTGAACAAAAAGAAGCATTTCTTCGATTAAAACGCAGTTTTCTGTTATTAACATTCCTAATTTGAAAATGCTTTGCAAAACGTCCAATGCAAAATTTTACTTAGAATTTCTGCTTATATAATGCATAATAATAAACCTCACAAAAATATTTTGGAAGTTGATGTTTTGTAATTGAAAATGATTTTATTTCAATTGTTTTTGCCATTGAAAAAAATTTAAAAATGATCATGTTATCAAAACCACATATGATGAGGTTAAAGATTAATTCAATATAGCGGCTGGCTCATTACGTTCAGTCAAAATATTCCAATAGTTGAGTTAGATATGAAGAAAAATACATTACGTTTCATACATAATTTTGGACATTCAAAAACAAAACCAAAAGAACATAATGATTTAATTAGAATTTAGATCAGAATACAAGGTCTACACACGTAAAAATCTCACAACTTGTAGCAAGTCTGCAAACAAGCCGTCAACAAGTTGTGTTCGCACGATTGACTACAAGTTGTTTACAAGTTTGGAACAAGCTGTGAACAACTTGTAAAAACCTTGTTGATATTGTCAGACTTGTTACAAGATTGTTCCAACAAGGCCTTTACAATCATGATATAACGATATTGCTACAACCTTGTGTCACCATCCTTGTAACATTCTTGTTGTGTCATGTCTGTATCAGACTTGTTAGAACAACCTTGTAACAAGTCTGATAATGCCATCAAGCTTGTTGCAAGTTGTTAACAACTTGTTCCAAACTTGTCACGACAAACTAGGGACAAGCAGTGCGAACAAAACTTGTTGACAACTTGTGAACAGACTTATTACAACTTGTTTGCAGACTTGTAACAACTTGTGCGTTTTTACGTGTGTACTGGAAATTTCAAAACTTAATAACTGTTACACCAATACACTATTCACTAATGTACTATTGATTATAAAATTCATTATTATAGCAATTGTCATTCAATTCTACGGTTGTCAATATTTGGAAACTGTCAATAAAATATTGGTTAGTGTTTTCTCACATTGAGCTAATTACAATTGTCTATTCTCTCTCTTTGGAACGAGCGTAAATTTGATATGCGGCTTTCAGACCACTTTCCATGGCACCTTGTATCCAACCAGCAGCAAATGATAAGGTCTCTCCGGCAAAGTGTACATTGCCCATAGGTTCCCACAAGGTTCTGAATATCGAATGAGATAGAAATTTGCATAAGCAAAATATGCATATTATACAGAGTGATACAGTGTGTTTATAAAACCGAAGAAATTACCATATTGATTATAGATTCCATTCAACTTAACAATGAATTTGTAAAGAGTACATGATTAATTTTTTAATGTGTTCCGGCTTTTTACATGCTTTAGCCTGTAGATTGTTATATAGCTAGTGTTTCAACTAATCTTGCTTGCCCGAATTGTGGGCACATGCATTCATGTAAATGCAATTAATTTATCCCTAAGGGAACAAATTAAAAATATTTCTTTTGCATTCGGACCGTGTTGCATAATCGTGTGGTCGTTTACAGTTCGAAGTTTGAAATATATGCCGCTTTGTAACCGGAGTGAGTTGACGCAACTGAAATGAAAGAAACTGGAATAAAGATATGAAATCTGGCACCAAACGTTTGTGGAAGTAACTAAGTCCAAGTAAACATGACTTTGGAAAATTATAGTTTTAACGTCCTTCAAATTAATGTAGTTTAGTCGATAATATTTAGTTCGTGTTCGTTCACCAGTCACTTCTCCGACCGGCAACGGCGAGGAAGATCGTTTTAGATATTCCACCTACTCGAGACTTTTCTGCTCAAAATGTGAAGATAAAGGTATAGGGGCAGATATTTTAAGGGTAATTATTTTGATTCAGGTTTCTTCTGATTAATATTTATTTTAAGTTCGGTTAAGTGTTATAAGTCAAGACCTTGCGCAATAGTATTGATTTGATTGTACGTCATGATCCAAGCGAGGAATAGAAGAGCATGAGGTCATCGGGTCTCATAGCTAACGCCAGATATAATTTTCGCAGAAAATTTTCATGTTCATCTCGGTTTCAAAACCTATCGCAAACGTCCCATGAGGAAGAACAGTAATCGAAGTGGGGCTGTATGAACGCCTGATAAATAGTTTGCAATAATTTGTAGCAACATGTTGTTCGATGCATTTCATAGCTGACCAATGATTTTTTGATACTTTATGGTGGTTTGTTTCGCATTAACTTAATTTGTCCAAACGTTTTTGGCAGTTTTCGGGAGGGTGTATTCACGCCTATATTTTGTTGTTAAAACTGTCAGCGGTACTTTTAGGATGTTCGGGTTCGAGCAACATACCGAGACGGGCCGGATCCGTTATTGCATGGCATTACAGAACCATAAGCCAGCATTAAAGCGAAAATTGTGCCTGACTAGCGGAGACAAATTCCGATACCTAACATATTTCATAATTCAATCTGTAGCAGACATGTTTCATTCAGGAAATATCAACATTCCTCATTCAGAAAGATATGGAAAAAATTGATCCGCATTAAATAAGAATTACTTTGTATTAGCTATATAACGTATTATTAATCAATATGGAAACATTGAAAATAATGCGGAATACAAACTACGTGGAAACAAAATTTGTTTTTAGAAATCAATTTTTTGCACAATGCGGCGGGTTTCATTCTGTCCGTCTGCAAGAAAGGTGATTAGATTATCGCAAAGGTTCAATACGGCTTGGAATTCATCCCATCATGTGATATCGGAGTTACATATTGTGGAAATCAATTGATTAATATTTATCTCACAAGTGCTAAACATTAGAAATACACGAGATATGGGATTTTAAAAATTTTCTTACCTGACATTACTAAATTGACTGGTCTTCAAAAAGCCAAAGGCTCCTTGATAAGAGGGTTTGTTGTTCCAAGCATGAACAATGAATGCTGTAACCATATTTTCCTCCAAAATTTCCGGATGGATTTTTGAGATTTGTTCAATCGCTTCTTTTTTGACTTGATGTTCTTTCATTGAACCAAGTATCAGTGCATCATTATTCCAGGTGTAAATCAGAATCACTCCTTCCGGCGTGGTTTCGACCAGTTCCGGGTCTGGCTTGACGTAATGTATTTGGCCAATAGGGAGATTGGTCTTCGAAAAGCCACCTTGGATATTGTACTTCTTGTCCTCCCAGAATCTTCGTTTGGTTTGTAAGAAGATCTTGGTGGACGGTGCGACATTGATGTCATCGATGGCTTGAAGACTCTTTCGTTGGGTATGTTTGACGCCTATGTCTTCAGCAAGTGGTTCAAAAGTAATTTGTCGCAATATGTTCACTGTTGTGGTAACAATTACGGCCTGTGTTAAATTGAAACAAAACCCTTATAAAACTATGATATCTTATAATTATTGCATATGCATCGGCGTTATGATCCAATTGAAACGAGCTAACGCCGACACAAAAACGTCATCAACCGTGTATGTTACAGTTATAAGACGAGTTTTGGAGTATCCTTGCCAAGTCTGGCACTTTAGTATTGTAGGGTATCTAAGTGATGACATTGAAAGAGTTCAAAGAAGTGCGCTAACAATCAAGGCCGTAGGAAGATGAAAAAAGTTAGGGGGGCTCTTCGAGCGATGAAGGCACAAGTGCTGCTAGGGGGTCCGGGAACACGCCCCCCAGAATTTTTTTTCTATTTTTAACACGCTCAAACATGCTTTTCTGCCCTTTTGAGGTTAGTTTTACCATAATCATTGGATTAATACATGTGTAATACTGTAAACCGTTAAAAACATGTATTAATTAACTTCGGGACTCAAAGATCTTTTTAGGGGGGCTCAGCCCCCCTACCTTTGAAATTAGGGGGGCTTGAGCCCCCCCTGCCCCCGTGGTTCTTACGGCCATGCTAACAATCATATTATCGGCAGTGGCGGATCTAGCGTAACTCAAAATAAATTACCACAGCTCATTCTAGGATATATTTACATTTTAAAATACCTTCAAAGCAACTTCATTTGTTTGATTTATTCTTTTGAAATTCATAACCTATGACATTGTTATAAAGTTATTTTGAATTTAAAATTGAGCTCCTATAATTTATTTTGACTTACCCTGGATCCGCCAAGGATTACTGTAACTCAATCATACTAATGCAAAAGACATTTTTGAAGGGCCGACGTGAGGGCTTTTGCAAACGATTCTTTTTCAAGCGTGAGAACCATCAAACATTTGATGAATTTTTACCTAATAATTCCTCCGCTACATATGATTTGAGAATAAGATGCATGTACGGTAATTTTTTTTAAACAGAACGTTTGACAGGGCCTTTACTGGGCATACATTCAGGACTTTAGAATAGCCTACTTGTTAACATTCCAGCACTACATAACTGATTAAATGCACAATGCAACCGAACCTTTGTTGTATTTTCTGGTATAATAAATCGGATCAGTAATCTGGAGTGAGGTGATTTACAATTTTAAATAATGAACGAATGAATATATATATATATATATATATATATATATATATATATATATATATATATATATATATATATATATATATATATATATATATATATATATATATATATATATATATATATATATATAGATCAATCAATGCACACTGGTTTACTTCACAAAAACTTTATTTGCTACAAATTTGTTTCGTGTGGTAAGCAGCGCTTACCACACTCGTCAGGCAACTGTCGCTATTGATATTAACTAGGTTATATACATGATAGCTGTCATGAATGTTTGATGTGACACGCGCGTAGACAGGAAGCTCAGGATTTCAATGAGGTCTTGGATAGCATGTATTTTTTGCGATGTCTGCAACTGGATATTAGTTCGTTTCTGCGGTTCAGCGAGCTTAATTTAGGTTGGCAAATTATTACATATTTTTCATGTAAACACAAGTCGCATTTTTTTCTCGTGTTGGAATAAGGTTTACAACGTTTTAGGATTCGCCACTTTATTGTATCATCCACATTGCGTTGTTTGAGTGTCCAAATGTACTTGCTTAATTCAGTGGTATGCTTCTGCTTTTCGTTTCGGAATGAACTCGTATGGTTTAAATACCGGGTTTTGAAGTTGTTTTCCGTTAGCCCCACATAGGTCTGCTCTTCATCGGTATCGTCTCGGGTGACTGTGGCTTGGTAAACTATGCCCGAGGCTTGGCAGTTTCCATCTAATGGGCACTTTTCTTTATTACGGCAATTGCATTCTTTACTTCTGGTGTCGGTTGGCTGCGGCACGCTGTTTAGAATGTGTTTGTTGTGCGCTGAAATTATGTTTTGCATATTAGGCATGCAGCTGTAGCTAAGTTTCACCGTGTTTCTGTTGAAGATCTTTCGAAGGGCATGCGTTGGGGGGAAGCTTTCGTCGATAATTCTCAAGAATTTCCGGCCGATGTTGGTAGCAACATTGCAGCTGTATGGCGGGTTGAACCACACGACATTTCTATTTCTTGTGCGCTTTTTTCTTTCTTCTGGTGGTTTGAAGTTTAGTTTAAACTTGTAGCCACTTTTTGTCAAAGCTTCTTGGTAGGGTTGCACAGTTTCAACAAACGCTTTTTTGTCCGAAGATATTGCTGATAATCTTCGGTTAATGGCTTCGGGGATACTGCGTAAGATTGAAGGTGGGTGATTGCTGCTAGAGTTGACGTACTGGATTGTGTTACCGGGCTTCGTGTAGGGCTTAAAAGTTCCAGTTCTCATGTCGAGTGTGACATCAAGGAAATGGACACATTTCTTGTTGGCTTCAATTGTCAGCTTTAAATTGTGGTCAGGGAAAGTTCTGCATATTAGCTTCTTTATAATTTCAATCTTTCTCGGGGTTTCATCAAACGCTCCCAATCCGTCATCTCTATAAAGGCCCAATTTCTTCCTGTACTGTGGGGATAATTTAGATAACAGATACGAGCCGACTAACTCGCAAGTTTCAATATCAATAGCGACAGTTGCCTGACGAGTGTGGTAAGCGCTGCTCACCACACGAAACAAATTTGTAGCAAATAAAGTTTTTATAAAGTAAACCAGTGTGCATTGATTGGTCTATTATACGCTCTACTTCGGTATTGAGCACTATAAACTATATATGATTCCGTCATCCACAATCAATTTACTCATCTATATATATATATATATATATATATATATATATATATATATATATATATATATATATATATATATATATATATATATATATATATATATATATATATATATATATATATATATATATATATATATATATATATATATATATATATATATATATATATATATATATATATATAGACAAATATCCAGTTTTGAATCATATAAATAGAGTGCTCAATACCGTAGTAGAGCGTGTAGAGAAGAAGAAAAGACAAACTTGAATTACTTCATAAATTTTATTCACTACAATATTGTTTCGTATGGCAAGCGAGGCTTGCCACACTCGTCACGTGAAAATCGCGTTTGTTATTCTTATATTTGAATAACAAACGCGATTTTCTCCTGACGAGTGTGGCAAGCCTCGCTTGCCATACGAAACAATATTGTAGTGAATAAAATTTATGAAGTAATTCAAGTTTGTCTTTTCTTCTTCTCTCTCTCTCTCTCTCTCTCTGTCTCTCTCTCTCTCCTTTTTGTGATATTTTATGTTTTCGTTGAAATCTTATTCATATATACTAGGTTAAACATGACACATGTGATAGTGAAACAAACACTTCAAATACCTTTATGCATTCTTATATAAGCACGCTTCGGCTTGTGCACTCTCTATGTATAATAACTTTTTGAAGTTTTTACTTCATCTTAGTGAAACAAACACTTATAAAATGCGTTTATGTATATATTAATATATATATATATATATATATATATATATATATATATATATATATATATATATATATATATATATATATATATATATATATATATATATATATATATATATATATATATATATATACACAATGAGGATGTCACTAGGTCGACAGAGCTCAATGCCGAAGGCAGAGCAAAAATATAATATAACTAAAGATAAAAAGTTAAAAACAGTTCGCTCGGTTACTCGAGTTTCACGCCTAAAGCGATCATCAGACTATCGTTCCTTAATGTTTACACAGCATTTATACCTAACTATCGAATAAAAACTTTAAAAATATTTACATAAGCCATTGTTGTATACATAAAAATTAGAGTATAAGAATTAGCATAAGAATTTGTTTTTGTGTCTACATACTGAAATTAGTTCTGACTTTTTGTTTAATAAGAAACGCTTGTCCGCATTTAAAATGCAAAGTTTTTCTGCTAGACAGAGGTTACATTGCCTTGAACCACCGTGGTAAGCACGGGCTGACTGCATAATTGACCATTTGATTGAATGCTTTATCCCAGCCTCTTTCAATTTCCAAAGATACCTTGATAATGATGTTTTTGTGGCGTATTTCTTCTTTTCAAAGGATTGCTTATGATCAGCGTACCGGGTTTTGAAGCTGTGCTCTGTCATGCCAATATAATTCCTTATTGATCGGTCTTCGGCTGTTACTGTTGCCTTGTATACTATGTTATTGGACTTGCATTCGCCATTGATTGGGCAGTCGGGTTTGACACGGCAGTTGCATTTCCTATCTGAGGTCTCATCATTGGAGTCGTGTGGCTTCCGCTGGATCTTGGTGTTGTGACTCTTAATAATATTTGCCATGTTACTCAAACAGCTGTAGCTGACCTTCATGTTTGATCGGTTGAACAGTTTGTGGAGAGGGTTGTCTTGGCATCGTTTTGTCTTGTTAGGTTGCAAGGTTGCAAGGTTGCATAGTTGGCATCGTTTTGTCTTGTTACTGTAAGGTTTCGCCCCTCGCAGAATTTGCCATTCTATCTTATAATCTTTCCGTTGGTCTTTCAGGTTCCAAATGTATTTACTGAGTTCCGTACTGTTGCGTTTGCTTGCGTTTTTAAAGGTGGTTTTATGTCCATTAAATCTTTCCTTAAATGTGTTCTTAGTTAATCCAATGTATGTCTCTCTGCTTTCATTTGTTGTAACCGTGCATGGCTTGATAAATAATTGATTCTCTCAGACACTGGCCTTTCATGGGGCAGCTGCTACATGAAAACGTAACTAAAACGTATAAGAAAATTGACAATAACGTAGTAACTAACATTGAGAAAAAGTCGAAAATCATTGCCAACAAATTAGGATTAGATGATAGAATAGAAATAACTGCAAAAAAAGAACCGTTCATTACTATAAAAGACCATAAGCCGAACTTCAATACAAACCCTAAGTACCGACTAATAAACCTGACTAAAGCTGAAATAGGGAAGATAAGTAAATGCATTCTTGACAGAGTAAATAAACACATGAGGCAGAAAATCAAGGTCAACACATGGAGAAACACAACGGAGGTGATAGACTGGTTTGAAGATATTAAGAACAAACCCAAATGCAGATTCATATCCTTCGATGTTGTAGATTATTATCAATCAATTACTGAAGAATTACTCAATAAGGCGCTTGACTTCGCCTCGCAATTCGATGAGATCACTGAAGAGGAACGAGACATAATTATACATGCAAAGCGATCATTCATGTATACCGAGGGATTATCATGGGGAAAAACCCAAAGAACAGAATTGTTTGACGTTACGATGGGCAGTTGGGATGGAGCCAAAACTTGTGAACTGGTGGGTATTTACATTTTATCCATTATTGAAGCGAAACACGGCAACAACATCGGGCTCTATAGAGATGACGGTCTAGGTGCATTTGAGGCAGCCCCGCAGGAAGTAGAAAGAATTAAAAAAAGTATTTGTAGTATATTCAAGGATAATGGTTTGAGAATTACAGTCGAAGCTAACCTAAGCACTGTCAATTTCCTCGACGTAACGTTTAATCTTGCCAGAAACAGCTTCGAGCCGTATGCCAAACCAAACAATATACCAACATATATACATGCAAAATCCAACCACCCACCAGCAATTATAAAAAACCTCCGCTGTGCAATCAACAAAAGACTATCAGAAATTTCTAGCTGCGAAGAAGTATTTAACAACGCGAAGCCATTGTACCAAGAGGCATTAAAGAAAAGCGGATATACGCACGAGTTAAAATACCAAAAGCAAGAAGAAAAAAGCAAAAGAAACAGAACAAGGAATATCATCTGGTACAACCCTCCGTATTCGAGTAACGTCCAAACTAACATCGGCAGATTATTCCTCAAGATAGTGAAAGAGCAATTCCCCCCGGAACATAAATTACACAAAATATTTAACACTAATACAGTGAAATTGAGTTATTGCTGTATGTCTAATATGAAGAATATAGTCAATGGGCACAACAAGAAAGTATTAGAAAAGAGCAAAAAGAAAGCGAGTACAGACGCTGCTAAGAAGTTATGCAACTGCAGGAGTCCAAGCAGCTGCCCCATGAAAGGCCAGTGTCTGAGAGAATCAATTATTTATCAAGCCACGGTTACAACAAATGAAAGCAGAGAGACATACATTGGATTAACTAAGAACACATTTAAGGAAAGATTTAATGGACATAAAACCACCTTTAAAAACGCAAGCAAACGCAACAGTACGGAACTCAGTAAATACATTTGGAACCTGAAAGACCAACGGAAAGATTATAAGATAGAATGGCAAATTCTGCGAGGGGCGAAACCTTACAGTAACAAGACAAAACGATGCCAACTATGCAACCTTGAAAAAACATTTATTATTAGCAGACCAGAACTAGGGACCTTAAAGAAACGTAATGAATTGGCATCTTCATGTAGACATAGAGCGCCATTTCTTTTTAGAAATTTTAATTTAAGCCATAGAGGGACTATTATCGCAATAATGAACATTTTACAATTAGAATTAATATAAACATTCTTAGTAGTGACGTAGTTTTTACAATTTTAGTCAGGTTATTTTATCAATAATCAATCATTGTAAAATTTCTGAAGACGGAGGAACACGTCCAGAAACTTGAAGTAAAATTTTACAATTTAAAGCATTTCCTATTCCTTCATGTATGTATATATATATATATATATATATATATATATATATATATATATATATATATATATATATATATATATATATATATATATATATATATATATATATATATATATATATATATATATATATATATATATAAATATATATATAAATATATATATATATATATGTGGCGATAGAACTGCCGGGCGGAAATGGAATTCACAGAACAAATATCAAAGCCCAACATAGTGCTTTTAGTAGAGCCATAAATAGACCAGTTTGATAAGGTTATATATGTTTATTAAAAGTGACGTTTCGTCTTAACATAAGACATCTTCAGACTAAATACAAGATAATTAACATGTAATATTTGAATATATAAGTTTGACACTTTGTAACATAACACTCAAACTTATATATTCAAATATTGCATGTTAATTATCTTGTATTTAGTCTGAAGATGTCTTATGTTAAGACGAAACGTCACTTTTAATAAACATATATAACCTTATCAAACTGGTCTATTTATGGCTCTACTAAAAGCACTATGTTGGGCTTTGATATTTGTTCTGCGAATATATATATATATATATATATATATATATATATATATATATATATATATATATATATATATATATATATATATATATATATATATATATATATATATATATATACATATATATATATATATATATATATATATATATATATATATATATATATATATATATATATATATATATATATATATATATATATATATATATATATATATATATATATATATATATATATTACTGAGGCTATTGGAGTTGAATAAACTTACCCGTGCTGTAAATGTAAGAGGTTGATCTTCATGCCTTGAATAGCAAAACACCTTGACCCAGTCACCTTTGGGGAGATGAGGTGAGCTATAATACTGAATCTTGAACGCCTGTGCAAACAGTACGAGGTCTTCCTCCTTTTCCAACACGCCATCGGAAAAGAAACCATCAGCTAAACTGTGCATACCATTCTTCAAGCAATGCATATCAGGTGCCCACCAGTGTCCTAGCTGATCACGGAGATACTGCACAAGAGAATTGTCAAGGAATGGTGTATAAGTAAAGACAGAGAAACCTCGCAATGCATCGTTGGTCCAAGGCAGCAGTTTAGCAAGGGTATCAAGATCCAAATCTCCTCGATCTTTTTTAGGAACCTTTGCCTTAATTACATCAATGTTGCTTTCGAGAAAGCTTTCCAATGTAAACTGACTCCAAATGTCAATCCATTTTTGCCACACCTTGATTTCATCTTCAGTGGTACTTGTCTTTCCTAACCACGCTTTCAATTGGTCAGTGACAATTCCTGACGTTTTATCGTAATATGTACCTAAACATAGATTAAATAAGCTACGTTGTGTATAAAATAAACGTATACATAATGAAACTTGCACGATTTGTCTACTAAGTTTGTAATACACAGTTGGGATATAATCATTAATTATATTCACTATTCACTTTAGTGTATTCAAAAAATTGTTGAGCTAATCTTACAGGCCTTTGTATCATCTGACTAGATAGATTCTTATCTCACAGACTCGTGCTGTTGATCAAGGCCGTAACTAGAGCATAAATTGGTGAAGCAGTGTGTGTTCGCAGCTCTGATAACAGCTGATTTCAAAGGAAATTCGTCGAGCTGGACGAATATATGAATATACATCCCCCGATAGTTAACGCCCTGGTTACGGCACTTCTGTTAATGATTGCCAACGTTAGTCCCAGTGCAGGCAGTGCCAACGATAAGAATCTGCGGATTGACAAGAATATAACTACCTGAAGAATATAAGCTAAAGAAATCCTAATTTTGTTTATTATTGTATCCCTGACATATACATTGCTCTCAACCGCTGACCCTTACCCGCTCGCGGCGTAATATCTATATATTTCCAGCCTTTATGCTGAGAACGTCCGCATTTTTGCATAAAATAAAGTGGTCGTTGTCTGGCTTTGAAATTTGTTTTACAAGTGTACCTTATAAGTTTTGATAAACAAATCCTATTAACCACTATTTTAGAGTAACTTTGTTGAAATGTTATGTTATGCATCTAAAATTATTCATATATAGTTTTTTATTGGTTTAACGCCACTCTGCAATCGCCATATACACAGCAAAACTCGCACAACCTGTTCAGGGTTGTTGAAAACGCCATTGAATGATGTTTTGCTGCAAACATTGTTCTGTCAACAATATTGTTCAGCATGGTAACACCTGATCGCGGGCTAATTCAGGCTCAACAATGCAGAACAATATTGCTGTCAACATCGAACAATGTAGGCAAAAAAACATTGTTTAATGCTGTTTTAAACGCTGTTTCAATGCTGTTTTTTTTACGTCATAACGTTGATATGTGACATCATGCAGTTGAAATACGAATGTAAAATGTATACTAGTAATACTGAGTAGCGGCACAATGGTGCCACTTTGGCCGTGGAAAGCAAGTTTAAAATAAAACATCGTGAAGAAAAAATGTCGATAAAACCATCGACCAATTAAGGTTTTAAAACAACTCTAATATAGAAGAAATGATTAGATTTTTTGTAAGTGACAAAAACATTTGATCTTTATTTCGATAAAATTTCGCGCTAATAATTATATATGTGATTATATCAGATACCTATTTGCCGTAATTCTCGATACTCCTGTGTGCGTCATAGTTCATTGGAAAGCGAAAAAGTAATTAGATTTCGAAATTTTCACCTATGTTATGTTCGACATTTACTACTTTTTTGCAAGAAATTTGTGAGTTAAAAATTTCTTAGCTTATCTTACTTATCTATTTCGACAGCAAATATCGAAGCTGCTCAGTTGAACGGTCCTTATAAAACTATAACAATTTGACAGGCTAGATGCCAATCAGATGTCATTAGTTTTCGCGGATGGCAAAACAGCAGTTGATTGCATAACTTCGGCTACAGTTTGTACATACTAATATCCGTAATCTCTTCTTTCAAGCTGTCGTGGATTCCACCTTTCCATTTAGGCCACACTCTATGAAAGTATTCATCCTCCCAAACTAAATAGAAAAAGTTCTTTGTACGTTTTTATGAGGAATACAGTACTAGTTTAGCTTTGTGGAAACACCACGTAAATTTTCTATTGCAAAGCTCGTTTCGATCGGTAAGTGCTAATACTGAAATCCGAGCTTACGGAAGGAAAGCTTTGCAATAATAAATTTACGTGGTCTTTCCACAAGGCTAAACTAATATTGTGTTGCAACCAACATGCCACAAACATTTGGTATGTTGTTGGAATGTTTTTTGTTTCACAAGTGTAAGAAATCAGCTTATAAACAGTACTGCTTAAAAGAAAATATTAGATACCATATAATATAAACTTTTTTGAGGAAATAAAACATTTTCTGAAGGGAATTTTACCTGTTTTATCTGCGACCATTTTCAAATATTATATACTTATAAAACGTGTTCTTTTTGCTGTAATTTTGGCACTATACCTATAAACATTCGTTTTAACTTTTTTATATATTAAATGTTTTTGCAAATCTTTAAGTCTGTTTGGAGATATCTTCCGTTGTACTTGGTCTTTCAATGCCAAAATTGGCCTTTTTCTTGCTCAAAAAACTCCTGTTGTTTTTGTGCACCCGTCTTGTTTTTGCTATCGTCGTATATGAACTGATATACGACGAGTATTACGACCAATCAGATTGCAGAATAGCTCGTAATTACACCTATTTGAAAGCCTCATGCATCGAAATTTCGGTATCTGCTCTTTTAACAAATTATAAAAGTGCAACCTGAGCAATTTGATGCAATAATCACCAAAGTATTCGAAACAGAACTATCTAAATTTTAGTCTGAAAATATTTGAAACTATATGAAGTTAATTGAAGCTACTTGGCAACGACAAAATAGTGACGTCACAACGATGGGTGACCTTATTTTGCGAACAAAGTTATGTAAATGATTATATGTGTGAATTCCACCGTCTGCGAATTGAACCCTATTATTTGCGACTTAAAGCTCATTATTTCACGCTTGAATTCTGTTATTTGAGACTTGAAGCAATTATTTGAAATTTGAACATCACTTTGCCGTGACTGTGACCTGTAACGAAATGAATTTCGCAGCTAAAATGTAAATTTGTGAATTTTGATATATGATAACAAGACGACCGTGCGGAACGTTTTAGTCCGTCTGTTGCACTGGATTAGGAAGGCAAAAGACCACAATATAATCTCGATAAAAAACGTTGAAAAAACATTTTTCATGAAATAAGGTTGAAAATAAGGCTAATAACATTGCATAAGACCTTTAAACATGGTATATAGCCTATAACGCAGCTGCTACATTGTTTCCCACAGGGTCATGAAGATATTTTAAAATATGATTTACATTGCGAAATCACAAAAGGCGTCTTGATTATAGCACATTATTTAATTGCGGATTCCAGACCTTTGCATTAATCAGGATACATTTGCCGTGCTTCTCATGTTAGTATGTTTATTGCAAACACGTTTTTGCTGTGGTTAAGTTCACTTATCGCTAGAAAGTGTATTCTCCAGTGTCTATAGAAGAACATATTTTCACTATCTTTTGTGACAAAAACATCTCCTTTGCTTAATTTTTAGCAGTGCCTTCTCTTCTAGAAAATGAAAGCCAGGATAACAGGGACCCTAGTTACGATAGGTTAATTAGCTGCAAAATTATTTAGAAATTCTTCTGCAAATATTATATCACAATAAACTAGAGGCTTAATAGCTGAAGAACCATAGGCGTACGGACTTAGAAATTTTTTTTGGGGGGGGCAGACACGAATTTGCCCGACTCGCGCCGAAAGCGCGAGAGCCTCTAGGAGGGGTCCGGGGCATGCTCTCCAGGAAAATTTTGAAAAATAGAGTCTATTTAATGCCATGCATTTCCTGCGTTTTGGTGTGGGTTTTTATGTATGGAGCAAGTGACAAATGAAAAGAAAATATTAAGAATATTGGTGAAACAAAACATGAACAGGAAGATTGCTAAAACACTTTGTGCCCCCCTAGTCGATAGAAATTTTGTGAGATGAACGAAGGAAGCCGAATGGCTGTTGGCCTCTCCTAAAGATTAATTAGAACTTAGCACTCCACTAGCATGAACAGCTTTACTTCTGGATGGATCACAAAATTTCTAACCTCGGTATTTTTGGAATAAAGTTAATTTTCCATTCCTTCCTATATTATGACCATGTTCGTAAAACACTCCAAAAGTAGTAAAATGCATTTCAGTTCAGTTCTTCCATCACGTTCAAGTAAGTAACTAGCGAATTTTGGAAATTTGCTTTGTCACTTCACGTCTAATATTTGAACTTCAGAAATTTACTATTTTTGATAACTTTATTTAATCAAGCAGGGTGCCCATTCAGTTACAAGGGGTGGTAACCCGGATGGACCTTGCAAAAATGCTTACAAATGTTCACAACAAGCTTGCGAATTATCCTTGCATGAATTGCAATTAATATGATCGACAATAAGAAATTTAAAACTTTCGTAGAAACTGCAGAATGCAGGAAAAGACACCATGCAGTTGCGTACATACCGCTGGATTTTGTTGTCGGAAAACCATAAATGTGGGTTAACCCATTTTCATCGTAGTTTGGAAACGCTTTGGTAGGTAGATTAAACTGCTTAATATAGGCATCCGTTAAATAGTGCGCTCTAGGCGTTGTGCCCTGAACATTACCAGGCAATCTCATAGCTCCAGCTAAAAATAGAATAAAATAGAATAATTATTGAACCATTACATTTTAGTTATTTTGCATGAAAATACTACTTATACGTTTGGAAGAATGCAAGAATGCACTTCAACATTTACTTGTCCACCGGTCAAAATATTTCCTCTTCCCTTTCACGTATAGTTATTGGGAAAATATGGTGTTGACTCAAGTTTCATATAAAATTCGCTTGAATTTGACGAATAGTTAGATTACTGGAGGTGTGATATAAATGCGTGCTAAGGCGAACTAATGAAAACGATTGCATTGGGAGTTAATAGGCCGTAGGTTGAGCGTCCAAAAGATGCAATTCCGTTGCACCCCTCGTGGAACTACATAATTTTCACACGAATGGATAGATAAAAACTCACTTTATTAGAATCCGCTGCTACCCAAGCGAAACAGGTGCACAATTGGGAAAAAATTCCCTCCAAAGTTTTGTTAATTTCGTGCTTTGAAATATTCGAACCGCCATTGTTTTGGTGACAAATACGCATGCGCACGTCATCCAAACTCCCACAGCGCACGCGCATTTAACAAAAATGGATTTTCCCTGTGGGTTTCCCCCATTTACTCTGTTAAAACCACAAATAAAATACACGGAATAGAGCTCAAAATTTGTAATATGAGCAAATAAACACACGCTCTTAAATATTTCCCAGATCGCACTGAAAACTACGCTTGCTTGTATGCTAAATTATTTCCATTGATTTATTGAAATATTGGTTTTAACATTCCAAGAGACTGGTCATAAAGTATAAGGGGGGGCTATAAAAATTTAATTATTAAAAGGCTAATTTTGTGTGGCCCACCCCTGATTTTCCTACAAAATATACATGACCCACCCCCTATTTGGCACTAGAAATCCTTAAATATCCCCCAGTATATCCTTAAAATTTTCATGACCCACCCCTATTTGTGACTTGAAAAATTCATTACCCACCCCTCAATTTTCATAGCCCCCTCCCCCTCCCCCTCCCCCTATACTTTATGACCAGTCCCTAATTTAATACAAATTTGTGTGAGGTAAAAACCCACATGGATCAAACAGGATGTCGCGGAAAGCAAAAGGATTTCCTATTATTTGATGCAGGGGCGGTCAACGATCGATAATTGGGGCATGTGTGTGCTAATATTCATATATTCGTGTTAACAGACTGTAAAAACAATTGATTTAAAAAGAACTAAATAATGCAGAACACGAATATAAATAATACGACAAATATTTTCACGCGACAATGTTTCCCAGTTTGTCCCAGGCTTTAAGTTATATTTTTTAAAAAACCTCTGGCTGAATCTTTAATGTATTATTGAATAACTATGCAAGATATGTTTGATTCAATTTAAATTGTGCATTCCATCTATCACAAGTCTGTTCCATGGATACCAATCTTGAATTTCAATTGATGTTTGTTTGGTGCTGTTCTTACCCTCGATTGGCACATACTCGCTTAAAGTTGGCTCTGAAGAGAATCCGCAAGTCTAAGCCAACATATTATAATGTTCACATGGGACTACTTTTTGCACATTATCCATCGTCAAATCAGGCCCATGGTGGCCAAGGAAGATTTAGTTTTGGTATTTCTTGAACTTTTTCATGAAGAGTCATTGCAGCATTGCATAGAATTTGTAACTCATTAACTTCAGAAGAGTTCAGATTTTAATCATGAATGGTGCAGTTTTCTTTATCCTTGTTTTCAGACTTATTTGACATACGTTCTCCAACCAATTCAGAAGAATCCAAATTTTCGAGATATACAATCTCACAAACATTTCTCATTTTAGAAACACAAAATACAAGTTGAGGGGTAGCTTTTCATCAGTCGTTGCTTGAGTTTAAATGCTCTATATCTAGATGCATCCACATTCTCGATGATTTTTGCAATGGTAACAAATTTCTCCAGAATGTCTTTCATGTACATTATTTTCTTATGTCCAATTATCTCTGTCTCTATTACTTCCTTACAGAAAACATCATCTTTGTGATAGCAGACTTCCAGTGCTACACAGTCTTTCCCCCAAATTTGCACCAGTATCCATTCATCATTCTTTCCTCGGCAGTTCTACGTAAAAGACCAGCATCAGTTGTTTCTTCCAAGTTCCAACATGAATGGTGTTCTTCTCTTCTTTGTTACCTGGTGCTAAACCAAATGTATTAAACAAATTACCTAGTAATAACAATGCTGGATATTCATAGCAATGTTATCCCCATGCCCATATAACGCTAGAATTTCTGTATATATACCTATTAAAGTGCCCCTGCCTTGTCGAATGAAAACCAAGCTAAGAAGCGTCTCTCTCACAAATAATACATACATATCTCTGGAAGCACATGCCCGTTTCTTTGTGGCAAGGTGGCTCTACTTCAGGTGATACTTCGGTAGAAGTTGGGCCTTTGCCCTTTACAGCTAGTTCTTTCGCCCTTTTTCTGCTTCCTCTGTTGTCTGCGGATCTTCCCTTCATCACAAAATGTCTTCCAGCATTTCATATGATAGAACCGTTGTAAATTAATGCTGTCAGGATTCTTCGCCATGTATGAAGTGACAGATCCGTAATCGATGTTCTCATACGATTTTTTAGTTATTTCAGCTTGTTGACAATTAAGTTTGGCCCATTTGGACCTACACTCAAGACATTTCTTAAGCCTTTGGCGTGTAACTTTGCAAAGTTGCTCCGTAGCGCCATCAAAATGCATAAAACATGAGGATATCCGAATATTACAGATATCTTCAGCCATGATTATTTTGCATAACGCAATTCGCACGTCGTGTGCGTTTGTGCGCGTGCGCAGTGGGAGTTTATCTGCTGTGCGCATGCGTATTTGTCACCAAAGCAATGGCGGTTCGAATATTTCAAAGCGCGAAATTAACAAACTTTGGAGGGAATTTTTTCCCAAGTGTGCACCTGTTTCGCTTGGGGAGCAGTAGATTCTAATAAAGTGAGTTTTTATCTATCCATTCGTGTGAAAATTATGTAGTTCCACGAGGGGTGAAACGGAATGCGTTTTCTAAGCATCTTTTGGACGCTCATCCTACGGCCTATAAATGTAGCAATTAGCCCACCAATAGAAATCGAATCGAAACGAAAATTTAGGGTGTATTTATCTATTATAGTAATTGTAACACTCTAGTAAGTATATTTAAGAATTAGCATACAGACAACGATGAGGTGTGTTCAGTGTGGTATAGATTCTCGAGAATGATTGGTTGGTTTTCCCTGCGATTTTTACTAATTCCTTGTTGTGAGAAATTGCAAAATTGCGTTCACTCATTCGTTTAGCGATCGTTCACAAGTCTTAAATAAGAGAACGCGCTCATTAACCATTAAGAACAGTAAGGCCCGGTTCAGCTGATTGATGCGCCGTTCTGGGCTGAAAACCCGTAGCAATGGCACTATTTCCTTTTAATTTGCTATTAATATTTAGGACAAGTAGGCATGGCAGGCATTTTTGAATTGTTCAAGAAACTTTGGTGTTGAATTTTCTGTTAAAATATAGGGCCTGCAAAATGCAGAATACCATACCTAATTAACATATTTCACAAATTGATAGTTCTATTATTTAATTTTTACCACTTTGCGCATTTTTTTTTTTGAAAAATTTTGTTGCGATGGGAAACATGACGTAAGCAATACGAACAACACAAGTCTGCTACCAGTGTTGGCGTAATTCTAAACACTAAAAATGTAAGGTTGAACAGAATATTTAAAAAAGCTGAGGCTTGCTCCATACATGTATTTCTAGTCTATGCTTATTTGTGTTGTATACACTAAGTACACCATACCTTCTCCATATAAACCAGGTTTAAGACCTGACTCTTCGCCATAAGAGAACAGTCTTCCACCATAACGATCTGTTTGCTCCAGAATTTTCACAGTAAATCCTGCTTTTTTCAACTCGTACGCAGCTGAGAGACCTGCCACACCAGCCCCAACCACAATGACGTCACATTCAGGCGTGACATCTTGTGTATCTTTAAATGATGGCAAATTAAGAGGAGGGCGTGGATAGTTATCACCATATACTCTATAAGCCGCTTCTAATCCTGCTGTCTGAATTAGAAGCAGAAATTCTTTTAGGTAGTCGCTCTGCTGAATAATCTCATTTTCTTCTTTCATTCTCATTTTCAGTGGCCTTACATTTTTCCAAAAGTGCTTATGACTTAATAGGTACGACGTTGCCATTTTGTTGTTGCTAAATGAATGTATATTAAGAACATCAACGTTGTGTTCCAGCGCAACAACAGTATATATAAGTGGAGATAGGATAAATGTATCAATAAACACTCTTAAGGCCGGAACACACGTGACGACAAATCACTGCAACACGTCGCAGCAACAAATTTCATCGTGTGAACAGGAAAATTTTATCGAAAATTTTGTCGTCGCGACAAAATTTTGTCGCTGCAACATGTCGCACAAAATCAAACTGGTTTAATTTTGTGCGACATGTTGCAGCGACAAAATTCTGTGACGGCAACAAAATTTTAATTGACTTGCCACCGAATGTCGAAGTGTTCACACCAGGCGATTTGTCACTGTAACCTATTGCTGCAATGAGCGCATATCACTTGTCGCTTGACTGTACACACAAAGCGATGCGTAGCAGCAACGTGTTGCAGCGATTTGTCGCCTCGTGTGTTCCGACCTTTAAGCAGCAGTCTCCAACACTATCTATAGAAATTGTGAACATGATAGCCCACCAAAAACATACAAACGTCTAAAGCTTCTGAGTGATTCTGCATGAATTAGATTGAATAATGCTCTTTTTGAACTGAACATTGTATACTGTCTTTAGTAAACCTAACCTGAGTGTCAGTCTTTATTTTTCTCGTCTTTCGCTGCACTTGGCAAGTTGCGGGCAGATGCGGTGGGCGAGAAGACGAGAAAAATAAAGCCTGACACAATTGTGATTAAAGATCTCAACTGTGACATCTTGAAAAATAGTCCGGAGTCGAGAGTGCTTGGGAATGTGTGTTCTAGTTTAAATTTAACATAACTAATTACTAGTCCAACAAGAGTAACATCACAATCATCAACTCTGATAGATGTCATTATGACAACTAATACAGCTTTAGTAGCCGAAAGTGGGGTCATGGAAAATCATATAAGTGATCATTACTTGATTTTTACTGTGCTAAAATTAAAATTACCAAAACCCCAACCAACGTTTATTACTGTTAGAAGTTATAAACACTACGATCGGAACATGTTTTGGGAAGACATAGCGCAAGAGCAATGGGAGCATATTTCATTGGTTGATGACGTAGATGAACAATTAAATCAGTTTAACAGTAATTTTCTTAGAATTTTAGATAGACATGCTCCAGTTAAAACCATAAAGGTTAGACATCGCCAATCTCCGTTCGTGGATAATGAAATAAAAGAAATGATGAAGAAAATGGATCGCCTGCTCAGAGTAGCGCGACAGACCAAAAATATTTGCGATTGGGACAATTTTTGCGCAGCTCGTAATGAGTTTAAGAAAACACTACGAGAGGCAGAAAAAAGGTATGTCCAAAATGAAATTTACAAAAATAGAGAGCCGAATGCAATGTGGAAGGTTATTAGGAGATGTGTGCTTCGTAAAGAAGTATCACAACCCGTTTACACCAGGGACATGAAAGAACTAGCTGATGAATCTAATACCTTCTACACATCTGTTGGGGTTAAAGTCGCAGAAGAGTCGAAGAAGATAGCTATTGCAAATAATCTTACGTTAGTGCAACCAAACGAATTCGTATTCGATAACGATACTGACGAGTTTTGCCTCTATCCTGTATCATCTTATGAAATACGTAAAATCGTGAACTCATTTCCATCAAATAAGGCACCAGGTATCGAAAAAGTCTCCGTCGCTGTTATAAAGAACGCTTTACCTATAATTCTTCCAACTCTAACTGAGATTGTAAACCGCTCCGTATTAACTGCGATGTAAGAGTTATTGAAAATACTGCACATCTTAGGAATAAAAGTTTTCTGGTAACGCATAGTTTTACTTCTAACAACATTAAAAGTTCGTTTATGCCTAAAATCATATTTTGGTTGATGTTCTGACGGAAGTAAGTTATGCAACTTGTGTGTCTTATCACATGTTATCCTTCTAAATTCGTTATAACACAAATCTTGTCTTCGCCTCTGTAATGTTGGTAGGTGAAATTTACCGAGGTTATATTGGTACGAATTCCCTGGAGATAAAATAGACAGCACACGTTTTTGAACCCTTTCTAGATCGTCACTTAGGTACTTGGAAAGCGAATGATGGAAAACTGGCGCGAAGTACTCAAGGACCGGTCTGATACAGGTACGATAAAAACGGATAATGTCTTCGACTGGCAATCGAGCTCGTTTTAGCAAGACAATAAAATATAGACGTTTATTAGCCTTTCGTATAACGTCATTTATATGATTGTTCCAAAGAAGATTATTGGACACGGTCACTCCTAAAATCTTGGCATGATTGACAATATCAAACTCCTTCCCCTCTATGACAATTAGATCAAACGAATTCTTTTCATTCTTAAAGTCAATAATCATTTCCTTACACTTCTCGGTATTTAGCTGCAGCTTATTTTCGCGCGACCATTTCTGGGCGAGTTCAGCATCACTCTGGATGGTACTGCAGTCCCCTTTTTTGACAATTTCTGCAGCACTAGTATCGTCCACATATTTCCACTTACTTGCAGTGGCAAATTTCAGGTCATTGATCATTAACAGAAAAAGCCGCGGTCCCAGCTTTGTACCTTGGGGAACACCTGCCAGTACATGTCCCCACTCAGAGTAACAATCATTACCCAGTTTTACACGTTGTTTTCTGTTTTTCAGAAAGTCAACCACCCAACGAGCAATTCCTAAGGGAATAGGAAGATCGCAGATTTTTTTGGCCAAGATTTTGTGGTCGATTAGATCGAACGCTTTTCTATAATCTAAGAGCATGATCCTCACCGCAGCTCCAGTAGCATCAGTAGCTTCGGCCCAATTATGTATCATTGAGATGAGAGTATGGGTAGTAGAAGACCATGGAACAGCTCCAAACTGATCTGGGTCAATAACCGATAGTATAGCAGGTCTGATATATGTAACAACGATAAAATCCTCAGCGACCTTTGATAAAGCTGGGGTAAGTGATATTGGTCTAAGGTGCTTACTAACGTCAGTCACAGGTTTGGCTTTGACTAGAGGGGTAATATTTGCTAGTTTCCAAGCTGAAGGAAATTTTTGTTCGCGAAAAGTGCTGTTCAATATGGTACAAACTGGCTCAGCAAGAACTTCTGCAAACTCTTTTAATAACCAATTTGGCAACCCATCAGGACCTGGAGCTTTACGAGGATTAAGTTTCTTTAAAGCCAGGCAGATATCTAATTCAGACAGAATGGGGGGCACGTGCTCCTCATCGTAAGGAACAGAGGATTGCAGAGGTTGGTAGGCTTGCATGTGCTCGAGGAAAGCGTTGTTGATCAGATTGGCAATTTCATAGGAATCAAGATCGTCAATTTGGTCAAGATGGAGCTCGAGTTTGGAGCGTAAGTCATCAGAACCAGCAGTCGATGTCATACCTGCAATCTTCTTGACATCACTCCACCACTGACTGGGTTTGGTCTCCTTTAAATGCTGGACTTTGGATGAATAGAATCTCGCACGGCAGGATTTTCTTTCCCGATTGACACGATTGCGATATACCTGAAAGAGATCTTTATCACCTTTCGCAAATGCTCTTTGGCGGAGTTTAATCAATTTTTTAAACTCAGCAGTGACCCACGGTTGATCATTAATGTGTAATTTAAAAGTTTTAAGAGGCATAATTCTGTCAAGTCCAAAACTTATTAAGTCCGCAAACAACTTTATTTCATCTTCACAATTAGTGAGGGAATTCAAAATGGACCAGTCACAAGAACTGAGATATCTACCAAGTTCATTTCGCCTACTACTTCGAGTGTCTCTTTTACTCACGGTTCGGTGACTGGAGGCTAGCGGTGGTCTATTTTTGGGATGAAGCATGATCACATTATGATCCGATAATCCGAAGGGAGGACGCATTTCGACAGAATTATTTTCATACAAGTGAGGCAAATTTATCATAATCAGATCTAAAATTTGGTCGCGTCTTGTAGGCGCACGAACTAGTTGCTTCATCTTGAACTGTACTAGCAAACGGTTGACATTTAGTCTATTGAAATCACCAGTCAGGAATATTCCGCCGCCTGGATAATTGCCTTCCATAGACGTGAGTGAGAGAGACAAGTGATCAATCATAGAGTTATCATCAACGCTGGGGGGTGGTAAACTGTTCCAATCACGATACAGGGAACTCCTCGAGGGAGTCTCTTTGGTCTGACGTAAACCCAAAGTACTTCAAAATCAGGATGGTGCAAGAAATTTAACGTTTTAAACTTAATTGAATTTCGAATGTATGTGCAAACACCCCCATGGATGCGAAATGCTCGGTTTTTATAAATGAGGTTATAGCCGGAAATATTGATACAATCAGTACTAATGCCGTCATGGAGCCAGGTTTCTGTGAAGCATGCTAAATCAGGTTTCATTTCGGAGATGCAAAATGTTATTTCATTAATCTTGGGTGCGAGAGACATAGTATTTGACAATAGCAAGCTGGGACCAAAAACTGAATTGATGGGTTGTTTAGCGGGGTCCGTGTTACTGGCCAAAGACAATACTATACCAGAGTTTCGGCGTATAGTGTTCTGTAGCAGGGGTGATTGTAGAAAGCGTGGGGGAGTGGAGACTGAATAGGGATATCCATTAAAGGTTTCGGGTAAAGTTGAAAAAAACCCTGTCTCCGAGGGTAATTTTGGGGAAACTGATTGACACCAATCCCATGTGTCGTACCTTGTGAGGCCACAGTAGGTCGATCGTAGTGAACAATGAAGGAGTAATGTATTTGTTAACAGGTCTTGATGGTAATGAGCGATAAGGATAACTAAAGCTATGAGAAAAATCACAGCGAACGCCTTTAAGACAGAAGCCACGCTTTTGTAAAAAGGGGCAGGGCACCAAATGTTTCTGCACCTCACGTGGGTGTTTAAAATCGCATCGGGCTCCTTTCACGCACCACTCTCGGCGTTTTAAAAAATGGACATGGAGTAATGCCCTTTTCAGAGTTCAGGTGACGGTTCTTTTCTGAGTTAGTATTTAGCTCGTTATCAAATTTTGAATTTAGCGCTTTATTTTCGTCCCTCAACATGTCATTCGCTTCTTTTTGCTTCAAGGTTGAGTCCGCTTTACTGTACTGATTTACACTGGGGTTCGGAAACTGCGTGTTATCGAGCAAGGAGGAATCCTCGTTAACTATAATTTCAATAGGACTCGGATTGTTAATGTTCAAATTAGTCAATTGGTCAACCCCATGAGATGTACATTTGTCAAAAACTTAAGTCAAACTTGCCGGATCATTAACATATTTGTTATTCCTATAGTCATAATGAAATTCGTCGATAGGCTTTAGATTGTTAGTATTTGATCTGGTCGATTTGTCAATAACATGAGATGTACTTTGGTCATTACGAGGGATTAAGCTAACTGATTCGTTTGCATATTTATTATCTTTATGCTCATAATAAGTTACTTTAGGCGTTAAGTTTTCAATAGCGGTAGTTTAGACTTTAAAACTAAATTATCTTCAGAAAGTTTGCGAATTACTTCATCTTGATGTCGAATTATGCCTTCCAATTCCTTCAATTGTCTTTGAAGCAAGCCAATATCTGATTTATTCTCCTTTATTGCGTTGGCAAACCGGCCTTCTAAGATTGACATATCAAGTTTTATACCCTCCATTTCTGTTGCAATCACACCGCTACAGTTAGATACCTCATTTTCATCGATGCATGTCGGGTCTTCAACAATATTCTCCTCAAAGCTAAGATCGTCATTATAAACTTCTAACACACTGTCTAACCTTGCAAGGGCATCTTGTATTCGCACCACCAGATCATCAGCCTTTGGTCTATCGAAACATATTGTTTTACTCTTCGCATACCAAGTAACACTAAGGACAACGCTAAAGAGGCACCACTTGCCGCCACTCGGTGATCGCCAGATTGCACTTTCTGCCGCTTTCTCTTCAATTATTGTAGAAGTAAGTGTTTTTAGATCTTTCAGACTTCCATTCCATACTAATTTACCTTTTTTTCGCCAAAATTTCCAAGTAAAGATTCAGTTGTTGTTGATAAATTCATTGTCTGTCAAAAAGGGTGTCTCACTGAGCATCAGAGTGGAAGCAAGAAGTTTTATATAATAACTACAGTAAAACACGCAATCTGATTGGTCAATACCTGTGCAGGATGAGACAATCCTGCACGGGAAATTTGAAAGTTGACATCGCTTCGCATTTTACGAGCTTGTTACGGGCTTAGAACTGCCCACAAAAAAACATTTCAACTTCTAAAATTAGCAGAGAATAAAGATAAAGTCAAATTAAAGCACAAGGTACAGAAACTATAATCTTTTATGTTGTCAAACTTCTATGTCTTTGTATACTTGTATTTTTGTTTTGTTTACGTTATAAATTTAACTGAAATTCGACTTTTGGCATTCGCATATTCATTGTTTCAGTTCATGCTGTAGCGATAAAAGTACAACCGTTCGAATCAGCATACAATAGTGCCTATAAAGGACTAAATTTTATTTTTCTGCTATGCTTTCTTACTCACATACCGCACTTCAAATGCCGGTAAGTTTTTAGTTTTTTGTTTACGAAAAAATACAAAATTACAAAATGAAACTAGCATATCTGCCACTTTTGGCCGTTAATAACATCGGTTTTTAACAACATCTGCTCTTCGGTTTAGTACCAGTCTATGTCTCTGTTAGAAAACCATATTTTCACCAAGTTTTAGAGCAAAAGAACACAAAACAAAAAAGTTATGCGAAAAGTTTTAAAATTGTGTAAATTGTAGCGTACGGTCGAATGCCAACAAAGCTAAAGTTGACGATTCTTGGGAGAATTGCGTACTTCATCCATGGTTTAAAAAGTGTTAACCGTTGTTTTATTGTAGTTATTTTATAAAACAATTACTAAATGGTTTTCCTTGCAGAATAGCGTGGTCCATGCACTTGGGATGTTGCTCGATTTTCGGAAAGCGTAACCGAAAATCTCGCAGCATACCGCGTGCATGGATCACGCTATCCTGCACGGAAAACCACTCAGTAATCCTTTAACACTCAACAGAGACACTTAATATACTTGTTTCGGATATGATTCTTGATGCCATAGACAGGAAAGAATTGGCTGCAGTTGTGTTATTAAACCTATCGAAAGCGTTTGATAGCATTGAACATTCGTTGCTATTCAAAAAACTGCATTCGTTGGGTGTGTCGAGAAAGGCTGTGGATTGGTTTAAGAGTTACCTCTCAGACAGCTCTCAGTCTGTGAGGATTGGACATACACTATCAGAAGGCCGTGTGATAACTCATGGTATACCCCAAGGCTCAATACTCGGTCCAGCATTGTTTAGTATTTATATAAACGACCTTCCAACTACTCCTATTGCATGCCCTTTGGAGTCGTATGTAGATGACTCTAAAATATACTTGTCACTCTCATCTAAAGACATCAATGTTGCTGAGATTCAGCTCACAGACGATCTGAGGAGAATTGCTGCTTGGTGTTGCTCAAATAGCCTGCTTGCTAATCCTGAAAAGACTATTCTGCTCTTGTTTGGTACTCCACAAATTCTCAATCACGTTCAGAACTTTCGAGTGACTTTCCTTGATAAGGAACTACAACCGGTATCTTCAGCCCGAGATTTGGGAGTGGAGTTTGATGGATGCTTGAGTTATGAAAATGATATCCTTTGACGAATATTATCTTATTGATTTGTTAACAATAATTATATTAAAAAGTTGTTTACTTCCTTGTAAAGAAGCAAATTTTAAGAAATTGTATAGTTAATTATACACAGTATAAATCATTCATATATACATAGGTAACAATATGTTCGGCGACATTTTCTCCATCAAGACGTATATTCTTCGAAATGTGGACGGCTATTTACCGAGTTGGGATTCGAGTTAATTGGGATTCGAGTCAGGATTCGAGTCAGGATTCGAGTTGGGATTCGAGTTGGGATTCGATGACATTTTATAAGATATGCCGGTATATCGAAGTAAATACTGGGTTTTTGTATCGAGAATAACCTCTAAAGTAATTCCTAATGGCCAGATGCAAAAGCCGTAAAGGCTGTGATTGGAACGTGTTAGGTTGCAAAGCTGTAATCTTTCCCTCGCACGCATTCAGGAAAACCATGATGGTGAGTTGTGACTCGGAAGCCCATGTGTCAACACATGCAACCTGGCATTTCTAATACATAGTGTGTTATACATACACAGTGTTATAAATGACGCGGTTCGTGAACTAATCTTCAATAAGTGCGCACATACTTAGCCTGTACTCGAGACTGGAACACAGGCTAGCACGTAGTAGCATACTGCATGCAGATTGTTTACAAGTGAAGATCAGTATGTTTTTTTGGTCAAAAGGATCAAAGTTAAAGTCTTATTTAAAAAAAGTGAGCCTGTGTATGTTTTCAATGTGAGTCGTAAGTTTAATTTATGACGCAGCTTGTCAACGTGTCTCCATTTACGTGCTGCTATAATCACGATGATGTCCGTGCTTTCCGCTCAATTTTAAGACTCCGATTATGATATAACAAGTAAAAGAAGCCGAAAACTTGGCATTGCGCGAAAAAGGATCTGCTTGCATGCGCGCTTTTAAAATGATAGATTGTCTTTTATTGAAAAAATTCTGATGATACAATATTCTTTGTGCTATAAAGTATTATATTTTTGTCACACATTTCCCGTTTGATTAACATGCGAGTGCAGCCTTATACTCAGTATATGTTAGTTATGTTTTCAGGCCGTTTATATAGCCTTTCGAATCGCAACTCGAATCCCAACTCGAATCCAACTTGAATTCCAACTCGAATCCTAATTCGAATCCTAATCGAATCCTAACTCGAATCCTAACTCGAATCCTAACTCGAATCCTACTCGGGTAACTAACTAACTCCTTCGAAATACCAGTACGTCAAACAAATCGCAGTAGTTTTCCCTACATTTTTGCAAACTTTCATACAAAAATACAAAAAGTATAAGCTTCAACGAATCTATAGCGTAGAGTTTGTATAAAATATGGCGTGCTGACTGAGTATAAAAATATATTCGAAAATGTCGTTCTAAATACCAAATTGTGAATATTTTATCAGGTTGGAATACATACATGATGATTACTCATACGTCTTCAGCTGATATCTCACTTTGAAGTGATTTAAACGTTTTTTAAAAGAGAAGTCTATGAGCTGACAATAATCTACAAAGGTCGCTTTACGTAAATGGGAAAAATACTAGCCTGCACGGCTTCCACACGAACCAATCACAATCGAGCTTTACGTTTTCTTTCTTTAATCAGCCAATCAGACGAGAAAGCCAGAATCTGGCTTTTTACATGCGGCCAGGTAAAGAATTGTATCAGGCCCTCCTTCATTCGCGCCCACTACCAATTAAATCCTAGCGAATGAAGGAAAGGGCTTCCAATTTTTATGTGTAAGTTTTTTAAATGATGATTGTTTCCGCTCATTCATATCATATCTATGTTGTTTACAATACATTTTGTAAAAGTCTTTATAATTGACTTCGCTTTTAGCCGTTCAAGTCGAATGACTTTGTTCTTGATTAGCCACTGGCATACTGTTATAAAGTCCTCAATTTTCGTTGATTTATCACAGTTCAGTATATAATAAACAAATTTCTTCATGGTTGTCTCGTTTGTACGATTTTCATCCACTTGTTATAAAACTCGTTACGTTACGTTTATTCTTTATGTGAAAGGTACCGGAATATGTTATAGACCATTCTTAGCGGCCAACAAATAATGTTAGTTTTGCATATACTCGTATGTTAACTATATAAAAGTATGTTAACCCACATTTGTTTTGCAACGCATTAATGTGTCGTTCTATGAAACCATTCTAAGAAGTAAGAGGATAAAAGCTCTCTTGCAGTCATTCCAACAAAATATACAATCACGTATGCATATTATTATAACTCACCAAGTGAACCTTCAAAACAGTTGCCACCCCAACAAAGTATAGTGTTTCCAATTCAAACCAGCGAGTATGAAGAATGATGAAGCGCAGTTCGGGAATTGTGACCCAAGTATAGTTAAATTGTTACCTTAAGTAACCTGATCCTGTCAAGAGCAGACTCTATTTTATATGACAATACAAGGCACCGTTCACATTCCGTATAAGTAGGGTGTATTTTTAGAATCCGGATCCAATTACACGGTACGGTATTCGCGTTGTCACGACATCGAGTTCAGTAAGTTTTCAGTCATATTTATTCTCACCACTTTTTTTATGACTAGTTGTTGTTAAAGAGCCACATGCGCTCGTGTTAAAAGTATTCGATTTGATATCATAACCTTGCGAATCTGGTAACGTGTAAACAGGATGTTAACACACGTCTAGATCTCCCATGTGTTGATTAACCTCACGTCAACCGCATGTTCAAGCAAAAATATGTGTGCATCCAATTTTTCCTTAATAAAATGGTTCAGTCTTTCGTGATTACTTTTTTCGTACATTTTATAAAAATTGAAAGATGGCAACACGGATAGTTTTTGGCTTTTTGCTTCAAAGTTGGGTTATGGGTGCGAGTTTTTACTCCTGAAATATGATGTCAGGGTGACGTAAATGATAGGACGGACGTCAATGCGTGAGAAGCTTTGTTAGTATTTTGTTGCTGTTTAGTTGTGCATACACTGTAAATTTAAAGGAATGAATTTTATTCCAGTTATATATGGATAATTATTACCCTGTGGGAGAGAGTAACGATCTTTGGGGCATAGATTACTCCAGATATGGAGTAATTATTACATCGTTAGGTGGCACTGAACAGGGTAGGATCATATTAGGGATAAAATTTGTAGTACGTGTAAAAATTTCCAATTCAGGAGATCGATTAAAAAGCTTTATCATATACGCACTGGGATATTCACTTCGGCAATTTTCAAAATAAAAGTCATCTATGGCACGTGTATTTTAGAGTTTGATTAATAATGCAGCCTGAAGGCTCAAAATAAAGTAACTTAACAGCAGATGTTTTAAAAATACTTTGGGCAGATGAATTCTTGCCAATCTTGAAGTCGATATAAAGTGAAGACTATAATTACCTGTCCCTACACCGAAGTGCATTGTATCAAAGTCTCGCAAGCATATTTGTCAAATAAATATTACAATCTCACTAATACTTTCGCAAACGGCGAAGTACGATGTTTTGGAATTATAAAATTGCCTGACTGCAGACTGTTGTCATTGATGATATTATTGATGAACAAAAAAATGTGCAACAGTATATGTACGTCGCGATTGTGTGGACGTTATGTCGATCGGCGTGCCAAACCGCAAGTCAACGATCTAAACCAAGTATATGCATGCAGAAACTGGTAAACATACGGGAGTTTAAGTTGAAAAATTTATATCAACCGCAAACGGATTTCCCCCAACTCGCAAGGTAAAAAACAGACTTATTGTCAAGTTTGTGCACCTGGATATTAGCGATCCTTTCTATAAACAATGGAGTAAATTAATGGAGAAAAATTAGTCGAATGATTTGCGGTTGTTTAATCGTGGCTATGAAAATAACATTCATCAATATAATAACCTTTTTATAAACGAGTCATTGACTGCACGTAGGCGTAAACTTTTTGGTCGTACAATTGATTTCCCGACAACTGAATGATGGAAGTATATTTCGGCAGTTAATCAAAAAATTTTGCTAAGGAAAACGCATTCGTCTAAAGCTTTTTGAGCTTTGCTCATGCCAAAGAGTTTGATGTTTTTTTTGCAACAGTTGTTTTAATAATTTTGAGAAGTATTTAAGATACGTTGTGTACTAATAACACAATTCCTGTTATTACAAAACCTACTAGAATAACTAAGCATACTAAAACTTTTTTAATAGATCATATTTATACCAACACATGCACGCTTATAGAAAAAATCTTAACACCTACCGATATTCTGTGTAATATATACTCCATAAAATGAAGCAACTAAGATAATAATATAGAAGTTTTTGTGTTGCGTTGCTGTAAATAATGTAAATTGCGATTTACGGAGTTTTGAAGATAATAAATATTAGCAGTGGAAGTTTGAAGTGGAAGCACACTTAGGACGGTTGTGTTGAATTTGTTCACCCAATCCAAACGTTGTATCCCAGTAAAATTAATATCTCCTATAAATTATTGGGATTGTTAGGGTCAGGGTTGGGGTTTGGATCAGGGCTCATTTTATATACATGCATGATATGACAATTCCAGTAACTATTGGAATTATCAAACGTTGTAACCAGTAATTTTGTTGGAATACAACGTTCGGATCGGTTGATTTGTTTATGAATTGACGTTGTTTTAGATTGTATTTTGTATTCGTTACTTGGACAGTATTGTAACTACCTCCGGAGAGGATTATCAGTTGGAACTGAATCTTTTTTTCACGAGTCGTTATTGTGTGAGTTATCGCCATTACTGTATATACTGGAGATAGGTTAAATGTATCAATAAACACTCTTAAGGGCGGAACACACGTGACGACAAATCACTGCAACACAACGCAGCAACAAATTTCATCGTGTGAACAGGAGAATTTTGTCGAAAATTTTGTCGTCGCGACAAAATTTTGTCGCTGCAGCATGTCGCACAAAATAAAACTGGTTTAATTTTGTGTGACATGTTGCAGCCACAAAATTCTGTGACGGCGACAAAATTTTAGTTGACTTGCCACCGAATGTCGAAGTGTTCACTACAGGCGATTTGTCGCTGTAACCCATCGCTGCAATGAGCGCATATGACTTGTTGCTTGACTGTACACACAAAGCGGTGCGTTGCAGCAACGTGTTGCAGCGATTTGTCGCCTCGTGTGTTCCGACCTTTAAGCAGCAGTCTCCAACACTATCTATAGAAATTGTGAACATGATAGCCCACCAAAAACATATACACGTCTGAAGCTTCTGAGTGATTCTGCATGAATTAGATTGAATAAGGCTCTTTTTGAACTGAACAGTGTGTACGAAGCAGTACATTAATAGCATAAAAATAGCCAAATTATATTTACCATGGCAAGGTAAACGCTACATACGTCAGCAGGAAAGATAATGGGCATGCATGTTTGATTTTGCAGGTACTTAAAGGAAATTATAAATTGGTATCTTGCACAAACACGTCAGTTATCTCTTCCGTTTGCGTCACAATATAATTAATGATACTTAAATTGTCAATGTTTGAGAAATTAATTTGGTACCTTGCGCAAACATGTCAGTAATCTTTTCCGTTTAGCGTCACTGCAGTATAACTAACGATACTTGAACTGGTAAATACCGTTTTGTTGTAAATATGGAAATTCCAATGTAACTAAAACTTTGTACTTACACCTGCACAGTCACAACCGTTAGTATAAAAGGAACGCTACAGTTGAATTTTAGAGGGAGCCGGAGTAGCTGCAAAGTAGCAGCAGAGTAGCTGCAAAGTAGCAGCAGAGTAGCTGAAAAGTAGCAGCAGAGTAGCTGAAAAGTAGCTGCAAAGCGCGGCAGTAGCTGCAGAGCAGCTGCAGTATCTGCAGTAGAAGTTGAAGAGGAGTTGCAAAGTAGCAGCAGAGTAGCTGAAAAGTAGCAGAAGTAGTTGCTGAGTAGCTGAAGAGTAGCGAAAGAACTGAAAACTCTACTCAAACGAACAGAAAGAAAAAGACAAGACAGACCAACAAACTAAGAAGAAGAAGATGACTATTGAACTGTAGAATTAATAACTGAAAGATCAGCTACCTCGCACGTAAAAGAAGTAAAAAGAATTCATAATAGTGGTGGAGGAACGACCTACCTAGAGTAGAAAAAAATATATCCTAACAAGTGGTGGAGGTACCACGTTGAAAATACAATTCGTTACAGTGGTGATTGAGATACGAGATGATCTCTTGGATTTTCATGAGCGTCTTGACTGTTATCTCTGCTCAGTGTTGCAGTTCATGCCGGAGACATTCAGGGATCGATTACGTTACGCTACGGACATTACGACTTTGCAATTATGTTACGAAAGCCCATTTATCCTGTTACAGATTTGACTGTATCCCCAGAAGCGTATGGAAGCCACCTTGAGTGACGATATACATTTTAAAAGGAAGGGTCAATACGGACACAAAGGACACATAGCATGGACACGGACACGTTAAATCTCTTTGACGAACGGTATCTATTAATATAATGTTAAATTTATTGAAATTTATTTAGTGTATGTGTAAATTAGTGGTCATATTATGTGTGTACGTTTGATACTAGAGGCACAACCGGTATATTCGCTAAATCCAAATTTACTAACGACAATTCAGCATGCAATATTTCATGTTGCCGTAAGATAGGGCATATGCATATATCTATCAGAGTCAGATTTCAAACTTTATAGTGATTAGGCTTCCATACGCTTCTGGGGATACAGTCAAATCTGTAACAGGATAAATGGGCTTTCGTTACATATTTGAAAGTCGTAATGTCCATGGCGTAGCGTAATCGATCACTGAATGTATCCGGTATGAACTGCAACACTGAGCAGAGATAACAGTAAAAACGCTCATGAAAATCCAAGAGATCATCTCGTATCTCAATCACCACTGTAACGAATTATATTTTCAACGTGGTACCTCCACCGCTTGTTATGATATATTTTTTTCTACTTGAAATAGGTCGTTCCTCCACAACTGTTATGAATTCTTTTTATTTCTTTTACGTGCGAGGTAGCTGATCTTTCAGTTATTAACTCTACAGTTCAATAGTCGTCTTCTTCTTCTGAGTTTGTTGGTCTGTCTTGTCTTTTTCTGTCTGTTCGTTTGAGTAGAGTTTTCACTTCTTTCGCTACTCTGCAGTTACTCAGCAACTACTTCTTCTACTTTTTAGCTACTCTGCTGCTATTTTGCAGCTCCTCTTCAGCTTCTACTGCAGATACTGCAGCTGCTCTGCAGCTACTGGCGCACTTTGCAGCTACTTTTCAGCTACTCTGCTGCTATTTTGCAGCTACTCCGGCTCCCTCTGAAATTCAACTGTGGCGTTCCTTTTATACTAACAGTTGTAACTGTGCAGGTGTAAGTACAAAGTTTTAGTTACATTGGAATTTCCATATTTACAACAAAACAGTATTTACCAGTTCAAGTATCGTTAGTTATATTGCAGTGACGCTAAACGGAAACATTACTGACATGTTTGCGCAAGGTACCAAATTGATTTGTCAAACCTTGACAGTTTAAGTATCATTAATGATATTGTGACGCCAACGGAAGAGATAACTGACATGTTTGTACAAGACACCAATTCATAATTTCCTTTATGTACCTGCAAAACCTGTATTTAACGAACGGTATCTATTAATATAATTTTAAATTCATTCGAATTTATTTAGTGTATGTGTAAAGTAGTGTCATATTATGTGTGTACGTTTGTTACTAGAAGCACAATCGGTATATTCGCAAAATCAAATCTTACTAAGGACAATTCAGCATGCAATATTTCATGTTGCCGTAAGATAGGGCATATGCATATATTTATCTGGTTCAGATTTCAAACTTTATGGTGATTAATTCTTTTTTCGCTGTGCGTATACTTTGCAATGTATATATATATATATATATATATATATATATATATACATATATATATATATATATATATATATATATATATATATATATATATATATATATATATATACATAAATATATATATATATATATATATATATATACATATATATATATATATATATATATATATATATATATATATATATATATATATATATATATATATATATATATGTATATATATATATATATATATATATATATATATATATATATATATACATATATATATATATATATATATATATATATATATATATATATATATATATATATATATATATATATGTATATATATATATATATATATATATATATATATATATTTATGTATATATATATATATATATATACATATATATATATATATATATATATATATATATATATATATATATATATATATATATATATATATATATATATATATATATATATATATATATATATATATATATATATATATATATATATATATATATATATATATATATATATATATATGTGACAAATGCCAGCACTCTGCTCAGCCGACAAGACTTATATATATATATATGTATATATATATATATATATTTGCCCTCCCCGGGACAGTCAAGGGTTTCCCAATCTTGTTACAATGATTTTATCATTCCTTTTCGAGCAAAAAGCTTAAATATTAGACAAATTCTTGTATTCTCTTTGGAGAATCAGTATTTTTTTGTTGATGAAAAACTACATTCAGGAGTTTGGTACGCAAGGCATGACGTTGTAGTTGCATGATATAAAATTTGTTGTTGTATTTGAAATATTATAATACAACATAAGTATATAAGACGTATATTAAGATAGATTTTGAAACAAAAAAGTATTAGAAATTAAATATTTTTAGGTTTTTATTATATAGTATTATTTTGGTAAACCCTAAAACGTTATGCTTCAAAATTTGCTTCCCTGGTACATACTTTCAGGAAAACAAGCAGTTTTATGCCTCTGTTTTCACCATTCATTTTGGTTTATCTTGTATTCGATTGTGTCTGTTGTGCTTTTCTATATATTAGTGTATGTATTACCCCTGAGGTGCATTTAGACAAAAGTAATTATATTTAGATTTAACATGTTATCTATAATTTCTTATGAAAGTGTTAATGTAAATAATTAGTCAAGACGCTAAATGCACAGCTCAGTTATTAGACAATTGGTAATTTGCCCATGATAGCCACGCCGAGCTTAAAATATAGACTTTTTTATATGTAATCCAAAATGTATATTAGCTTAAGCATTTATATAATTTTATTTCTAAGCTGAGAACAGCTTAATCCAGACGGGAAGGAATAAGAAGGATTGTTACGAAGCAGTACATTAATAGCATAAAAATAGCCAAATTGTATTTACCCAGGCAAGGTAAACGCTACATACGTCAGCAGGAAAGATGATGGGCATGTTGATTTTGCAGGTACATAGAGGAAATTATAAATTGATGTCTTGCACAAACATGTCAGTTATCTCTTCCGTTGGCGTCACAATATAATTAATCATACTTAAACTGTCAATGTTTGAGAAATTAATTTGGTAGCTTGCGCAAACATGTCAGTAATCTTTTCCGTTTAGCGTCACTGCAGTATAACTAACGATACTTGAACTGGTAAATACTGTTTTGTTGTAAATATGGAAATTCCAATGCAACTAAAACTTTGTACTTACACCTGCACAGTTACAACTGTTAGTATAAAAGGAACGCCACAGTTGAAATTCAGAGGGAGCTGGAGTAGCTGCAAAGTAGCAGCAGAGTAGCTGCAAAGTAGCAGCAGAGTAGCTGCAAAGTAGTTGCAGAGAAGCCAAAAGAAAGCCAAAACACTACTCGAGAAGAAAAGACAAGACAAGACTACACTGCAGGACAAGAGAAACGAAGAAGAGGAACTTGAGCTGTAGAGACTGTAGAATAAAATTGTAAAGATCTCCTACCTCGCGTAGTCTAAATAAAAAGAATTCATAACAAGTGTATACCGTCTTTAGCCAACCGTATCTGGCGACAGCTTTTAATTCTATTAATTGAATTTTTAAATTGCTTCTTTTCGCTCATATATTAGGTCTTTTCTAGCTTTATACGCTTCCCATTTTTATATGTAAGTTTTTTGAATGATGCTTGTTTCCACTCATTCATATAATATCTATGTTGTTTACAACACATTTTGTAAAAAGTCTTTATAATTGACTTCGCTTTTAACCGCTCAAGTCGAATGACTTTGCTCTTGATCAGCCACTGGCATACTGTTGTAAAGTCCTCGATTTTCGTTGATTTATCACAGTTCAGTATATAATAAACAAATTTCTTCATGGTTGTCTCGTTTGTACGATTTTCATCCACTCGTTATAAAACTCTAGATTCATATTAATCTGACACTGCAGAGAACAACAAAAAATTCGTTGTCTCGAGCGGGATTCGAACTCGCATCTTTGGGTTTTAGACAGCCGCGGCTCTACCAATTGAGCTATCGAGTCAACTGGGATGTGTATAAGTGAGTCTTATCCAATTTAAGTGCACGAAATATTTTCGTGACGACTTAACGCTTGTCTTTGAGGACACGCAGTGTTTCAATCCTATTTCAGAGCCATCCTCAGAGATATGAAAAACTAGATTAATATTAATCTGAGACTGCAGAGAACAACGAAAAATTCGTTGTCTCGAGCGGGATTCGAGCTTGCATCTTCGGGTTTCCAGACCGCCGCTCCACCAATTGAGCTATCGAGGTAACTGGGATTGGTAGCGAGTCTTATCCAATTTAAGTGCACGAAATATTTTCGTGATGACTTAACGCTTGTCTTTGAGGACGCGCAGTGTTTTAATTCTATTTCAGAGCCTTCCTCAGAGATATGAAAAACTAGATTCATAATAACCGTTACGTTACGTTTATTCTTTATGTGAAAGGTGCCATAATATGCCATACACCATTCTTAGCGGCCAACAAGTAATGTTAGTTTTGCATATACTCGTATGTTAACCATATAAAAGTATGTTAACCAACATTTGTTTTACAACGCATTAATGTGTCGTTCTATGTAACCATTCTAAGAACTAAGAGGATAAAAACTCTCTTGCAGTCATTCCAACAAAATATACAATCACGTATGCATATTATTATAACTCACCAAGTAAACCTTCAAAACAGTTGCCACTCCAACAAATTATAGTGTTTCCAATTCAAACCAGCGAGTATGAAGAATGATGAAGCGCAGTTCGGGAATTGTGACCCAAGCTTAATTAAATTGTTACCTTAAGTAACATGATCCTGTCAAGAGCAGACTCTATTTTATATACCATACAAGGCACCGTCCACATTCCATATAAGTAGGGTGTATTTTTAGACTCCGGACACGGTACGGTATTCGCGTTGTCACGACATCGAGTTCAGTAAGTTTTCAGTCATATTTATTCTCACCACTTTTTTTATGACCAGTTGCTGTTAAAGAGCCACATGCGCTCGTGTTAAAAGTATTCGATTTGATATCATGACCTTGCGAATCTGGTAACGTGTAAACAGGATGTTAACATCACTTCTAGATCTCCCATGTGTTGATTAACCTCACGTCACTCGCATGTTCAAGCAAAAATATATGTGCATCAATTTTTCCTTAATAAAATGGTTCATTCTTTCGTGATTACTTTTTTCGTACATTTTATAAAAATTGAAAGATCGCAACACGGATAGCTTTTAACTTTTTGCTTCAAAGTTGGGTTATGGGTGCGAGTTTTTACTCCTGAAATATGATGTCAGGGTGACGTAAATGACAGGACGGACGTCGATGTGTGAGCAAGCTTTGTCAGTATTTTGTTATTGTTTAGTTGTGCATACACTGTAAATTTAAAAGAATGAATTTTATTCCAGTTATATATGGATAATTATTACCCTGTGGGAGAGAGTAACGATCTTTGGGGCATAGATTACTCCAGATATGGAGTAATTATTACATCGTTAGGTAGCACTGAACAGGGTAGGATCATATTGGGGATAAAATTTGTAGTACGTGTAAAAATTTTCCATCCAGGAGATTAAAGAGCTTTATCATGTACGCACTGTGATATTCACTTCGGCAATTTTCAAAATAAAAGTCATCTATGGCACGTGTATTTTAGAGTTTGATTAATAATGCAGCCTGAAGGCTCAAAATACAGTAACTTAACAGCAGATGTTTTAAAAATACTTTGGGCAGATGAATTCTTGCCAATCTTGAAGTCGATATAAAGTGAAAACTATAATTACCTGTCCTAACAGCGAAGTGCATTAATATCTAAGCTTCGCAAGCATATTTTACAATAAATATTAGCTACAATCTCACTAATACTTTCGCAAACGGCGAAGTACGATGTTTTGGAATTATAAAACTGCCTGATTGCAGACCATTGTCATTGATAATATTATTGATGAACAAAAAATGTACAACAGTATATGTACCTCGCCATTGTGTGGACATTATATCCATCGGCGTGCCAACACCGCAAGTTGATGATCTAAACCAAGTATATGCATGCAGAAACTGGTAAACGTATGGAAGTTGAAGTTGAAAAATTCATATCAACCGCAAACGGATTTTCCTCAGCTCGAAAGGTAAAAACAGACTTATCGTCAAGTTTGTGCACCTGGATGTTAGGGATGCTTTTTATAAACAACGGAGTAAATTAAAGAAGAAAAATTAGTCGAATGATTTGCAGTTGTTCAATCGTGGCTATGAAAATAACATTCATCAATATAATAACCTTTTTATAAACGAGTCATTGACTGCACGTAGTTGTAAACTTTTTTGTCGTACAATTGATTTATTCCCGACAACTGAAAGATGGAAGTATATTTCGACAGTGAACCAAAAAATTTTGCTAAGGGAAACGCATTCGTCTGCAGCTTTTTGAGCTTTGCACATGCCAAAGACTTTGATGTTCTTTTTGTAGCAGTCATTTTAATAATTTTGTGACATGAATTTATCTTGTTAAACCTAACGCATGCTCTATTCGCATGATAAAACCAAACTGTCCAAAGTACAAATTAAAGTCTTAGTGTGTATGCGTATAAATACAAGCTGATCTGCCTTCTTTTAATCTGAACTATACGGTATTGTGTTTGCGCGCTTGTCACACTACGCATGTTATTAGCATTCTCTCAGCCAGTCAATTGCATTTTCTGGCCAATACAAACCCAGAATTGGCTGGTAGAAGCCAGTAAACTGCATTAATCATTGGGGGACAGGCTGCACTGCTGAGTGGCTCTACGCGCCCATTCGCTATACTGTGTTTTAACGATGCAGAACTTAGTTTTTTATTCAATTGTAATTATAAGTGTGTGGATTCTAGTATTGATTTATGTAGCCTCATATTTAGCCAAGATAAATCGGATGAAATTGATCCTGATTATTATTACCTTGGTGAAAAAGTTGATAGAGCTCTTAAGGCATCAGGTCCTAGGTCACTTTCTCTATTACATAGTAATGTAGGAAGAAGCCTTTCAAAAAAACCTAAATGCAGTAAGTGACATAATTTATTCACGTATTGTAAAGCGAGACATTTTAGCTATAACAGAGCTCGAGATTAAATTTAACTAGCAATACTGTTACTAATATTAACATACCAAGCCATAATTTTTATTATGTTGACGCTATTATACGGAAGCATATATGTCGTAGAGCTGCTATTTAAGTTTGCAAAAATTTCAAATTAATTGAAAGACCAGATTATTTAGTTTTCTATGGATCTTGTTTAATCATGCTGTGTTGAAATTGAATCGGCCTGGTATTCAAAAAAAGAAAATTCTCATAGGGTGCATACATATAGACACCCAAGAGGAAATATTGAAATATTTACGGATCTGCTATAAATGAAGAGCTGAAATTTTTAATCACTGGAAATACCAATTCTATATATTGGGAGTATAGTCAGATATAATTTATTTCCTCCGTTATCTGAGGTAACAGCCTACTGTGAAGTATTTAAGTTACGTTTTGTACTAATAACACAATTCCTGTTATTACAAAACCTACTAGAATCAGGGGCAGATCTAGGATTTTTTAAACGTGAGCCAAAAATTCTGGGCAGTGATCGCTGTGACGTCATACTAATGATGTCACTTATATGATGACGTCATAACGTCATCATATTAGCATTAACTTTGTTACAGCCGCATTTGAGCTCTACTGCTGTTTTGCTCAATATCAGAACTCATTAGCATGCTTAGGAAAGGCATAAAGAAACGAATCTGACACACAAGCTTTAGTTTATTATACTTGTGGGCATTTGTGATTTGTAATTGATTGCTAATAAAACTTACATACACAAGATTTCTCTTTTTTGTTTGTTAATTTTTTGGCCTGCAAAATCTCATACACTTACAATAAGTCACTCACAAGTAGCTGGTATGCTATATCATATTTCATACTCTATGTTGACTGCCTCATATTTCATACTCTATGTTGACTGCCTCACAAAGGGACTGTTGTTACTAAATATTGTTTATGTTTGCATGACACCAACATGGTCCATACTACCTATTTGAATATTGTTTTTTACCTTCCCTAACTCATACATTTACAACAAGACGTCATACAGACTCGGCTTTTATGCTATACCATACTTCATGTTGTAGTTACTGCTTCATTACAAAGATAGGGATTATTGTTACAAAAAATTGTCCATTGTACATGATACCAATATGGTTTCTATTAACTATTTGAGTATTTCTATTACTAGATATTGTTTTTTACCTTCCCTGTCTCATAGATTTACATTTGGTCACTCAGGCCTAACTCGTATATTTCATATTACATGGAGACTGCCCCATTATGAACAAAGAGACTGTTGTCACAAAATATTGTTTTATCTTGCTAGACACCAATATGTTATCTATTACTAAATACTAAATAATGAGGGTAAAAAAGTAAAGGAACAAAATGATTAGGCTAAAAGGTTTTACCAGGTTGAACTCTACCTTCAAAACAAAACAACATGTGAATTGCATCTAAAGCTATATTGTGATTATGCTGGCGAGGTTTAATTAGGCGGTTAAAAAGCAATTTATATTGCAGCTCACCACAATCAGGGTAGTAGTACATATATTTGTACCTAAAACAGATGAAAGACCCAAAATGCATAGAAATGTTGACCACTTGTGACTACTACAATTCAAAATAGCCTCTTTCCTCACTAAGTCATCTTAAGTTAGATAACTATCCAAACAATCTTTGGACACATACAAGGTAGAAGATTTTTAAGGCAATAATAGTACTTATCATACTCTTTCATAGCAAACAAAAAGAGGGTGTTGTAAATAAAAAGGAGCATAAATGTAAAGCTTTAGGTTAAAATTTCCAAAGGTTGAACTAAACTGTTATCGTCTACCAGTACCAAAGACACAGAACTGTAAAGACAATCACCAGAGACATCAGATCTAGTAGAAATATTTCAAAATAAATAATATCAATTATCTGTATAGTATCCAATAATACCATAGGCAATGTCATATTTCAGAAATAAATACTGTCAAATAGATCAACAGAACTTTGGTTCATAAATGACAACATACACAACATAACACACTGTTGTGTTGTGATTTAAAATTTTAAATTGCATTTCAGTGATTTTACAAAGTTTACAACATAAGTTATAAAGTACACAACATTGTTTTGGAATCGAGTTGATTCTTGCACCCAACGCAAGTATATACAAATATATTAATATGCTATATATACGAACGAAAGTTGTCCATATTTCACACTGCAAATCTGCAATAATTGTATAACCAATAGCACATAAACAAAGTATTGTGGCCCAACTTACCTTATAACATTACACGCTTCGTTCTTTCCTTTACGAGCATTTTTGGGCACGTAACTTTCGGATCCAAAGTTTCTAGCTAAAGCGTGGTCGGGCTCTTGTGAAGAGCGCAAAAAATTGAATTTTACCCTTCATTTCGGTGTAAATACTTTTCAAAGGCTTCAGTATCGTATTTGCATGGCACGCAAATCGGTCATGGCCATTGACATATATATATGGTCATGACCGGTCAAGAATTCTTAGCCAATAGGAATGGCTAATTTTTTTGAATCATCCAATCAGAGGACTCGCTCATTGCACAAACCGGTCAGATCTCTCGCAAGGATCGGTCAAAATGGCGGATCTCCATGGAGATGACCCTATTGACCAATGAAATAGCTAGAATCTAACATGTGACCAGGCAAAACTAATGGGTAATACCGCTTGTCCATCACTTGATAGTATTGCTGTACCAAAGTGTGCCACTGAACGAATTTGACTAAGTGGACTAGAATGCCAAAATTATACACCTCTGCCAGTGAACTGGTGAACTCACCGCGCTGCCGCTTCACGAAAAGTAATTAACTGGATTAACTTTGAATATTAATTATCTGCGCATTTAACCCCTGACTAGAATAACAATACAATACAATACAATACAATACAATACAATACAATACAATACAATACAATACAATACAATACAATACAATACAATACAATACAATACAATACAATACAATACAATACAATACAATACAATACAATACAATACAATACAATACAATACAATACAATACAATACAATACAATACAATACAATACAATACAATACAATACAATACAATACAATACAATACAATACAATACAATACAATACAATACAATACAATACAATACAATACAATACAATACAATACAATACAATACAATACAATACAATACAATACAATACAATACAATACAATACAATACAATACAATACAATACAATACAATACAATACAATACAATACAATACAATACAATACAATACAATACAATACAATACAATACAATACAATACAATACAATACAATACAATACAATACAATACAATACAATAAAACTTTATTTAAACACGGTAAAAACATCAGTACATTAATTATATGAGAATAAGTAATGCAACTGCTTTCCAAGTTTGCCGTGTGGGAGTCACTTTATAGATTACAATAATATTGGTTTAACGAATTATTAAAAAGAGTTAACGAACTAAGCCTTCGTATATTTTGTAAAGTAATGCCCCACTGTAACAAAGGCTCCGTTTTAGATAATTTGTTCGCGGTTTGGGCAGATTTAGTTTTATTTTAGAATTTCTTAAATCATACCCAGTACCACGAGCAGAGAAAAGATTTTGAAGATAAGCTGGTGCATCACCTTTCAGTATTTTAAACATGATTTTAGCCTTATAATCTTTTTACGGCGCAAACTAAGGTTATCTAGATGCAAACTATCCAAAAGAGGGTTGGCGTATGCATCTTAGGGCGACCTCGTGATGACTCTTACTGCTCTGTTTTGTAATTTCTGCATTTTATTGCTAAAGGTTTCTCTAAGGTTGTCCCAGACTGAGCAGCAATAGTCAAAATGAGGTTGTATCAAAGCTTGATATATCTGAACAGCCGTTTTCGTGGTTATGAATGATCTAACACGTTTTAATGCACCAATAGCTGAGGCAATCTTGTTTGTTAGTTTCTCAATATGAACTGACCATGAAAGATGTTTGTCGATATGTATCCTAAGGACTTAACAGTTTTGACTTTGTTGATTTCACTACCGTCAAGTTTAATGGTCATATTATCATGAGTAACGCCGATTCTCTGTCGAGATCCAATTGTCATAAACTCTGTTTATGCAATATTTAAGCTTAATTTATTTGTAACAAGCCAAGTTTTCAGACTTTCTAATTCAGAATTAATGACACTTTCGAGCTCGCCCGGAGAATCGGTTGCATAGCTTAAACTAGTATCACCTGCAAACATTCTAGGAGTGGCGTGGTGGAGACAATTTGGCAGGTCGTTAATATAGATAAGAAACAGTAATGGGCCTAAGTTACTTCCTTGCGGGATACCGCATTTTACTGACGCCGAATTTGAGAGTCGATCATTAACTTTACATTTTTGTGTCCTGCCAGTAAGATACGACTTAAGGGGGGAGTTAACCTTAAAATATTATATTAGGAAATATTATACAATCAAAATTGGTCAGGTTTTACTGATAACCCCCGCAAACTATATATTGCCAAAAACCTTATGATCTGGGGAATCTAAAAAAAATATAAATTGCCTTGAAAATTTCATATTAAGGTGGCTCTTGACCTAACTTCAGATTTCCATTTGACTACATTCAAGAAAATATTCCTGTTTGTTTATTTGAGCAATTCTATTTTTTAATGTTCTAAATTAACAAACACATAGTGACAACTGTTTTAAACCATTTTAGACTGCTATGGTCAATGCCATAGTTTCCTAGTTTTTCTAAAATAATATGATGGTCGATCGTATCAAAAGCTTTTTTCAAATCAATGAAAACAACCCCATTAAGTAGGCCATTGTCTATATTAACCGACCAGCTGTTAGTAGCCTCCAACAACGTTGCGACAGTACTATGTAGCGAGCGAAATCCAGATTGACAGGAAGTCAACAGATTGTTGTCGTTAAAATATTTATTAAGTTGATCGAAAACAATTTTCTCAAAAATCTTTGAAACCGTTGGAATCACAGATATCGGTCTATAATTACTCGGCTCTCGCTTCGTACCATTCTTATATATTGGTGATACTCTTGGTTCTTTCCATTTGCTTGGAAATATTCCAGTATAAATAGATTTCGCAAAAATTTTGTCAAGGAAGGTGCAATTACGTCTGCCACAGTTTTTAATAATTTGTTTGGTATTTTATCAAGACCAGGGGATTTTTTCTCATCAATCGTTTTTAGCAATCTGTGGACTGTATCAATCGTTGGAATTTCCAGACTAAACGTTTTGTCTGTAGGTATGAGATAATCTTCTGGTTTATACTCAGAAGCAGGTATCTCAGCAGCCAGGTCAGCCCCAATGTTTGAGAAATAGCTGTTAAATATTTCAGCTATTTCCCCTGATGAGGTTACCACTTGTTCACCTATTTTAATTTCTGGAATTCTTTTAGTTTTCTCACAATTTCGAGAATTTAACTCATTAATCAATTTCCTATGATCTTTTCATATCTCCTTTGTGGATATCAAGGTTTTTAGTAAAGTAAAATCGTTTTGCTTTTTTAATTTCATTGTTAACCTGATTTCTCGCGTGTCTATATTCACACCATTTTTCTGAATCTCTAGAAGAAATAGCTCTCTTCTTTAACTAATCACGATTAAACATTATAACTAATCATACTAAAACTTTTTTTATAGATCATATCTATACCAACACAAGCACGCTTATAGAAAAAATCTTAACACTTACCGGTATTCTGTGTAATATATACTCCATAAAATGAAGCAACTAAAATAATTTATAGAAGTTTATGTTTTGCGTGTCTGTAAATAATGTAAATTGCGATTTACGGATTTTTGAGAATAATAAATATTAGTAGTGGAAGTACGAAGTGGAAGCACACTTAGGACGGCTGTGTTGAATTTGTTTATGAATTTACGTTGTCTTAGATTGTGTTTTGTATTCGTTACTTGGACAATATTGTAACTACCTCCGGAGAGGATTATCAGTTAGTAGTGTATGTACGGTACGAAAGGGCAAATTAACTAGGTTTACTTCCGGTTCATTAACTAGGTTTACTTCCGGTTCATTAACTAGGTTCACTTCCGGTTCATTAGCTAGGTTTACTTCCGGTTCATTAACTATGCTGACGTCATAAAAAAAAAATCCAAGATGGCGTCCGGAAAAAATTCCTTAAAAAATTTCCAAAGGAATTTTCAAAAAAAAAATTGCGAAAATATTTTTTGCCATTTTCATAAATAAAGTGGAAACAATGCCTTTCAAACCCGAACTCATCAAAGTCTCAAAATCAAACGACAAATACATCAATTTGGTCCACGGCGAAGACACGATTACTTTTTCTTTAAAAGAATGTTATTCTCATTTTGGATTATCGTTCAACAAGAAGTTTAAGAATTATTCGATCGGCATTAATATTAAAGACAAGCTTTTTTCAAGGTTAAAATCTGTTGAAGAGAAAGCCGAGGAGTTTTTAGATCGTCCATTAACCAAACCGCTTTTACGGTGTCTTTTCGAAAGGGACGAATATAAGACTTTGTATTTAAAATTAAGACCTGATCAATTCGACGAAGACATGTTAGACGTAGAATCTGTCTTAGTTTTTGGTCTCATTACGGTAACTGCTATTTACAAAGCACTGGATGAAAAATTGAATTTGCCCCAAATTTGCCAGGTGCAAATATGTTGCAAATATGAAATTTGCAAAGCTTTGCAACCAGTGCAAAGGTGGCAATGGCCGAATTTGCCACAAAAACGGGCAAATTCGGCCATTGCCACCTTTGCACTGGTTGCAAAGCTTTGCAATATTCATATTTGCAACATATTTGCACCTGGCAAATTTGGGGCAAATTCAATTTTTCATCCAGTGAAGGCCACGAGCACCCGTCTCTTTTGGTTCGCGTCGACGAACTCGAAATAAAAAAGGCACCTTCGCGTGAGAAACCCGAAGTCAAGCCTTTGTGCGAAGACGATTAAAAAGCGAAATCGCGAGTTTAAAAATTTGTTTTTACAAAACAAACAAAAACAACATGTTTTGTAAAAGGTGTCATAAGAAGATCATTAAAGTTGTTAAAAATATGCACGAAGCAAGAAACAAATGCATACGCGGTCACGGCGCCCCCATTTACGTGGCAACCGGGGAACTAACATGGGTAAGGAACAATGCTCTTTCCGAACGGGAATCGGGGCGGTATAATTCTAGAAAGTGATTAAATTTTTAACGTACACACGTTAGGAATTTTTTATTCTTCTTCTTTAATGGTAATTATGTCTTTTTCTTCTTTAACGTTTGGTACTTCGTAAGTCTTCTTTGCTTTTCTTTCAATGGCAAATTGGAAGTTTGTTTCTACCCCATCGGGGCCCTTTGCCATGTGTAATCCAAATAGGATTTTCCTTCTTTCGCATACGTCTTTGTTAGCCTTGTTTACGTTTTTTGAGGATGCACAACCCATATTTTTTATAAAAAATTGGTGTTTTTGAAACTTGAGTAGTTTCAAAAAATAAAAATGTCTGACGAAATTAAGGACCGAACTGTTTACATGTTATGCAGGAAGGACAAAAAGGAAGATGATGGTCTCGATTTATATATATAGGGAGCACGTCGTTACCTTTGAAAGAACGGTTGCGTTGTCATAGGTCTGACGCCAAAAGTTTAAAGAATGGTGGTACTAGAGTCTACAAACGGATGCGTGAAATTGGGTTACAAAACTGGAAGATAATTCCGTTGTTAACATTTGCGTGCGATAAAAAAACTATTTTTGAGTTCGAGAAACAGTGGATCGGTTTAATAGGTCCCGATCTAAATATGGTATCGCCTATTACTGATCAAAAGGAATATAGTGCAACTTACCATAAAGCTAACAAAACAGCAATTAACCAAAGGCATAAAGTTTACCATCAAAATAATCGGGATGCTATTTTAAAACAGAGTGCAGAATATAGGATGGCTAATAGAGATATGCTTTTAGAAAAGGATAAAAAATATAGGGAGGATAACGCACAAAAAGGGAAGTATCATTGTGATGTTTGCAACCATTCTTTTGGGTATAAGAAGGATTTAAAAAAACATCTCGACACTTTGAAGCATTCTAATGCATATATGAATTCTATCGACTAAATAAATAATGAGTTTACTATTTGGGTATTCATCTGGTTTTGATGACGTACAAGAAGAAGACTTAGACATGAATAATAATAAAATTATAAATCTACCGGATCCATCAACAGGTTCGGAACCTGTAACAAAAAGTTACGCGGACACACATTATTCGGGTGGGGGTTAGGGTTAGGGTTAAATCCTACGCCGTCGCACGGGACTTCTGCCGTGTCGAAGGATTTCGCAGATTCCAAATACGTTGAGAAAAATGCAGACATCGATATGAAAAACAACCGTATTTTAAATTTACCATTTCCTCAAAGTTTAGGTGAACCCATAACAAAAGCATTTGCCGATATGCACATTCTAGATAATTTCACTACTGGACACTGCTAGAATGGATAGACCTGCTCAGTCGAGCCTGCTCGTTATTGATGAAAAAGACAAACTTAAGTGGCGGGGAAATTTTGAAGAATTTGAGTATTTTGTTGAGGATATACTACAGGTTGTTGGAAAGTGGAACGTTCCTGGTGGCGGTTCTAGGCAGATTACAAACGAGGAAATAAGAATCCGATTATATGACAACGGTTCTGTAACCTTACTTGGCCCGAAAGCTAAAGAAATTAATGAAAAGCTGCGGGACATGGTAGTGGTATGTAAGCTAAACTGTAAAGAATTCGGTCTAATAAACATTGCTTCGACTTCGAGTACTAATGAGCTTAATAAATTAGACCAAGGTCAAACATGCAATCGTCAGACAAGTTTGGTTAATGAAAGTTTGTTGAATACAGTAGATGAACGGGCTGTGTCTAACATATCTAAGAATACTGACGCGGAAGTTAATTCCGAACTGATGAACGTGTTGCCTCTTGAAATTGGAGTAAAAGATATGCAAACTCAACTGAATGCTCTAAATAGTGCTTTTGAGAATTATCGGTCAGAGGCATCCATCGTTTTAACTGACCTGGTCAGTAATCAAGAGTCACTTAGTGAGTCAGCAGTAAGTAAACATAAAGAAGAAATAAGCCAACTTCGCTATTAAAACACTATTCTAAAAGATGAAAATAAGGCTCTTTGCGACCGATTAGAACAGTTACGATCTCAGAATGCAGAGCGTCTAAACTATTCTGCCACCTCTGTTGAAAATATGACGGAAGAGTTGAACCCCCTTCGCAGTAGACAAAAAGATATGGAAGCCATTATACGTAAGCAAGAGGGAATAATAAGCAAGATACATGAAGATAATACGCTCTTTAAATCGAAATTATTGTCATGTGAGGCGTTAAATCCTATGACAAGTTATAATAGAAATGATGTTGACAGCTCGATAAGTGAGATAAACAATGCCTCAAAATCCTCTATTGTTGTTAGCGATCAAAATAAGAATTGTGCATCTGTTAGTATAATTAAGTCAGTGGGAAAATCACTTTGTCTTGACGACAAACAATCGAATCATCTGAATATTCTGAGTACAAGCAGTACTGAAGATCTCCCACGCACTGCTGTTTCCACTGTTTACGATGCACCTGTCGACTTTAAAGAAAAAAATATTGTTGACCTGACCAATCTCAGTCCTCCTCGCGAGAATCCTATAGAATTGAACTCAAAAGGTATAAGCCCCACGGAAGTGAGTAAAGAATTTAATAAACAAAAAGTACAGAAATCGGCCACAAAAGGACAATTTGAGCGTCAAAACAACAGAATAAAAGTAAATCAACCTGGTAACTTTCCGAAAAAACTTACTCCGTGTCCGTTCCTATCACGACGAGGTTGGTGTGTAAAGGGAAATAGGTGTGATTTTCAACATCCATCGTCACTCTGCGAAAAATATAAACACACTACCCCATGTCCCTTCTTACAAAGGAAAGGCTATTGCGTGAAAGGAGATCAATGTGATTTCTCTCATGAAGGTCTGTACTATGAGATGAAGCGACATGATCCTGAATATCCTTGTTCTTTTTTACCCCAATATCCACGGGTTGTGAACCCAATAAACATACAAGCCCCAAAATCGAGGACCAAATGGCGTCCCCCAAACTATTTGTGCAAAACACAGTTACACCACCAGCTCCCAATCCCGCCACTGATGAAAATCCCGGTACAACCACCCTTTCATCGTCGCTATCGACATTAATACATTCTACTCGTAATAATGTTCCCCATGATATCACCCACTTTGAGAGAATACCTGTTAGAATTACTCAATGTTCACGATATAATAGTTATACGAGTGCTTTCGATACCACCCAAATTGAAAGAATACCTGTTAGAATTACTCTACGTACTAGACATACCAGTCTCTCGACCTCTCGTAAGCACTGTGGTAATTTGAGACCTATACAAGTTAATAAAGCTGCTCCGAGTCCACCACGCCTAATTCCTTCTTTCCTTGTGTTGAATGCCAGATCCATTGTTAAGCCAGATGCTTTTTCTGCTTTGTGTGCGGACATTAAATGTAACAACATAGACGTTTGTTGCATATCAGAAACATGGCTTAAACCGACTATACCTAACTTTCTCATTTGTCCACCAAATTTTTCCATCATCAGAAAGGATAGAGCAGACCGTCGTGGAGGTGGTGTCGCGATCTTATGCAGGAATGATTGGAGAATGCGGACAGTACGTGATCTAGATAATCCATTCGAATGCTTATGGACAAAAATCATTACACAGAACTCAGAATACTTTGTTGCAACTATTTATCACCCACCTGACTACAAATATAACGAACTAGATTTAATTGAATTTCTTATTGACTCATGTGAACAGCTAATGTTATCCAAACCGGATTCAAAAATAATACTTGCTGGCGATGTTAATAATTTAAATATTCGAAGCGTTCTTAATCAACTATCATTTACCCAACTCGTTAAGGTTCCTACATAAGGACAAAAAATATTAGATGTGTTTATTACAAATGCTCCAAATTATTGGAAGAATGTCAAAGTGGTGAAAAGTCTAGTAAGATCCGACCATGATATGGTAATCACATACCCCCGTGACATAGTAAAAGCAAAAAGAACAAATTCCTATTTCAGAGATGTAAGAGATCACCGTAAACTGAACATGTTTCGGGAATTGGAATCAGTTGACTGGGATATGATTACTTCAAATTGTGATAACTTAGATGAAATGATTATCAAGTTTTATGAAATCGTATGGCCGAAATTTGACAAATGTTTTCCCTTAATTAAGGTTAGAACATCATCACGCGACTCTCCATTTATGTCTCCTCTTGTGAAACATCTCTTGAAACAAAGAAGGAAAGCCATTCGAAAGGGAAATACTGAAGCTAACCTACGATTGACAGATCAGATCAACAAGTTAATACGTGACAATCAACTAAACGCAGTTAAACAAGAGGTTGGTAGTCAGAAAGCTGGGTCGAAGAGATGGTGGTCTAACGTAAATAGTATCACCTCGAGGAAAAGGAAAGAACACATATCTGTGAGTGCCTTTATTGACCCATGTGATATCAATGCGTATTTTCAAAGTGTAAATACTGATCCGAATTATACGACTCCTGAGCCTGTTCAAATTCCGAGGGGTACAAGAATGCCTCTGTTATCTATAAATACAGTTAAGCACTATCTGCTGAATCAGAAACGCTCCTCTGCAGGTCCTGATAATCTACCATACTGGTTCTGGAAATGTTTTGCTACAGAATTGGCTCCCATCGTTACGGAAATTTTCAACATGTCATTAAAAACTAGTAATGTACCCCAAATATGGAAATCTGCAAATTTATTACCACTACCTAAAGAATCACCTTTAAACTCGTGTAGCCAGCTCAGACCAATTTCACTAACAGATATTATTATGAGATTATTTGAAAGATGTGTGTATAAAACTGAACTTGCACCTGCTATAAGACATAAAATTGGACCTGATCAATTTGCCTACAAAGAAGGTCATAATTCGACAATGGCCTTAATTAAATGCCAACATACATGGTTAAAGTGGTTGGATAAAGAGGCCAAATACGTTAGAGTACTATCATTCGATTTTAGTAAAGCATTTGACAATGTGCCACACGATCTGTTGTTTGAAAAAGTTAAAAAGTTACCCATCAATCCGTACGTTGTAAATTGGATAATTAGCTTTTTGGGAAATAGAAGACAGAGAGTTGTCGTTGACGGAATTGTAACGGAATACCTGAATATTAATCGAGGTGTCCCTCAAGGAACTGTCATTGGTCCTATTCTGTTTTCAATTATGGTTGATGATATTAAAACAGTTGATTCAAAAAATGAGTTGGTGAAATTTGCAGACGATTTGACGTTGGGAGTTCTTGGTACTGAAAGTGGAGATACATCTCGAGCTGAATTTGATAACGTACAAGCTTGGTCTGAAGAAAACAGAATGCCCCTGAATATGGAAAAAACGTACGAAATGGTTGTTCATGGTGTCACGCCTGTGACTCTGCCCGACCCTATCCCCTCGGTCGAACGAAAGACGTGGTTAAGGATCTTAGGAGTTACCTTGCAAGACAATCCATGCAACTGGGATTTGCATTTCGAAGAAATGCTCAGGAAAGCAAGTGAAAGGATGTATATTATGAGAGTTTGTAAATATTATGGACTATCACTTGAACAATTAGATCTGCTGTTTGATAGCCTAATCATGTCTATATTCACCTTTGCCATTGAATTGTGGGGTTGTGCGTATGAAAGTAAATATCTGAATCAAATAGATAAATTTATTAAGCGTGCGCACAAGAACGGTTATATATCAAAAAGAATATTCATCAAAGAAATTCGTGACAAGAGAGATAAGAGACTATGGAGGAAAATAACATTATCTGATGACAATGCATTGCTTGAGCTATTGCCGGGAAAAAGGAACAAGAAACTTAGGCCAAGAGGACACGATTACGAACTGCCTCTAGTAAGAACAGAAAGGTATAAAAGGTCGTTTGTAAATCGTTGTTTGTTCAACTTAGTTTAGATCCTAATGTGTCTCAACAATTTACTGTTTTTTTAACAATCGTAAATAAATACAGTAAGAGTCTTTTTTAAATTGATTGTAAATATAATAGTAATTCGTTTTAACCATATACTGCAGACTGTAATTATTTTATCATTGTAAACTCAGACGGGTGTTTCTGAGTATTCTAATAAAGACTATTATTATTATTATTATTATTAGATATTTTAACGTTTGAAGGGACTATGAACACGCATACGGTTACACATATTGACGATATGGTGGATACGCCGTTTAACGGTCGTAATAATTACATTGTAGACTTTCTAAAGTCGGTACAAGTTATCAAATTACTTTTAGCGTATCACGAAATTGTCGGAACTTATGGCCAATTTAGATCTCGTAAAAGACAACGTATCGTTAGAGGACGATCTCGGTAAGAACGAATTGTTCAAACGCGATGTTAAAAGAATATTTGGTTATTTAACACCGTACGTTCCTTTGGTCGGGTTAGTATCTGGTGGGATTACCGTCGGTGCACACGTCGCCGATAAAAAATTAAATCCTGAATAGGAAATTCATAACGTAATAACGTTATGAATTTATTCCTTTTTATGGAATTCCAGTACGTTCGTAATGATATCAAGTAAACTATTCCTTACTTTTTTAACGTCATGGAGCCAATGAAGTATTTTTTCATAGTGAGAATGATCGTAGTTGTCACCATATAAAAATTTCGTTAATTTCATTAATAAATGTTTTAGGATTAAAAAAACGGTAAGAATAGCCGTCATTGGGAACGTGAGCACGAGGAGTGCAAACGTAAAGGTAAAAAACATGGTAAGAACGATAAGGAATTTTTCACGTTGGGTTAACATATTTTATATTTCAAAATCTTTAAAAGGTTTTGAAATTATGGAATGATGACTTGGTGTGTGTACGGTTTTGTCGTTAAGATTTCTAATCGTGCGTAGTCGTTATTTTTTAACGTGTCTATAATCCTTTTTTCTTCGTCTTTTTCGATATTAAGATAATTGTTGAAAATATATTTCATGTCGTCTTTACATGCATTGTAAAACGTAACGAGTTTTGAAATGTTCATTCTGTACGGTTTTGCACTAGAAGTGAGTTGCTGCGTGACGACGATTGTACTTATACCGATATGTCGGCCGGAGAACCCCAATTTCACGAGTTCGCTCGTTCTGTTTTTAACGTCTTTGCTTGATGCACAATCGTCGAGAATTATTAGACTGTTGGTATTTTTTTGCAAAATGTGTAATTTCACGGAGAATATTTCTGGGTCGGTTAAATACTTCCATTGTTGGTACGTTTTGTTATCTTCTAAGGTCGGGCATACGATGAAAATATAGTCGTAATGATTCTTGTATTCTTTTTCGAGCATATCTAACAAGTAATGTGTTTTTCTACACGCGGTCATACCGACAATAATCATGTGCATATTTAGTAATTAGCGGTCCCGTTGAGTTGTGTTCCGCTAATATCAATCGTACCGTCGGCAATAACGAAAACGTGGCAGGACAAGTCTGATGTTGGAACTTCTTTTTCTATTTCCAAAAGTATTCCTGCTTGCGTTCCAATAAGTTTTCGACCGCTACCGCTTACGGTACGGTATCATCGTCCACGGTCCTAAAATCTATAACGCATGCAAACTTGTCGGTATAATATTTCCTGCGTGATATACATTCTGTTCCGATATATTTTTCGCAGTCGTCATTACCGAAGAATCGGACGGCTTCTCTGTACATATTACGTTTTGCAAGCTCACGGCTGTAAATATCGTTTGGATTCCCTTCGACGGTTACGTCGACTTGTGTTAAATTTGGGAACGGGAAATGTTCGCTATCTCCTGCACCTTTTTCCGTGAATAACAACACGACGGCTTTCATGCTTTTTTTCGGGATATTAATATCGATGACTTCGCGCGTATTTCCTTTGGCCCACGGTAACGTTTTCAAGAGCGTTGAATAATTATACGGGAACGATCGTCCGGTATTGTACGTTCCTCTAACACTGTTTGCAAGTCCTTCGCTTCTAATCACTTCGTATTCTAATTGCAAATCTGTAAGTTTATACGTTCCTGTTCCTTCATTCGCTTATGCTTTCATAATTTTTTCCGAGCTTGGTAACGTGATGTCGTAGATGAAATCGCACATATCGTACGGCGCATACGGACCGTTATCGCATAAAATTTTTCCGTGTGGTATTTTCATACGATCGCACATGCCTGCAATCGCTGTGTCTAATGCACCGTCTGATTTTGCTGCTTTGTCAGCGCTGTCATCTTTGGAAATAAGTTTTCGAACATTTTCAGCGGCAATTCCAAAATCTTGCCTGTTTGTACGATCGGGTCGCCATAAGTCTTTGTAAACTTCCAATATGCTTTCGCCCGTATTCTGGTAAACTTCGACACCTTGTACTTTAATACTAAGTCGGTCGACAAGCAATCGGCCTAAATTGTTTAAAAACCACGACTTTGTGTTGCTGTTGTTAAATTTAAACGATAATGCTAACGTATCCGGAACGATACATTCGCTTGCATTCAATGCAGGAATACTTACCGAGTAAATGTCTTCGGGAGTTGCTTCTGTTTTCAATAACGACGCTTCAATGGAACATCTTTTCCCACGTAAATCTTTTTCGAGTGCAGATGTTTTCTTATAACCTGCAGTTAATTGTTCACCCCTATTCATTTATTTAGTAACTTTTTTTTTCTTGTATTTTTCGTAAAGGAAATAAGCAATACCGACAGCAAGCAACCATGAATTTTTTGCTAAAAATCCAACGGTATTTGCACTTAACGGTAAAAGTTTAGCGGCTAAATTTAAAAGACCACCAATGATCGGGGCTACTTTTTCACCTACTTTTACAAACGCTCTTGCAAATTTACTTGTGGCTTGTGCCCCTTTTTTAATTGTAGTTCGTGCACCCATCACGATGGTGGTTATAATACTCGCAACCGATATAGCAACGGCAGAAATACCTCCGATGTTTTTTTTAGCCCATTGTTTAAATCGTTCGAAACGCGTTAGATCGTTTTGTTGTGCTTCTTCTTCGATCATGGATTGAACGGTTTCGCTTTCAGGTCGTTCGTTCCGTCGCAATCGAATTTCGTCGGCTTTTAATACGCACGCTTCGGCCATTGCCTTGTATAAATTTTTTTCTAATAGCTTCGGTTCATTTTTGGCAAGATCACGAAATTTATTTTCTTGTGTTTTTAAAGCCCCGTTATCTAAATTATGGTCGGCTATTTTTATAATACCGCCGAATTCGCGTATTGTTTGCTCGCTGATCGTTGCGCTTTTGGCTTTGGCTTCTATTTCTGCAACCTGTTCGTCGATATAATGTTCTAAATTTTCAATACTGTTCCGTAAAATAGATCGTTCGAGGTCCGTATTGACGGGTACGTCCGGTAACGTTTCTTCAATCAACGCTGCAGGTGTTTTTTGATGTTCCAATCCGGCTTTTTCAACAAGTTCTTTAAATTCGGTAACTTTTGCTAATTTTTTTAGATCTTCCGTGTACACGAGTCTTTTTCCTTTTTGAACAATAATTTTAATCCCGTCAAATTCTGCACCGTTTACCTTCCCTTTGCTGTTTACAGTAATTTTTAGTTTTTCAAAAATACTTTTTGCAAATGGACCATCCCCTTTGTTAAGGTAAATTCCTAATTCCCTAAGAAGGCTTTTTTTATCTTCCGTGTACCCACGGTTCCTAACACCTTGAATTTTCCCTAATTCACGATCGGCTTGTTTTTCTTTTTCCAAACCTTGGCGTATTTCTGGATTGAACTCAATAATACTTTCGTCACGCCAATCCATATTTGTTTCTTCTTCTTCCCCTTCTTCAGGTTCTACGGGTTGGTCTTCACCGAGATTATCTAATTCAATGCCTTCGTCCATTTTTTATTTTAAAATAAAAGATGGACAAACTCATGTTATCGCTCGATACGGGGAAAACCAACGTTTTCCTCCAACGATGCATCACGACAAAATACGGGGAAAAAATAAACGTGAAAAACATTAGCGTGTTATGGAAGTATAAGAACATTGTAACAAACGACAACGATCTTATAAAATTTATAACGGTTCCCGACCACCCTGCCACGCGTGTTGCCTTCGAAGAAGGATACTGGACGTTTAATATGATTGCCGATCATTTAGCCGAGTCCGGTATTACGTTAGAACGGCACAAACACGATAATAGGTGCAGTATTACGTCCTCAAAAAAATTAAACCTGTATCGTTTTGGTCCGTTGCTTGGGTTCCCAGAAAACGAAATCATTCCTAAAAATACTAAATCGAAGTCACCGTTTGTCGTCGATATTAACCGCGGGTTACGGTACGTAACGATCGGATGTAATTGCGTGATACCGATAGGAATTTCGATACAAACGGTAACCCGAGTCGAGTTTTTGCACGTATTCCCATCAGGACCGAACAAAGTTTAAATGAATCCGTAACATCGTACGATAATATTCACACGTCGGTTTCTGTTTTAAACGGCGACCATAGCACGTTCCAATTCGACGTGAACACGAATATCGGTGACGGTGTTGGGTTAACTGTCATGTTCGAATTATATATAGAATAAAAAAATGATCAACGAACAGGAATTAAGGGACATCTACTACGACCCTTCTAAAGGTTATCAATCTGCCGAAAAATTATACCAAAAAGCAAAAGCCGACGGTGTAAAAGTTAGTAGACGACTTGTAAAAGAGTGGTTGGAAACGCAAGATACCTATACGAGATTCAAACCTGTCATTCGGAAACATAAATTTATGAAAACGTTTGTAAAAGGTCTTGCCGATCAAATACAAATGGATCTCGTTGATATGGGGAAATATGCCAGTAAAAACAAAGGGTACCGTTGGATATTAACATCTATAGAAATCCTTAGTCGATATGCTTTTACGGTCCCCGTCTACAGGAAAGATACAAAAAACATGACGAAAGCCGTCGACCAACTATTAGATACCTTTAAAACAAGGTTTGGAAAATACCCTAACGTTGCTCAGTTTGACGAAGGAAAAGAATTTTATAACGTTGGTGTTAGGGAATTACTGAAAAGTCATAACGTTCATTACTTTTCCACACAATCCGATAAGAAAGCGTCTATCGTCGAAAGGTTTAATCGGACATTGAAAACAAAGATGGAAAAATATTTTTACAGTAAAGGTACGCGTAATTGGATCGACGTTTTAGACGATCTTACAAAAAATTATAACAATACCAAACACAGCAGTGTTCATATGAAACCAAAAGACGTGAACAAAACGAATGAAAATATGGTATGGGTTACGTTATACGGGCATGTTTTGGAAGGTTTACAACCGCCTAAATTCAAGGTCGGAGATACAGTTAGGGTTAGTAAATACAAAAGTATTTTTGCAAAAGGGTACGAAGCTAATTTTACCGAAGAAATTTTTAAAGTGTCCAAAGTACTTCGAGGAGATCCTACCGTTTACGAAATAGAAGATCACGAAGGTGAACCGATTATCGGGAAATTTTACGAACAAGAATTGTCCTTCATCAACAAAAAAGATGATACGTACAAGATAGAAAAAATAGTTCGGAAAAAGAACGGAATGGCGTTAGTGAAATGGTTAGGGTACGATAGCCAGTCGTGGATTCCGGTTAAAGATATTAAAGATATAAACCTAATGTCTAAATATTAGACATACCTAAATGTCTAAATATTAGACAGTGCAGTGCAGACGTGCATATCAAATATCAAGAAATATCAAATATCAAGAAATATCAAATATCAAGAAATACCTAATGTCTAAATATTAGACAGTGCAGTGCAGACGTGCATATCAAAGCTCCGCTTATCTGGTGTCTGCTATCTTAAATTTCAAAGTTTATTCTCTACAAAATATGGCTGATGATCCGACTAATTGCAAGTTAAGAATTACCGACGAAAAGCTTTATTGGCACGGTACAATAGACGATCTGAGGCAATTTGTATCGGACAAATTAAAACTCTCTGGAAAGTGGTCATCGCCTGGCGGCGAGGTCAAGCTGTTTACTTCAGATAGTTTGTCCTTAAAATGGCAAGGGAAGACCAAGAAATTGATCACTGTCACAGGTAAATCCATCGAAACCAACAATTTAATTGACATACTAACTCCCTTTTGTAATGACGGTGTCAGTGTACAAAGTGCAAAGTCTCAGTGCGATGGTCCATGCAGGAAAGAAACCATGTTCAATATGGCTGACTCAAAACTTGTCGAAGAGATTCACGAATCGAACACGTCTATTACTAAGGGGGATGCCAATGATCTAAACAGCACTGAAAGTTCTACATCGTCAAATTTGATTGAAGATCTGACAAGACTAGTTGATGTACTTCCTAACAACGCTTACGCAAATATAGAAACTGCTGAAAAGTCAACTCCCGTTGAAATCTCGGAGATAAAGTTAGAACTGGCTATGCTATGGGCAACGGTAAACTCGCTTCAAGACAAACATATCCGAAATCAAAACAATGCTTCCGCTGTTCAAGAGCAAGTTCTAACTACCAGAAGTATGGGCACTCAGACTGAAAATGACAATTTATCGACCCGCCATCCACCGATTGACTTTGAAAGCCAACTCATGGACTATAGATCGAACCAAAAAGCGAAGTCTAAAAATATTAAACCTCACTTTGGTAAAAGGACAACAAAACGAAATAAATCTCATCAAGCTGACACAAAAGATTTAGAACAAAAGATAAAAGATATTGAACAAGAGAATGCGTCCCTCAAGACGATTATGCAGATTCGTGAAGACGAATATAAACAAGCACGAAATGAAAAGGACAATGAAAATCATCGTCCGTGGCAAATCATTAAACCAAAACAAACAATTAACCTAAAAAATTGTCCAGTTAAGGGGAAACGCGAATTACAAAATCGAAGTCAAGATGCAATTTCTATACCCACCTCCAACCGATTTGATAGTCTTGAAAATAATGAAATGAACAGCAATCTGTCTAACAAAAGTCCATCTATTGCAAAAGATAGCAGTGCATCTAATAAAAATTCAAATGACCCCAAACCGGCTAATGTGCCAAATAAACAAGAACAAAAGACTACAGTAATTGTCGGGGATTCGCTTCTAAAAGGTATTCGTCAACATTCAATCAGGAAAGCTAGCAAAACTAAAACACTAGTCAAATATTTTCCTGGATCAAAAATCAACGATATGAAGCCCTACTCTATTCCAGTCTTGGGTACGAAGCCAAAACATGCAATCATCCATTGTGGAACCAATGATTTACGGGCTAGTTCTTCACAAGAGATTACGAAGCAGATGGGGAAATTGTGTGAACTTATCGTCGACAATTGTCCGGATACTCACATAACGATATCATCGCTGTTAACCAGAAGTGATAAGGAAGGCAAGAAAGTTGCAGAGGTAAACAATAAACTTAAACTATTATGTTCAGAGAATAATTTCAGTTTTTTATTGCATTCTAATATTGACAAAGAATGCCTAAATAGATCTGGACTTCACTTAAACAAACTTGGTGACTCTACCTTAGCCAAAAATTTAATTGAAACTATAAAACATTTTTAACATAGAAGGTGATAGTGTTCCAAGCTGCAGTCTACCGAGAAATTTTTTGACCCCTGTGAGCACACCTGAATCTGCTGGTGACACAATTTTAAATGAATGTCCCTTAAATAAAAACAAGCTTGTCACTCTAAAAGGCTTCAGAATAGCGCACTTAAACATCACATCCATACCTAAATACATCGAACAGCTTAGGCTTTATCTTCTTAATAAGCCTGTTGATGTATTTACAATAAATGAGACAAGATTAGACGAGTCAATTGGTAATGTAGAGGTTAATATTCAAGGATATAACCTCTAGAGAAAAGATAGATGTAGGTATGGTGGTGGTGTAGCTATTTATACTAGGGACACTTTGAATGTTAGGGAAATGTCATCGTTTGTCTCCGAAATATTGAAGCTGTTTGTCTTGAAATCATCAAACCCAAAACTCAACCAATTTTAATCACTACCGTTTATCGTCCTCCAAGCTCAAACACTAATTTCATGGACGATTTAGAAAATTATTTACATGTACTGGATGGTCAAAACAAAGAATTGATCCTTACTGGGGACTTAAACTGTGACCTTTCCCTATCAGTTTTGCAATCTCATTCACGTAGGCTTATGGACATCCTTGAACTGTTTCAAATGAAACCAGGTGATCGCTGATCCCACACGTATAACAAGTAACTCAGCCTCGTTACTTGACATAATAGCAACCAATAGACCTGACAAAGTAAAAGAAAGTGGTGTGATTCACCTGGGTATCAGCGATCACAGCTTGGTTTATGTGAGCCTAAAAGTATCAGTACCTCGGGATAAGCCCAAGATTGTCGAAAGTAGAAATTTGAAAAACTACAATATCAATCATTTCAATAGTCACATTCCTCATTTGTTGAGAAATTCGTCTTGGGATTATAAAGATCCAACCCATTTATGGATCCAATTCAAAAATATATTTAACTATGTTTCTGATTTACATGCTCCAGTTAAGACTAGAAAAGTTAGAAGTACTTATGCCCCGTGGCTAACGACTGAAATTAGATGTGAGATGAACAAGCGAGATCATTTGAAAAAGAGAGCTGTTAAAAGTAACTCTAAAAGGCTTCATCGGGATTATCAGTTAAAGCGAAATGAAGTGAACAAATTAATTGAATCGGCAAAACGCCGGTATTGTAAGGATAATATTGAATTAAATAAGCACAACCCTAAAGAGATGTGGAAAAATATCAACCAGGTCATTAGTGGCAAAGGTCGTTATTCTAAAACCACCACCATAAGCGCCATTAAAGATGATCTGGATAATACAATGCATGACGAAAAATTGATAGCTGATAAGCTGAACAAATATTTCGTTGAAGTGGGGCCAAATTTGTCGAATAATTTGCCCCCTAGTTCTAAGGACTTTTCTGAGTACCTAGAACCAGTAGATTGTGTATTTAATTTTTCTAATATAACTGATGATGCCGTCCTTAGAAAAATTCTAAAACTCAAATCTAATAAAGGCGTCGGTCCTGACAACATTCCCCCCAAATTAATAAAGGACTCAGCAGAGGTTATTGCTCCATATTTGAGCTACATTTTTAATCGATCGCTATCGGAAGGGAAATTCCCAGATGACTGGAAAAGCGCAAGGGTTTGTCCTATCTTTAAGTCTGGCAAACGTGATGAATGTGCAAATTACAGACCAATTAGTATTCTATCTGCAATTTCTAAAATATTCGAGAAACTTGTATTTGAACAACTAAGTAGGTATCTCACTACGAATAAGATTTTAACCGACTACCAGTCAGGTTTCAGAAAAGGATTCTCCACTTGCTTTTCCTTATTAAGAACAACAAATGAATGGTTAGTCAATATGGACAAGGGTTTGATTAATGGCGTTGTCTTTTTGGACCTAAAAAAGGCTTTTGACACAGTTGATCACGACATACTGATAAAAAAATTAGAATTTTATGGAATCAAAAATAATACTCTTCGCTGGTTCAAAAATAAATAAATAACAGGTGATAATAACGTTGTTACAAGTATTGCACGGTATTGCATCTATTATCATATGAAACGGTTTACGGGAACGCCAGAAAAAATGTCGCCGTACATTACGCAAGACATTAAAAGAGGTATTCAACAAAATATTCCACACAAACGTATATGGGTTCATAAATTTCAACGGACGCGTGCCGAAATAAATTATTGGTATTCGCGTCATGCGAATAAACATAACATTAGGAATTATAGGTATAGGATGTAGGCTAATAATACTGGTGTGCTTGGAATAGAATACGAAGAAGTTTCAAAAGTCGTCAACGACAGCGATAACGACTGGGTGAATTTCATTAAAGACGATAGCGATGGATTAACGAAAACAGGACAAATCTTAGTACAATCGGCTATCGAATCGTACGTGTATTGCGTGTTAGGTGCACAAGCACAAACGCGTTGGCCTATTGTCGGGCAAGGTGCAAAATCATTACAAACGCAACAAATATTCCATCGGCTCGTTAAAGATACGGTAGCGCAAGATAATCCTGCAAAAGCCATTTCGGATATGCGAAAAGCCATTCAAGATACAAACGTCGTTTTAAACATGGCTATTACACCCGGTATTATTTTAATTCCATCCAACATGATCATTTTCGAACGCCATGAAATTCGGCGTAAATACAAAAGTGAATTACGTAGCCCCTAAGGTGACGAAAAAAACAACACCAATTATAACGGAAAAACCACCTATACCACCAACTACAACAACAACAAAACCACAAACACCAACGCCTACGGTAAAACCAAACCCTGGGAATCATCTTCCTTACCTTTTAGGTAGCACAATTGGAATAGGGTTTTTAGTCACGAAATTTGTTTTGTAATTTCATAACCTATATAGGTTATGAAAATAATTTAAAACAACAGTTTGGTTGCTAAAACTCCTGCTACCGATCCCGTAATGCCAACGACGACGTTCGTATACGTTTTCATCTCGTCGGACGGTTCGTAATAATCGTTTATCGCAGGTTCCGGTCCAATATCTTCATCCATCGCCGTTCGTGACTTATGCAACGCTTCGTTCGTCGCATCTACAGCATCTTGTAATTGTTGATGTAATAATGCGACTTTGTTCTTTTTTTCGACAGTTTTTCATACCATTTTTCTTGTGCAGCCTTTAGTTGTTCCATGGCTAAGTTATGACGTTTCATTTCATCTTTGTAACCTTTCTTGTCTAATTTGTGAAAAACGTAACCTGCACCTGCAAAGGCAACGGCATTAAATAACCCACCTGCAACAACACTTGCCATTATTTTATCTATTGACCTTTCTTAAACGGTTCGGATGGTACCCAATCTTTTTTCTGGATAACTTTTACAAGCAACGACCCGCCGCCGGCTGCAACCGCCATCTTTACCAAATTTTGCATCGTACGTGTTACTCCAAGATTTTCTTTTAACAATTTACTGCTTGCCAACGATACTCCGGCTGCGCCCAACGTGATTAATCCAGCATTGTAGAGCCCATTTAAAACTTCCTCTTTTGTTAAAGACATTACTTATTTATTTACAAGTCGTCGAAATTACTTTTTTTTTCTTGGGGATGTTCTACTTTTTCTTGTTGTTGTTGTTGTTGTTGTTGTTGCGGCTCTTCTTTTTTACAAAGGAAATTATAAACCCCGTACCCGCCCAAGACCGACTACACCGAGTACACCTACGGATACATATAGGAGGTTTGAGTTTTCAATACATTCTGATTCGGCTTTTTTACGTTCTGCCGCTTTCCGTGCTTTGGCTTCTTTGGAAATTGCTGCTAAACGTTTCCCGGCTGCTACTCGGCCAGGATTTTTTACTTTTTGTTCAGGGATCTCCACTTTTTCAACCACAGCTAATTTAGGTTCTTCTGACATTATTTATTTAAAGAACTTTATAAAGTTCTTTAGAAGGTTCTTGACAAGGTACTTTATCAAGTTCTTTACAAAGTACCCCGTATTTTTTTTTGTAAAAAATACTATATAATAAAATGTTTAGAAAGTCAGAAATAGCGATATCAGCAGCCGTAATTTTGGCGTTAGGCTCCAAGTGTTATAAGATATCGGGTTTATTTTTACACTAGGCTTATTGGAACGAATGATAGAAGATTATTACAGAGACGAATATGTGAAAATGGATGATACAGAAAAAGAAGAAGAAGATTAAAAATTTTAAACAAATTTTTGTTTAAAATTAACATGTAAGCAACGGTGGTACCGTTTTTAGTTTATCGATGGCAGTCATTCTCGACCATTTTCTATTTAAGTCACGAATGTACGGTTTGACAATCGTACGAACGATATGCCCTTCGACGTACCGACCTGTATTATCTAATTCGTTGGCAAGAAATGTTAATTTTTTCTGTTTCTTCCTTTCAATGGCTTTATGATCTTTCCAGAGAACTGGCAAGACCACGTACCGAATTTGTTTGTACACGCCACGACGATGTTCGGGTTTTTTAAAAAAAGATGTTTTTAAAAACCCGTGAATGATATTACCGAGCATATTTTTAGGATTTAATTCGCATAAGTTAAATATTAAATATAAGACAGCCGCTTTAAAATGTTTAGATTCTCTATAATCTCTACCGAGGTCAACCCATAAACAATTATTACTAAATTCCCTATAGACATTTTTAAATAAAACTGCACGGCACCTTGGTATTACCATTTTTTTATTCTTCAAAGAATAAAAAAAAAGCTTCCATTTTTTTATTTATTTAAAGTTATTTTTTTTAAAATCCGTACGGTAGCGTGTCGAAATCATTTTGTACAACGCGTTTATCGTACCCTAACGAAAATGTTTTTGTTTGATCTTGGTTCACGATCGTCTTTGTTTTGGCATCACGCGTAATTGCATTTTTCTCGTCAATGACAACCGTTTTATTTGGATCGTGTATAATTTCACCCATAACGTCCCCGTTAATTTTTAAACCGTTGATATAATTTAACGTGAACCCTTTCACCTTACATTTAACATCCCCGTCATTTGTTTCGTACGAATACGATTTTGGGCCCGCACCAACCCATTTCACAATATGATTACCTTTGAGTTCGTCCGTTAATTCACCTAAACTATCCCCTGTCGGTATCGTATTCCCATCAGGCCGTTCAACAAACCAACACGAATCCGTATCGTACCCTAATACTTGATCGCCGAGCTTATCTAATACACCGTATAACATTTCACGAGCATGCGACGTCGTAAATGCTGCTACGAAATATTTGTATTGTTGTAATTGTCAACGAATTGGTTTTTAAGATTATATTGCATTTGGACCATTTCTTTCGTAAGAAACTGGATGTTAATATCTTCGTTCGCATCGTTTAAAAGAATTTTGTAAAAATTTTTGGGTTCCGTGACGTATTCCGTTTGCGTTTGATTAACGCGCTGGCCAAATTTGCCCCAAAGACTATTTAAACATAGTTTGGCAATAGCGCGCATTCCTGAATTATATTGAATGGTATCCAATTCTATCCCCAAATGGTCTTTTACACGTTGTTTGAAACCCGCTAAGTCTTCTTCTGGTGGCTCCGAAGATTCCATTTTTAATTTCATGAAATCGCGAACGTACCCTTTAAATAACTCATCGGTTGTCTTTGGGAAATGCCAAATCTCGTAAATTTCTCTAATTTTGTACCCTTTTTCCAAGGCAAGGGCCACTTCGTTCGTGCACCAGGTCCCTGTAAACGCACGTTCGTCTAAAAGAATGGTCACATTTTGTTTGCTGTTGTATTGCCGCGCACGTCCGACATAACGAAAATAATAACTTCTCTGATTGCCCGCATTTTAATCGAACAGGGAGAACAGGGTGATATAATTCACGGGGCGGTTCTATTTTACATTGAATGAACCCAAACCATTTTGGATCGTGTTGTTTTGGGTTATAAATTTTTGTTGGATGACCTACAGGGTACGTTTTGAAAAAATTCACTGTTGGGTACAAACTCACAAAGTCGACGTAACGCCCTTTTTCGCCTGGTTTAAAATCATATGTTAGTTTTGTAACGTTCGTACGACCCCCAAAAAATGCATCACGTGGATTTAAAGGCATTACAACGTCGAAATCATTCGTCTTATAATATTTTTTAAACGCGGTATCTTTTTGTATGTCGCATTCGTAAACTTCGATTAAAGGTAGGTTACAGTCGCTTCTGCGCATGTGCGATAGGTTTGTTATGAGGAGCCTCCTCATAACAAGTTTCCAGTCCCATGGCGTAAATGAAAACACGCGCGGCCGTCTGAATCGTTCTCTGTTGTATTGCAAGGAGCGATGGCGCATCAAGTCCTGGTATAAAAATTGTTGCTTTGAGAGTTTCAAGATCAAACAATTAATGTTGGATTCTGGAAACGCGGTAAATCGCGTCGCCTAAAGGTTTAATTATTCGCGTTCGGTAGCTTTCGCTTCAGATGCTGTGGGTTTCGTTCGAGACTTCGAGTCGCACTACAGAATATTCACGAGTCACGACTTGCTCACAGGCTCTGTCATGCAATGTGTAAGAAATATATTGTATTACTTTTACATAATAAGGAAATGTTAAGCCAGTTACGCTAGCTGAGTTCCACTAATAACATTCAGGATGCATTTAGAAGTTGACAAGTATGTCGAAAACAAGAAATAGTGTAGAGATGAACCTTACATGCAATCACAATTTTGGCAGAAAACCAATTTTATCAAAACAAAATCACGATACTGTATATCACTCAATATATTGTGGATATGATCTATAACATAGCTAGCAATACATAGAGGATATTACACGGTACATGGCGCGAAGATATTATTTACGAGTGTACAAGGTGTGAAATAAATTATACATTTTATATGCGCCCTGTAGAATATGCAATTAAATTGTCGTATTCTCGGTTCCAGACTTATATATCATGATTAGGATACATTAACTGGCTGCGAATGTGTTGTTGGCGAAGACATGGACACAGTAATGAAATTGAAAGCACAGTGATGAAAGCAAAAACTCATATGAAAAATTCATAAACAACATTTATTTGATTTTTACTATACAAAATTAGTTTACAAAATGCAATTGATAAGCATTTAGAACTGTAGCCTGTGTATGTGTATATAAACGTTCATAGCATGTATAGCAGGTCTACGATTAGTACGATGATATTAGATAACATACACTTGTGTTATATTTCAATGTATGACACTACTACATGTAAGTTTCAGAATAAGTAAAATAATAAAATTATCCAGGTGCAAATACATGAAAATTTTGCCAGGATTTTTTACATAATTGGGCTGTTCGCACACGCGTATTTTGTTGTGATTCAGCAGAAGAGAAAATGAGGGACAATTACTGTACGTCAAACATCAGACTAATTTCTCGATCAAGCTACCAAAATCACATCTATGGCGTGCACCTAGACGAGAGCATTATATCGTGTTTATACGATATAATATCACGACGAGAGCACATATTTTGCTTATATTGCATTATATTGAATCTGGGATTATAATATGTAGTAAAAAACTGTATACAGTATAACAGTTTGAAATATATTTCAGGCTATTATGCTTGAAACAAAAAATTAGCACTTCCAGAGACATCAACGCCTAAGATACATCGACAATTTTAATACCGGATATTCAAACTCGCAATTTTCGCATCTCGCTTCGCGGCTTTGAATTCACTCATTACTTTGAATTTGTTTGGGAAACGGATTGTAAAAGTTACTACACGTAGAGTTATTGGCCGTTTTTATACTAGAGACGCATTATGCGTCTGGACGAACTTGGGCAAGGTTTTATTATTCGTCTGATTATGCGTCTGTAGTATAAAGACGGGCACAAGACGCATTATGTGTCTGCACTATCGACGATAGTTCGTCTAGACGTATTATGCGTCTGTGTGTATAAAGACGGCACACAGACGAATAATCGATCTGGCTATTCTAAAACCGTGATGCAAAAAGCCAGAAAAAAATTATTGTAGTGGTTTGCCTGATAGTTCGTCGGATTATGCGTCCCGTCTTTATACTAGACGAACAATATAGAAGGACGCATTATGCGTCCAGACGCATTATGCGTCTGTAGTATAAAAATGGCCATTAATGGAATTGAGAATACGACAATTTAATTGCATATTCTACAGGGCGCATATATAAAATGTATAATTTATTTCGCACCTTGTACAAGCGGTTGAAGCCTGCACTCAATATCTATGTAAGCCATCGGATGAGCTCATTTATTATATGGTTATGGTTGTATGGATGTTTCACCGTAAACTAAAAGAATCGTATCTCCCATATTTTCACTAGTGCAGACGTAAAAAAGTATGTAACGCTTGAGAAACGCGTGTGTTTTCCCCTGGGATTTATATGTTCTCTGTTCGCTTGTTCCAACCTGAACGTGTAAACGTGTTTTCACCACTCGTAAATAATATCTTCGCGCCATGCACCATGTAATACCCTCTATGTATTGCTAGCTATGTTATAGATCATATCCACAATATACTCATTGAGTGATATACAGTATCGTGATTTTGTTTTGATAAAATTGGTTCTCTGCCAAAATTGTGATTGCGTGCAAGGTTCCTCTATACTTGTCAACTTCTAAATACATCCTGAATATTATTAGTAGAACTCAGCTAGCGTAACTAGCTTAACATTTCCTTATTATGTAAAAGTAATACAATATATTTCTTACCACATTGCATGACAGAGCCTGTGAGCAAGTCGTGACTCGTGAATATTCTGTAGTGCGACTCGAAGTCTCGAACGAAACCCACAGCATCTGAAGCGAAAGCTACCGAACGCGAATAATTAAACCTTTAGGCGACGCGATTTACCGCGTTTCCAGAATCCAACATTAATTGTTTGATCTTGAAACTCTCAAAGCAACAATTTTTATGCCAGGACTTGATGCGCCATCGCTCCTTGCAATACAACAGAGAACGATTCAGACGGCCGCGCGTGTTTTCATTTACGCCATGGGACTGGAAACTTGTTATGAGGAGGCTCCTCATAACAAACCTATCGCACATGCGCAGAAGCGACTGTAACCTACCTTTAAATTATAGCCTAAACTTTTAATTTTGTCATTTTTTAGTACAGTAGCTCGTTGTAATTCGGCCATACCCTTTTGAGCCATTGGATTAATTTTATCAGCCGTATAACATTTTGTGCACCCATGCCAAAAACATCCTTGAAATTCATAGACCGTGTACGTTGTCTTACAAAACCCATCGACTTTCCCCACACGCGGTATAAAATGTTCACCGCCATTCATCGCATGTTGGATGTAGACGTTATCTACACTCGATTGCCAATTTAACCATTGTATAGAAATTTTAGAAAACGTCTCATTTTTCATACCGTCTTTAATAACCCCGATCGTCTTTTCAGGCATATATTTTGACCTATAGATAGCCATACAAACGGATGCGATCGTTATATACTGTAGAGGATCTATATTACCAATTTTAAGAAAATTATCCCGAAACGTTATCGCGCTACGTCGTAAAATATCAACGTCCGATCGACAATAAGCAGCTAATTCATTTTTAAAGTTAAACACATAATTTTCGGCAACACGTTCGTTACACCATTTTAAAAATTTGCTACGTTTTTCTGGATTCATATGGTCGGGGTCGTAATAATGTTGTGCTGGTATGGGTCCCACGTAATCCTGATTTGCTGGAATATTAAACAAATGGGGAAAATAACCTTTTTGCAATTTGGTTAACCCGAACGTTTTTGGAAACGACTCTAACGCACCATTTACAAAATTAATACTATCAATGAACCTAATGTTATATTTTTCTATAGCCATAAACATGATTTTCGTCCCGTTGTTGATACAAAAGGGTTTTATAGCATTATCAATACAAAACTTAAAAATGAACTGCGCATCAAACGACTTAGCATTGTGGGCAATGAACGTATAACCTGCGTGCTCGCCACTAAACACAAATTTACAAAAGTCGTTAATCGTATCAAATGTAAATTCGTTCCCTTCAAAATCCTGTGCATTGACGTAATTCACAATGTGCGCCCCCGTATCCTGTTGTGTTTCGAAATCATAAAATATATAATTGGTTGTACGCGTCTTACAGCACAAGCACCAATCTTTTTTCTTACCCGTACATTGTGTTTTCCCGCGCGTACATGCACCCTCTTTGTTTTCTACGGGTAACATAAAACATTTATGTGTTTTTGGGTCGCTGTATTTTCGACAATTACTACACGTATTATAGCCGCACACATGTTGTTTGAGGTCAGGAACGGTCCGATGACATATTAAACATTTCTTAACGTGTTCACAAACGACGTCGCGTTCCCCACCTTTAGAACGATTCCTTAAAGGACATTGGCAATAAATTTTTTTATTTCCGATATTAGTAGAATTGGACCCCCTGATTACGAATATGCTATTATCTTTCACCCAAATTGTTTCGTTCTCGAGATATCTCACCCTAAATATTTAGTTCGTCCGCCATCTTGGATCGATTTTTAAAAAAATTATCTTTTGGGTCACATGACCCGTGTGACGTCAGGTGCAGGGGAGAGCAAATTAAACAAATATACTTTATTGGGCGCATTTCGGGATTTCGTACTTCTAGTGAAGAATTTTGTGCTTTTCGATTATTCGGATGGAAAATACCACAAGAATCAAGTAGTTTAGGTATTACCCTATCAATTTGAACCTGAACCCGGCTTACAAACAAACAATAGCGGCGACGAGAGCGACTCGGAAGAAGAGAGTGCCGAATCGTCTGACGAGGAAATCGACCATGTGTTTGAGGCAAAAAATGCTTGGCGCCTTGAAAGCCTGAGCTGGTGTAAATGTGGGCATTGCACATTGAAACCAAAGGCTATAGAATTGTTTTGTTGCAGATTCTACGTCTAACATGTCTTCGTCGAATTGATCAGGTTTTAATTTCAAATACAAAGTTTTATATTCGTTCCTTTCGAAAAGACACCGTAAAAGTGGTTTGGTTAATGGACGATCTAAAAACTCCTCGGCTTTCTCTTCAACAGATTTTAACCTTGAAAAAAGCTTGTCTTTAATATTAATGCCGATCGAATAATTCTTAAACTTCTTGCTGAACGATAATCCAAAATGAGAATTACATTCTTTTAAAGAAAAAGTAATCGTGTCTTCGCCGTGGACCAAATTGATGTATTTGTCGTTTGATTTTGAGACTTTGATGAGTTTGGGATTGAAAGGCATTGTTTCTACTTTATTTATGAAAATGGAAAAAAATATTTTCGCGATTTTTTTTTTTGAAAATTCCTTGGGAAATTTTTTAAGGAATTTTTTCCGGACGCCATCTTGGAATTTTTTTTTGATGACGTCAGCATAGTTAATAAACCGGAAGTAAACCTAGTTAATGAACCGGAAGTAAAACTAGTTAATGAACCGGAAGTAAACCTAGTTAATTTGCTCTTTCGTACCGTACATACACTACTTCAGTTGGAACCGAATCTTTATTTCACGAGTTGTTATTGTGTGAGTTATCGCCATTACTACTGTATATGCTTTAGTAAACTTTTATGTATTCGATGACTTGTAACTAATTATAACTTTATGATACTAAAGTTACAAAACATTAGCGCGTTGAAGAAGTTGATAAACACATAACTCAAGATACAGAAGGGTTCACGGTATTTGGAGTTTGGAAATTTGAGCATTAGTTCAATACATATGTAATATTTCATACATATGGAGCACTTGGTATATTGGGCATACGTCATTTAAGATCATTAAAGTGGACTATTGATACTTTAGTGATATTGGGTGGATTAAATTTGTTACTCATTTAGTAATATATAAGGAAAATGGATGTCAATACTGCGAAGTCAGCCAGAACTGCGGTAAGTGTATATTCAATCAACATATTAAAAATTGAATGATTCCTTTGATGTGAATGACACACACGGGGCGAAAAATGCAATTTGCCGAAATTTGCGCATGAGACAAACCCGTGCGCAAAAATAGCGACTAAATTTGCGCACGAGTTTGCCCACATGCATTTTCTTAGTTTGCAACGCTTAAATTTGCTAGAAATCTGCGTACAGGTTTGCATCTAGGAAAACGTCTAAGCAACTTCGCAGTTATAATGCCCGCGGGCAAACCGGTGGCAAAGTTTGTTAAACAAAAAAGAGTTTGCTTTAAATTTTTCGACCGGTTTGCGTATGCAAAATTAAATTGCAAAGCTGCTTGTAAATTTGCACATCAGCCAAACCCATGCGCAAAAATAGTGATCAAATTTGCCCGCAAGTTTGCCCACATGGGTTTTCTAAGTTTGCAACGCTTAAATTTGCTACAAGCTTGCATACAGGTTCGCACCTAGGCAAACGCCTGAGCAACTTTGCAGTTATTATGCCCGTGGACAAACCGACGGCAAAGATCGCTAAACAAAAAAGAGTTTGCTTTAAATTTTTAGATAGGTTTGCGTATGCAAATTTAAATTGCAAAGCTGCTTACAAATTTGCATCGAGTTTGCAAATATGGACTTCTCAAGTCTTGCGGTCAACCAAAATCCCACTTACATCGGAATTTTTGTTGTGTGCCAAAAATTTTAAAAGATTACATACACAGTTGCTTGGAAATCTTCATCAAATAATTACTATAACAAGTTTTTCCAGAAATTGCGGCGATGGCTCGCCGTCAACAAAATCAGTGGCTTGTGAAATACTTTACATTAGCTGTCACGTATATTACCGTTGCTTTTTGTAGGTCGTGCAGGTATATTTTAAAGCTACATACCAAAATGGTTCATTTTCGTAAAAGTAACTGTCACACCGTGGAAAAACCGGCAAGAAGTATTCGTCCAGCAAAAACTAGTTTGCTTTAAATTTCGGTACAGGTTTGCGTATGCAAAATTCAGTTGCAAAGCTAGTTGCTAATTTGCAACGAGTTTGCTTATGTGGATTTCCAAAGTAAATTAACAGTTTTTCTGCGAACTCAAAGTCGTATATGAGTGGTTTTTATTATATACTGTACATAGACAAATTTTGCGTTCGCAAAACTGCTTAGCGGCGTTTTACGATGCTATTATAATATACACAAGTTTTATAAAGCATTGTTTATCGTTATCTAAACGCTATTCCAAAATATTAAATTAAAGAAAAACAATGTTTGAGAGAAAATATGTGTTTGCCAGCTAAGTAGTATTATAAAGGCCGATCAACCCTTTTTTTTAGAGGGGGGGGGGGCGAGGGGGGAGCCACACATATTGAGAGAGCGCACCCTCATTAGAATATCGTGCTCTGATTGGTCGAAAAGCGTACGTACACCCCGTGACGTACGCCATAGCCGCGCCCTGATTGGTTAAAACAGCGTACGTATGCCTCGTGACGTACGCTATAGCTATGCTCTGATTGGTTGAACCGTGTACGTATGCACGCCGTGACGTACGCTATAGTCGCGCTCTGATTGGTTAAAACAGCGTACGTATGCCCCGTGATGTAAGCTATAGCTGCGCTTTGTTTACATTGTCTGCATTCTTTCAAAGATTACGGGGTTCATATTTCATATGTCGTGTTTGTTTTGTGTAATATAGTCTAGCTATTATGTGTCGCGTTATATGACCATGTATTTTGTCTGGTTATTTTCTAGCACAGTATTGTCGCACAGTATTATTTACGATATCTTCGGATACTATTCAGAATATGTTTAGTACCGTAGTATAAAATTTAAAGAAACAAATACAGGCGATATTTTGTGAGTAAGAAGAATTTTATTTCGTCATAGAAGTATACACAACATTAGTAAGGTTTCTGTCTAACATTTCTAAGGTAATATCGTCCCAGTGTTTTTGGAGTTTGCTTATGTGCTGGTGGCATTTGTACATCAGCCTTCTCGAAATGTGGTTGCTCCAATTGTTCATCGCCAGAATCACCTTTGTCTGCGACTGATTCGTCATCGCTCACATCTGGAGAATTATTCTCGGTATTTGCGTCGTAAGTGTACCAGTGTTTTATTGGATGCTCAATTGTGCGTGGTGGTGTTATTAATTACATAGTAAGGCATAGGTGAATTCACTAGGCTGTGCTGCGACGTCTGGATCACTGTCCTCGGCACCAACCTGTACTATATCATCTTCATCACTACACTCCACGTCAGCGTGTAGTTGAGAAGACTGTGGTTTGTTCTTGGCCCCCTCAATACTCTTTGTGGCTTTTTTTATGAAATCGGTCAGCTGATCTTCAAGACTTTGAAATTTACTTTGTAACTGATTTTTAAATGTTTGAAATCTATGATATTCATTAGAATAGAGTGTACTTTTCTCATCAGGAGTCATAGACGGTGCGTTTAAGATATTTTCCATTTCCTGTTTCGTATTGTACATGGCGTTAAGTATAGGAGGTTGTCGATACGATTGCTTTCTCATATATCCACTAAGTTGCTGTTGTAAACCATCTCCCTCCCCAGACAATACATTTGTTTTTAGGCGGTGATGATCATGGGTAGTCGGTTTAGGGTCAAGCATAAGATACCCGTGAGGGTGACTTGTAGCTCTTTCATACGCATGCATGAACTCGGGAACCCGACCTGGGTTGATTTGTCTTGCCAGGGTTAATACTTGCTGCTTGTCGCGAGGAGACTTGAACAATACAATATAATGTGTATTAAGGCTGATGTTTCTTGTTTGCGTTCCTTGATGAAATATATTTTGGACAATGTAGATAACTGATAGGTTTCTGTGATGGCTCCTTTTGGTGAATAAGCTGGCTATGCGTTTGTCGCCTCCTGACTGTGCCATAAGATCGTTAAGAACGATTAGGTTACGTTTATTAACATCAAGAAAATCACGAGTGTCAATTTCAGAGGGTATGCCTTCGTAAAATTCAATACCCGGTATAGTGTTGATCATTTCTAAATACATGGGTTGCCATTGCCCATAGCACCAGATAATACGTTGAGGAGGTGGCATAGTTTGTTGAGCATTTTCCAAAAGTGTTTTTACCCATACCGTCTTGCCACTTTGCGTACAGCCCGCGACAATACATGTAAAAGGGTGGTGAAGTGTCCCTGGTCCGCTGACTTTAGAGGTAAGTTTAGTAAATGGGTCTTGGCTGGGCACATTTCTTCATGACGTTTGCATATTAAATAAAGTCGAGAATTGCATTCCGCAGGTATCACAAACATAAACCGACCTGGGAGGAGGAGGAGGAGGAGCATTCGAAGGTAGCTGCCTCTATTTCTTCTTTTAAAAATACGATTGCCGATTTTGAACTGAACTGCACCTAGATATGTCATCTTATCTGCGTTTGTGCATGTGTAGTTTTTAACTTTTTATATTGGCTTATGTTATTTTTCTTGTATTTTATAAGTATTCTATATATTTTATCTGTGTGACGCCCCTCGTGGAAAACAGCTGTAAATAGTTGTCGAAGCTAGCTAGCGTGTTTAAATAAAGTTTTACATACATACATACATACATACATACATACATACATACATACATACATACATACATACATACATACATACATACATACATACATACATACATACATACATACACATACATACATACATACATACATACATACATACATACATACATACATACATACATACACACATACATACATACGAGATATGAACCCCGTAATCGTTGAAAGAATGCAGATAATGTAAACAAAGCGCGGCTATAGCGTACGTCACGGGGCATAAGTACGCTGTTTTAACCAATCAGAGCGCGGCTATGGCGTACGTCACGGGGTGTACGTACGCTTTTCGACCAATCAGAGCACGATATTCTAATGAGGGTGCGCCCCCTCAATATGTGTGCGCCCCCCCGTCGCCCCCTTGCGCCCCCCTAAAAAAAGGGTTGATCGGCCTTTATAATACTACTCAGCTACTAATTTGGCAAAGGTTTTTGTTTTCAATATTTTTAAAAAGAATACACCACATCATATCTGGTATGCCTGATCTCTGTAGATTGGAATTGAGACAATGATATTTAAAACGAGAATATTATTGGTAATGTGTAGTCATTCGCATTGCAGTTACATAGTTTCTCGCACAGAACTTTGCCGTTGTAAAATCAGACACCCTGGAAATTCTTAATTAACACTTTATTGTTAACTAAAACACAACTTTGATCTTGCATTTTAGGATTGTTTATCTACTCACATAAATTATATCCACTTCACTCCTCAATGGGTTCTTCAGTGACCGTTTAAAATAAGTCTTAATTCATACTACCCATAAAATACCCCAGCTTAATGAGCCTATTCATTTTTCCTGACTCCCACCATTTCAAGTTTGAACTTTCCGGCCTCTATGGTTGTTCGTTTGGAGTATTACACTTTAAACAGCGTCAAAACATTGCAGATCTGCAAACCAAAACAATATAATAGATGTTATTTATATACAAACAATGAATTATGTTTTATGGGCGCAATAGTGGCAAGAATATTTTCATGAGATGAACCATTGGACCATTCAACGAAGCGATAGCCTAGCTGAATGGAACATTTATACTGAATGAAAATATTCTTACCATTGAAAAATTTATTTTATCCTAACCCTAATTAACTCCCACCTTCTTGAAAAGTTGTATTTTAGTATTCCGAGCAAAATCCCATTCACCTCAAGACGAAAACAGTTAAAGAAAACTGCGATGACCGTACAAAGAGCTTTTTGACGGATGGGATTTCTTGAAAAGTGCAATGGAAAAACTCGTACAGTACAATTGCACTCTCCGAGAGTGATATAGGACGCATTTTATCGCACTCTTGGAAATTGAAACATTTAATCTAATATCACGTGACCATAATGACCCAATAAAGCAATCGGAATTTATAATAATGTATTTCAACAAAATAAATAATAGTCACATTCATATAAAGTAAGTTGAAGCACCCCATGTAGCTGTTCACGATACACAGCAATGAGTAATACCCCTATCATGCAGTTACCAGTTAAAAGCAACAGTTATTAGCTGTGTTATTGGTTATTCGACAATCGTTTGTCCTATCTGTATACTGACCTTAAACCCAAACATCTAATCTTTAGCCCCAACAATGAAACATGCAAACGTACGCTGGCTCTATACATTTATTTGCCCAAACATCTAACACTAGGCTAGCACTCGTCGAATGGCCTATATAACACGACTCGTCGAACGTTCTTCAATTTCTAGTGCTTTTAGCTTGATCGGGGTCCAGTTGTATAAAACTCTTAACTAATTAATTTTAACCACATGAATTGCAGAAAGCAGAAATGAACTCCAAAGTCTTGAACGAACTGTAACCTTAAACTACTTTGTTATACAACTGGTCCCAGGGCAGCCATTTAAGTCTAACTAGCTACTGTAACTTGGGGCTGATATTTTGATACCGTACAGTACAGCTATTAAGAGCCAAATGTTACTCAATGATGGAAAGAACGCTTCAAAAATATGCAACATGCTGTAAAAACTAGACATGCTTTAAACAGTAACCTCGAATAAATTGTTTTACCAGCTGTGCTCGGTATTTACAACAAACTGACTGGCACAGTGGAGTATTAACAACAAAATAGCCTAATAATGGCGATGAAACGTCCAGATCGTTTATCCAGGGAGTAAACGCCCAAACTTGTTCAATGGAACGTCAACAAGATATTCCTGCAGAAAGGATGAAACGAAGCACAAGGTTAGAATTACAAGTAATAGTGCTTGTTGAGCGGCAGAACAAATAAAACATTTTCTTCCTCCAACTTATCATACACTGGCAAAAACTTGCCCTGAATCCTTTGAATTGGCAGGAATGATGATGCACCAAAACAATCGAAAAGGTTGGCGCACCACACTTCAGGTGCAACACCCGGCGTTCCACAATGAAAGCGTTGTGGGTGGTATTGGAACCAATTCACACGAGCAAAGCAAAAGGTCGATAAGTTGCCATCAATACAGATCTTTTGCTTGACAAAATACAAAACAGTTCCCGGTCTCGCATCTGATGCACTGATGTCAACATTTCCGCTGTATTGATCCGCCCACTTTGCTAAAATGTAGGACGAGCGATTTAACCGGGAGAACTGGGACCCATATTGCTCACCAGCACATTCTACCGATGCATATTTATCGTAGAGGTCTGGAATTCCAGAAAGCGACGCCCGAGGGAAAAAATGGCCGTAAGCCTCTTTCAGATACTTCAACTCATCTTCATCAAATTTGCCAAGGGTATGTGGGCCACTAAAAGAAAAACTGGAAACATGAAACCACAGTTCATTGCCAATATCTACCACACCATCAACTAACTTAAGCAAATTAAGTACGGCTTCACGGTTAATGGACAACAAATTCGAAGGAGTTCCACCTTTAAATTTAGCCAACAAGGGTTGCAAATGATGTTCGAACTCTTCAGGTAACTCTAAATGACACACGTTTTGGTCCCTACTAAATTTGCGCATAAGCTGAAGCTCTATGGATTTATTGTTTGTGTAATAGTCACCAAGGATACCATTATACCGTTCAAAGCTGAATAGCCAAAACCCACAAACAGGTCCGTAATCGAAGATGCAATTAGCTAAATGCGTTTGTAGGTGCATACTGGGCGTAATGCATGGCTTTCCGTAAAGTTTTTCGAATTCTCGACAAAATTGCAACAAAATTGAGTGCGATAATGCAACGTCTCGAAGCTTTACTATAGGACCACAAATCAATCTGCAGGCATTTACAAAAAGGAGCCAACAACGGTAATGTTTTTCATCTAAAACACCGTACAAAGCATAAGAAGAAAAGATAGTAACCCAGTTTTTCCATTGATCGGCTGTGAAACCGGAAAAAGACTTAGCGATTTTTCCAGGAATTCGACCAATATTGGTTGGGACATGGGCTGAATCAACTTTTTCCTGGACTTTTTGCAAATCCGCTGCCGTCAAGATGCCAGCATTCAACCAAGTTTCCATCACATGTTTTGCGGTACCAAGAAACAGGTTGTGCATTGGATCTATCACGGTAAACCTGATGCAATCGAAGTAAGGCAGTCTAAGCAATTCTGAATATCTTACACCATATTTTGACTCTGTTCGACTTTGCTCTTCCTGCGTAGTTTTTCCTTTAACCTCGTCTACCTGTTGCCGATGATCTACAATATTCCGTAAAGGGCATGGTTCGAATCCAGAATAATCAGAATGATCACCAATGTTGCCTACGTTAAAGGTTTTGGTGCATTTATTGCACCCACGAGCAGAATTATGACCCGTAAAACCACACACCTTTCTGCTAGCAGGCAAATCACAAGCAACACAGAGCAAACAAGCTTTAAACGTTTCAAGCAAACGTTGAGACCCATCACGTAGCTTAACTCCCTCATCCCGTAAAGTCAACAATTCATCCACGAGAGGAGATAAGTAGGTATTGATGTTTAATTTTGGTTCACTTGGGCCAGGAATAACTCCAACAAAAATTATATTTTCTGGTTTAAAACGTTCACATCTAGGTAGATTCATTAAAACTAGGTACATGACGCCAACGGAATATATGGTATGCTTAAATGGTTGCATCCAGTCAACGTTCAACATAAATGCATAATTGCGTGGTGTAGCTAGAAAGGGAACATCGTTAAAATATTGAAAATCTCGCCAGATTCTGCCATCAAATACATCACAAACTACTTGACTTGCTGAACGAACTTCGCGCTGGCGCCATAATTCACAACGAGCGCTAAAATCTACTTTCTTCAAAAGATTTTCAATACTTTTAATTATGCTCTTGTAGCAATAAACTTTATGCGGATACAGTTTTTTAGTTCCGCATTGTAAAGTTACTTCCTTCAATAAAACTGCCCCACACGGTTGCCTTCGCCACCGTTGTCTATGATTAGGAAATTTAATAAAAGCGCATCTGTTTGAAACACGAGCCGTACCGACCGTTCGGTGACACTTATCAAACTCGTACAGAGCGTGACATTTGGGGCAAACAACGTACTTAATAAACACGTCATTTACCAAGCCAATTTTCTTTTGGAAATAGTACAAAGTACCAGGGAATACAACAGCAAGCCCTGCCATCCACTGACTTGAAATAGCAGCCATTTCAAAACATTTCTTTAAAGTGGAAAGCAAAAAATCCATACCATTATCAGAAACGTGGAAGTGAGTCCAGAAATAGTAGTACTACAAGTCCCGCAAGTAGGACTACAAGGCATCGTGACAACAGTACGTTTAAAGCTCTGCAACGCGAACTAACATTGACATCAAAACCAGGTAATGATTGATCTCCATTTACTCTATTCTGAGGGAAATCATCTTCAACATCACCAATACTAGCATCATCCCAAATCTCATTATCAATTACATCATGCACATTAACAGAGTTGTCTTTTCCAGTGTTGAATATATTTATGTCATCTCTATTATCGTTGTCAGATGGCATTTCCATAAAGGGTGCTTCGCATTCACTATCGCTACCACCAGAAGTAAGAACATCCATAAAAGATGTTTGACAGTTATCGATATTACTGTGTGACACTTCCATAGACAATGTTCCCCCCTGATCTCCATCATCAGCCCTATCGTTTTGCCACGTATGGCTGTCAGGACTATAATAAACTTCACGATGGTTTCTGAAAGTTCTAGCAGGCAGATAGCAATCACAATGCGGGAAAAACGTAAGATATGATAGATCAGACATGTTGAAATCACTTGAAAACAACAGTATGTTTGTTGCTATGGCGATAAAACGAATTATATGGTGATGTACTCTGATGTACACACACGGTAAATGTGAATCTTCGGGGGTAGTTACAGTGTTGGATAGCTACATACAAATTCCTCTAGAAGTTAGCCAATTAGAAGAGTGCATTCTCGTCACAAAACGCGCGAAAATAATTATATGCCTTTGAAAAACATTGTTGTCAAACTAGAGTGTCACATCATAAAACATCATCATAAAAATGGATTTATCTCAGAACAATGGAGAAATGCCAACTGAAGAACTACTTCGAAGAGTTCTTCACACCCAAAGGACTCTTTTAGAGCAAAATGATAAATTATTAAAGCACCAAGAGCGGCAAGCAATCCTTGACAAGGAGCAGGGAAAAACAAAATATAGGAAAGCCCCAGCATTTCTCAAGGTTAGTACACACAATAATATTAAGTTAAAAATGGTTCTGTTTATGTAAAATCCGACTAAATAAGACATTTTATACGCTCAGTTACTATTTAGTTCAAGTAAAAGGCCTTAGAGGTAGTTTTGGTGAAATATTAAACCACCAATCAAGTGCCTTATACTTTAAAAGAAAAATCTCTTATAAATCTCTGCAGTGGAGGTGAAATAAATTTTACCTCAACCATGTCTCAACTGTTATTGATAATAGTTTTAATATTGTGTTAGGTTATCTAATATTTAAAAAAACTGCTGGTCTACATATAATGTAATTTTGGGTAGGTCAATTGATGTGATATTGTACAGTAAGTGTAGAAGGAATTAATACATCAACATTTTAACTTTAACTGATTTTTAACCTATTGAGCTGTAATATGCTTGGTGCATCCTACTTATTATTTTTGATTTTCTAACACCCGACACTTTTACTTATCAAAAAAAAGCTCTCCAGCTTAATCAGGTTAAACATACATTCCATATACCAAGCAATAATTTTTTGAAGTTAATCTCATGAGGTATTATACAACTAAAAATAATAATAATGGGTTATAACGGTGCACTACATATACAAGTCAGAATCCTCCAAATCCAATTATTCAGCTGTACTCTTTAAATCAGGATGCCTTTACTGCAGGGTTTCAAATGGCATGCTGCTAAAAAAGCCAAAGCAGGCCATATTTAGGAAGGGCATTAGGCAGAATTAAATTGCCAATTAAAATTCTATAAATAACTATATTTTGTTTTAAATGGTAAATATTAAAGTAACTCTGAATAACTTTTGATATTTTATTCTGTCTTTCCACTAGGTTTTAGTCATTCTCTGTTAGGAATCTGAGGATGACTAAAACCTGGTCGAAATGTCAAATAACGTTTGTGTTATAGAATAGTTCCCATAAACTATAAAAATAATTATGCTAACTAAACTTACCATACCAGCTTTAATTCCTCCGATTTATCACAGTAATCCAGGATTTACTGATGACAAAAAAATTATCTGCAAAGCAAGAAAACAGTCTCTGAATTTCATGTTGACTACATTTTAGAATGAATTGTGGTACTATAATTAAAAATTAGGATTTGGAGTGAATTAGGGTTTACCAGTACACGCAGGGCTCAGAAACAGGACATAGGGTACATTGCTGCTCAATGGGTTAGTTCTTGGTTTCAATGTAGAGTAGTTTTTAATTAGTTTTTTGCTTCAATGTAGAGAACTGCTCGGTCTGTGATAAAAAATATGGATGAACACTGGGATATTCTGCAATGGTAAGAACTATGAATTTTAAGATAAATAATAAAAATAATAAATGCCTTAATCACATACTAATTACATCAAATATACCAAATCTTAAGTTTTAGAGATCCAGTCAATGAAAAAATCAATAAGAAAGCTATATTGAATATTAAAGCTTTAGATGGCATGGACAAAATTCCAACAAATGTAATAGAGCGTAAGTAAAAATTTGGTTCATCATCATGTTCTAAACCAAATAATTTAGGCCACTAAACAGTTGGTGAATAGTTGCAGAATGGGCAACCATACTTCATTTGCTTATACGTTCAATTCTTCAACCCATTCAGCTGCAGAGCTTTTCCCATGGGTGGAAAAAATATTTTACTTCCAGGAACCACAAGGAAATATTTATTGCAGATAATCAAGTTAACACTAAGAATTTGTTATTAACTAGATGCCATGCTATATTCCACAGTGCACTGAAAATCTGATTCTACAGTAAATACAGATGCCAAGAATATTCCAGTTGTCACCATTAGGGGTTCCGTGCTCTCCCAGAAAATTTTGAAAACTGGTTTTCCCAGATTGGCTAAAAATGCATTAATTTTGTCATACAGCATTTGTTACATTCCATGGTCAAGGACATTTATGCACTAATCCATAGATGGTCATGGTTGGTAATTTCTAGAGATGAATATCTTCCTTTATCTAAATTATTACAGTTTTATTCTATCTTGGGATTCTATCCGGGACCAATGGTCCAGTGGTCTGATATTTTTTGCACCCCTGGTTTTTCCATAGACAAGTAATTAAGATTGTTTGGCTTAAAATGAATAAGGAAGACACATTGGAGCTCGAAAAGTTAACTAGACAACCCGTTGAAGTACAGAGTTCCTCATTTAAAACCGATGAGTAAAATAGTCTTACAATTAAAAAAATTGGTACAGTGCACTAGGGCTGTTGGGCATATTGTGGCTCATTGGGTTAAGCATTAATCAGGATACTTATCTGATTTTCACATGGTGAGAACTTGTTCTGAACAATTGAATATTTTCAGCATTTACTCTAAAAATATAATTAACATTAACATAAAAAAGATTATGTTGCAAATTAAGGTTCTGTATAGCATGTACAGGACTAACATCAAATGTTTACCCAAACACAGTTTATTATACCAGAACTACTGTATATTTCCTAACCATATGCAACAATTTAATTCACAAATGGAACTCTTTTTAAATAATATATTCATAAACTTTCTTTGCTGTCTGACCCATGTGCTAAACAATTAATTAATGCAGTTATAACAAGGTCAACCTAAGTCGAACAACCTGTGTGCAAATTTCTTAAAAGCCGCGACTCATAATTTAAACATTTATTCAGGTATATATCTAAATGAATTTCTCCCTAACTTATAAAATAAACAAGTACGCAAGATGGAGTACCTTTGCCATCTGCAATTGTGACAATCACTGCAACATTTACAGGCAACAACTCAAGTGTTTAATTAATATTTTTTTGAAGCTAGATAAACTGTAAACGAACGAATCACTGAAAAATCAAAAGATTTGCATAACACTTAGTCCAGTTTAGTAAGCAATTTCGTTTTTAAACCAGCAACTGACAAAATTGGCATGATTTTATATTTACATGGGTCAGCGAAAGCAAGTCTTTATCGCTACAAAAAAAGATTGTGAGTGCAAGGAAAGTCAGTCTTACCTGTTCAGTCCACCACATCCCTGATAAATTCTAAATCAGTGCACCAAATTCTTATCAAAATCAATAAGAGAAATACATAACCACGAGCTTTCGTACCGCTGACGCCATACTGATATCGCAATTACATGGGCATGCGGTAACAAATTAAGAATAAACAATTACTTTATGGTTTCCGTGTTTAGATGGTCTGATCCAACACGCGGGAAAGTTGCGAGAGTTTAAGAAAAGCGACGCAAACACGAGCCGAGGGCAAGTGATTTTGCACGCTTTTCATGAACTCGAGCAACATTTCCAAGTGTTTAGTCAGGCCATCCTAACAAGGAAACCATAAAGTAATTGTTTTATAAAATAACAGCAGCACGGTAGTCGACTTACAAGTTTATTTACAATGAGAAATTCTTTCAAGTTCGCAAGGAAGCAAACAAATAGTTTTTTTGCAAATAATCGAGCCAATCAAGCATGAAACATTACAAAGTTAATTTACAACGAAGTCTTTGTCTTTAAAAGTTTTAAAAATACTACGATTGTTGATTTTACAGTCAATTTATGATTTCCGTGTTTGGATGGCCTGATCCAAACGCGGGCTTCGACCAATCAGAGCATGCGTTATATTCATGTTATTTTATAATATCAATTACAAGTGTCATCAATTACTTTGCTACAGTATTTGGCGAAAACGTAGTGCGGAAAACGTACATCCGCGGCAACGATAGGATACCATATTAAAACGGAAACCATAAAGTGATTGTATAAGTTTGAACATTGCAGGTGTTTTGAGAGCTCACTTTCACACAAAGAAGAAGACTCAAAAATCAATAGCGGACGGCAGACGGGAAGCTATTCTTCAACGTGAAAGAAGAAGAGGGAGAATAACTAAGGTAAAAATACCGCGAAACCGGGTTAACAGAGAAATAGAGTCTTGTAGTGACCACTAGAACCGGATGGCTTAGCTTTAGCTGCGCTAACAATTTCTTTCGTTTCAAATTTCGAACATTTAAAACGATCGAAATAGAGTAAGAACCACAGTAGTCCATTATTCTTGTATAAAAACATGGCAAAATATACAACCGAGTTAATCGGAAGATTTGGTTTAAGGATGCGAACGTCTTGCCGTGCATATCCCTACATGAGCACCGCACGTGGTCTTTAGTTGACGTCCCCGCATCTTTGATTTACGATTGACGATGCGGTGCCCGCGGACGCGGCAGAAAAAACCTGATAACAAACGCATTCGAGACCCAGTCGACTTCTTACACAATTGATTTAAAAATGATCAAAACTCCAAATACAGTATAACGCATTTCTAACCTCAAAATCCGGCAAAATGTTGCGACTGATACATGAAGAAGAACTGTACTTATTGAATTTGATATTTTGAAGAGAAAACTGATCTTAAAATGAAAAAAAAATAGATGCGTTATCAGCGCAACGTATATTTTGGAAAACAACTTTCGTTGTAAACTCCTGAAGACGCCACCTGAAAAAATTAAAATACCTCGTTCGTGCTCGTTCCCATTCCTCCTACCACGGCTTCTCGCACCGCCTCGTCCTCGTCAATCGTAAACTTTCTCTTTAGCGTTCACACGGGGAAACAAATCTGCAATTTTTTGGTTACTGTCCAATTTTGCTTCGCGGTCACATTCGTTTAACGACGTGACATCCCTTCTCGCAAGTTAATCTATATTCTTTTTTGCTTTTTCCTGTGTGGGTACACCAAGGGTATAACATTAAAGAAATATAGTATATAGTACGTATTTGTTTTCATGTTTAGAAATTAAACCGCAGGCGACGAGCTCTTGACCTCACAACAAGCGTGACGGAGGCTTCGAAGTCAGAGCTCAGGAAATGCCTTTTTCGGGAGGCCATGTCGGCGGAAGAATCCAATACGGATTCTGAAAATTCCATCTACGAGGCGTCCAGTGATGACGAGTGTGCGGATGGTCAAAGTAAGCCTCCACAAAAAAAGAAGTTTTTCTGAGGCCACTTTCATGGAGAAGTAACAAATATACAGAGATACTACGAAAGCTTGATCGCAAATCGAGAAGAAGGGTCTCGCCAGCTTCAAAGGCAATGGAAAGACATCGGTTTGAAGGACCGGTAGTAATGTGTGAGCCCCCTGAAGGTACCTTTGACAGGATGATCAAAGAACAAAGTTAAACAATCTAGTTACGTAAGATATAGTGACATTATGGCATAAAGTTTTTTTTGTTCTCACTCAAATTTTACAGGTAGAAGACACACTGAATATTCTTGGTGATGCGCTTCTTTCCTTTCTTATAATTGTAGTTTAAATGACATCTGCTTTTTAAATTTTTATAGCTTTTTCAATTTTGGTGAAAGATGGTTCTATGCCTTTTAAAAAATGTGACGATTACAGGTTTGCGCATGAATTTCTGGTGCGTTTAAATGGCAAAAATATCACACTGGTATGAGTCCGTAAATAAGGAATTGAAAAATCAGGGCCTTAAATTCTGCTGTTATTAATTTTATTAAAAAATTCTATTAAGCTCAGACTCTTTGGGGTAAGAAATGTATTTCTCGATAGGATCATAATTTACAATGCAATTGTAAACAGCATGAGCTCCAGCTCTCCAGCTATTATGATCAGTTAATTGTAAACTCGTTAATTAATTTATATAAAAAAATTGTCACGTTTTGAAAAAGTTGAAGGTATATCCTGACCGCAATCCCAAATCTAACACCCAATCCCAATACTTTATGATCCTATGTCAATAGGACCAGCCGCTCTTATAAGGGAATTACTTAAACAAGTAAACTCTATGATATTGTCTCTGGAACGATAACTCTAACTCATCGTGTAGAAAAAAAAAGGGAAGCCACGCGAGACGCCTTCAGGTTTTCGTCCTATGTTATCGTTCCAGAGAGTGTTGATAGAGTTCATTGACTTAAACCTAAATCCGCGTTATTGCCATAGCAACAATATAGTTTTTTTTAAAATTTTTATGCTACTTGATTACCATTTCACACTACGGTGATATTTTTGTTCCCTTAACTAATAATCATCATCCAGAATACCATGCTTAAATCTGTTGTTGCCGTATTTGTTAAATGTATATCTAATATCCTTACAGACATTAGCTTTAATAACGCGTAGGTGTGTTAGTTATTCTAAACTCGAATAAGAGTTAACTAAAGAATAAAAAATCGACGTTAAATAAAGAATAAAAAAGACGTTATTAAAAATGTGTGATAAAGTTATTAATTACGCCTATTTACACCTATTTTAAGTATTTCTCGTTGTATAGCAGTTTTTATCTTTCATTACCGTGTATTGTTTCATTGCACATGGTTATAATGACTGCATACAAGTTCTAACTGTGTGGTCGCAAACCTTGAAATTTATTATTCTTATCCTTGCCTTCGTCGTTAATTTAAATTTATAGTGAGAAGTTGGACTGCCCACCCACGTAACCGTGTGCAAACCCTTTTACAAAGACTACATTTGAGTATGAGTTTACCTATGGCGCTAGATTGCAGCAAACCAGTTGTTGGTTTGCGCACGAGTTTAACCGCAACGAAAACCACCTTGCAAGCTAAACTTTTGCGTATGAATTCACCCACACGGCAATCGTGTCGCAAAATTTACGTTTGCGTATCAGTTTACCCGCGTGGCAAACCTGGCGCAAATAACTGCAGGTTTGCATACCCGTTTACGCGTGAGCAAATTTTAGGCCAAAACTGTCATTTTGCGAAGGTTTGCAAGCAGGTTTGCACTATTCACTTCGCGGCCATCGCCCGGTAGTCGAACTGGTTTGCTCGAACGGCAAATGAATGTTTTTCATACCGGGCAAAATTAGCAAACACTGCCAAATTTCAAGTTTGTAACATGATTTTCTTTAATTTTGCGTGCGTTGCAAACCGAACATTTCGCCCCGTGGTTTTTACTGAATAGAATTGACTTTCTGGCGTGCATGATGACGCATATATCTTCGGGTGTTATGTCGGTTAACTGATTGGCAAATCCAAGGGATTCTGGTAGAAGTTTCTCACTTATTGAGAGGTAGAAGTCCACTATCTCGAACATTAGAAATGTCAGGCACTGCTTTTTGGATAGGGAATTAATAAAATTGAATTGCCAAATAAAATTACCGTTTGCTGGATCCGATGGACAAAACGTCTCGAGACATACATAACTGCTACAGGGATCACCGATGATAAACAAAAGCGACCATTGCTACTATTCTGCGCTGGGGACGCTGTTTCCTGAAATATTCGACAAACTACCAGGAGCCGAAAAACCAAAAAATATAAAGACACATTAAAACTTCTTACTGAGCATTTATCGTCAAAGAAAAATAAAACATTCGAAATATATAAATTGTGACAAACACAACAACTCGATGGCGAAAGCGTAGCTCAATTTTATACTCGCCTCCATCAGCCTGCTTCAACGTGTGAATTTTCTGACCCCGATGGGGAAAGATGTGAATCAACAAAACTATGCGAGACAGCCTTGTGCGATGACAGCATAAGTTATGCTGGATCCAGAGTAAGTCAAAATAAATAATAGCAGCTCAATTTTAAATTCAAAACAACTTTATAACAATGTCATAGGTTATGAATTTTATAAAGCATAGAAACCTTGTCTCTTTTGATAATATATTTTAAACACACAGACAATACTATAACAATTTTTACATTACAACACCTATATATATATATATTAAGTTTGTGCCCTGAAAGTCATGTGACTGACCTACGTCATCTAAGTTAATAGTATAATTATTAAAAGGAGTTCGATCTCCAACGTCAACAAAACATATAAAATATCCCGATTACGACACTCCCCAATGTTTATTCACTGAATCAATAAAGTGATAAACTTTACGCAATGCATACTACTAAGAAGAATGACTAAATACAAAACTGTTACTGTTACTGCAATACTCCGTCTCTTCGCTTAAATTCTTCTACAACTGCGGCAGTTCTTCGACTTCTTCCTTCTGTTACTTTATCCGATGTTGCATTCTCCTGACCAGCTAACTCTTTTTTGGTTCGCGAATTGTCTGACAAATTTGACCTTACTTCGATTGGTATTAGTAGCTCGCCTTGTGGTACGAATTCGAATTTACAGCAGACAACGCAGTGTCGAATGATCTTCTTGATTGCTTCTCGACCGCGTAGAATCCAGAATTTCTCTCTCAACGTGGTTAAAGTGTCCCTGACACCACTATGCTTAATTTGGTTGTGGGTATGAAGGATCAACAGTTCCACAAACGGATGCTTGCTTGGCAGGAAAATTGGATTCTTCGTATTGGGGGCAGTGAGAACGCATTAATTCTTCCACGAGATCGCATCACGCCTTTGTCATCAATATATAGTCCAAACTGCTTGATTTTGGACTTCGGATTGGTCACGCCGTCGGTTCCCAACGAACAATAGCTTGAGTTCTTCAGAAAAGCTATTTCTTTGGGTTGCCTGAATCTAGAACACTTCGGCTGCTTTTAAATCATCGACATCATTGCTGGCCATTTTCTCTCGCGTAGTTCCGGAAGTCTTCCACTTTACCTTCCGGATGAAGCACAACACCTTCGCTGTAACTCTCAACAGTTTATGCAGACTACTGTATCGATCGACTTGCATTATTTCGTCCACTCTCGCCGTGACCCGAGTGTCGTATCATTATTAACCATGATGTGAGTTACATTAGGCGGGGATTTAATTGCCTCTTCGTCAGCATCGTGACCATTTCCGGTGGATGGATTTTCCGATTGCCATTCGTTTTGTGATTTGAGCGAAAATTCGGGACCGTTCCACCAAACATCACTTTCAGCCAGATCTTTCGAGAGGGTAAATCTGCCAGATTTTGAGGTCCTGGGCCGTAGCGCCAAGCGGAACTGGAGCTCTGTTTGCGTACTTCGTTTACCCTGTGCTGAACGTACTGTTTCCAATGTTTATCGTTTCTAATCCAGCAAAGAGTTGTCATGGAATCTACCCAATACGTTGTTATCAGCACCCTAACTTTCTTCGTGATTTTATCGCAAAGTCTTGCAAGTAAAACGGCTCCAAGTAGTTCCAGGCGAGGGATAGATTGTCTCTTTAACAGAGCGACTCTTGTCTTACAGGCCACCAGTTGAACTCTCACGCCACCATTCTAGTAAACCGATCGGATATAGACGACAGCTGCATACGCCTGTGACGAAGCATCGCTGAAACCATGGAGCTCGATTTCGATAAGTTTAGAATTCAGCTCAAAGAAACGTCTTGGGACACGTAGTGAATGAAGATATGAGATATCTCGTATAATACTCTGGAACTTTGATAGTAAATCGCCGGTGAGGTCTTCGTCCCAATCAACCTTGGCCGTGCAAAAAATTTGGAAAACGACTTTCATGGAAATGGTGAGGGGTGCAAGTAAGCCTAACGGGTCGAATATCTTAGCAGTAAGCCTGAGCAACGATCGCTTCGTAGCTGGAACAGCAGAGGCGTCCTCCTTCCACTTGTCGAAATTGAAAAACAGTTCGTCAGTTTTAGTATCCCGGTTCGATCCAAGCACCGCAACGCTGTTGTTGGAAGGATCAGTCGCATTGTTTCCCGTAGTCAATTTCGCGTACGATTCGTCTTCTTCGGAAGTATGAGCGGGAACAATTGAATAACTAACATGTTCTTGAGTTGATTTGTCGTTGGTAGTTGCCTCATGCGAAAGTTCATGTACTTCAATTTTGTCACGAAGTGCTTGTGAATTGGTGCTCCACTTGCATAGGTTGAACCCCCCGTCTTCCATAATTTCCTTCGATCTTTTGTAGATGTGGAATGATTGCTCTACGCTTTCCTTGTCCGTCACGAGATCGTCGACGTAGAATGATTCCTTTAAAAGCGACACGAGCTTTGAATCAGACTGCAAATATTGGTCTAGGTGATGGGAAATTGTGAATCCAAGAATAGCCGGGGATGGTCTCAAACCAAATACCAATCGCTTAAATCGGTACACCGTCAATTCAGGATGGTACTCGTTCGGATCGTCGAACCACAAGAAATGTAACGCATCTCTATCTGAACTCTTAATGCCAATCATAAGAAATGCTTTCTCAATGTCAGCGGTAACACCAATTGAATTCCATCGAAATTTAACCAGGGTATCGAAAACATGTGGTGTATAATTAGGACCGATCTCGAGGCAATCGTTCAAAGATTTTTCTCCCTTCGAATTCTTTGCTGAGCCGTCGTACACAACACGAACCTTCGTAGTGTCCTTGTCACTTCGAATCACAGGGTGATGAGGTAAATAGTTCACTCGGTTGCCACATTCAGCGGGTTGCTTTGTAGATCACACCTGTTCAATAATGCCTCCTTCGAGTTGTTGGCGAATTATTTTTTCGTATTCCTTTAAAAGTGCCGGGTCTTCCCGCAACTTTCGATGAAGAGACTGGAGACGATTGTAACACGTGTTGTAGCCATCAGACTCGGGAAAAGGACCTCACTTCCAGGGCAGGGCGACTTCGTAATTTTTTCCATCAAATGCGATATCTTCGATAAACCCTTCGTTTGCAGTACAATCATCGACTTGGGAAGGTCCCTTGATTCCTATTGTCTCGAGTTCCCAAAATCCTTTCAACACTTCGGCCAATTGATCGCCTCGCTGATTGTTGTCGCAGGGGCGGATCCAGGGGGTTTCAAGCGTATCTGCTGATACGGTCAGATTTTTTAGATATAGTATAAGGTTATGTCATTGTATATATTTACAACGTCTGACATCTGTGCTATATAGTATTAAACATTCGTAATAACTTGCACCAATAGGACATTAAACTGCTCTTTTTCGCTACAAACAATAATATGTAGGAAATAGTTTCTATAATTGTGTTTACAGACTGAAAATTGCCGATTATCTGCATGGAAATCGCTAGGAAAACCCTGCTTTGATATCAAATGACTGCTTCACCGACAGTCTACCAGGGACTTGCCGAAGATTCAGTTGTATTTTCGGAAAATCTTCGTATAAAATGGCGTCGCGATCAGCCAATTAGTTGATACGGTCCGCGGTTCGATGTTACTAAATATAGTAACTTTTGGATACACTGAAGTGTATCCAGCCTATCAAATGGCTGGATCTTGTGACTTCGGATACACTCTGATACAGTGACCTTGATTTTGTTGCACAATCGTGTATCAACCATGGTATCAACGAAGGCTGGCCGGGTATTCGGGAAAAGCTCGGAAAATCAGGGGTCATATATATTACCCTTGTTCTTCTTGTTTGAGATGGCGTCTAGATCGAACTTCAACAATGTGCTAAAGCAGCTTAATGCTATTTCCCGTCCATTAAACTCAGGAGAGGATGCTTTGAGCGAATTAGACTTGTTAAAAGAACATTGGGATTGCGGCCGTGTTTTGGCTGAAGGCGAAGCTTGTGTTGAGCAGCAGTGCCAACAGAGAGAAAGTGCGAAGTTCGAATTCTCAAAGCTGTAATTTCTTAAGAGCCAGAAATATCGTTCAGGACAATGTGAACCTTTAAAGGTGAGGCAGGCGACCACTTTATTAATGAAAGTATATAACATTCAAAACGTTATTTGAATCGGTAATTATGTAAATTTCTTGTTATTTCTCTGTAAATGTTATGAATATTCAAATCAAGCAAGATTTCACAGCGTTGTGGTTGTATCCAAACATGAATTGATCAGCCCCAAGACTGTACCGTATCAACCTGTATGACAGGTTGATTAAGAAATGTGTTTATTTTATATTGCTGAATTGTGTGAAAGATTTTAACTGTAATTATAATTTACAAAATACAGGTTATACAGCCTCAAATAATTTCATAGATAATCATAGTAAAACATTCTGTGATAAATTAATAATGATTGATTTAAATTAATGGCAAAAAGACCACTGATGTATTTGATAATTTTGTCCAAAGGTCATATTTAGCAAGTAAAAAATTAGCAGTTTACTGTATTAAGACTTCACAAGCACAAATTGGAGTTTTTATTCATGAGATTATTACAGCAGTTGGGATTCTCTGAGCACCTTAATTGTTCCTGGTCATTACTCATTAGCAAATACTTCTACACTCACTGCTATATAACTTACCAGTGGTTAAATTTATATTATAGCCAAACCAACATTTCTTTTGAAAGCAATGTTTCAACACAGCATCGCAATGTTGTTTGCACAAGAACAACTGATTTCAATGTAGTTCAGACCTCCAAAGTAATTTTAAGCAACAAATTTACTATTTCCCATTTAGTATTGAGTACACTTATTATGTATTACAGTAATGGAATGTAGGACATTGTGTCTATGCTGAATATTTGTCAGAATAATTGCAAGGGCATGTCAAACCTGCCAAATTTTAATGTATTAGCTTTTTGGGGTTGGGGTTAATAGAAAATGGTATGGGTCAGTTTTTATGCTCCACTTTGTGTTGCCAAAGGCCAAGTTAAAAGTGTGCCAAGATTTTTATTAGACTATTACTGTAATACCATGCCAAATATACTCCCATTTGACAACACCAAATGCACCCTGGATTTCATTTGGTAAATTATATACAATGCCAACTTATATGTGCTTGAGGTTTTACTACAATAATTCTATTTTGAACTAATTTAAGACATATGTATTTTAAAGGCATCATAATATTTTTCCAGAAAAAAATTATTAGGGGTAAATACTTTATTAAAAATGGTATCTAGTGACATGATAACGCATGATTATTCATATACTAGTTATTTGCACTTGGAATATTAATGATCAAAGCTTCTGCATAATAGTTGTTCTGTATAAAATCAATATAGCACCTTAGCTGATAGGAACTGCCTCTACAATGCTTGTTCCATGGCACTTACCGAGATTCATATGTGTCAGCTGTTTTATGATGCCTATCAAGCATTAAGTTGTATGAAAATGCTCAATACTTTGGCAGTTATCCAACAATTAAATTGATGCATGAAAAAGGAGCATGCACTTCAATTAGAAATGCTTTTGCTATCTGTTTGTTGTTTGTCTGATTCTGCCCTTTCTATTTTTGAGTCACAAAGCCTTGTTGCAGCAGTTATTGAAGAAGCACAGCTTAATGCACAGAATTTTACTTTTTCATCTATGATTTTTCATCTATTGAGTCATACTACCCTGCCAGCAAAGATTCTTCACCAAGAGAGGAGTGGGATTCTTTGGAAAAAAATGTTTAATTGCACTGTGGTAAAGTGAGCCAATGATTAAATTTTAATTATTTTGATGCATCGAATGTAGTGAAAAGAAATTATTTTTGGTCATTCCACACAACATTTTAGACTTTGTGTACAGTATTATACATTGTATTATTGTTTGTAGCGTTTCCATGTCAGTAAGTTTCGGCTCAAGCCATTAAAGTCAGCACAGAAAGTTGATTGTAGTTTTCAAATTTAAAAAAAGCGTTGGCAGGCTTACATTATCCGGTTAGACTTCTCACTCGTGAAAAATCCAACTCTCACCACGCGCAAAGGGTTTGGCATGCTAAGTAAATGAGTTGTATATGGAATTTAATGCCTAACATAAGAAAGTAGTGTGAATAAATAACTAATTTTGCTATCTTTTTGCACATTTTGGCAGTCGATTTTTGTTTAAAATTGACACGCTAAAACGCAGGAAATAGCATTTGCGGGGTTCTAGTTTTCAAAATTTCCTTGAAAAGCATGCCCCCAGACCCTCCTAGAGACTCGTGGCTACGCCACTCGTGGACGCTTTCGGCGTGCAACTTTTGGATACGGTCAGATTTTATGCTAGATCCGCCACTATGTTGCCGTTCATAATGAAATCTTCATTGCTAGAAATAACTAGATTCTGTGTCGTGTTTTCACCTCTGGCTCCCCTGCTCTTGGTTAATTCAGCCTTTCCAGAAAGCATCCAACCGAAAACGCTGTTGATTGCTACCGGGCCCGAATCCCCACGGGCCATTTCTCTGGTGACAAAGTTCCAATAGTAATCAGAACCAATTAGAACATCGATGGTATCGTGCTGGGACCCTTGACCTTCAACAAAATCGGCTAAATCTAACTCAGGGATGTGTGGGTAATCCAGTATATCAACACTGGCTGGCAAGGGTGAACAAATAACTGGGAAATTAAGGACGGAAATCTGGGTCTCATCATTAGCACGGCCGCGTAGAACTAAAATCTAATACTTGACAGGATTTTCTTTGGTGTTTGTTATCGCCAAAAGTGTTTAAATGCAATGTTTCCGTTTTAATCGCGTTAAGGCGCAATTTTCGTCTTAAATCATCGGTAATATAGGATCTTTGACTGCCGTCTACATTGGTTGCTATGGCGCGCGCTGTCTGAAGAAGAACATGTTTCCTGTTTGCAATTTGAGATCAGGCAGTGATGGTACAATTTGTTCTCCCTTCGATTTTAGTTTCTTCGTCCTTATCCTTATTATCGTTAGAACGTTCTCGCGAATCGCGCGGTGTATACCCCTTGCTACATATAGATTGGTGATGACGCGAACCACAGTTTCGACAAAGCCTTGGGCTTCGACAGTCCTTAACCCCGTGACCTTGTCGCAAGCAATTAAAACAACGCTTCGCTTGGGATAGAATTTCCTTTCGTTTGGCAGGATCTGTCACTGATTGACACGAAGCAGAATAGTGCAATGCATTACAATATGCGCAGTTAACTTTAAACTCCCCCGATTCCCTGCTCAACAAAGTACTCCCAGTTGTTTGTGGGACCTTTCGGGTTGGATTCTCTCCCTGTTTCTGACGTTCGCCAATTTTAAAACGCTCACTCGCTTCTCGTACTTCTATTTCTACGCGCAATGTTTCTATCAGTTCGTCCATTTTCCACACTTCACCCTTCGACTCTCTCGCAATTCTCATTCGCAAATCGTTTGGCAATTTGGACATTAAAATTGGAATCAACAAACTGTCGTATTCCTTAAATGATACTCCTAGCGCTTCTAAACCACGAACGTGTACAACTTATCGCCAGCACAACTTGGAAGGCGCAAAAGTTCGTCCATATGTGCGCTTATAACTTGTGACTTTCCAAATCTCGCTTGTAACAACTCAATTGCGCTTTCATAGTTCGCTTCGGTAAGTGCAAGACCCTGAATTGCTCTCGCAGCTGGGCCTTCTAATAGAGAATTTATTTAGTTATACTTATCTATCTTTGATATCGCTTGATTTGAATGTACAGCGGCCTTGAAGCAGTCCTAGAATGAACTCCACTTCGTTACGTCGCCTTTGAAATGGGTTAGTTGTAGTTTTGGTGGTCTAGTGGATGTTGAATTAGCTGCTCCATCGTTACCGCTCGTATTACTCACTTCCATGAGAATCCGCACGGCCGAAAAAAGGAGTCAAACGCACAAAATTTGTGCGTTTCTCCGGATGCAATTATGCCTAATTCCAACAAATTTGATAGGTAAAGCTGTCATCAATCCGGCTCTATTCACAGTTGGTATGGAAACAGCTGCACGTGGTTTTCTGTTTATTATTAGGAAATAGGTTACTGAAATGAAAGACGATATTGGCACAGCGTTGGTTAAGATAAAAACACGCATCCAGCTACTGTTAATAGTTTTCAGAATATACGTGGTAAATGCAGTCCTATGGATTAACCATATATCCGGTGCATTAAGAGAGTTAGTGACTTGATTGTAATAGTTTGCTTTCAGGTATATACTAGCTATATATAATGCAATAAAATTCATCCTTTATCCGTGCATACCACAATGACATATGGCCTATATTCACTTATTACATATTATAATTTTAATTACAAAGACTTCGCGTCAACTGATTAAGCAAAGATGACTACATCTTCTTAACCTGCCAGGCGCCAGCAAAAGATGACTGCATCTTTCTGACACAGGAGTCTCTGCTAAGTTCTTTATAATAGAAACACATACAAAGCTTGCTTTGAAATTCGCTCGACTCTGTTCAGTTCAATCTGACTATAATGTTGGGATGATTATACTTATTTGGTCGCAGATTTGATTTAACTCAGTGCATGAATTGCGAATAGGTAAAGTATATGAACATATAGTATTTTCATGATCATTAGTCATTACAAAGACTTCGCATCAACTGATTAAGCAAAGATGATTACATCTTCTTAATAACCTGTCAGCAAAAAATGACTGCATCTTTCTGACATAGGAGTCTCTGCTAAGTTCTTTATGATAGAAACACATACAAAGCTTGCTTCGAAATTCGCTCGACTGTATTCAGTTCAATCTGACTATAATGTTCGTATAATTATAATTATTTGGTCGCAGATTTGATCTGTTAACTCCAGACATGAATTGCGAATAGGTAAAGTATATGAACATATAGTATTTTCATGATCATTACAAAGACTTTGCGTCAACTGATTAAGCAAAGATGATTATATCTTCTTAACCTGCCAGCAAAAGATGACTGCATCTTTCTGACACAAGAGTCTCTGCTAAGTTCTTTTCGCAGACTTTATTTAACTCCGTTAAATTGATACATACAATGCATAATATGTATGTAATCATTATTCACATAGTGATATAGGTCCCGTGCACAAAAAGTTTAACGTGTATATAGTTAAGGTTTATAATGTTTTAATATAGGCTAGGTACAACCTTTTTCTTGATCCAGCGAAAAATTACCGATATGAGATATGGCGACCGTCACCGGCTCGCAATTCACCAGTTACACGGTAGGAGACCACGTGTAGTTGGCACGTGGTCAAAAATGTAAACAAACGCAAAGTTCGTACTACGGGTCACGCAAGCACGCACGCAAAAGATAGGATACATTCGGTATTGTTCGCTTACTTCGAAACGAAATCTCTTTGACTTGAATCCGTGAAATAAAACTTTTTGTCTTTTATTAAATTGCAAAATGTCGCGTGAAAATACAAATGATCAATTCAAAGCTATGAGCGTTAAACAGCTTCAACAATATTTAATAAATCACGGTGTTACTGTTAGCGGCCATTTGAAGCCTGCGTTAATCGACATTGCTTCGTGTGTGGAAAGAATGGGATTGCCTGTTGATCAGAATTTCGAACAGGATGAGCACAATCAGCTGGAACGGCGATTAATTATTCATGATATGCAAATTAAGGATCCATTCACCATGAAAATGGAGAGTAACTTCGCAGATTCACCGCCGTTTGGTTTATACGACATCTTTAACCATTTAATATATCACTCCACCGAATATGATAAGCAAGGACTTGCTTCGTATAAGTCTTATGACGATTATAGATTGTTCGTAAATGGTTACGTTGAATCGTTAGAAACTGTAACATTGAAGGATTGTGGAGCGCATGTGTACGTTGGTAAAGTACAACCAAGTATGAAGTCGACGACTGACGAGAAAGAAAAGTTTTATGACCTTTGGTTTATTTTGGAAGGTCGGGGTGCAAACAGAGGTAGTGTCATAGATGCGTTTTGTAAATGTAAAGGGGGGAGAGACGGTGGATGTAAACACATTGCTGCTGCAATGTACTCGCTAGAAGATCTGTTGAATACCCGAGGGGAGGATAGCGTGACTAGTGGTCCTTGTAGGTGGGTTAGAAAACCACTTGTCAACCTCGAGCCTTGTGAAGTGAAACACCTCATTATCACTAAGGACAAGGTTGCCCCGGCTGTGAAGGCTCAGAGAAGACCTTACCAATGGTTGCAAGAAAAAGACTTTGATGTGAGGCAGAGTAAAAAACCCGCAACGGATCAAGAAATTACTCTATTTGCATCAAGAATGAAGTCATTGAACACTGCATCTCCAATTTTTCCACTCCTAAATAAGTTATACCCCACAAAACCTGAAACCTCCACACTTCCCCCAAAGTCATCTTTACCTGATAAAGATAGGAAGTCTGTCAGCATTATGGCACGCAAGGTTACAGACCTATTATCTGTTCATAAATCCCTTGCCCCAAGAGAGTTACTTTCAATTTTACAATTTACGAATGATGAGATCGTCAGTGTTAATGAGCTGACTATTCATCAGTGGCAATGCAAGGAATGGTATATGCATAAGCAAGGATTTTTGACTGCATCCAAATGCAAAAGCTATTGCACTAGGCAAAAAAGTCTGGCTAAAGAAGGCTGCAATAGCATTTGTAAATTGGCAAAAGAAACTGTGACCATTGCAACCAATGTACCCTCAAATGTGCCAGAAGTGAATAATAATGACGCCACAACTCCAAGAGAATGGGGATTAAGAAATGAGAGAAATGCAAGGGATGCCTACAGACGTGTACAGAGCCATTTACACCATAATGTGAAGCTTCAGGATTGTGGTTTCATGATATCTTATCTAAAGCCTTTTATGGGAGCAAGTCTTGACAATATTCGTAGCTGTGAGTGTGTTACTGGTTGCCCGAAGGTAGTGGTTGAATACAAGTGTCCATGGGTGCACAAGAATAATGATCCCAAATCAGCATTTCTGTCAAAGGAAATTGGAGGTGTCTTGGTGAATGGCAAATATAGTTTGAAAACCATTTGTAAATACTACTATCAAGTCCAGATGCAAATGTTTATTAGTGGTTTTATCTTCATGTGATTTTGTTGTGTGGACAACAAAGGGAATTCATTGTGCTGTGGTGCCTTATGATCCTGAATTCATGCATGGTGTCATGAAAGCATTGGAGGATTTTTGGATTGGACAAGTCGCACCCTTGTTGATTTTGGAATTTAAAAGTTTAACCGAAAAAGGTAAGATATAGTACGGTGTTAGACCTGTGATGTGTTTTTGAATTTAAGATATTAATGAATTTCATTTGTATGTCTATTCTAGATTTTCATTCAGAAGCACATGAGGTGACTACTGATGCATCTAAAGATAAATGTGAAGATGAAGATAAAAAGAAGTCATCAAAGTGCACAGGTTGTAGCATAATGTGCATCTTTCTGGTTGTAATTTCTTTTAGTATTAATATTTTTGAAATGTTGTATTTGTAGAACATCCTAAAATATTCGAAATACCAGAAGCATCCAAAAACAAAAATCCTTCATGCATAATCAACAATGTTGAAGTTAGAATGCATGATTTAGAATCACTGGCTCCTGGCAAGATGGTCAATGATGTTATGGCAACTGCATTGTTGAAGTATGTATGCATGGAGACAAAATTATTATAGTATATTGCACAGCACTGTATAAATAATTTACTGTATATATTTTTGTTTTACAGTGAACAGCTTTGCATGTTTCCAATTGTTGATTGCTTGTTTTATTCAATTTTGTGTGGAGAACAAGAGGGAAGCATAGTTTCTAACAGGTATTGTGAAACCTTTGAGGCGTGTATCATGCACCCAAAATATGCAACTTCGAATTTCACATTTTTAAAAATTTATTTATGTCAGGAAAACAAGGATGGTAGCTGCTGAAAAATATTTGACATGCAGCCATATTGCTAAGGATTATGTTGTAATTCCAGTTGTGCGAAGGTATATGTTGCATCATCATAATGGTACATTATATTGCCTCTCATTGATTTCATCAATACGTCATCTGGTCAGCAAATTACCATAGTTTCCCATAAAAAAACTTGCCCACATATATAATTTCTAAATATTTTCATTTCAGTTTGCATTGGTTGCTTGTCATACTTACTCCATGGTAGGATATAATTTTTCCTATTTTTTTAATATATTTTCATGTGTGGTTAAAAGCATTTTGTTCAATTTTTAGGCACATTCTACTCATGGATTCACTTACTTGGGATAAGTCAACTAGAAATGTTGAATTTCAGTATATTATCAGGTATACCAACTTGTACACAGAATAAAGATTTTTTAGTAATATTTGATTATCATGGTTTTATTGTTTTGGAACAGATACCTCGATCACCTCTGCACTGAAAAAGGTATCCCAAAGAACCATACCCAATTAACAAATCACTTACTGAAGGTAATTATTTAGTCCTATACAATATGCATTTAAAATTGCATCAGTCTGAAAACTTATATAACATTGACAAAAACCATCTTTTCAACATCAGCTTTTTAAGACACTCTGGTTTCATTTATTTAGGTTCCAAGGCAACCAATCGAGAGCAACAGCTGTGGTGTGTACATTGCATTGTTCTTGAAACACTTTTTTGAGGTGGGCATAATGTAGATGCATGTAGGTTTTGTGTTTATATGACATTTATTTAATATTCTTTACTCTGCTTCACCGAAGGAATTAGACAAGTATGAAAGGGCACCTGAACAATATGTGAAGGAAGATCATCAGTGGTTCACCTGTGAAGAAGCAGAAAAATATCGAAGCCAGATGAAAAGACAGTGGGATATATTGTTTTTAATGAACACAAAATTTAGGAAATGATGACACAACATATTGCATGTAAATATATTGCTATAATATTATGTTGCTGTTGCACTGTTTGTCTATTAAAACATAAATTGTAATTCTATATTAATCTTGCTCTTTGATAATTGTTGGTTGAAGATTTACCAGAGCTGCACATACAGTAACAACTGGATCAATATAAGGTTTAATTGTCAGTGGAATTGGACTTCGTAAAATTCTAAACAGTTTTAGTTTCCTGATCATTCTTTCCACATGCACTCTTGCTTGTGCAATTCGTCGTGTCAATGTTGTGGCTTTAGGTGAAATATTGTTCTTTGTCATGATTGGTGGAGCCAGTAAGTATACATGGTGAAGGGCTAGAATATCCTGAATATTAAAACCTTTGTCTGTCATAACAGCATCCCCACTTTGTAAAGCATCCAGAAATCCACTTTTCTGAACTATAGATTTGTCACTGATTGACCCAGTATACAACTTGGATATAAAATTGATATGGCAAATAGGAGAAAGGGAAACCAATAGCTTGAAGGTGTTTCCTGATTTATATCCACTATAGGTTTGACGTTGGCTGGATGGCCTAGACGGTTTTTCAATGTAAAATTCAGTACAATCTAAAACTGCTCTAAGATTTGGGTAAGGCCTGAAAACTTTCGGTCTGCGCAAACCTTCCATTTCGGACAGAGTGGAAAAAGGTAAAAGGAATTTCAACTCCTTCGCTAGAAATAGAATCCAGGTTGTAACTATTCTGCTACATGCAGCTGTAGAAATTCCAAACTGGTTAGCCAGCATAAACAAAGTTGGGCTACGCTTAAGTCGGACCAATGTCATCACCATCTGTTCCTTTATGCTGAGGGCTGAGTATGCAGCTTTTTGCTACAAAAAAATACTGTATTAAACAAATTGTATAAAAATAGTTTAATCTTGTTTGACATTTTTTCTGTCTAATATATCACACTTTAATGTATACGAATATACAGCCATGATGTACAAACCTGAACTTGTATTTTCTTCAACCTGGAATTCTTTCGACCGACAGTCCTTTGCGGCCCCTTCCACAACTTTAGCTTTTTCGCCTTTGATTTCAAGTGGCCGTAAACCAGTTTAATTGACTCTTTGGTTAAACCTATATAATAATACGGTAGACATATATGAAATGTGATAACAGAGAGAATTTTTAGGCAGTAACTAATATACATACCAGTGTAGTGATAGGTATTTTTTGGATCATCCATCAAAGCCATAAATAACTGTCTCCGTAATCTCTTGCAGTCTTTCAAAACGACGTCCTTGTAGGCTGCAATGTCTGCCAGTTCTATATTGGTCTAAAAGAGAGGTAGATAAGTTTCTGCAATTTGAGTAGGTAATATTATTTCACGATATGCTTCTTAGTGAATACAAACCTGTGTAGCGACATGTTTTGTCGTCTGAATCGGCGAAGAACATCTAACAGGAGACGATTTCATAAAGTCGTCGATATTGAGGTCCTCAGAAAGGCTGTTGTTTTTGGCAGTGGTCTCATTTACATTTTACCCGTCTATTCTTTCTTCGCCCAAACTTAACAAACTCTCAGCGAGAGATAAATCATCCGACGACCGTTCAATAGACGCTTTCTTTGCCAAGTGAAGAAGAGCCGCTGCGACTTCTTTTTCGAAAGCACGTCGCTTTTTTGGAGGAGCCTTTAGAACGCGTTTGATCGGACTACGTCGCTTCCTTTCAAATCGTCTGGCCTAGAATTAGATATAATTATATTTACATTTGGCTGCAACTTTGGGTTAAATTATGCTTTCCTAAATGCATATTTTACCTTCTCAGTGCTTGCGACTGCAGATATTGGATCTGGATTTTCTTTCGTTGGTCCGCTGCTTCCAACAAAATGTAAACTACAAACATAGCTGTCTTTGGTACAAACAAAATTATCACCTCGGTGACACGCAATTATCCATTTTCTTCTCCTTTCTGCCGAGCGTACGGGACCAGGAAAATGGTAAAATTTTACTGGATCATTGTTCCTATTTCTTTTTAAAAGGTGCGGGTACCTAGTGTCGTTTTTACATTCTCCCCAAGCGCATCGTTTAGTTGCAACCATGATTGCTACATATCAGGCTATAATATAGCGTGCGTGCTTGCGTGACCCGTAGTACGAACTTTGCGTTTGTTTACATTTTTGACCACGTGCCAACTACACGTGGTCTCCTACTGTGTAACTGGTGAATTCTGCAAGTTTGACCTTCTTGACCTCTGTTGAAAAGTATTTGAATGTCTTGCCACATTCAGGGCTACGATTTTTTTGATAACTGAAAAGCAATTTATTGTACGCGTACCAACTCTTTGCTTTGTCGAAGCAGTGCGAATATACTTGCTTGAACATTCTGTGTTTGATGCGCCTCGAATGCGGTATTCGCGCGCAATGTTTAAAATTGGCGCGCGTTTTCTGGATATAATGTGACAATAATAATGTCAGATGTTTAATACGCAGTTATAAGTTTCATCATTCCAAATATTAATATTTAAACGAAGTGGTTTTATTTGGGTACTATTACAAATAGGTAAAAAATAATTCATTTAAATAAATGTCATCAATTAATCAATTTGGACATGATACTATGGTTACCTACACCTTTACCAATAATTGTTTCACACATCGTGCGGATTCTCATGGTAGGTTCGTACTGTTCGCTCTGATTGCCTGTTTAATTTTCTCCTTCGCTTCGCTGATCCGTATTACTACAGCTTCGTTATCTTCGATTTTCTTTTCAATCTCGTCGATTTTGATTTCATTAAAAATTTTCGATTCAAGTTCGTTTAGGGGTCTTTGCTTTCCATCGAATTGTTGTCACAAAATATTAAGATGAGTTAATGATTCGTTTGATAAACTACCAGTGCCATCGCCTAGTATACCAGTAATTTCGTTGATCGACTTGGTCGTCGTTGATCGATGACCACCACGAATTGCACGTAAACGCTGCAGACTTTAATTCACTGACATGATATATATCGCTCGGTTACCTTTCGTACAGTTAGATGAAAATCGCTCGAATTGTTTCGTATATAGTTCGATAAAACACTACATCTATTTGATATAGTGCCCCACGTTTGGCGCCATTTTATAAAGCATACAAACCTCGTCTCTTTTGATAATAGAGAGGTTAAGATTGACGTTTATGGCAGACCGGTACCCACAAACGGCAAACTTCAATTCGCATTTGAAGGCAAGTTCTACAAGTTTTCGAAGGTTTTGACAAGTTTTTAGTCAATCCATTCTTCAATAATAATGCACAAATTATCCTAATTTCGAACGGCTAACATTTCACCTGAAAATCCGACTTGAAGTTTGGCGTTTGCGGTTACCGGTCTGCCGTAAACATCAATCTTAAACTCTCTAATATATTTTAAACACAGAGACAATACTATAACAATCTTTACATTACAACACCTATATATATATATACTAAGTTTGGCCCCTAAAGGTCATGTGACTTACCTACGTCATCTAAGTTAACAGTATATTTATTAAAAGGAATTCAATCTCCACCGTCAACAAAACATATAAAATATCCCGATTACGATAATGAATTTCAAAAGAATAAAGTCTAACCAATGAAGTTGCTTTGAAGGTATTTTAAAATGTAAATATATCCTAGAATGGGCTGTGGTAATTTATTTTGACTTACGCTAGATCCGCCACTGAGCATAACACTAGCCAAACTGCTGGAACACGCTCGCGCCCTAGAAAATTCTGCACAACAAGCCTTACAAATGGAAAAAAAACTTTAACCACTACGGAAAAAAACCTATAGCTGCTTTATATGTAACCAAAGATGCCGTAAATTCACGGCAGTACTCGCGAAACGAATCGCGTTCACACAACAGCAACCGGCCTAACAGCAACCGGCCTGACAGCAACCGCCGTGATAGACGTCGTTCTTCATTCGAAACCAAAACCACCCGACAACCGACATGCATTTCCGCGTTAAACCAACAGTGCATGTCACCAAACCGACAACACATCCACCGCAAAGTGTCAACTGTAATTGTGGGAACTCGTGGCCTCGTGTGAATGCTCCATGTCCAGCAAAAGGAAAACAATAATGTAAAAATTGCAATCGGCCTGGACACTTTGCCAAGGTTTCTCGCTCGACTCGGCGCCGATCGACTCCACGTCGTCACGTGAGAAAACATGTCCGCAACGTGGACTACCCACGTAGCCCTTCCACTTCGAGCTCTGAATCTGATGGCTATCTTTATTCCGCACAAAACGAACAAAGCAAACTTACAGAAACGCTAAAAATGCATCGCGTGACCTTGCCCCAAGTAAAGTTCCCATTCATGATTGATACTGGTGCTTCCATCAACGTTATGGATGAAATTCATTTTCCAAACTGCAGAGCCATACTGTGCGAAATAAAGTCAAGCTGAAACAACCAAAAACTAAGATATATGCCCTTGGCAGTACCAAATCATTAAATGTTCTTGGCACATTTACAACAGTTGTCGACTCGAGTCATCGAATAACTTTTGCTATATTTTATGATTTGATTTGATTTGATTTGGGTTTATTCAAATTACATTGCAGCAAAAGCTGAATTACGTAATAATTACAGAGATTTTAGAATGAATGTTACTCTATTTACATTAAAAAGGTATTAAAATTTACAGCTACCATATTCAACATGACTTATTTAACTTATTGCACATGGCAAAAATAAATGAGTTTTTAGTCCTATCAGTGTTAATAAAGGGAATATTAAAATTGTTCTCGTTTCTTAAAAAATGGCCCGAATCGTGTCTTTGAGGTAGTAAATGACTGATTTTATGATTGGTGTCGAGCAAAACAGATCGAAACAAATTGCCATATAGATTTTCATGATGGATTTCCATAGGCTTGATGTTTAACAATTCAAGAGCATCACGATAGTCCACATTTGGCATTATGATGGCAATCGCTCTTTTTTCCAAACGTATTAGATCGTTTTTTAGGTACTGCGGTAAAGAGTAGTAAATTGCAGGTATAGCATAGTCAGCGACAGATCTGATACTCGAAGTGTAAAACAGTGCTAAATCTTTCGGTTTTACTTTAGCTCGCTTTAATTGGGAGAGAAAGTACAATCTCTTATTAATTTTCTTTACCACGTCATCAATATGATCATTCCAACTTAACTTACTATTAATGGTAAGTCCTAACAATTTGATACATTGTACAACTTCAAGATTTTTACCATTTACAACTATGGAATCCATTTCGACTGGGTTTACGTTAAAAGAAATACGCAGTTCTTTACATTTTTCAGCATTCAATTGCATTTTATTATCATCTGACCAACAAATTACTTCATCAACTAAATCTTGGGCTTTACTAGTGCCATTTTTCAAAACTATTTCGGAGGTTGTAGAATCATCCACGTATTTCCAGAGGGGACCTTGGGAGATGTTTAAGTCGTTTATTAAGAGGATAAACCACTAGGGGCCTAGTTTGGTACCCTGTGGCACACCAGCGGGGACAGATTCCCACGAAGAAAAGATAAAATTTCCTAATTTGATTCTTTGAAATCTGTAGGTAAGAAAGTCAATTATCCAGTTGGTAACACTGCGAGGTATGTCCAACTGCGATAGCTTTCCAAACAAAATTGAGTGATCAATGATATCAAAAGCTTTCCTATAATCGAACAAAATCGTTCTTATTACTGATCCATTTCCGTCCGTTTCATGAAACCAATGCTGCAACATGCTAATAAGTGCCATAGCTGTCGAAGATTTTGGATTAACTCCATACTGGTGGGGATCATCATTTTTAACACAGCTGGCTTAACGTATGTATTTACCAGGAATTCTTCAGCAATTTTAGAGATGCACGAAGTGAGAGAGATCGGTCTTAGATCTTTCTTTGGATGTTGGACGATCTTTGTTTTTGGTAGGGGAATTACATCAGCCTTCTTCCAAAGAGTAGGAAGGTGTTGTTCTTTGTACGATGCATTAAAGCCACTAAGAAGAAAACGGTGAAGAAACGAGATCGTCGTGAAAGCCATAAATTAGAACTGGGTAGATATCTGAGCTCAATAAATTGGGTTTCAATTCTGGCTGAATATAATTGTGAGACCATGTGGAAATTTTCCATGATGTTGTACTAACGGGCCTAGACCTCCTCATGCCAACTACGGAAATAAAGATCTCCGTTACTGATGCCCCCTGGATGACTCATCGATTAAAAACCCTCATAAAAAAGAGGCAAAAGGCGTACACTTATGGCGTTAATTCAGTTGAATTTAAATATTATAGAAACTTAGTCAACTCCGAGAGGAAGTCATGTAGAGGAAAATACTATGAAGCGAATGTTCATAATTTGGAAAAATTAGGCCCAAAGAAATGGTGGAGCGAGGTAAAACGCTTATGTAATTTTAAAACTAAAGAGGGTCTTTCAAATCTAATGAATGTCGCAGAGTTTTCAAATTTATCTTTAGAGGAACAAGCATCTAAGATCAACACAATATTTTTAGATTCATTAAATGAACATAGTTAACAATTTCCCTTACCAAAGCTCCCATTGGAAGAGTCACCTGTTTTCCCAAACGTGGAAGAAGGCTAATGTAATTCCCCTACCAAAAACAAAGATCGTCCAACATCCAAAGAAAGATCTAAGACCGATCTCTCTCACTTCGTGCATCTCTGAAATTGCTGAAGAATTCCTGGTAAATACATACGTTAAGCCAGCTGTGTTAAAAATGATGATCCCCACCAGTATGGAGTTATTCCAAAATCTTCGACAACTATGGCACTTATTAGCATGTTGCAGCATTGGTTTCATGAAACGGACGGAAATTGATCAGTAATAAGAACGATTTTGTTCGATTATAGGAAAGCTTTTGATCTCATTGATCACTCAATTTTGTTTGGAAAGCTATCGCAGTTGGACATACCTCGCAGAGTTACCAACTGGATAATTGACTTTCTTACCCACAGATTTCAAAGAATCAAATTAGGAAATTTTATCTTTTCTTCGTGGGAATCTGTCCCCGCTGGTGTGCCACAGGGTACCAAACTAGCCCCCTGGTTGTTTATCCTCTTAATAAACGACTTAAACATCTCCCAAGGTCCCCTCTGGAAATACGTGGATGATTCTACAACCTCCGAAATAGTTTTGAAAATTGGCACTAGTAAAGCCCAAGATTTAGTTGGTGAAGTAATTTGTTGGTCAGATGATAATAAAATGCAATTGAATGCTGAAAAATGTAAAGAACTGCGTATTTCTTTTAACGTAAACCCAGTCGAAATGGATTCCATAGTTGTAAATGGTAAAAATCTTGAAGTTGTACAATGTATCAAATTGTTAGGACTTACCATTAATAGTAAGTTAAGTTGGAATGATCATATTGATGAAGTGGTAAAGAAAATTAATAAGAGATTGTACTTTCTCTCCCAATTAAAGCCAGCTAAAGTAAAACCGAAAGATTTAGCACTGTTTTACACTTCGTGTATCAGATCTGTCGCTGACTATGCTATACCTGCAATTTACTACTCTTTACCGCAGTACATAAAGAACGATCTAAAACGTTTGGAAAATAGAGCGATTGCCATCATAATGCCAAATGTGGACTATCATGATGCTCTTGAATTGTTAAACATCAAGCCTATGGAAATCCATCATGAAAATCTATGTGACAATTTGTTTCGATCTGTTTTGCTCGACACCAATCATAAAATCAGTCATTTACTACCTCGGGCTAGATTCGGGCCATTTTTTAAGAAACGAGAACAATTTTAATATTCCCTTTATTAACACTGATAGGACTAAAAATTTATTTTTGGATATATTAATTTATAATCACGAGAAAAATCCCACGTGGGGTGCTCGCCACACGCGTGTGTCTCGCGTGCGAAACCCTCGAAACAAATCCCGAAAAAATTTTAAAGAAAATTTTGACAAAAAAATTGGAAAAAAAAATTAAAAAAAAATTCTGAGAAAAAATTTTGGGAAAATATTTTTAAAAAAAAATTTGGAAAAAAAAAATTGGAAAAAAAATTTGAAAAAAATTCTGAGAAAAAATTTTGAGGAAAATTTTGACAAAAAAATTTGGAAAAAAAATTGGGAAAAAAATTAAAAAAAAATTCTGAGAAAAAATTTTGAGGAAAATTTTGACAAAAAAATTTGGAAAAAAAAATTTGGAAAAAAAATTTGACAAAAAAATTCTCATTGATATAATCTGGAGAAAAATCCCGCGTGTGGTGCTCGCAACACGCGTGTGTCTCGCATGGGGTGCTCGCCACACGCGTGTGTCTCGCGTGCGAAACCCTCGAAACAAATCCCGAAAAAATTTTCAGGAAAATTTTGACAAAAAAATTTGGAAAAAAAATTTGAAAAAAAATTCTGAGAAAAAATTTTGAGGAAAATTTTGACAAAAAAATTTAGAAAAAAAAATTGGAAAAAAAATTTAAAAAAAATTCTGAGAAAAAATTTTGAGGAAAATGTTGACAAAAAAATTTGGAAAAAAAAATTTCGAAAAAAAATTTGACAAAAAAATTCTCATTCATATAATCACGAGAAAAATCCCACGTGGGGTGCTCGCTACACGCGTGTTTCTCGCGTGCGAAACCCTCGAAACAAATCCCGAAAAAATTTTGAGGGAAATTTTGACAAAAAGTTTGGAAAAAAAATTGGGAAAAAAATTTGACAAAAATTCTCATTCATATAATCACGAGAAAAATCCCGCGTGGGGTGCTCGCAATACGCGTGTGTCTCGCGTGCAAAACCCTCGAAACAAATCCCGAAAAAATTTTGAGGAAAATTTTACAAAAAGTTTGGAAAAAAAAATTGAAAAAAAGATTTACCAAAAAAATCTCATTCATATATTCACGAGAAAAATTCCGCGTAAGGTGCTCGCAACACGCGTGTGTCTCGCGTGTGAAACCCTCGAAACAAATCCCGAAAAAATTTTGAGGAAAATTTTGACAAATAAAATTTAAAAAAAAAAAATTTGGAAAAAAAAAAATTTGGAAAAAAAATTTGACAAAAAAATTCTCATTCATATAATCACGAGAAAAATTCCGCGTAAGGTGCTCGCAACACGCGTGTGTCTCGCGTGTGAAACCCTCGAAAAAAATCCCGAAAAAATTTTGAGGAAAATTTTGACAAAAAAATTTGGAAAAAAAAAATTGGGAAAAAAAAAATTTACAAAAAAATTCTCATTCATATAATCACGAGAAAAATCCCGCATGGGGTTCTCGCAACACGCGTGTATCTCGCGTGGGGTGCTCGCAACACAAGTGTGTCTCTCGTGCGAAACCCTCGAAACAAATCCCGAAAAAATTTTCAGGAAAATTTTGACAAAAAAATTTGGAAAAAAAAATTCAAAAAAAAATCTGAGAAAAAATTTTGAGGAAAATTTTGACAAAAAAATTTGAAAAAAAACATTCGAAAAAAAATTTGAAAAAAATTCTGAGAAAAAATTTTGAGGAATATGTTGACAAAAAAATTTGGAAAAAAAAATTGGGAAAAAAAATTTGACAAAAAAATTCTCATTCATATAATCACGAGAAAAATCCCGCGTGGGGTGCTCGCAAAACGCGTGTGTCTCGCGTGCAAAACCCTCGAGACAAATCCCGAAAAAATTTTGAGGAAAATTTTGACAAAAAAATTTGGAAAAAAAATTGGAAAAAAAATTGGAAAAAAATTCTGAGAAAAAATTTTGAGGAAAATTTTGACAAAAAAATTCATTCATATAATCACGAGAAAAATCCCACGTAAGGTGCTCGCAACACGCGTGTTTCTCGCGTGCGAAACCCTCGAAACAAATCCCGAAAAAATTTTGAGGAAAATTTTGACAAAAAGTTTGGAAAAAAAATTGAAAAAAAGATTTACAAAAAAAATCTCATTCATATAATCACGAGAAAAATTCCACGTAAGGTGCTCGCAACACGCGTGTGTCTCGCGTGTGAAACCCTCAAAACAAATCCCGAAAAAATTTTGAGGAAAATTTTGACAAAAAAATTTAAAAAAAAAAATTGGAAAAAAAATTGGAAAACAAATTTGAAAAAAAATTCTGAGAAAAAATTTTGAGGAAAATTTTGACAAAAAAATTTGGAAAAAAAATTTGACAAAAGAATTCTCATTGATATAATCACGAGACAAATCCTGCGTGGGGTGCTCGCAACATGCGTGTGTCTCGCGTGCGAAACCCTCGAAACAAATCCCGAAAAAATTTTCAGGAAAATTCTGACGAAAAAATTTGGAAAAAAAATTTGAAAAAAAATTCTGAAAAAAAATTTTGAGGAAAATTTTGACAAAAAAATTTGGAAAAAAAATTGGAAAAAAAATTTGAAAAAAATTCTGAGAAAAAATTTTGACAAAAACATTGGGAAAAAAAATTTCGAAAAAAATTTGACAAAGAAATTCATTCATATAATCGCGAGAAAAATCCTGCGTGGGGTGCTCGCAACACGCGTGTGTTTCGCGTGCGAAACCCTTGAAACAAATCCCGAAAAAATTTTGAAGCAAATTTTGACAAAAAATTCGGAAAAAAAATTTGAAAAAAAATACTGAGCAAAAATTTTGAGGAAAATTTTGACAAAAAAATTTGGAAAAAAAATTGGAAAAAAAATTTGAAAAAAATTCTGAGAAAAAATTTTGAGGAAAATTTTGACAAAAACATTGGGAAAAAAAATTTCGAAAAAAAATTTGACAAAGAAATTCATTCATATAATCGCGAGAAAAATTCTTCGTGGGGTGCTCGCAACACGCGTGTGTTTTGCGTGGAAAAAAATTGGAAAAAAAATTTGAAAAAAAATTCCGAGCAAAAATTTTGAGGAAAATTTTGACAAAAAAATTTTGAAAATAAATTGGAAAAAAAATTGGAAAAAAATTTGGAAAAAACTTCTGAGAAAAAATTTTGAGGAAAATTTTGACAAAAAAATTTTGACAAAAAAATTTGGAAAAAAAATTTGACAAAAGAATTCTCATTGATATAATCACGAGAAAAATCCTGCGTGGGGTGCTCGCAACACGCGTGTGTTTCGCGTGCGAAACCCTTGAAACAAATCCCGAAAAAAATTTGTGGAAAATTTTGACAAAAAATTTAGAAAAAAAATTTGGAAAAAAATTCTGAGCAAAAATTTTGAGGAAAATTTTGACAAAAAACTTTTGAAAAAAAAATTGGAAAAAAAATTGGAAAAAAAATTTGAAAAAAAATTCTGAGCAAAAATTTTGAGGAAAATTTTGACAAAAAACTTTTGAAAAAAAAATTGGAAAAAAAATTGGAAAAAAAATTTGAAAAAAAATTCTGAGAAAAAATTTTGAGGAAAATTTTGACAAAAAAATTTGGAAAAAAAATTTGACAAAAGAATTCTCATTGATATAATCTCGAGAAAAATCCTGCGTGGGGTGCTCGCAGCACGCGTGTGTTTCGCGTGCGAAACCCTTGAAACAAATCCCGAAAAAATTTTGAGGAAAATTTTGACAAAAAAATTTGGAAAAAAAATTAAAAAAAAAATTCTGAGAAAAAATTTAAGGAAAATTTTGACAAAAAAATTTGGAAAAAAATTAGAAAAAAAATTTGAAAAAAATTCTGAGAAAAAATTTTGAGGAAAATTTTGACAAAAAAATTTGGAAAAAAAATTTGACAAAAGAATTCTCATTGATATAATCTCGAGAAAAATCCTGCGTGGGGTGCTCGCAACACGCGTGTGTTTCGCGTGCGAAACCCTTGAAACAAATCCCGAAAAAATTTTGAGGAAAATTTTGACAAAAAATTTGGAAAAAAAATTAAAAAAAAAATTCCGAGAAAAAATTTTAAGGAAAATTTTGACAAAAAAATTTGGAAAAAAAATTAGAAAAAAAATTTGAAAAAAGTTCTGAGAAAAAATTTTGAGGAAAATTTTGACAAAAAAATTTGGAAAAAAAAATTGGAAAAAAAATTTAAAAAAAATTCCCAGAAAAAATTTTGAGGAAAATTTTGACAAAAAAATTTGGAAAAAAAATTTAAAAAAAAATTCTGAGAAAAAATTTTGAGGAAAATTTTGACAAAAAAAATTGGAAAAAAAATTGGAAAAAAAATTTGAAAAAAAATTCTGAGAAAAAATTTTGAGGAAAATTTTGACAAAAAAATTTGGAAAAAAAATTTGACAAAAGAATTCTCATTGATATAATCTCGAGAAAAATCCTGCGTGGGGTGCTCGCAACACGCGTGTGTTTCGCGTGCGAAACCCTTGAAACAAATCCCGAAAAAATTTTGAGGAAAATTTTGACAAAAAAATTTGGAAAAAAAATTTGACAAAAGAATTCTCATTGATATAATCTCGAGAAAAATCCTGCGTGGGGTGCTCGCAACACGCGTGTGTTTCGCGTGCGAAACCCTTGAAACAAATCCCGAAAAAATTTTGAGGAAAATTTTGACAAAAAATTTGGAAAAAAAATTAAAAAAAAATTCCGAGAAAAAATTTTAAGGAAAATTTTGACAAAAAAATTTGGAAAAAAAATTAGAAAAAAAATTTGAAAAAAGTTCTGAGAAAAAATTTTCAGGAAAATTTTGACAAAAAAATTTGGAAAAAAAAATTGGAAAAAAAATTTGAAAAAAATTCCCAGAAAAAATTTTGAGGAAAATTTTGACAAAAAAATTTGGAAAAAAAATTTAAAAAAAAATTCTGAGAAAAAATTTTGAAAATTTTGACAAAAAAAATTGGAACAAAAATTGGAAAAAAAATTTGAAAAAAAATTCTGAGAAAAAATTTTGAGGAAAATTTTGACAAAAAAATTTGGAAAAAAAATTTGACAAAAGAATTCTCATTGATATAATCTCGAGAAAAATCCTGCGTGGGGTGCTCGCAACACGCGTGTGTTTCGCGTGCGAAACCCTTGAAACAAATCCCGAAAAAACTTTGAGGAAAATTTTGACAAAAAATTTGGAAAAAAAATTAAAAAAAAAATTCCGAGAAAAAATTTTAAGGAAAATTTTGACAAAAAAATTTGGAAAAAAAATTAGAAAAAAAATTTGAAAAAAGTTCTGAGAAAAAATTTTGAGGAAAATTTTGACAAAAAAATTTGGAAAAAAAAATTGGAAAAAAAATTTGAAAAAAATTCCCAGAAAAAATTTTGAGGAAAATTTTGACAAAAAAATTTGGAAAAAAAATTTAAAAAAAAATTCTGAGAAAAAATTTTGAGGAAAATTTTGACAAAAAAAATTGGAAAAAAAATTGGAAAAAAAATTTGAAAAAAAATTCTGAGAAAAAATTTTGAGGAAAATTTTGACAAAAAAATTTGGAAAAAAAATTTGACAAAAGAATTCTCATTGATATAATCTCGAGAAAAATCCTGCGTGGGGTGCTCGCAACACGCGTGTGTTTCGCGTGCGAAACCCTTGAAACAAATCCCGAAAAAATTTTGAGGAAAATTTTGACAAAAAATTTGGAAAAAAAATTAAAAAAAAAATTCCGAGAAAAAATTTTAAGGAAAATTTTGACAAAAAAATTTGGAAAAAAAATTAGAAAAAAAATTTGAAAAAAGTTCTGAGAAAAAATTTTGAGGAAAATTTTGACAAAAAAATTTGGAAAAAAAAATTGGAAAAAAAATTTGAAAAAAATTCCCAGAAAAAATTTTGAGGAAAATTTTGACAAAAAAATTTGGAAAAAAAATTTAAAAAAAAATTCTGAGAAAAAATTTTGAGGAAAATTTTGACAAAAAAAATTGGAAAAAAAATTGGAAAAAAAATTTGAAAAAAAATTCTCAGAAAAAATTTTGAGGAAAATTTTGACAAAAAAATTTGGAAAAAAAATTTGACAAAAGAACTCTCATTGATATAATCTCGAGAAAAATCCTGCGTGGGGTGCTCGCAACACGCGTGTGTTTCGCGTGCGAAACCCTTGAAACAAATCCCGAAAAAATTTTGAGGAAAATTTTGACAAAAAAATTTGGAAAAAAAATTTGACAAAAGAATTCTCATTGATATAATCTCGAGAAAAATCCTGCGTGGGGTGCTCGCAACACGCGTGTGTTTCGCGTGCGAAACCCTTGAAACAAATCCCGAAGAAATTTTGAGGAAAATTTTGACAAAAAATTTGGAAAAAAAATTAAAAAAAAATTCCGAGAAAAAATTTTAAGGAAAATTTTGACAAAAAAATTTGGAAAAAAAATTTGACAAAAGAATTCTCATTGATATAATCTCGAGAAAAATCCTGCGTGGGGTGCTCGCAACACGCGTGTGTTTCGCGTGCGAAACCCTTGAAACAAATCCCGAAAAAATTTTGAGGAAAATTTTGACAAAAAATTTGGAAAAAAAATTAAAAAAAAAATTCCGAGAAAAAATTTTAAGGAAAATTTTGACAAAAAAATTTGGAAAAAAAATTAGAAAAAAAATTTGAAAAAAGTTCTGAGAAAAAATTTTGAGGAAAATTTTGACAAAAAAATTTGGAAAAAAAAATTGGAAAAAAAATTTGAAAAAAATTCCCAGAAAAAATTTTGAGGAAAATTTTGACAAAAAAATTTGGAAAAAAAATTTAAAAAAAAATTCTGAGAAAAAATTTTGAGGAAAATTTTGACAAAAAAAATTGGAAAAAAAATTGGAAAAAAAATTTGAAAAAAAATTCTCAGAAAAAATTTTGAGGAAAATTTTGACAAAAAAATTTGGAAAAAAAATTTGACAAAAGAACTCTCATTGATATAATCTCGAGAAAAATCCTGCGTGGGGTGCTCGCAACACGCGTGTGTTTCGCGTGCGAAACCCTTGAAACAAATCCCGAAAAAATTTTGAGGAAAATTTTGACAAAAAAATTTGGAAAAAAAATTTGACAAAAGAATTCTCATTGATATAATCTCGAGAAAAATCCTGCGTGGGGTGCTCGCAACACGCGTGTGTTTCGCGTGCGAAACCCTTGAAACAAATCCCGAAGAAATTTTGAGGAAAATTTTGACAAAAAATTTGGAAAAAAAATTAAAAAAAAATTCCGAGAAAAAATTTTAAGGAAAATTTTGACAAAAAAATTTGGAAAAAAAATTAGAAAAAAAATTTGAAAAAAGTTCTGAGAAAAAATTTTGAGGAAAATTTTGACAAAAAAATTTGGAAAAAAAAATTGGAAAAAAAATTTGAAAAAAATTCCCAGAAAAAATTTTGAGGAAAATTTTGACAAAAAAATTTGGAAAAAAAATTTAAAAAAAAATTCTGAGAAAAAATTTTGAGGAAAATTTTGAAAAAAAAATTTGGAAAAAAAATTTAAAAAAAAATTCTGAGAAAAAAATTTAAGGAAAATTTTGACAAAAAAATTTGGAAAAAAATTTGACAAAAGAATTCTCATTGATATAATCTCGAGAAAAATCCTGCGTGGGGTGCTCGCAACACGCGTGTGTTTCGCGTGCGAAACCCTTGAAACAAATCCCGAAAAAATTTTGAGGAAAATTTTGACAAAAAATTTGGAAAAAAAATTAAAAAAAAAATTCCGAGAAAAAATTTTAAGGAAAATTTTGACAAAAAAATTTGGAAAAAAAATTAGAAAAAAAATTTGAAAAAAGTTCTGAGAAAAAATTTTGAGGAAAATTTTGACAAAAAAATTTGGAAAAAAAAATTGGAAAAAAAATTTGAAAAAAATTCCCAGAAAAAATTTTGAGGAAAATTTTGACAAAAAAATTTGGAAAAAAAATTTAAAAAAAAATTCTGAGAAAAAATTTTGAGGAAAATTTTGACAAAAAAAATTGGAAAAAAAATTTGAAAAAAAATTCTGAGAAAAAATTTTGAGGAAAATTTTGACAAAAAAATTTGGAAAAAAAATTTGACAAAAGAATTCTCATTGATATAATCTCGAGAAAAATCCTGCGTGGGGTGCTCGCAACACGCGTGTGTTTCGCGTGCAAAACCCTTGAAACAAATCCCGAAAAAATTTTGAGGAAAATTTTGACAAAAAAATTTGGAAAAAAAATTTAAAAAAAAATTCTGAGAAAAAAATTTAAGGAAAATTTTGACAAAAAAATTTGGAAAAAAATTAGAAAAAAAATTTGAAAAAAATTCTGAGAAAAAATTTTCAGGAAAATTTTGACAAAAAAATTTGGAAAAAAAATTTGACAAAAGAATTCTCATTGATATAATCTCGAGAAAAATCCTGCGTGGGGTGCTCGCAACACGCGTGTGTTTCGCGTGCGAAACCCTTGAAACAAATCCCGAAGAAATTTTGAGGAAAATTTTGACAAAAAATTTGGAAAAAAAATTAAAAAAAAATTCCGAGAAAAAATTTTAAGGAAAATTTTGACAAAAAAATTTGGAAAAAAAATTAGAAAAAAAATTTGAAAAAAGTTCTGAGAAAAAATTTTGAGGAAAATTTTGACAAAAAAATTTGGAAAAAAAAATTGGAAAAAAAATTTGAAAAAAATTCCCAGAAAAAATTTTGAGGAAAATTTTGACAAAAAAATTTGGAAAAAAAATTTAAAAAAAAATTCTGAGAAAAAAATTTAAGGAAAATTTTGACAAAAAAATTTGGAAAAAAATTTGACAAAAGAATTCTCATTGATATAATCTCGAGAAAAATCCTGCGTGGGGTGCTCGCAACACGCGTGTGTTTCGCGTGCGAAACCCTTGAAACAAATCCCGAAAAAATTTTGAGGAAAATTTTGACAAAAAATTTGGAAAAAAAATTAAAAAAAAAATTCCGAGAAAAAATTTTAAGGAAAATTTTGACAAAAAAATTTGGAAAAAAAATTAGAAAAAAAATTTGAAAAAAGTTCTGAGAAAAAATTTTGAGGAAAATTTTGACAAAAAAATTTGGAAAAAAAAATTGGAAAAAAAATTTGAAAAAAATTCCCAGAAAAAATTTTGAGGAAAATTTTGACAAAAAAATTTGGAAAAAAAATTTAAAAAAAAATTCTGAGAAAAAATTTTGAGGAAAATTTTGACAAAAAAAATTGGAAAAAAAATTTGAAAAAAAATTCTGAGAAAAAATTTTGAGGAAAATTTTGACAAAAAAATTTGGAAAAAAAATTTGACAAAAGAATTCTCATTGATATAATCTCGAGAAAAATCCTGCGTGGGGTGCTCGCAACACGCGTGTGTTTCGCGTGCAAAACCCTTGAAACAAATCCCGAAAAAATTTTGAGGAAAATTTTGACAAAAAAATTTGGAAAAAAAATTTAAAAAAAAATTCTGAGAAAAAATTTTGAGGAAAATTTTGAAAAAAAAATTTGGAAAAAAAATTTAAAAAAAAATTCTGAGAAAAAAATTTAAGGAAAATTTTGACAAAAAAATTTGGAAAAAAATTTGACAAAAGAATTCTCATTGATATAATCTCGAGAAAAATCCTGCGTGGGGTGCTCGCAACACGCGTGTGTTTCGCGTGCGAAACCCTTGAAACAAATCCCGAAAAAATTTTGAGGAAAATTTTGACAAAAAATTTGGAAAAAAAATTAAAAAAAAAATTCCGAGAAAAAATTTTAAGGAAAATTTTGACAAAAAAATTTGGAAAAAAAATTAGAAAAAAAATTTGAAAAAAGTTCTGAGAAAAAATTTTGAGGAAAATTTTGACAAAAAAATTTGGAAAAAAAAATTGGAAAAAAAATTTGAAAAAAATTCCCAGAAAAAATTTTGAGGAAAATTTTGACAAAAAAATTTGGAAAAAAAATTTAAAAAAAAATTCTGAGAAAAAATTTTGAGGAAAATTTTGACAAAAAAAATTGGAAAAAAAATTTGAAAAAAAATTCTGAGAAAAAATTTTGAGGAAAATTTTGACAAAAAAATTTGGAAAAAAAATTTGACAAAAGAATTCTCATTGATATAATCTCGAGAAAAATCCTGCGTGGGGTGCTCGCAACACGCGTGTGTTTCGCGTGCAAAACCCTTGAAACAAATCCCGAAAAAATTTTGAGGAAAATTTTGACAAAAAAATTTGGAAAAAAAATTTAAAAAAAAATTCTGAGAAAAAAATTTAAGGAAAATTTTGACAAAAAAATTTGGAAAAAAATTAGAAAAAAAATTTGAAAAAAATTCTGAGAAAAAATTTTCAGGAAAATTTTGACAAAAAAATTTGGAAAAAAAATTTGACAAAAGAATTCTCATTGATATAATCTCGAGAAAAATCCTGCGTGGGGTGCTCGCAACACGCGTGTGTTTCGCGTGCGAAACCCTTGAAACAAATCCCGAAAAAATTTTGAGGAAAATTTTGACAAAAAATTTGGAAAAAAAATTAAAAAAAAAATTCCGAGAAAAAATTTTAAGGAAAATTTTGACAAAAAAATTTGGAAAAAAAATTAGAAAAAAAATTTGAAAAAAGTTCTGAGAAAAAATTTTGAGGAAAATTTTGACAAAAAAATTTGGAAAAAAAAATTGGAAAAAAAATTTGAAAAAAATTCCCAGAAAAAATTTTGAGGAAAATTTTGACAAAAAAATTTGGAAAAAAAATTTAAAAAAAAATTCTGAGAAAAAATTTTGAGGAAAATTTTGACAAAAAAAATTGGAAAAAAAATTGGAAAAAAAATTTGAAAAAAAATTCTGAGCAAAAATTTTGACAAGAAAATTTTGACAAAAAACTTTTGAAAAAAAAATTGGAAAAAAAATTGGAAAAAAAATTTGAAAAAAAATTCTGAGAAAAAATTTTGAGGAAAATTTTGACAAAAAAATTTGGAAAAAAAATTTGACAAAAGAATTCTCATTGATATAATCACGAGAAAAATCCTGCGTGGGGTGCTCGCAACACGCGTGTGTTTCGCGTGCGAAACCCTTGAAACAAATCCCGAAAAAAATTTGTGGAAAATTTTGACAAAAAATTTAGAAAAAAAATTTGGAAAAAAATTCTGAGCAAAAATTTTGACAAGAAAATTTTGACAAAAAACTTTTGAAAAAAAAAATTGGAAAAAAAATTGGAAAAAAAATTTGAAAAAAAATTCTGAGAAAAAAATTTAAGGAAAATTTTGACAAAAAAATTTGGAAAAAAATTTGACAAAAGAATTCTCATTGATATAATCTCGAGAAAAATCCTGCGTGGGGTGCTCGCAACACGCGTGTGTTTCGCGTGCGAAACCCTTGAAACAAATCCCGAAAAAATTTTGAGGAAAATTTTGACAAAAAATTTGGAAAAAAAATTAAAAAAAAAATTCCGAGAAAAAATTTTAAGGAAAATTTTGACAAAAAAATTTGGAAAAAAAAATTGGAAAAAAAATTTGAAAAAAATTCCCAGAAAAAATTTTGAGGAAAATTTTGACAAAAAAATTTGGAAAAAAAATTTAAAAAAAAATTCTGAGAAAAAATTTTGAGGAAAATTTTGACAAAAAAAATTGGAAAAAAAATTGGAAAAAAAATTTGAAAAAAAATTCTGAGCAAAAATTTTGACAAGAAAATTTTGACAAAAAACTTTTGAAAAAAAAATTGGAAAAAAAATTGGAAAAAAAATTTGAAAAAAAATTCTGAGAAAAAATTTTGAGGAAAATTTTGACAAAAAAATTTGGAAAAAAAATTTGACAAAAGAATTCTCATTGATATAATCACGAGAAAAATCCTGCGTGGGGTGCTCGCAACACGCGTGTGTTTCGCGTGCGAAACCCTTGAAACAAATCCCGAAAAAAATTTGTGGAAAATTTTGACAAAAAATTTAGAAAAAAAATTTGGAAAAAAATTCTGAGCAAAAATTTTGACAAGAAAATTTTGACAAAAAACTTTTGAAAAAAAAAATTGGAAAAAAAATTAGAAAAAAAATTTGAAAAAAAATTCTGAGAAAAAAATTTAAGGAAAATTTTGACAAAAAAATTTGGAAAAAAATTTGACAAAAGAATTCTCATTGATATAATCTCGAGAAAAATCCTGCGTGGGGTGCTCGCAACACGCGTGTGTTTCGCGTGCGAAACCCTTGAAACAAATCCCGAAAAAATTTTGAGGAAAATTTTGACAAAAAATTTGGAAAAAAAATTAAAAAAAAAATTCCGAGAAAAAATTTTAAGGAAAATTTTGACAAAAAAATTTGGAAAAAAAATTGGAAAAAAAATTGGAAAAAAAATTTGAAAAAAAATTCTGAGAAAAAAATTTAAGGAAAATTTTGACAAAAAAATTTGGAAAAAAATTTGACAAAAGAATTCTCATTGATATAATCTCGAGAAAAATCCTGCGTGGGGTGCTCGCAACACGCGTGTGTTTCGCGTGCGAAACCCTTGAAACAAATCCCGAAAAAATTTTGAGGAAAATTTTGACAAAAAATTTGGAAAAAAAATTAAAAAAAAAATTCCGAGAAAAAATTTTAAGGAAAATTTTGACAAAAAAATTTGGAAAAAAAATTAGAAAAAAAATTTGAAAAAAGTTCTGAGAAAAAATTTTGAGGAAAATTTTGACAAAAAAATTTGGAAAAAAAAATTGGAAAAAAAATTTGAAAAAAATTCCCAGAAAAAATTTTGAGGAAAATTTTGACAAAAAAATTTGGAAAAAAAATTTAAAAAAAAATTCTGAGAAAAAATTTTGAGGAAAATTTTGACAAAAAAAATTGGAAAAAAAATTGGAAAAAAAATTTGAAAAAAAATTCTGAGCAAAAATTTTGACAAGAAAATTTTGACAAAAAACTTTTGAAAAAAAAATTGGAAAAAAAATTGGAAAAAAAATTTGAAAAAAAATTCTGAGAAAAAATTTTGAGGAAAATTTTGACAAAAAAATTTGGAAAAAAAATTTGACAAAAGAATTCTCATTGATATAATCACGAGAAAAATCCTGCGTGGGGTGCTCGCAACACGCGTGTGTTTCGCGTGCGAAACCCTTGAAACAAATCCCGAAAAAAATTTGTGGAAAATTTTGACAAAAAATTTAGAAAAAAAATTTGGAAAAAAATTCTGAGCAAAAATTTTGACAAGAAAATTTTGACAAAAAACTTTTGAAAAAAAAAATTGGAAAAAAAATTGGAAAAAAAATTTGAAAAAAAATTCTGAGAAAAAAATTTAAGGAAAATTTTGACAAAAAAATTTGGAAAAAAATTTGACAAAAGAATTCTCATTGATATAATCTCGAGAAAAATCCTGCGTGGGGTGCTCGCAACACGCGTGTGTTTCGCGTGCGAAACCCTTGAAACAAATCCCGAAAAAATTTTGAGGAAAATTTTGACAAAAAATTTGGAAAAAAAATTAAAAAAAAAATTCCGAGAAAAAATTTTAAGGAAAATTTTGACAAAAAAATTTGGAAAAAAAATTGGAAAAAAAATTGGAAAAAAAATTTGAAAAAAAATTCTGAGAAAAAAATTTAAGGAAAATTTTGACAAAAAAATTTGGAAAAAAATTTGACAAAAGAATTCTCATTGATATAATCTCGAGAAAAATCCTGCGTGGGGTGCTCGCAACACGCGTGTGTTTCGCGTGCGAAACCCTTGAAACAAATCCCGAAAAAATTTTGAGGAAAATTTTGACAAAAAATTTGGAAAAAAAATTAAAAAAAAAATTCCGAGAAAAAATTTTAAGGAAAATTTTGACAAAAAAATTTGGAAAAAAAATTAGAAAAAAAATTTGAAAAAAGTTCTGAGAAAAAATTTTGAGGAAAATTTTGACAAAAAAATTTGGAAAAAAAAATTGGAAAAAAAATTTGAAAAAAATTCCCAGAAAAAATTTTGAGGAAAATTTTGACAAAAAAATTTGGAAAAAAAATTTAAAAAAAAATTCTGAGAAAAAATTTTGAGGAAAATTTTGACAAAAAAAATTGGAAAAAAAATTGGAAAAAAAATTTGAAAAAAAATTCTGAGCAAAAATTTTGACAAGAAAATTTTGACAAAAAACTTTTGAAAAAAAAATTGGAAAAAAAATTGGAAAAAAAATTTGAAAAAAAATTCTGAGAAAAAATTTTGAGGAAAATTTTGACAAAAAAATTTGGAAAAAAAATTTGACAAAAGAATTCTCATTGATATAATCACGAGAAAAATCCTGCGTGGGGTGCTCGCAACACGCGTGTGTTTCGCGTGCGAAACCCTTGAAACAAATCCCGAAAAAAATTTGTGGAAAATTTTGACAAAAAATTTAGAAAAAAAATTTGGAAAAAAATTCTGAGCAAAAATTTTGACAAGAAAATTTTGACAAAAAACTTTTGAAAAAAAAAATTGGAAAAAAAATTGGAAAAAAAATTTGAAAAAAAATTCTGAGAAAAAAATTTAAGGAAAATTTTGACAAAAAAATTTGGAAAAAAATTTGACAAAAGAATTCTCATTGATATAATCTCGAGAAAAATCCTGCGTGGGGTGCTCGCAACACGCGTGTGTTTCGCGTGCGAAACCCTTGAAACAAATCCCGAAAAAATTTTGAGGAAAATTTTGACAAAAAATTTGGAAAAAAAATTAAAAAAAAAATTCCGAGAAAAAATTTTAAGGAAAATTTTAACAAAAAAATTTGGAAAAAAAATTAGAAAAAAAATTTGAAAAAAGTTCTGAGAAAAAATTTTGAGGAAAATTTTGACAAAAAAATTTGGAAAAAAAAATTGGAAAAAAAATTTGAAAAAAATTCCCAGAAAAAATTTTGAGGAAAATTTTGACAAAAAAATTTGGAAAAAAAATTTAAAAAAAAATTCTGAGAAAAAATTTTGAGGAAAATTTTGACAAAAAAAATTGGAAAAAAAATTGGAAAAAAAATTTGAAAAAAAATTCTGAGAAAAAATTTTGAGGAAAATTTTGACAAAAAAATTTGGAAAAAAAATTTGACAAAAGAATTCTCATTGATATAATCTCGAGAAAAATCCTGCGTGGGGTGCTCGCAACACGCGTGTGTTTCGCGTGCAAAACCCTTGAAACAAATCCCGAAAAAATTTTGAGGAAAATTTTGACAAAAAAATTTGGAAAAAAAATTTAAAAAAAAATTCTGAGAAAAAAATTTAAGGAAAATTTTGACAAAAAAATTTGGAAAAAAATTAGAAAAAAAATTTGAAAAAAATTCTGAGAAAAAATTTTCAGGAAAATTTTGACAAAAAAATTTGGAAAAAAAATTTGACAAAAGAATTCTCATTGATATAATCTCGAGAAAAATCCTGCGTGGGGTGCTCGCAACACGCGTGTGTTTCGCGTGCGAAACCCTTGAAACAAATCCCGAAAAAATTTTGAGGAAAATTTTGACAAAAAATTTGGAAAAAAAATTAAAAAAAAAATTCCGAGAAAAAATTTTAAGGAAAATTTTGACAAAAAAATTTGGAAAAAAAATTAGAAAAAAAATTTGAAAAAAGTTCTGAGAAAAAATTTTGAGGAAAATTTTGACAAAAAAATTTGGAAAAAAAAATTGGAAAAAAAATTTGAAAAAAATTCCCAGAAAAAATTTTGAGGAAAATTTTGACAAAAAAATTTGGAAAAAAAATTTAAAAAAAAATTCTGAGAAAAAATTTTGAGGAAAATTTTGACAAAAAAAATTGGAAAAAAAATTTGAAAAAAAATTCTGAGCAAAAATTTTGACAAGAAAATTTTGACAAAAAACTTTTGAAAAAAAAATTGGAAAAAAAATTGGAAAAAAAATTTGAAAAAAAATTCTGAGAAAAAATTTTGAGGAAAATTTTGACAAAAAAATTTGGAAAAAAAATTTGACAAAAGAATTCTCATTGATATAATCACGAGAAAAATCCTGCGTGGGGTGCTCGCAACACGCGTGTGTTTCGCGTGCGAAACCCTTGAAACAAATCCCGAAAAAAATTTGTGGAAAATTTTGACAAAAAATTTAGAAAAAAAATTTGGAAAAAAATTCTGAGCAAAAATTTTGACAAGAAAATTTTGACAAAAAACTTTTGAAAAAAAAAATTGGAAAAAAAATTGGAAAAAAAATTTGAAAAAAAATTCTGAGAAAAAATTTTGAGGAAAATTTTGACAAAAAAATTTGGAAAAAAAATTTGACAAAAGAATTCTCATTGATATAATCACGAGAAAAATCCTGCGTGGGGTGCTCGCAACACGCGTGTGTTTCGCGTGCAAAACCCTTGAAACAAATCCCGAAAAAAATTTGTGGAAAATTTTGCCAAAAAATTTAGAAAAAAAATTTGGAAAAAAATTCTGAGCAAAAATTTTGACAAGAAAATTTTGACAAAAAACTTTTGAAAAAAAAATTGGAAAAAAAATTGGAAAAAAAATTTGAAAAAAAATTCTGAGAAAAAATTTTGAGGAAAATTTTGACAAAAAAATTTGGAAAAAAAATTTGACAAAAGAATTCTCATTGATATAATCACGAGAAAAATCCTGCGTGGGGTGCTCGCAACACGCGTGTGTTTCGCGTGCAAAACCCTTGAAACAAATCCCGAAAAAAATTTGTGGAAAATTTTGCCAAAAAATTTAGAAAAAAAATTTGGAAAAAAATTCTGAGCAAAAATTTTGACAAGAAAATTTTGACAAAAAACCTTTGAAAAAAAAATTGGAAAAAAAATTGGAAAAAAAATTTGAAAAAAAATTCTGAGAAAAAATTTTGAGGAAAATTTTGACAAAAAAATTTGGAAAAAAAATTTGACAAAAGAATTGTCATTGATATAATCTCGAGAAAAATCCTGCGTGGGGTGCTCGCAACACGCGTGTGTTTCGCGTGCGAAACCCTTGAAACAAATCCCGAAAAAATTTTTAGGAAAATTTTGACAAAAAAATTTGGAAAAAAAAATTGGAAAAAAAATTTGAAAAAAATTCTGAGAAAAAATTTTGAGGAAAATTTTGACAAAAAAATTTGGAAGAAAAAATTGGAAAAAAAATTTGAAAAAATTTCTCAGAAAAAATTTTGAGGAAAATTTTGACAAAAAAATTTGGAAAAAAAATTTAAAAAAAAATTCTGAGAAAAAATTTTAAGGAAAATTTTGACAAAAAAATTTGGAAAAAAAAATTGGAAAAAAAATTTGAAAAAAATTCTGAGAAAAAATTTTGAGGAAAATTTTGACAAAAAAATTTGGAAAAAAAAATTCGAAAAAAAATTTGACAAAAAAATTCATTCATATAATCCCGAGAAAAATCCTGCGAGGGGTGCTCGCAACACGCGTGTGTTTTGCGTGGAAAAAAATTGGAAAAAAAATTTGAAAAAAAATTCTGAGAAAAAATTTTGAGGAAAATTTTGACAAAAAAATTTGGAAAAAAATTTGACAAAAGAATTCTCATTGATATAATCACGAGAAAAATCCTGCGTGGGGTGCTCGCAACACGCGTGTGTTTCGCGTGCGAAACCCTTGAAACAAATCCTGAAAAAAATTTGTGGAAAATTTTGACAAAAAATTTAGAAAAAAAATTTGGAAAAAAATTCTGAGCAAAAATTTTGAGGAAAGTTTTGACAAAAAACTTTTGAAAAAAAAATTGGAAAAAAAATTTGAAAAAAAATTCTGAGAAAAAATTTTGAGGAAAATTTTGACAAAAAAGTTTGGAAAAAAAATTTGACAAAAGAATTCTCATTGATATAATCTCGAGAAAAATCCTGCGTGGGGTGCTCGCAACACGCGTGTGTTTCGCGTGCGAAACCCTTGAAACAAATTCCGAAAAAATTTTGAGGAAAATTTTGACAAAAAATTTGGAAAAAAAATTTGAAAAAAAATTCTCAGAAAAAATTTTGCGGAAAGTTTTGACTAAAAAATTTGAAAAAAAAATTGGAAAAAAAATTTTACAAAAAAATTTCCGGTAGTTTTAAACTGGCCCAAAAATCATCTCTGATTTATATCACGCAAACTCTTAAACAACTAACCTGTTTTTGTTGGTAATTTTGAAGTACCACTATTCGCTTGTAGCTGTCGTTTGATTTGGCAATCTTCCTCGAACAATGACAACCATTAAAAACACGGGAATATCCAGACTTTCTTACCTCTTGTGTTCTTTACCAATACTTCAAGTAAGAACCAACCTTTCTTTCTTTCTTTCTATGCCATCGTGCTACTAATAAAATATGCTTTTTAATAACACAGTTGTAACCCTATTAAAACAGGTGTCGGTTTAAGCTAACATTACGCCAACGATAAATGTTCTTTCACTAGTTGAGACGATAAAACAGAATTTGACGTTTCGACCAAGTCAGGAGCTAAACATATAACTTCCCAATGAAGGACCTAAAAAGTTGCTCAAAATGTCGATTTTTTCTTTATCGTTCCCGATAATGAAAGAACCTAGACTACACCTTTCATGTAGTTTTGATTCCACTACCTACAATCACTTTCAAAAGTGTTGGGACACATCAAGATTTTCACTAAAATATTGTTAAACCTCCGCCCCCCTCGCCCCCTATTCAATGTTGAGTCGTGGCTGCCACATATTTGTGTTGGCCATTGATACTCAAAAACATCAAACCCAGCATTGAATGGGGGAGCGGGGGGAGGGGGAGGTCAAATTTTTTGACGGGACAATTGTGGAAAGGCAAATGTAACGTGAAACCGTTGGTGTCCCAACTACTTTTTAAAGTGATTGTACACTCATTTGCATAGAATTTATTGTCATCGTACACGTTTAAATGAATTGCGCGTTAAAGCGCGACTTAATCGTATGTCGTCCATAGATAATGTGTTGTTTTGGCAACTCTTTCAGTTTAATGATTTTGCCCTTTCAATACGATTGTTCTTTTGTAACATGGCACTTGCCAAATATTGCATTCGATATTAAAAGCGATTTACAGAGGTTCTACCAGTGTGATATTCATTTCACTCAGAAATTTTAAACGCAGGAACAATTACAGTGCGAACCATGATATTAGTTTTATAAGATATTTATGCCGTACGTATTCAAAATGAGCATTGCTATTCATTAAAACTTACGAACATCAAAGCAAAGTTGTGAGAAGATATTGGCGATGTTGACATTTGGTGTTAGTCACATGACTGAAAAAATATGGCGCTGTTCCATATTTGAGGTGGACCACGCTATTAGTTTTAAGAATGTGATAACACGATAGGACGTCGTTTTTAACTTAATTGGAAGTGGAAACGACATTCTTTAACCAAAAACAGCATAGGTAAAAACAAGAGAATGTTTTAGTTAGAAAATAAACGAACTTGGTGTCATAGTTGAAGGATTTTTCAAAGATTACGTGGAACGGTGAAAAGAGGGATTCTGGATTTCTAGAATGGATAAGAATGGGAGGTATTAGGTGTTTGAAGGAGAACTGTTCTTAAATTATCATGATCAACGTCTGTCAACATTTTGAGAAAGTTTGCTTTGCCATATATCTTCAAAACCAGCAATGATGGATTCCTGGTAAGCAATAATGATTCTAAAAATATACCTTAACTACTGTCATGGAAGAAAGTGGTTTAAGCGAAAGGTGCATGAAAGCACAACAAGTCGAGACAGACAAGACAGACAAGTCGAGATCAACATGATAGTGCCCTAATGCTGGGAAAAGGAACTTCTGATGAAAGGTTTTAGGTACCTGCCAATGAAGTGCTAGAACGATCATTTAGATCCGTATTATTAGCAACCAACATGTCTTAATATGTGCCAAAATGTGCAAAAGAGACCTCTGATCCCTATTTCCACTGTTACCAGCAGAACTCGTTTACATTACCACTTTTTTGTTGACTCCTCAGCCTCGCCGGTCACATACCATCATTGGACATCAATAATCTAACCCATGCATGCATTTTCCAAGCTTTATCATGCTGATTTCGTCTGCCCGTCAAAAGGACAAACTTCTGTTGTGCTCTCAAGCATTTTTTTGCCTCAATCCAGCCCCAAACGTTTATTCCACGACACCAGTGGAGGTACTTTTAGAATTATTATTGCTTACCAGGAATCCATCATTGCTAGTTTTAGAGATATACGGCAAAGCAAACTTTCTCAAAATGTTGATAGACGTTGGTCATGATAATTTACGAACAGTTCTCCTTCAAACGCCTGAAACCTCCCATTTGATTCTTATCCATTTTAGAAATCGAGAATCCCTCTTTTCCACCGTTCCACGTAATGTTTGAGAAATCCTTCAACTATGACGCCAAGTTCGTCTATTTTCTAACTAAAACATTCTCTTGTTGTTACCAATGCTGTTTTTGGTTAAAGAATGTCGTTTCCACTTCCAATTAAGTTAAAAACGACGTCCTATCACGTTATCATATTTTTAAAACTAATAGCGTGGTCCACCTCAAATATGGAACAGCGCCATATATTTTCAGTCATGTGACTAACATCAAATATCAACATCGCCAGGATCTTCTCACGACTTTGTTAAGATGTTTGTAAGCTTTAATGAATAACACTGCTCGTTTTGAATGTGTACGGCATAAATATCTTATAAACTAATACCATGGTTTGCACTGTATATGAATTACAAGCTTAAGAAGAAATTTTATGTTGTTGTAGAAACATGAGCGACTACAAAATATGAAATACACCTTAAACTTACTTCAACATGTACAACGACAGTTTGATTTACTCCAAAGTCTTCTCGTGACGTCACAAGTATCCCAGCAGTCCCTGAGATCATACCAGTTTGAGGATGTCCATGGTTTTCAATTGTAAGCAACGACCGTGAGACACCTTGTGGAGCTTGAGGACAAACATCCATGATAATGTAACTCAGTCTTCCACCATCCCTAAACACAAAAGTAAAAGTTCTAATCTACATCTACATCTTCATACTTCAGCAACGCTTTGGATCGCCTCTTATTCCAGTGTTCCTACAGGAGGAAACCTAAACTAAACTAACTTTATTTATACTGGATAGTTCTATCAGTTCTAAACTGTTCTTCCTAGAGGTCCAGTAAAGATCATCTCTAATTGATCAAGTGTTACAACAGGAAGGAAACCTAAACTAAACTAAGTTTATTTATACTGGATAACTCCTTCAGTTCTAAACTGTTTTTCCTTGAGGTCCAGTAAGGATCGTCTCTTATTGATCCAGTGTTACTTCAGCAGAAAACCTAAACTAAACTAACTTTATTTATACTGGATAACTCTCTCAGTTCTAAACTGTTCTTCCCAGAGGTCTAGTAAGGATCATCTCTTATTGATCAAGTCTAAACGTCCAGCTTTAATTAACTCACCTATTCGTTCTTATTCTGGCATTCACGTCATGTGGCAACAACAGCTGACCATCACGTGGGTGAGTCAAACATAATTTCTCAAAGACCTAAAAGCATAAAAATGTTTTAATTGACATTATCCACAAGGTCGCAACTAATAAAATCCTTTTTTTCCTCGCTGATATCCGTAAAGCACAATCATATTTGAGATGACTCTAAACAACCTAAGATATTTACCTGTATTCTCACATCGTCATACAGATCAGCTTGTGGGATGGCTTGTTCGTAAGCTGGATCTGCGATGACAGCTTGTAGTTTGATACCACTTCTCCAGGATGATTACAAGACAGTACGACACGGAATGCTTTTTCGGAGTCGATTGTGACGCCACTCTAGAATATGAAACTAATCGTGTTACGGTTGGAGTCAGAAATTTACTTTTCAACATGAAAGATTTCTATGACAAGATTTCTTATCTGACAGCTAGCGCATTACCTAATCATAAACAGATTTAAGTTTACAAACGTCGATATTGCTAGATGTCCAGTGAAATTCTAGACCAGGAACAGCATTGGCAAAACTAAATGGAGACTCGTCATTCAAGCTTGCAGCTCTTAGTCCAATCTAAAACGGTTAAATTTCGGTGTTTATATCAGTAAAAATATTAACATGTCGTGTAGACCTGGGACAAAGATTACTACAAAAGATGATAAAATATATCAATACTTCTTACCTCCGTCTCTGTTACAAGGTTGGTTGAAGGAGTGATGATTTTGACTCCAGTAAGACTCAACACTTCAACAATTACATGATCCTGAAATGAATTACATAAAATATAAAGAGAATCAAATTTTCCGGCTACCGCTACAAAAAGAGACGACTTCAAATTGATCATTAGATAAATACTAACTTTGGAAAAAACAATGGTATGACCAGATTGTGGATCAGTGGCTTCAACATAGCACCAGTGACAGTCGACTTTCCTAGAACTCGGGTTGTGATAAGGCCAACACTATCCACGGATGCTACGGTTTTGTTTTGGATATTGAACAGTGTTGTGACTTGTGGGTATGGGCCTCCTGTCGCTCTGAGTTGGAAAGTCGCGCGAGGAATCAAGATTATGTACCTAGGATCCAGCCTCAACGGTGGGAATACCTGGATATGTTTTAGTTCACTCGTGATCTGAGCTCTGTTGCTAGGTTGGGCAGTGTAGGTTAGAATTGTGTTACCATTCGCGACCCCGCGCAAGTTGTACAAAGCATTGTCCAGTCCTTTTCTTGGGCTCAGTCTGTGTTAACAAAAAAAAAACACCAAGTGTAGTAATTGAGTTCGGTAATTAACAAATACCTTACAGCGATTTGTAAGTAAGCTGAAAATGTAAACAAGTTTGATTGACAGTAGTTGAAATATATGTATTCTATATATCCTACAATGGCGACGAGGATGCAATAAGTATTGGCGTGGAAAATTTTAAAATAATTCAAGAATGGCGGCACAAAATATACAGCCTATGCCTGCATTTGAACCGCGTAGTGACCCTACAAGTACAAGTGCCAGATGGAGTTGATGGCTGGAGAGATTTAACACAAATTTAATCGCGGCAGATATTAAAGACGACGGAAGAAAACGAGCTTTATTATTATACCAGGCAGGGTCTGAAGTGTACGAAATTTTCAAAACGCTGGAAGAAGACGAAGCAAAGGATTTTTTATCAGCAGTTAAAGCGTTAACGAAGTATTTTGAACCGGAGAAAAACGTGATATATCAAACGTATGTTTTTAGGCAAGCTATACAAGGAAAAGACGGAAAGAAAGGATTTAGTTCACCAGACAAAAGGCGACAGACACGACGTCAAGGAACTAAGAAACAACAAGCAAAGGCCGTCGAAGCATCACAGCGCCAAACGAAGGACGAAAGCTCATAGGATGACTATGTTTATACCATATCGAAGGAACAAAACAAGAAAACACACGCGAATGTTACAATAAACGAACAAAACGTGCACTTTCTAATTGATACTGGAGCAACCGTGGATATTATCGATGCAAATACATTTGAGAAACTGAGAAAGAAAGTTTCGTTGCAGAAGAGTACAACAAAAATATATGCGTACGGATTCCAGACACCTTTACCGCTCAAGGGACAATTCCAGGCAACACTAGAATCAAAGAAACGGTATACAGTATCGCAAATATATGTTATTGACGGAGCAGGGGGGAATTTACTAAGCGCAAAAACAGCCCAAGATTTAACGTTCATTCAGCTTGCCAATAAAATTTCAAGTTTGCCAGATCAAGAACAACAAACGGATCACCATAAAAACGCAACGCAATCTCCACCACCACCCACAACACGTGAATCAAACCCAGTCCAAAACAACACAAGTATGCCTCGAGCAAAAGATCAAAAGATACAAGAAATTATAAACAAGTATAGTACAGTTTTCGAAGGGCAAGGAAAATTAAACAATCAACAAATCAAGCTTCACATCCGTGTTGATGTTAACCCGGTCATGCAACCGCAAAGAAGAATACCCTACCACATAAGACAAGATGTTTCTAAAGAACTTAAGAAATTACAAGATCAAGATATTATCGAAAAAGTCACAAATCAACCAACTCCGTGGATATCCCCAATAGTAGCAACGCCAAAGAAAGATGGAGGAATAAGAATATGCGTCGACATGAGAGAAGCTAACCAGGCAATCGAAAGAGAAAGACATACCATGCCAACGTTACAAGATTTCAAAGCCGAGGTAAACGAAGCGAAATTCTTTTCAAAGATTGATCTAAAACAAGCGTACCACCAACTTGAGTTGGATGAAGAAAGTCGTTTTATAACAACATTTACTACACACGAAGGACTGTATCAGTACAAGACACTAAATTACGGAACAAATAGTGCGGCGGAGATTTTTCAAAATGTGTTACAACAAAACCTTAGCGACATACGAGGAGTAAAAAACATTGTCGATGATATTTTAATCCATGGAAAAACACGAAAGCTACATGACGAAGCATTAGAGAACTGTCTCAAGCGCCTGGCAGCCTTAAACTTGAAAGTCAAAGGAGAGAAATGCGAATTTTTGAAGAAAGAGATTACATTCTTTGGACTGAAGCTCACAGCAGAAGGCACTCGAACAGATCCAGAAAGAATTGTGAATATGGTTAAAGTACAAGCGCCCAAAACAGCTGGAGAAGTAAGAAGTTTCCTGGGAATGGCAAACACATGTCACGAATACATTCCAGATTATGCAGCTTTGACATCATCACTGAGAGAGTTAACGAAGAAAAACACATCATTTAAATGGCAACCTATACATCAGAAAGCATTTGAACAACTAAAGAAGAAATTAACAAGTGCTCCAGTGATGGCGTATTTTGACACAAAGAAACGCAGTTTGGTAATCGTTGACGGCTCCCCGTACGGAATTAGGGCAATTCTAGCACAGAAAGAACATAACAGTCACCAGTACAAAATTCTTTCGTACGCAAGCCGATCACTCAGTCCAGTCGAGAAGAGATACTCTCAAACGGACATTGAGGGACTCAGTTTAGTATGGGGAATTGAACATTTCCGAATGTTTTTGATTGGATCAGAATTTGACGTGATAACCGATCACAAAGCGCTCGAATCGATATTCAACAACCCTAAATCCAGACCACCAGCCCGCATCGAGAGATGGATGATGTGATTACAACCATTCAATTTCAAAGTTATTTACCGCAAAGGAACATGTAACGAGGCGGATTACTTGAGTAGACATCCGGTTGTAATACAGAATGAAAACCTAACAAGTAGGTCGGCGGAAAAGTATGTAAATTATGTGACAAACAGTTCAGTTCCAAAATCAATGACGCTGGATGAAATCAAGAAAGCAACTCGTAACGATCCAGTATTGACAAAAGTAAAGAATAGTCTGAAAGAAGGAAAATGGGATAAAAGTGACCAGAGTATCAAACCATTTAGACTCTGTGCAGATGAACTTACCTACAATTCCTCGGAGGATATACTCTTGAAAAACACAAGACTGGTGATTCCAACAACATTGCAAGAAAGAGCAACGCAACTAGCCCATGTTGGTCACCAGGGAATTGAAAAAACCAAAAGTTTGTTACGAGAAAAAATCTGGTACCCCAATATGGACAAACGAGTGAAAGAAATTGTGGATAAATGCATCGCTAGCCAATCAGTAGGGAATGGTAATAACCGTGAACCAATGGAAATAACACCAACAGAAGACAAACCATGGAAAAGCATAGCAATTGACTTCTATGGGCCAATACCCAGAACTGGACAGTACCTATTAGTGTTGATAGACACCTACTCTAAATTCCCGGAGGTTGAAATAGTTAACTCAACCGAAGCAAAAACGTGCTTACCAAAGCTTGATACAATTTTTGCCAGATATGGAATACCATCAAAGATCCAAACAGATACTGGACCCCCATTCAATGGGAAAGAATTTGAAAGGTACATGACAACCCTTGGCATAGAGTGGAAAACGATAACACCACTATGGCCCCAAGGTAATGCTGTCGTGGAAAGATTTATGAAACCAATTGGGAAATTGTTGAAAACGGCAGAAATCGAAAACAAGAATTGGAAGCAAGAACTGCAAAGGTTTCTACTACAATACCGTTCCACACCACATCAAACAACCAAAGTGGCTCCAAGTGAACTGCTTTTCAACAGAAAAATCAGAGGATATTTGCCTGAATTAAAACACAAGAAAGTTATAAACAAGCACAAGATGGCAAAAACAAATCTGGAGAAGAAGAAAGAAGAGAATAAGGACTATTATGATAGAAATAGGAGAGCAAAAGAGACAGATATCAGAACGGGAGACACAGTCATTTGCAAGCAGGAAAAGAAGAATAAATTAACGCCTAAATTTGACCCAAAGCACTATACCGTGGTACAACGAAAGTACAACATGGTAACAGCGAAAAGAGATGATGGGAAGACGGTGACGAGAAATGTTTCCTTTTTTAAGAAAGTACGCATGGAAAAAAGTGAAGACGAAGAGGAAGACATTGAAAGACCAGAAACGGATCAAGTACCAAAGCAAGAACCAAGTTTAAGAAGATCAACAAGGATTAAGAAACCAGTGAACAGATACGAACACGGGAACTGACTTATAATGTCGATAGAAATATGGATAGAACACTTACCATAAAGCCATATAACATAGTATAGAGATTATTGATATTTGAAAGGAAAAGGGGATTGACATTTTAAAAATAGAGGGGAAGTAATGTAGTAATTGAGTTCGGTAATTAACAAATACCTTACAGCGATTTGTAAGTAAGCTGAAAATGTAAACAAGTTTCATTGACAGTAGTTGAAATATATGTATTCTATATATCCTACACCAAGTTCAATTTACTTTCATCAATTCGCACAGATCTACAACTAAATTACGTGTAAAACAAGCTTTGTCGTTTGTTAGTGAATTTTTTACAATGTACAAAACACGAGTAACCAGAAAAAACCCCACGACTATGGACAGAGCGTTGACTAACCCTTTATTTGAAGTTAGTCACGAGTCTGAAACCAAAATCAAATCTACGATGTAGGAAATGAATTTTCTAACAATGACTGAAACCCATGCAGGGGCTGGTTGTTCAAAAGTCCGTTAAACTCATCCCAAACGAAATTTCCCAGCAGCCCAGGAAATTTTCTATTGGGAATATGGTACTTGTTCAGAAACTTTGTTTGGATCAATAGTACTTGTATTTCTGACCATTTGAAATAAGAAACACAGAGCCTAAAAACCTAGAAATATAGAGCCTAGAAATTAGCTATGTATGAACAACCGGCCCCAAATGAATTACTACAGAACTTACTTGATGTTTAAAAGATCACGGGACAATCTGAGCGTCAAATTCAGAAGTCCCAATTGACTAACCAATAGCGGCTTATCAAGTTCGTCCAATACCATCACAGTACAGTTGATCGCATGTCCAAGTTCAACCTATGAACGACAAGCATAGATGTTAGGTCATAAACGATATTGAGAATTCTACGAACATTACCCCACCGTATCCACAACAGTCACGAACGTTATCCCACCTTAGCCACAACAGTCACGTGAATGCTATCAATAACAGAGATCCGAATGTTCGCGGTGGCATGGTTAGGAGAGTCTAAACACTGATCATACACAGTGACTGTGAGAACACCTGTTATCTTGGGAGTTACTTGAAAAGAAAGCAAATCAGGTTAGAAACACAACAAAAACACTTATTTCGCTAGGTTATATGTAAAATCAGGTCACAGACATGTTACAAGTTACAGCCCCAACTTGTTAACGAAGTCCGATAAGTTTGTCAATTTCATCAAGTTGCAACAGACTTAGCTTGCAGGGGCCGGATGTTCGAAGCCCGTTTAGCTTAAACGGTCGTCAAGCTCAAAATAGAAACCAAGTTTTTAGATTCATTCAACAACCAAACTAAAAGTTTTGAACCTTAATAGAATGATCATGCTTACAGTTACATATTTCACGCCTGGCATTTTGCATGCAAAATCGATCATTTCGCCTGTATTCAAATACAGCGGTTGTTCCACAAAAAGTATTCGATATAGTTATCTTACACGAAGTACTCCCATCATTGATGCAGAATGGCGGACAAATTTTTATTTACACAAATCACAATAAGGACAACAAGAAGCAAAACTGGTGGGGAAAATGAGGAGATTTAAGTTTTTGAGGGATGCTTGTGCAAGAATCTAACCTGGACATTGTGCTACGCAACGTTTTGCTTTTGGTAAAGGCTGGTTCGATCGCATTAAACTGAAGTGAGTTGGACAGTTGCAGTGAATATTTGCGAATATTGGCAAAGTCTGCTTGTCAAGCTACGGTATACAAACGGAAATGTGTTGTTTACAACGTTTATGTGTCGGGAAGTCATGACAAGAAATTATGAAAACAAATTTCTTGCTATAAAATGCATTGACCAAATGCAAGACATAAAACCAAATTGAAATTACATGTGTGAATTTGTAAACAATATTTGTCCGTAATTGCCTTAAAGGGCATTCAGACAACAATGCATGAGTCAAATCCAAGCGTGCCCATCCCCCCCGGGCCACCCCGGGGCATTTGCTTGTCTAGTACGTCCCAGGGGTGGGGCATTTGCGTGCGAACCTTTGCCCGGGGGTGGGGCATTTGAAATTATGATTCTATTATTTCAGAACGAATAATAATACAAAACAACATAATCAAACCAGTTTCAAACAACATCAAAATATATGTTAATATGTTATGATATAAAAGAAGGCTCCAAATAATGTCCCTATTCATTGTTTGTAGTACTGGTAATTAGACTGTATTCAATATTGTATCGAATATTAAAATAACACGCTAGACTGTATTCAAACCCTAAATCCAAATTGTTTTTGAAATATGCGTAATATAAATTCTGTTTAGTAATAAATTCCTTGTATGTTAGCACAGTGATTTTCAAATTAAAATATAATTTTGTGGAAACACCACGTAAGTTTATTATTATCATGTAATAAACTTACGTGGTGTTTCCACAAAATTATATTTTAATGAATTCTGTTTATTTCATGCTTCGTATAAATCATATATATTAATTCAATAGTCGTATATATGATTTATACGAAGCATAAAATGAACAGAATTATTACGCCTATTTCAAAAACAATTTGGATTTAGGGTTTCAGATTTTAGGTGTCCCCGGGGAGGGGAATTTGCCGACAACTTTTTGCCCCACTGCGGGGCATTTTCACATGTATTTTATCTCCGCCCCCGGGGATTAACCACGTATTTTAAAAATTTGTCAAAAGCCCGGGGGTTGGCCCGGGGGGGGGATGGGCACGCTTGGATTTGACTCATGCATAAGGCACAAAGATTTTAGAAAATAGATGTGTACAACAAGACATTCTCGATTTGTAGTTTTCAACAGTTTGGTCATCCAACAATTGATGCAGTGATGCTTTTAGGCTAATTAGGGTATTAAAATTGTGGTGTAAATTACACTAGCCAAAGATGAAATTTCTATCAAATTATGTAAAGCAAAAAAAGGGTTGTAGGGAACGTAAACCTGAGTGAATGGGATTACAGCCACACTCGCTTAATTTCTGTTTGTCACAACAAGGGTCGGGGACCAAGCTAATATGTAATTCTGGTTCTTAGCATTCCTTATGTATTCTAAGCTTTCAAAAATTATCCTACCACCCCAACTATTGTCAGCAGGAACAAATGTATGTAGAAAATTTTATTATAGTTTACTAATGTAAATATTTACATAGTGGTTATAATTTTTGTAAAATTAAAATTACTGAATATATTTTCTTTTATTGTTATATTTTTTGGGGGCTCTTGATGTTACCATGGTCTTCCCTTGACAATTAAAGTTAACTGTCTATAATAAATTCATTATGTGTAGAACATAGTGGGAACAGGTGTACTGTAGTATACCTATTATAATGCCAATTTTACTTGCCAAGGGGGATATTGGTTACACTAGGTAAATAAAAGTTGGATCTGAACTAATGCAATATATTAACACATGTATACAGTCTAATTAACCTGTGACAACTCAAACCTAACCTAAAATAAGGTAGGCATTACTACACCATTTACTACCAAAAATATGCTTGGGTGAAGACTACACAAAGCTTGCCCTAAAGTCTGGGTAGCTGATATGGGCATGTGGAGATAATCTGAAGAACACAAGCACAATCTCAGTTTGGTCTGATCATGAATATTTATAGCATATATTTGATATGCTAATATGTAAAAAAGCCTATCAATATACCCATCCTGTTTTTGAGGTTTGATTCAACTCGATGGTTGAAGAAAACAAGACAGATATACCAATAGCCATATCAATGTTCATGATCAGCAATTAAAATTGTTTTTTGGACATGTCAACAATGTCTGCACTACTAATGCCAAACTCTATTATATATTTGGGATGTAGTTTGCAGTTACAATTCCTCTTGAATATTAGTTGGTAAGGTGACACCTATTAATAGCAATGTAATGCATGATTTCTTTATAAATAATGATATACAAAACAACAACACTTGATGGTGCAAGCATAGTTGAAGTCAAATATACTTTATACCATCTCATTAGGCATTAAGGCAGCCTTAATTGCTAGATGGATAGAAAACCTTTTTGGCATGGTAGCTCAATCAGCACAAAAGCAGGTATCCTTAGGGCCCCTGCATAATGAATATGAAAAGGTGATTTATGTAGGGTTGTGTCAAAACAAGTGTACTATATTGACTATATATAATAGCCCATACCAATCACTATTGACAACATTAACCCTCTCAGGCCATCATCAAGTATAATTTTCTCCCAGGCAATAATCAAGTACCAATTTTTAAATTCATTGCTTTGGGTTGGGACTTCTTCAATTATTGCTTGACTGTTAACTAGTGACTAGTGCAAAATGTTTAAGCTGTAAACATTACTACCAGCAGTCGGCAACCATATTCATATACTGGTACTACATGGCTTTTCATGGTGCTTTGTAGGTGTTCATTAAGTACTTATCTGCAAGAATTTTTTAATGAGTACTGATCTTGGCCATTTGGGCTAACTTAGTGTAGTGCATTATTAAATAAACATGAGTGAATAAATGAGCAATATATAAAATACAATATTAAATCTGGGATAGTATATTTGCAAAACTGTAAACAAACATAGGCACTTTATAACTGATCATCACAAAATGACAAAAATAAACCTGAGTTCTTGTTGCATCATGGTGGTTAAGTTGATATATACAAAATTTGAAACAGTGCAAAGTATAAATCAGAAACGCGATCACAAGAAACAAAGTCTATAATAGGTTTCCTACCTTCTAGTCTGATCCATCAGGCTTTTGAGTTGCATTTTTTGCTTTTGGCCGTTGTCTTCAACCGCTAACGTGTCGAACCTTGTTTTCTTTCGCGTATACTCAAAAACTCCGGATATCTCAGGTTCTCGCCTTTTTTAAAGGAACAATTTGATCCTTTATACCACATTTTTTAAAAAACAAAAAACATACGAACTTTAACACATGTCTGAACTTCTATAGGAACCAAAAATTAAATGAAAAGAAGCCTGAACGAAGGAACCTATACAAGCCGAAGTTGTCACATTTTAACAACTTCGAACAAAAATACGCCATTGCGCAAAATGCCTCGAAGAAGAAGCTTTGCAATGGAAAAACATTGCACGTAACCATGGCGATATTGATATCATTTTAATCCTCGAGAAACCCTCTTCCTCCCTGTTGCCCTCAAATACCCACCAAGGGAAATGCGCAGCAGAAATAGCTTGACGAATTTAAGGAATTTTTCAATAATTAAATTCCCTACCAGGCTCCAAAATTATACGCGCGGTTGCGAAAAAAATTGTCTCACTACGAATGATCGTTTTCGCGTGCAAAATGCCAGGCGTGTTACTGCAAAATATTTAAAGATAGGTTACAGTCGCATCTGCGCATGCGCTAGCTTTGTTTACGTTTTTTGTTTTGATCAGCTTTAATTGTATAAAATTAAGTATTTCAGTTCGTCGGTATAACAATGCAATATAATTTTACCAACAAGGAGCGAAGGAGTGCAGCAACAGCGAAGCGTTTCTCTTTTTGTCTAAAGCCATTTTTTTAATCTAAAGCAATCTAGAGCGGCGATTTCGGCGAACCGAAATACCGAATGTGCGAGTTTGAATCATTTTTGTATTTAAAGTGGATTTTAATGCCTTAATGGTTTTGGAAGTGTTTATTTGTTCTTTATGATGAAGATTTTTATTGCGGGACCCTCAACAATCCACATTGCCAGGCAGACAGAGTTGTGTTGTCGAACGTTATGGCAGTCTTTAGAGAGAAGTTGTTCGTTGGACGATTTCGAGGCAAACGCTATAGCCGCTATTGAGAATGCTGCTGCGGTCTCAAACTTAGACAATATTGCATTGTGCTTTTGTCGTGGCCACTGTCTTCGGGAGAGAGAAACAACTTTTGTTTCAGCGCGTGTCATGAAGGGGATTTCGGGCAATACATGAACAACAGAAAAGTGCATGAAGATACGGACAGCAGTGATATAGATCATACAGTAAGATCATTTTGGAATCGTTTTATAGATCTTTACATTACTATGTTTTTGAACTTTATGGGAGCGTGTAAAGGTGTTAACAATTGCATGTTGACAAGTTTACCATATTGCATACCTTATTACTAAGAAACTCTAAACTCTTAAGCTCCTGTCCTAGCTGATCAAAAAATTAAATACATCAAATTTGTAGTCAGGCTCTATTATATTGTAAAATATGAGAGAGTAGGTACAACTCTCACTAAAATATAAATTAAATCTCTTATAGTCACCATTACTTATTTGATATTATTAGTATTTATTAGTAGTGTTGTCAGTAGTGTTTATTAGTAAACTATAGTAGTGTAATCTAGGATTCAGATTTTTTCGTAGACATGGGGTCTGCTGTCTATTTGCTGACTGTGGAGCATCACCAATGAGAGGTGGTGAATTGGGTAGCTGAGCTGATATTCCCCCAACATAACTGTCACTGTCTTCTTCACTGGTTACAATCAAGTTTTTTCACCAACAGGACAATGAACAGATCTTATTTAATACATCTGTCACATTACAGTCACAGCAAAATAGAAACATGACACAACAACTTCCTGTTAAATTACCTATCAGAATGCTATATCTTATTCGTGAGGATTCTGATTGGTCAATAAACAGAAAGTTTTGAATATTGTAATAAAGTTTTCTAAAAATATTGAGGAATTGATCAGAGGAACTGCTAAATTTGAGCAAACGAATTGGTCAGATATTTTTGGAACACTTATACTGCTGCGACTGTAAACTGTGTCATACAAAGCAAGTTAACCAAGAATAGTATTTTTTTCTTTGGGGAACATACACTAAGGTTATTTTGCAAACAAATTAATTCATAGTTTTCACATATTGGTTTCATCAATTAATACAGCAATGTAGTAGGAATGGAAAAGCACCATTCCTTCTACAAATATTCAATCATTCAAGGAGTGTCCTCTTTCTTTGTTTCATCACTACCCTCGCTACAAGTTAGTGTCTCCTCTTCTTCGTACACTAAAGGTCTGAAATAAAAATATAAAAATGTCAGTAACACTGAACATTTGCAATTGAAGTAGTAGAGTATCATAGGCATGTGGGGGGAATGTCCAAACAGGTAGCCATTTGTTTTACAAAAGGGCAGGAAATTGGTCAACTGATTTTTTCAAGTCAAATGGCTGGGTGTTCATGTATGTCCAGGGACATATGAGGCTTTGGATAGTGCTTTGTTCTTACCATGCATATGATAGGCTCTTAAACCAGGAATCCTAGACATAACTAATTTCTCCTGTTACTCCTAACATGTAACTTTGTTTTATTGCCAACGACCCACAGGTTAAAGGTATTTGAATATTTGATAAGTGATACATCATCACATTATATGGACATCCCTATATAGTATGATACATATATTGATAAAAACAGTTGATTTGTGAGAAGATAATAGTCGAATTTGAATTTGCCTTCTGACTCTAGTTGTTTGTGATTGGATACAAAAGAAGTTGCCACATTGGCAGCTTTGGGCGATCGTATATATTTCCTATTCCAAAATTGTGTCCATATATTATTTGTCCTCAAATTTATAACTGTTTTATGTTGGACAAACATGTGCGGTTTCCTATTTCAAAGCCATAAATACGACACATGAAAAGTTTAACATATAAAAAAGCCTCGATTATTTTATATTGATTTTACACACCATGAGAGCGAAGACGTTAGTAAACCCTCGGGTAAACGTTCGGGCGACAATCGACGTTTAGTTGTTGTAGAGGTGACAGATATAAAAATAAAAAATACAACCGGCAAATTCGCGTCTTGAGAGTATAGAACTTCTCAAAAACATTGCTACAAAGAAATAGAAGACATATCCACTTACTTGGTGATGGTATTAATATGTGGCTTCACTTCGGAGCCATGAAATTGTAGCCTCAACTGATGTCTCGACTGTCTCATGAATATTACTAGTCTGCGTAAGCAAGTGTCTGAATGAAAAGACGCAAACATATCAGGAAACGTTATAGTTCGTTACCATATGAAATTGGCAACTTTCATGTATTGTTAATTAATCAAGTTCTTACCACATAGCCTGTTTTGTCGCTTTTGGGGCTTCTGTAGCGTCGAACGAATCTAACAATATTTGCGCAACATCCGCATCTGTTTCCAGAGCGTGCTTGTCTTTAAATTCCCGCCATCGAGGAAACAATTCATATAAGTAGATTCTAGACGACCCTCTCTTGGCATAGTAATCCTTTCTGCATGCAGTTTAAGTACGATTTGCGCTCCAACTCGTAGGATTTGAGCTTGAAGCTTCGCTATCGCTCCTCTTAGATAAAATTTCCGCAATGAATAATAATTAGTTATGGTGCAATACTAGAAGACTGGGGAGAATGTTATTGTTTGTAGGTGCCGGAAGTAAACAAAGAATGGAAAACTGTTGCATGCGCAGATGCGACTGTAACCTATCTTTAAGTTAACTGTTTAACGAGTGATGTAGGAGTGTTATTTAATTTTGACGTATCCACCGTTTATGCCTAAACGGGCTTCGAACAACCAGCCCCAGATCCGTTATTTGCAGACTCAATAAGTTCTAACGATAAGCTTGAAACACGCCACTTGACAAGTTCCGATAGACTTGTCTTCAACAAATAAATACCGATATTACAGTACTATATCATTGTAGAGTATAGTGATTGTTTAATAGCTTACTTGTATACTTAGTGGCAGATACATCAGCGATATCATCGTCGCTTCCTTTGACTAGAAATCTTCCCGATCCTCCATAAATACTAAGATGAACCTAAAGATATTGAAGATGAAGTCACTTAAAGGGAACGATATACATTGTAAGACGGTTCAAAACCAACACAACGCAGTTTTTATCTTGTCTGAAATGCTATTAAGTATTTCAAGAACATGTTTAAACCTCGTTCAATGGATGATTAAATATGGACGCTTGTGTTGGTTCCATACGGATATTACTTGTCAAAGATAACCAAAGCGAGGCAGTCAGAGCTTTCTTTAACGTTTCCTGAAAGTAAAAAAAACATCGCTTGTGCCCCAAAGACAAAAGATATAAATAGTAGCATTACTATCATATTGTATCTTCGACAAAAACTACCCTGGCAATGCTATGATAATCCACTGACCTTGTCGCTAACTCCAGCATCTACTCTATACTTGGTGACCGCTGCTTTGATCGTTACAGAGCCTTGTTTCAGTTTAAGATTACGCACTTGATAAGTTAAAGAAATGACACAGTACATACTGCAGTTAGACATAATCTCGATGTGAGCGCACAACGGCTATACTCTACCCTCCACTCACATATTCACTTCACATGATGTTGACTGAATATATCCTCTTGGTATTCCATCTGGACACCAGAATTACTGACGTCAAATGAAGCCATGTCAAAGTTACTGCTCGACCAACTCACATCCAGTGATGTAAAGTTATCAAATAAACGATTCTTGTTGTCTCCAAGTATTAGTCGTATTTTCAGAGCCTGAGGACTTCGCACATGAAACTGAAAGAAATAATGCAAACGATGTTTATTTAGACTTGATAGCTGTAGTTCTATCAGCTCTAAACTTTTCTTCCTAGAAGTCCAGTAAGGATCGTCTTTTATTGATCCAGTATCGTACAGGAGGAAACCTAAACTAAACTAACTTTTTTTCTACTGGATAACTCTAAACTCTTCTTCCTAGTCGTGCAACATACCCCCTTATTAAGGCTCTGACAGTCTTGGAGACTAAGCCTGCGCTCAGATATTTCAGTGAGTTGCACATTTGGTTCAAGCGTGAGGCTAGCGGGTAGCATGCAGGCAAATTTTATCCTCACATTAGAGCTTGCTGGATATTGTTTCGTATCTGAAGGTTTGTTAACAATAGTAACCACAAGATCTTGTTCACTGAGAGCCTTGCATGTCACGTGATAAAAATGTAAGGATCTTTTATCACCAAAACGATGCACTGGAATAATATCTGTCCTGATGGATATTAAATCTTCGTCCTTAGCACGAACTAAAAGGGGAAAGGTTGCACAGTCAAATATAGCGCGATTCAAGAGCTGATAATAGGGAGCTAAAGATTTATTAAAATATAATTTTATGGAAACACCACGTTAGTTTATCATCGCAGAGCTTCCGGTCCGTAAGCTCGGATCTTCATCAGTGCTAATAATAATGCACTTATAATATAGCACTGATGAAGATCCAAGCTTACGGATCGAAAGCTCTGCGATAATAAACTTACGTGGTGTTTCCACAAAATTATATTTTAATTTCATATTCACCATACAAGGAACTTATTAGCTTTAGAGTTAAATAACTACGACAACAAGAACAAGCAGTCACTGCGAATTTACACATTTTGTCTACAGTTGACACAGACTGTCACCAAACCTTACCACGAACTAACATTACCTTCTTCATAGTGTGTTGAGCGATCATGCACCCACGGTTGAGGTCCCCCTTGAAGAATTAGATTTTTTACTGAACCAAGACTGACCACAGCCGTATCTTCTGGATCCAAAGTCTGAAAAACGAAATATCAGAAATTTATTACAGTATTACAGACACTTCATGGAGCCGTTCAAACTCAGCATAATGTTTCAAAAAAGGCATTTCACCTGACCGTAAGTAGAATATAAGCGGCGACAGTCACGGTAGCGTTAATACTGATATCTTTATATTTGTACCGCGCTGTTACAATCACATATCCATGACGTAATGCTTTTAAATACACTGAAGTGCATCCTGAAGCAACCAGGTCATCGTTTTTATCTAAACAAAGCAATGTCATGAGAAAAAACCCAGTTCCAAGCTGTCCGGTATCTTAGGTGCCTCGTTGTAAACATGTTAAGCGGTTTAGGAAGTTTGAAAAAGTCACTATCCGGAGGATAGCGCTATTCGCTTTTCGTTCAACCGACCCAAGAACTGCTCAGTAATTTGTTCTGGCCACGCAGCATCTGGTAATTGCGGGAACCACTGAATATTTTTACAAAATACAAAACAACGGTAATACCGAACATTGAAATACGGGAAGAAGATAATACAGGAACACAATACGACCCTAACAAGGTTACAATATTACCTGAATTTCCAAGCACTTGAAAAATTGAAGGATCTGAAACAGTCACATTTAAGTTCATCTTGCAGCAATCATCGAAGAATTTCAATTCGTTGCTTTCTATAGAATACAGTAAACATCAGACAGGAGCAATTGAAAGCAGGTATAACCTTAAACACGCACACGGTAAGTTTAATTAGAAACCTTAAGACTGATGCTCGTGACAAACGCCAAACCTCAGATGCTTTAGAGGGAATTTTCAAAGGTTTTAATGGTAGGACAAATATGTATAGAAACAGTTTTATTCCGTACAACTCTTCAATGAATAACAAAATGTACAATTGTACAATTTTGTAAAGTTCGACGTAATTTAACCCAATGGGTTGCAATGTTTTAAACCCATTAAACTATCTATCTATCATATATCTTTATTTGCGATAAGAACAAAATCATCGATCGGAAAATAATGATTTTGTGTTGTTCAATGATTTTGTGTCAACATGCACAGCGTCTTGGTAGTAGATTCCTTTAATAAATCGTGTGTCATAAACAGTTGAAGATTTCGATTTTATTACAACGAATTTCCTTCCGTTTGGCATGAACGGCAACTTTAAGATCTCTATTTTTCAACATGCATGTTACCTGCAGTCAAATAAGCGGCCGCCGCCAAGGGTAACTTTAATTTTGTGCCAGTTTCCACTTCAACTTTTGAAGGAACAAATTTTAAATTATCTGGAGGCAAGACATACACCTGAATAAGTTCAAATACGGTAGTGATTTAGAGAGATATTGTTTCAAGCTATTTTTCTTATATCCAGACCGCGCGAGCTGAATAAAATACCAAAGTTCGTTGGGAATCGCACCTGTGATGTACAGAATGCCAGCACAATGATCTGTCAACTGAGCTATGAGGTGGTTAGGGCAGAAATTGCAGTTTATTGAAGATGACTTGACAGCGTGGTTGCTTGATTAATTCTAATTAATATTCCTCACAGGATATAATCAGTTGAACTTGGAATTTCGAAATTGGTACCGTGCGAAAGGAAGACTTCAGAGTCTAGTTTGTTCAATATCAATGTAATCTCACACAAACTCTCGCACAAACGCTCGCTTTAGAGAGCCTTAATTGGTATGGGATGTACCTGTACAATGCCAAAATGCATGGGATTCTCCAAGACATGAGCCTTCACTCCAGTCATTCCTGTGTCAGTGGTAGTCGTTAACAATCGTCGAGCATTCACTGGTGCCACTGTTGTAACATCAGAAGTCCAAATGTACTGACCACTAACTCCCGTTGCCTGTAATAAATAACATGGAATAGAAAATTATACTCAACAAATGTAAAACATTTTCCGTGTTGGTATACAGTTATATCAACACTAGTGGAAATTGGAAAACCGAGAAATCATGAATTGAAGTAACGGTATATCAATACGGGAAAAGTTCTATATTTTTTCCAGCGCATAAAAAATAAAACTGTTTTTAATAAACAGATTCAAATTGAAGAACGCTCTCCGATTTTGAAATATTCATTTTGATACGAGCTTTCCGCTTTCAGACTACAGCATTAAATAAATTATAAATATATGAGTTATCATTATTTATAAATAATAAATTGTAATAGGCCTCGTTACTGATTACCCATCAAAGGCCATAGTCTGATAGCCGAAAGCTCGTAACGAAAAAATATTCTAAAATCAGAGATATGTTGGTCGTGAGATTGAGCTATATCAACCCGATTCTCAGCCGATGAAAGTTGACCACGCTGGGCAGTCGTAACGTAACTTGGTACATATTTAACTGATGCAGGTGAGGGACAGATATTTGTTGCGGGGGTGTTCTGTTAGGGCCATTCCCTCGAACCTTCTCGTACCACAGTGCATTCTTGTGACCAAAATTAGAATACATGTGAAACAATTATTGTCAAACGGTATAACCAAAACATTTCTTCAAACATACTTTGAGCTGGTATCTGTAGTAATCGCCGCTAGCTGGTATCCATGGAACCACAAGGATCGCAGCCACAACATAAACTGGATCGTATATCACGACTTCCTCTTCACCTTCCACAGGTGGATTTAAGTCCACCACTTCACCCGTTGTCAATAACTGAAGAACAAAATGAAATTGTTAAGGAGTGCCTTGTAGGAGCAAACTCAATGAGAAAAAAATGAGCACATACTGTAATCTCTCTATTTAGCCCCCTCTCTCATAAGCCCCCCCCCCTCTCTCATAAGCCCCCCTTCTGAAAAATGAAATAAGCCCCCCCCCCATAATATATATGTATATTATATGTTGTTATATTGTGTGTTGTATGTTGTTGTTACGGTACCATATATATTATATGTTGTTACAATGTTGTTGTTATATGATATATACTGTGTAATGATTTTGAGTTTATTGCAGTTCAAAGAGATAACCTCCATTGCTGATTTTTTGGATGAATAAATAAGCCCCCCCAGACTCCACCAGGAAATATTGAAAATCCTTAATGAAATAAAAATTTATATTAAGAACTTGCTAAGAAACCCTCTCGCTCTAATGATTCCTGTCTAATTCCATTATCTAATCAGCCCTTTCAGTAAGCCCTTGTTGATGACAATTCTGTCGCAAGTTGTCACAGACTTGTGGCAAGTTGATGGTCAAAACGTGTTATCCCCAAGCTTGCTGCAAGTTGTTTCAACAAGTTGTAACAAGTCTGCAAATGAAAAGTTGCAGCAAGCCTGATTTGAACAGATTTTTAATAACTTGCTAAAATTGGCATGTTGGTTGCAAATATTTAACAAGTTGCAACAAGGTGGTAAATCACAAACTTCAATTACCGGTCAGTATTTAGAATGAGTTTTTTTGTACAGTGTGTACAGTATGTGATTAATCGATTCAAAATTACTCTTACCAATGACAGAATTTTGTCTGAATCTTTTGACAGTATATTTGACAGCAGTATTGATCATGATGTAGACATCCATTGAAGGTACAATCATCAAGTTATCAATGACCAACAACTTCACACTGTGGGCTGCCACCTCCTGTAATGGATTTAAAAAGAAGTCAAAATGCAATATCTGAAATGACAATAAGTATCACCTACAAATATCAACTAGAAATTACCATCCACAGGCTAAATGGTTTCTTTAACCCATTTTCTACAAATTTGGAGGTCATTAACCGCTACAGTATGATGATGTGATGTAAAAGACTATGTGATGAAAATAATGTGGGCAGCTACACAGACACTCAAGCCGATTGTTTCTCATCATTGACACCAAAGCTATAAGACAATGCTGAACTCAAGACAGCAGTATCATAATTATTAGTTTCCACAAAGCTTCATCCCCCCTCCCTTTAAAAGTTCTGGCTATGTGCCAGTCTAGACCTCTGTAGCAGCCCATGCAAAGTACTTCAAACTATAGTATTAGTGAATTGCTAACACATCCTGTCTTTGCTAGGAAATTATAGTATATAAATTTAATTTAATAGTACTCCAATATCTCACCTTGAATGTTGGATGGCTTAATTTTGCTTTCACAATTGCAGTGCCAGTGTTAATTCCTTCAACAATTATACTGTTTCCTCGCAAACCCTTCAAATAAGATTAAAATGTTACAAACTCCCTTTAAAATGATGTTTGTGATGTTACTACCAAGCTGAAAAATATTGGCAAAAACAGCTTACATCTAAATGATCTAACATTTGGAATGCCAGCTCAATGCTGTGCCAACTGACTGAACTGAGCTACACTATCAGATCAAATCAAGTATTTCATACGTACAAATATGTTTTCATGATCTTAAAATAATATAGAGCATATATTATATACAGAAATACCCTTGCTCCCAGGGCATAGATAGCAACTGATGTTTCATTTAGTGATTCAGCAAAGGGAACAATCCTAGAAAAATGATGATTTAACTATTAAAATAACAGTCCAATTCTAATCCTGACAGTAGTGCACATATCAAGTTTATGGCAAGTACTTTGTGTAAATTTGTTTACCTTAAAACAGATGATGCCTCAATCGAGCCACTGACTGTGAGAGGCTCCCAATCAAAAACCAAACCATCCAGAGAAGAAAATAAATTACCAGTGTCATCAAATGCTATCACATCAAGGAGCTCGGGAGATTGTCCAAGAAGATGTTCTCTCGTTGTTGTTGTTACTTCAATACGGTTGATGCGATTCACAAACACATCAGCATGAAGAATATTCCCTGTCACTGTTGAAGAGAATAATATACTATTTATCTTGAATTGAACAAAAGTACTACTTCATGAACCCCCTGCTCATCTAGACTACAAGCAGGAGTGGGGTTGAGGCAAGAACTGCACACAAAATAGGAAGAAATGAAATACACGATTGTTCTCGATATACTGCAAAATTTCCTGTTGGTTGAAATTCGACATGTTTGTCAATGAAATCAAATACATGAAGCTAGACTGCAGGCAGGTCCGAAAGCTAAGAAATAGTTTCAGGTTTTATGTTACTTTCTGATATTGTTCACAGACACATTGATTTCCACAGGATTTTGCATGTTATTCCTTCTATGTTTTCAGCAGGCACTCCATTCCTCAACCCCTTCTGCTTTTGGGACACTTGCCCTACCAGAGTACTTACAAGCAACTTACTAAAGTCCTATTATTGGTAAATTACAGTTAGTTAAATAATCTCAGGATAGCCAATGGGAGGAGCAGGGTTTGAAATGACTAGTGCAGAAAGTTTGACAAAGTTGTATAACACAAATACAACTGCATTTGTCATTTATTATTGTCTTAGTATAAATACAAATATTGAAGTATATTTTAATAACCTTTTTCTTCTGCAATAATGATAGCGGTTTGCTTCTCAGGACTTGATGATTGTGATGTGACCAAAGTTCGGATGAACACCCCTCACCCACTAAGAATAAAAAATATGTTTGGCTTCATCATTAGCAAAATGAATATTGCACGGACTTCATTGTATCACGTTGTATTGTTAATTGGTATTTACTGGCCAAATACTTGATTTTATCATGTAATATCACAAGATTTGACAGCCAGATAGGAGAAGGTGAACCCATACACATCATATGGCCAGGGCTGGGAGGGGGGGGGGGCAGGAGGTGTACCCCCTAGTAAATCCAGCTCTGGTTTCACTACAAGGTACCACAAATGTCCTACAACAAGTTATATCATTACATTATTTCTAATGGAGATATAATATCTATACAGAGTTTATAATCTTCTATAAGTGTATGTTGATAAAGCAGCATGGTGTGAATACAAAATGGCAAAGTAATTTGACAGAGAATCAAAGTGTCAATCTGAGGTCGATATATATCTACCTTCATATTTAGTTGTTTTCCCAACTGGTCTAACATTTGCAATTTCAGGTCTCGATGAAGTCCTATGAACAAAATAAAACAGAAGTCTTGAACACACACAATGCAGGCAGGCATGGAGTATTAAGACCAAGTTCTTGTAGGTTCCCAACATTAGCAATGCAAATCCTCTGTGAAATTTCTCAATGAGAAAAGACAGACAATTACTTGCCAACCATCCGACAGATATTAGAACCTGGTTTAACTTTCAAGGGGAGGGGGGATTAGAGTAATCGGGATCAAGCAGCTCTACTATAACTACTCTCAAAACTTTCTGGCTTAAGACAGCAATTGTTGCTCTAATTAGCAAGAATTCTGCATTAAAACTTGTGCTATATTGCTAGGGCCAGTTGCATTAAAGGCGTTTAACTTAAACGGTGGATAAGTGAAATTTGAAAATCACTTTTACACCTAGTATAGAACCGAAATTATGAGTTTAGTAGAAAAAATATTTAGTTTTATATATAATTCTTCTTCTCAGGACAAATAACATTAGCTGGTTTGTTTATCCAACATGCAAACTTGTTTTACGTTTTTTACTTATCCACCGTTTAATCTCCCTGGTAAGTACCAAACCCCTACTATGCAAATTACCACACATCCTAAATATAAATATCTATCAAAATATCATATATTACTTATGGGTTTTGCATGACATTACAAAGAAAATAAAAACCTGCGTGCTTGTTTGTGATGATAGTAAATAGTTTTTGTGCAAAATACTCCGACATGAGCGAATATTTACTGACCCAGCAAACAGAATACAGCAAATCTGACCAGCAATTACAAGCACGTGCGGATACAGTTGAACTATACAAACCATTTTTAACACCCATCGCTTGCCCAGATTGTGAAGTTAACATTGGCTGAACCTGCCGTAGAATAAGGTAGAAGAATACTTAATACATTGAGAGTGTCAGGTTGTTTTTCTGAACAAACTAAACAAAATTCCCAGACAAGAAAGAAATTTCCAGCCCGCCATTATGCTGAAAGTTAGTTCATCTGAAGCAACATGAAGTATGCAGACGATGCTTCAACGCCTTAACCACTAAAATTTCCCTATTCCGTCGTTTGCATCCAGCAGTGAACAGTAGCAGAATATTTTGCGAGCACTATTTTTGGGTGATTTCTCATTTTCTGATGGAATACAAAGTTATAATAATGTTCGGAATGTATGAAACCTATTTATACAACTAAAACTACATCCTCACAAGATGTTGACAAATCTCTTCTAAACTCTCTAAAGGCATCTCCTTCTAAACTCTCTAAAGGCATCTCCTTCTAATCTCTCTAAGACCCCGTTTACACTAGGGCAAATGATTCCGGATTCGTCACTAATCCGGAATGTTTTGACATCGGATTCGTTTTACGGTTTACATTAAGGAACATGAATCCGATACAAAACTATCACAGAGAGATTATGAATCAGGAACTTTAGAATCCGGAAAAGTTTGTAGGATCTTTGTATCCAAGAAAGTTTGAATCCGACAAAACTTCTCATGCGAACTATTTTTTGATGAATTTGAGTGAACTTGCTCCCTCGTATATGGTTTTCAAATGTATTGCCATTAATTTCAACTGTCAAAATCGTTCAAAAAACCACAAAAAAAGATTGGCAGAATCACGGTTGTACTTCATGTATTGACAATCATTGTGTGAGACTGTGCAGTGTAAACGCCGTAGACCTGAAAGACAAGAAATCCGGATATGTTTACAAATCCGGAAACTTTTGCTCTAGTGTAAACAGGGTCTAATAACTGGCACTAAACTATCTAAAAAAGACAACTTTATTTTTTTTCGCGCTAAATTATTCCTATAACCCGAGGTTAGTATGTGAATACCCAACATATATTGACTTTTGCATAATTTATTCCAGGACAAACACAGCCAAAAAACTTCAATAAAAACAAGCACGTTATTTGTGTTGGAATGTGTATTAATTAATATTAAGAACCTCTCAAAAAGGTCATAAATATATTACTTATTTGTACATTAAATAGGTTTAACATCAATTTTTTGATGAATTTTAACAGTTATATACATGTGTTTATTCTTCAAGCTTATATTAAAAGAAAGTGTTTTGAAGAGCGTAAATTTCTGCAGCGAATGGCAGAAAACCTGTAGTTTTGCTAAGCACCATTTCCTGCAACCTAGTACCTAGGCTTCTATCTACGCTCCCAAAAATATTTATGCCAAAGAGTTGCCTACACGAACAACTGATCCGAACGTTGTATTCCAATAAAATTACTGGTTACAACGTTTGATAATTCCAATAGTTACTGGAATTGTCATTTCATGCATATAAAATGAACCCTGACCCAAACCCCAACCCCTAACCCTAACCCTAACCCTAACCCTAACCCTAACCCTAACCCTAACCCTAACCCTAACCCTAACCCTAACCCTAACCCTAACCCTAACCCTAACCCTAACCCTAACCCTAACCCTAACCCTAACCCTAACCCTAACCCTAACCCTAACCCTAACCCTAACCCTAACCCTAACCCTAACCCTAACCCTAACCCTAACCCTAACCCTAACCCTAACCCTAACCCTAACCCTAACCCTAACCCTAACCCTAACCCTAACCCTAACCCTAACCCTAACCCTAACCCTAACCCTAACCCTAACCTAACCGTGATAATCCCAGTAATTTATTGTATACAATAATTTTATTGGGATACAACGTTCGGATCGGGTGACACGAATTACTGGACGCACATGAATTAGTTTTTTCTTCGCCCTAGTTTATTCTGAAAGATAATTTTTGCTCATATGAATAAAAATCTTTTATATTATTGACGCTTGACAAATAAAATTCGAATAATAGAGGTGTTACAATCCATTAGACTAATGTTTAAAAATGTCAATCATATCTATAAATACACAGCAATTAGTAATAATACAATTTATCTGCATTATGTGATAAACAAACGCGTGGCACAACTTGTATTTAAAATTATATTGCGATGTGACTCAGACTCGGTGATTATCGGGGAATATTTACCTCGACTTCGTCTTGGTGAATATTCCCCGATAATCACCTCGCCTTCGGCGAATAATTGTTAAATATTTACTATCATCAGAGTATTGGTGAATAAAGAACTAACGCAAGAACATAAAGTTACCTGGGAAGATGGCTTGCCTCCAGATTTTGACCTGGACATGAGAACACTCAAAAACCTCATAATAATCAACTGTACTTCCCGGGGACTCGTACGTGTTGCTATATCTGTGATGTCAGCGGAGTCCAGACGTAATATTTCAAGACACTTGGGAAATACTTGATGTAAGAGATCGCTATTGTCATCCTCGTCGTTATCAAGATCAAAACACAACATGAGTAAAACCTAAAAGAATGAATCATTATTGAACCAGGTTTGCTCACGATAACCAGATGTAATAATCGTGTTTCCTTCGCTACTCTGGTTATATTTAAATTTATACAAAGCCTGATCGAATTGCAATTACGACCCAACATCTGGACACTCCAGTCCAGTGTCTTCATCACGAGTGATCCGATGTTACAACGCTTCTCCTTATAGCTGTATCAATTTAAACATAAAGGAAATTAACAATCTGTTTCTCGTACAAAACCTTACTTGCATGAAAGGTATAGCCTGTACTCCACTGATGTTATCCAGCTTGTAAAAGTGATCGATAAAAGTGCGTAGAATAATCAGGTTCAAATTGTGCATCTTCTCTCGCACATCGGCGTCGTACTTGCACATATTGTAATGTTCTGTTTGATCGTCTGGTTTAGGAGTCGCACCAACACCACTTTTACTTTCTAGAAAAGAAAATACACGAGATATTATGTGCGAGACCTACACAACATCACAGGATCACTGACTGCATGATTTAACCTCACTATCCATATACATACCCATCGCATCCTCCTGTCGATCCTGATCGTCCCCAGGGTTCTCTCCACTTAGAGACTCGGCGCTTCCTTCACTCACTGATCCTAGGTCTTGACTGGACTGTTGGGCATCGGCCTCAGCTTGTATTTGTACTAAATCCATTGATCTCGTCGTTGGTTCGAGATTGTCTTCACTCGCATGTCCTGAAACATGGCCACACATTGTTTTATTTACGATGAAAGATCCTTAAAAAACTCCTCAAATATCCAAGGAACCAGCTCGACAGGCCAGCCTGCCATGTCTTCAGCTCAAGATAATGAACTCCTCGCCCACTCATACCATTCTCCATTACCTCAGCAACCCCAACCGCCGCTCTACAACACATCATAACTCCCCATTCCTTGGCCAGCACCTTGCCAACCATACCTCATATTGAACAAAAGGAGCTCTCCCTCCTCCAGGATAACCCCCTTCCCTACGATACATACCTGAAGCTGAAGAGGACGACCCCTCACCCTCGTCTACAGGTCCCCCATTCTCAATTGCCTCTCCTAACAAATGATGCAATCCCATGGCTGCTTCTTCTCCTTGTTCTTGTTGACTCAATGCTATAGCAAGTTCCATCATTGCTTCATCGTCTGCATCCGGGGGGAGTTCATACACGGATGGAAAGCCAGCATTCAATAGCGCTTGCAGACGGTTGCCTGCCGCTGATGATGCCCCACGCCCCCCCCCCCCGATGATGGTCTAGGTTCTGGTAAGTTCGGTACAGGTACCTCCTAAAAATAAGGTTGGGCTTTTTCAGATCCGTCAGAGCTTCTAGCGTACTATCTATGCTGGCGCTGGCCTTACTATACGTCAGGGTGCTGTCTTTGGAGCACAATGTTCTGGGTTCGCGCTTAGGGTGTGACATTCATTTCTTTATATCGGTTTTATTTTTTGCAAGTTTTTCTTTATTATTTTTTCGTTTTGTAACGTATTTCTCGTTCCAAAACCTGAACATCAAGATGCCCCGACGGATCTAAAATAGGCCTGAACTAAATATAACTTGAAATTGCGCTACTACAGAATAGCGTTGCGGCAATGGACTTTCTAACATCTCTAACACAGACACATCTCTAGTACAAACACATCTCTAACACAGACACCTACCTAATGCAGACAGGTCTCTAATACAGACACATCTCTAAAGCAGACACCTCTCAAATACAGACATCTCTCTAATACAGACATCTCTCTCTCTCTCTAATACAAACACTTCTCTAAAACGGACATTTCGCCAATGCAGAAATCGTTTTAAAACTGCCACCTCTCTCTAACACAAAAACGTCTATAATACAAACAACTCTCTACTACAAACACGTCTCTAAATAAACACACGTCTCTAAATAAATGCACGTCTCTAAACAAATACACCTCTCTAAACAAATAAACGTCTCTGGTAAAGAAATGTGAACAGATCTTGCGTACCTCTTCTTGGTTCATATCCCAAGGTGGTGCTATATTCATGATCTCTTCTTCACCATCGTCTCCAGCTTCACGAGGATGTTCAGCAACTTCATCAACACTTTGTTCTGCTCCGCCTGCAACACTTTGTTCTGGCCCTTCTGAGCCGCCTTCACCTGCCTGTACAGTACCGTCCACTTGATTGTTTGTCTTTGCTGATGGAGCTTGCTCCGGTTTATTTTCAGCACTTTTATTCTCTTCAGTCTTTGCTGGAGGACGGCGAGAGCTGGGCCTCAGAACGAATGCTAAAGCTTGCTTACACGCGAAGCTCACTCGTGTATCCTAAAGAAAATCTCATCCAATCACACCCTAGTCAGGAATTTCTAAAGCTACACAATCTCAACAATGTCCTAACGACCAGACTCACCTGAGACAGGAGTAATTGAACATACAGTTCAATCAGTGGGACAAATGAGGTATCGGTGACTATGAAAGCATGAAGTATTTCTACTAAAGCAAATATGATCATTTCTGCATAATGCATTCCTGAGTGAACGACTGTGATCAATGATGAATTACTCGGCTGTGTGCGATAGAATCGCCAGAAAGTTGAAATAAGCTGCAGCGGAAACGATAACGGGCCATCAGTTGAAGCAGAGGCGAAATTTACCGTCAATTCCTTCGTAAACTTGACTAAATTCTCGGGTCTATTCACAGCCACAGCTCGAGTCATCACAACAAGCCTTTCAAACACCTCAGAGTCGATATCATCTTGAGCAGACGATTTCTTGTTATACAGGCAGTTTACAACGTATGTTAGCTGAGCATGGTCCTAGAACAAGGATCATACGACTCAATTTCCACATTTTCATCCTAACTTGCAGCTGAGACCTAAGCTGAATTACGACGGGCTGATCCAGTTGTAGAGCACTCAATCTAACCGCCATATGATTCACGTCACATTCATGACTGATATGTCACTGGAGTAGCTACAGCAGAAGTGTAAGGATTCGAATCACCCATAACCCTACTTGCTCATCACCCTATCAACCCATAAACTTTACCCTCCCATAATCACATACCGGTAGACCTAAATATAATGCACAAACCTTGTGATTGTAGTACGTCATCTTAGTACGATGTAACGAAGCGAGCAATATCTTGGCTGGTTCTTGAACCTGTTGAGGCAGTAGTGACGATAGTAACGATGTTGCTATGTTTACAATCTGTTGACAAGTTCTTTCTTCATCTCCAGACACCAGAGATACAAAACCATCCAATGGTCGCAAAGAATTCGCTGTCATTCTGAAACATGGCAATTCGAATTCATATCAATTTAAAACTCGGGCTAGTTAAGACAGCTACTAAGTTTACATGGTCACAAACGAAATTGTAAAACTCGTTAACTCATGAAGAACACACAAAAGAAATCATGAGCGTGAAGGAGTCTGTATATGTGATACAAATTTATCTTGATTTGAATAAACTTTAACTCTGATCTTCATATTATGTATTTTTAAAATAACTTCGCTAATAGATCTAAAAATAAAAAAGTTTCCGTTTTCTAACAGACATACAACACTCACCTTCAGCTCGAGTCGGTACATCCAATGCAACACGGTCACTCGTGTTGTAAATACTACACAGAATCTTGACAGAACAGCAGATTTTTTAACTAATTCGTGTTTCAGAATGTGTTGGAATAAACAGCTGTAATAAAACTTACATTTCTTTTAGAGATAGTGGAGTGGTGTTAGCTAAGACTTCAGAGTTCCTAACCCAAATACTTCCTTGCTTTTACAATACACCTTGATTGAATCGATCATTGTAACATTGCTGGTATCTTGAGATTGACCAACTAAAACAAAACAAAATAAATTCAAGAATATCGGAACGAAACTAAACCATACTGGATAAATACGCAACACCTATTGGATCACCTCTTATTAATACACGAGGAAATCAGTTCAAAACTGTTCTAAGAGGTCCAGTAAGGATCATCTCGTATTGATCCAGTGTTACTACAGGAGGAAGCCTAAACTAAACTAACTTTATTTACACTGGAAAGCTCTATTAATTTCAAAGAGGTGCAGTAGGAGTAGGACAATTCTTACATGTAAGTGTGACTGTTCTGTCACTAGATAGAACTTCTTCACTTGTGAACGGAATGTCGAACCATCGGTTTCGCTTTACTTCCACATCGATAACACGGCCGAATACTTCCAAGAATGTTGGTGCTTTATCAATAGCCTGACAACCAACCAGGACAAGTACGCCGACCATTACAACAGAAGGATTGCAATTTTTTACCGTCATTGAGAAACTGTTAGACTAAAATGTGAAACAAACAAGATTGAGTAGCTAAAGACGTATATAAAACAAAGGAAAGAGAGCTTCTGGAGTAAAGAAATTGAGATTTTTTGATAATGTAACAAGAGAGAGAGAAGCGATGATCTAATATATTGCATGATAAAGAGAGTAGTAGTTGGGAAGAAATTGCAATGAAGGTGAAGGAGTTTGAGCACTAACGAAAGGTAGCTCGTTTAGTTTTTATGTTAATAATCAAAATTTACATACATCGCTTGTCTATTCTTCAGAGACGATTGTTAATCTTTACCAACCTACCCTTAGTCATAAGCTTATCGCTAAAAGTAATCTTAACCAAAACCCAAATCTTACCTTAACCTCAGACCCAAGCTGACCCTTTAACAACCCTAATTTTTATCCTAACCAAACCTTACATTCATACTGACCCTAACCTCAACCCAACCCTGACTATAACTCTTACTCTAACCCAAGTTCAAACTCAATCAACACCAACCTGGTTGGTTGAAAAGCAGGTGACATCCAAAAGCCAGCTTTTTCTTGACTCGCCATATATATCTTCAGACTGCCATCTTCACACAGTAATATCACTGTAGTACGAGACTGATCAGAGTTGGATAAACTATGGCGAATAGCCACAACGTCGTCTTGAATCTTAGATTTTGATGATGCAGACTTTATCTCTTGATACTACAAGTAGAAAAAAATAAGAATCTAGCGATAAGCACCAAGCTAATACAGTCAGGCTTTGAGACTTACCTTTTGAAACAAAAGTCATCATTGCTTATGATTCGTTCTTTAGAGAACTAATTTCTATTGTTTATTGTCTTTCATTGTTATGAGCAACCACTCAAAAAGCGTGTTACTATAAGATGGTGCATGGCATCTAAAATCTAGCAATGGCTAGCATATACTGAACCTTAACTGAAATGCACTAGAAATATTGATCAAATATATTTACCAACGAATTTTCTACAGTAAATACTCACGGAAATATCACCGGGTTGTATCATTAGTACAATAGGCAAGCCAGTGGCATAATGTCGCGGGCGCACTTTTGTTGCCATTTGATGGCTTCACGTTGATCGGGAATAACAATTGGGCGACAAATTCTCAGTTTCCTGTAGAGATACAAGGCAAACATGTTGGTGACGCTGTAGGGTACATAGCCACCCCTTGTCAACAAGGTGCAAACAAACTTCTCAATTTCATCAAATTGCAACAGTTCTGATAAAATCACGACGCTCGTGCTTTATCTTTTTTAGATTATAAAATTAGATTCTCCGATATACTGTTTGTACAGAAGCCAGGCAAATTGTACATGTGAGCAAAATAAATTATCATGAACTAGTCTAAGTTGAGCATTGCTTTAACATTAACATCTTCATACCATGTACGCAGACCTTTTCCAAGGTGCGTGAATCCGCGTAGTTTCATCTGAACTGAGAGAGATAAGAAACTCACCAGCCTCTGGTTCCCAAGCGATACCCTGTAAACGAAACACATCTGTGCTTGGAGTGTAGAAAATGATATTACTGTCGTGTGATAAGACTTATACCCACGTGAACAGGAGAGAAATGGCCACTGACAGTTGAGACAGCGTGCCAGGAGCTCGAACCCTCCTAAATGGCCTGGCGCTATACTAATATTTCGTGTCCATTGACTGTGAAAACAGTCAATTTCAAAAAGAAACAAATAAGAAATTGACATTTATCGTAACGAGGTTATTGTTCAATTCTAAATGCCTTTTTCAGGTAATTTGTTTTAGGCTTTGGTTTAGTAGATCGTTATCATGTTTGATATCTAAGAAACTTACTAATCAATGATCTATCATTGTCGTTGCAAATTAAATTTAGAAACTCACCAAGCTCTCATCTTTTTTCCACATGTGCAAAGACCCTTGAAGCTATGAGCTAAGATCTTTTTACCGGTCGGGTTAAATGCTCCACCATAAAACCCCAGGGTATTTCCTCCGACCTCTCCAACACGCACCTAGAAAAACCCAAGAAATGAAAACGTCTCGTTTTCACCAGGGAGTCAAAGTTCGCTAAATTAATACCTACGTCGTCCATCCATACACCAGCCTCTTTATCAAAACTCCAAATCACAATGGTTTTATCCATTGAAGACGACATCAAGCATAACGGTTGATGAGGTTGATTGTCTGAAATATTCAAAACCTCATTTAGTAGTGTTACTCAGGCTGCTTATGTAATGATTTTGTTGTTGGAAGAAACAAAGTTAGAAAGACAAACCCTGCAAAGTTTAGTAGAATCAAAGTGGAAACATTTCTTCCTGCAGCGGAAATATCATGAGATGAGTATATGTCACTGACCTTGAATCCAGAATTGTTTCCAGTACGGCAGAGTAGCTCATTGACGAATCTTGACAGGAAGAGAAAGTCATATGGAGCCGTTGCAAAACTATTTTGTGCACTGCTGCTATTATTTGAAGTCAGCTCCAAAGTTTTCAAACGCTCTTCGATCTCATCCACTCCAGTCTCACTGGCGAGATCAACATCTTTAGCAATACGCAATACTTTGATGAAATTGTCCTGGGAACAACTCACTAACATGACATCATTATTATCTACAGGAAGAATACGAAGTCAAGCACAGTTTTCAACTCGCTAAGCACGATAACCCATCTCTATACAATAAGCCCCTTAGAGAGTCCAAAGTCAAATACGTAGGCTCATAAGATAGCAGGTAATAAAAGCTTCGACTGGATCAGCCTGAGGCTCATCAGCATACCTAGGCAGTGCAAAGAACGATACTTGAACTCGTGCTTCCGACATGGACAACCCTCATTAAAGGCCTCAAAGAGTAGACTAGTTATTAAGGCTCCAGCACCCGCCTTCACACCTTTGCTCCGGGGCTAAAGGAGTTTGGTTGGATATGGGGACTTTATGGGAAACTTTATAGATGTGAAATTGCTCAATTTCCATACCATTCCCTTTACCCCCTCCTTACACCCACCTAACCTAAATCCTCATTATAAAACCTATTTAAATGGCATTGGAAAACTCACAAAGATATATTGATGCAGTTTTAAATACAAAATTTTACAGATATGTTACCAGTACGTTTTTCGCCTTTGGATTTTACATTTCTCCCCGACGAATTAGGGCGTTGGAAATGTCGAATTCTGTTGTATTGTTTGGGTAGTGAGTGAAGCTTTTGCTGCATTTTTCTGTTACATGTATATATACATATATATATATATATATATAATCAGTATCTATGCTCTGCTGAGAAACAGACATTGGCAAACATTTATTGATATTGCTGAAGTACTCAGCATGCTTATCTACAGGAGATAAAAAGCTTAATCGATGCGAGTAAAACGTAGCATTGACAAAAAGCTCAATCGATGTCAAGATTCTCAATATTTGTACCAGACTGTTGTCACCTACCAGTAGCAAAGACACAGAACTATACAAACAATTGTCAGTAGCTTCAGATCTAAGAAGACAACCAACCAGATATCCATTAAATTAACTATTAACTCAAACACTATTACATTAAAAACATGTACAAATATTAAGTGAATTAATATTTAAGCTAGTAACATGAGAATGGTTAGCCTATTAAATATGTCACATCATCATGTTACACCTGACCATGCTGTCTAACAAGACAAACAATACTCTTATTAAGGCCTATATGTATAAACTTGTGTGATCGAACAATAAATTAAATATACAGATATCTTGACATAAGAAGCAACAAATGCTTACAATGCGGGGATTGAATGACTAAATATTAACATCTCGATTAACATAATAGCTTCTTGACCGCAGAATTATGCTAACACAGCATACTGAAAATTAAATATGTCAGACAAACACCGATGGCACTCTGAAAACCATAAATTTATCTACCTTATAGCAGTGCAAGCTTTGTCCTTCTTATCTCGAACATATTTCGGGTTGTAGCCCTCTGCACTAAAATTTTTAGCGTCAGGCTTCTACTTGTGTTGTTTATAATCACGCTGAATAGCTCGTCAACAGAACTCGTCCGTGAAAGATCGATCTTCTTCTCAAGCTCGGTATACAAACATTGTAGAGATTCCAAATTGTTTGCCGCGAACGCAGACTGAACAGCGTCGAAAATGTTTCCAGACATCGCCGGTTGAAATCGCTCGTAAAAATTTCTCAGATATAGACCTTCGAAATGGTAAACACTCGCGGCTCATAATGCCGTGCTGACGAATGCCCCACGCTGCGAATCCGTCGAAAATGTAGGCCAATAACAGTGCAGAATTTTTTTAAATGGTCAACTTTAATTAACTCAATCTGCTTGCTGCTATAGTTACTAGTAAAGGTGGGGTCGAATTTTTTTTTAATAAGTGGGTGATTTTTACTTCAGTCGCGCGACTGATTTAACGACCCCTAGATCCGCCCCTGTAGGACTGCATTTTTAAGCTTCTCTTTTTTGTTGAAATGCAGAATTAGCAAAAGCCTTCTAACCTTAGAATCTTTCTCAGTAAACAGCGAAATTACTGCCTTGTCACAGCCACAGGCTAGGATTGGAACTATAGAACAAAAATATAATAGAACATTAAAATGAGTTTTTCTTACTTTTTGCCCCAACTAGACACACTGAACATAGCATTTTGTTACTGGATACTTTAGACACTTGCGATTGTGACCATGACAAAAAAATTACCAAGTCATTAGAGGTTCAGATTTGGCTTCCAATACCTCTACTCATCCGCTACCTTAATCTATCGTTCATCCAATCGGATGTTTCAAACCTACCCAATTAACCAATCAAAATTTGTTTAAATATCGGGAAAAGGTAAGGTAGCGATAGTTGTTGAGGAAGTCAAATCTGAACCTCTCCGTTGTCACTGTGGTTGCATCATTTGCATGTGCACTATTTGAGTAACATGTTTGATATTTATGCTTATGTCAAAAATTGTGTTCCTGGATTTAGAAATGGTACCATAGCAGAAATCACAGCTGTACCACTACTCATGGGTTACAAACCTTATCTCCATGCAATTTCCATATTATTGCCTGACCATCAATTGCACCAGATATTAACTCATTCTCTTTCCCTGAAGTCACACATGTTTAATAATTAAGGACTGCATAGTAACTAGTTTTGTCAGAAGCTTGAGGTAGAGGTCCACTCTGAGTCCTGAGAGTCCTCTTACTTCCATGGGATACCTTATGACAAGCCTCAGTTCTGCGCACACTGTCACATTATAGCATATTATATAATAATCAGAGTTAATTCTGGATTTTCATTGGTCGAGAACTGTGATCTATAGGGGACAGACGCACGCTGGCACAATTTCAGCGACAAGCCAATCACAGCAATTTTAGAATTATCGACAGCCAATGGCGTCCTTTGTTTTGCGTAGATCATGATCACGTCAAATGGCGTGCAAAGTCTTTTCGTCGCACTACAAAGCTTATTTTGGCAAAAATTTTCACATTTTTATTACATAAAATAAATAGATTACATTTTGCCATTGTCTGTTCAGTTATAGATACATGGTATGACATCATACTGTGGTAAGACCATCAGTGATTCACTTGCCTAGGCAGCTTGAGGGCCACTTTTTTGTTCTTACCACATTATGACATCATACCATGCATCTACAACTGAACAGACAATGGCAAATGGGATAGCAATTTTTGCTATTTGTTAAACTCACAGAATTTGTATATTGGGGGGGGCATATATTCAAACGCGAAATTTTGTTATTTAAATATACGCCACCCTATGCATAGGGGGGGGCTTTAACTTAAATTGATCCCATTCTTATGTCAAGCTGTACTGGACATAAACTACATACCTCAGGCGTGTATAAACCAAACCATTTAACCCCCAGTCAAGACTGTAAGGGTTTCTATTACAGCCGACACTGATGTATGTATTTTGTACATTTAAACCATCTTCCATTTTCCAACTTGAAGCCTTGAAGGTCTCTTAGGCCTCTTAAATCCCCTCTACTTTTTACTATGAACATTGGATGTAAATAAAACACCTTTCAAATGCATTCCATGTCATGTTCAGGCCAACATTTCGAGATTTTTCCAAAAACGTGGGAAGCCAGATTTGCGATACTTCACGTTATAAGAATATCACCCGATTGGCACGTTTCACCTCGCCTGGCAGCCGAAAATTTTGCCTCCGAACCACAGAGCACCTCCTGCCCGCAGGCTAATTGCATATTGACTAGAACAACTATTCCAACCGCTTTTTTCGTTTTAAATATTTTTTAAATGTGTTTAAGGATGAGTAATATGTTAGAACAAGAAAAAGTTTTAAGAACGAGAAAAACTTTGAAAAAAAAAAAATAAATCAAAAAGTGGCTCGACCGGTCTTGCTCAAACCCGCGTTAATTCGACGGCGCCTCCTACCCACTGCGCCAAGGACGCTCGCTGGAAGAGGTCGCATCAAAAACTATATTTAAACCCTAACCCTAACCTGAGTTTAGGTGACTAGGTGCTAAAAGAATAGAGGGGGCATCTTAGGATAAATTCAGTCAATTTGTTTAGCATAAATTCAGTCAAATTCAGTAATGGGCCCCCATTAGACTTGTTCAATTTGTCCCGCGATTCGTCATCCGATGCCGCCTCTATTCTTTTATAATCTCTATGGTACAGCTGGGGTACGCCGTTAATGCGGTTTATCACTGACCAGGGCTCATTTACTGGCGGGCGACACGAAATTCCCCCCCCCCCCTTTATCATTATGCTTAAGAAATTTAAGCCGCCTGCGAATATGAAATGAAAATACTGTGCGCCGTTGATAGCCTCTGCAGTCAACAGCGGGAAACAGGACGAAAAATATGAGAGGACTTAGGTAAAGTTTTATATTTTACATGGCTCATAAATTTCAATCCTCATAAATTTCATCCTATAACCTATGACTGGTATATATCCGTCAAACATGAAAGAGCCTTCCATCGACAAATTTTCTAAAAAAACACATAGTCATAGTTTAGCTTTAACAGACACTTTCAACTAATCAAGGACAAAAACATGTCAATTTTACGTTTGTACATAAGTGCAATTAAAAGGAAACGTGAACGGTGAGACCATGGAAATATACGAATTACTTGTCAACAACTCAGACTACTTTTGGAAGTGTCAACAAGTATATATAATATACTATGATATCAAGACATACCTTCAAATTTCGCAGAGTATTCGCCAAATCCTTCTCGCTTAAGCAATACTTTTACGTCTTCAACCGAAATAACTGGCATTTTAAGATATTAAACATGAAATCGACACACGCAGAAGTTTCAGTAATTCTTATATAACATAAAATAAAATACTCCTTCGGCTCTTTTCTAAATTATAATGACAAGCATACGTACGCGTGTGTTATAGCTTTGTGATTGGCTAATTATTGTATCGAAAATAACGTGTGTGCCCATATATGGTAAATTCCATCGAACATCAAAGAAATTTTATGAACAGAGGCGCGAAAAATTAGAACTTGCTCGGGATAAAATTGACCAGTATATACTAAATTGTTTCTTGTCTAACTTTAATTTCCAAACATGTTTAGAAAGTTCAGTATCATTCCAGTGAACTCAATATAACTGGAAGGATACCTGAGGCGGGAAATTTGAAGCCAAACGTCACCAGGCCCCCACCAGAAAAAAAATGCGACACCCAATGTTTTTACCACATGTTCACTTGCTTGATCGCAGAAGGCAGATCATTTCGCTTAATCAATTTTTTGTCTTTATTAATTTTTTGTATTATTCTGGCAAAATTTTTGTAAAAGGCTTCAGCGAGATTTGAACCAGCTTACACGTAATTCAAACCAATCACGCCCATTGCTTTTACCACTAGACAACTTGTTCATTTGCTGGAGTGCTAGAGGTAAATGATTTTCTTTAATCAATTTTTTGTCTTTATTTTAAGCCAAAATATTTGCAAATGGCTTCAGCCAGCTTTGAACCAGCTTACAGGCAATGGACAACCAATGTTTTTACCACTTGACCAGCTGTTAATTTGCTTGCGTACTAAGGGTAAATTATTTTCTTTCATCAATTTTTTGTCTTTTTATTAAGCTAAAATTTTTGTAAACGGCTTCGGCCAAATTTGAACCAGCTTTCAAGCAATTCACACCTATTGCTTTTACCACTATACCGCATGTTCATTTGCTTGTGTGCAAGAGGTAAATCATTTTCTTTAATAAATTTTTTGTCTTTATTTTAAGCCAAAATTTTTGTAAAGTGCTTTAGCGAGATTGGAACCAGCTTACAGGCAATTCACACCTATTGCTTTTTCAAGTATACCGCATGTTCATTTGTTTGAGCGCAAAAGGCATACCATTTCGTTAAATCAACTTTTTGTCTTTATTAATTTTTGTATTACTTTTTCGCAAAGTTTTTGTAAAAGGTGTCAGCGTGATTTGAGCCAGCTTCCACATAATTCACACCAATCACCCCCATTGATTTTACCACTAGACAACTTGCTCATTTGCTGGAGTGTAAGAGGTAAATCATTTTCTTTAATCAATTTTTTGTCATTATTTTAAGCCAAAATTTTTGCAGAAGGCTTCAGCTAGCTTTAAACTAGCTTACAGACAATGCACACCGAATTTTTTTACCATTAGACCACTTGTTAACTTGCTTGCGTGCCAAAGGTAAATCATTTTCTTTAATCAATTTTTTTCTTTTAATTAAGCCAAAATTTTTGTAAAAGGCTTAAGCGAGATTTGAACCAGCTTACAGGCAATCGACACCCAATGTTTTTACCACTATACCGCATATTCACTTGCTTGAACGCAGAAGGCAGATCATTTCGCTTAACCAATTTTTTGTCTTTATTAATTTTTTGTATTACTTTTTGGCAAAATTTTTGTAAAAGGCTTAAGCGAGATTTGAACCAGCTTACACGCAATGCACACCAATAACCCCCACTGCTTTAACCACTAGACCACTTGTTTATTTGTTTGCGTGCACAAGGTAAATCATTTTCTTTAATCACATTTTTGTCTTTTTATTAATCCAAATTTTTTGTGAAAGGCTTCGGCGAGATTTGAACCAGCTTACACGCAATTCACACCCATTCTTTTTACCACTATACCGAATGTTCATTTGCTTCAGTGCAGAAGGCAGATCATTTCGCTTAATCAATTTTTTGTCTTTATTAATTTTTTGTATTACTTTTTGGCAAAATTTTTGTAAAAGGCTTAAGCGAGATTTAACCAGCTTACACGCAATGCACACCAATAACCCCCACTGCTTTAACCACTAGACCACTTGTTTATTTGTTTGCGTGCACAAGGTAAATCATTTTCTTTAATCACATTTTTGTCTTTTTATTAATCCAAATTTTTTCTAAAAGGCTTCGGCGAGATTTGAACCAGCTTACACGCAATTCACACCCATTCTTTTTACCACTATACCGAATGTTCATTTGCTTTAGCGCAGAAGACAGATCACTTCGTTTAATCAATTTTTTGTCTTTATTAATTTTTTGTATTACTTTTTCGCAAAATTTTTGTAAAAGGCGTCAGGGAGATTTGAACCAGCTTATACGTAATTCACACCAATCACCCCCATTGCTTTTACCACTAGACAACTTGTTCATTTGCTGGAGTGTAAGAGGTAAATGATTTTCTTCAATCAATTTTTTGTCTTTATTTTAAGCCAAAATATTTGCATAAGGCTTCAGCCAGCTTTAAACCAGCTCACAGGCAATGGACAACCAATGTTTTTACCACTAGACCAGCTGTTAATTTGCTTGCGTACCAAGGGTTTACTTTTTCGCAAAATTTTTGTAAAAGGCTTCAGCGAGATTTGAACCAGCTTATACGTAATTCAACGTATAAGCTGGTTCAAACCTTTACCACTAGACAACTTGTTCATTTGCTGGAGTGTAAGAGGTAAATGATTTTCTTTAATCAATTTTTTGTCTTTATTTTAAGCCAAAATATTTGCAAAAGGCTTCAGCCAGCTTTGAACCAGCTTACAGACAATGGACAACCAATGTTTTTCCACTAGACCAGCTGTTAATTTGCTTGCGCACCAAGGGTAAATTATTTTCTTTAATCAATTTTTTGTCTTTTTATTAAGCTAAAATTTTTGTAAACGGCTTCGGCCAAATTTGAACCAGCTTTCAGGCAATTCACACCTATTGCTTTTACCACTATACCGCATGTTCATTTGCTTGTGTGCAAGAGGTAAATCATTTTCTTTAATAAATTTTTTCTCTTTATTTTAAGCCAAAATTTTTGTAAAGTGCTTTAGCGAGATTGGAACCAGCTTACAGGCAATTCACACCTATTGCTTTTTCAAGTATACCGCATGTTCATTTGTTTGAGCGCAAAAGGCATATCATTTCATTAAATCAATTTTTTGTCTTTATTAATTTTTGTATTACTTTTTCGCAAAGTTTTTGTAAAAGGCTTCAGCAAGATTTGAACCATTTTACACGCAATGCACACCAATAACGCCCACTGCTTTAACCACTAGACCACTTGTTTATTTGTTTGCGTGCATAAGGTAAATCATTTTCTTTAATCAATTTTTTGTCTTTTTATTAAGCCAAATTTTTTGTAAAAGGCTTCGGCGAGATTTGAACCAGCTTACACGCAATTCACACCCATTCTTTTTACCACTATACCGAATGCTCATTTGCTTTAGCGCAGAAGGCAGATCATTTTGCTTAATCAATTTTTTGTCTTTAATAATTTTTTGTATTACTTTTTAACAAAATTTTTGTAAAAGGCTTAAGCGAGATTTGAACCAGCTTACACGCAATGCACACCAATAACCCCCACTGCTTTAACCACTAGACCACTTGTTTATTTGTTTGCGTGCACAAGGTAAATCATTTTCTTTAATCACATTTTTGTCTTTTTATTAATCCAAATTTTTTGTAAAAGGCTTCGGCGAGATTTGAACCAGCTTACACGCAATTCACACCCATTCTTATTACCACTATACCGAATGTTCATTTGCTTTAGTGCAGGAGGCAGATCACTTCGTTTAATCAATTTTTTGTCTTTATTAATTTTTTGTATTACTTTTTCGCAAAATTTTTGTAAAAGGCGTCAGCGAGATTTGAACCAGCTTATACGTAATTCAACGTATAAGCTGGTTCAAACCTTTACCACTAGACAACTTGTTCATTTGCTGGAGTGTAAGAGGTAAATGATTTTTTTCAATCAATTTTTTGTCTTTATTTTAAGCCAAAATATTTGCAAAAGGCTTCAGCCAGTTTTGAACAAACTTACAGACAATGCACAACGAATTTATTACCATTAGACCACTTGTTAACTTACTTGCGTGCCTAAGGTAAATCATTTTCTTTAATCAATTTTTTGTGTTTTTATTGAGCTAAAATTTTTGTAATAGGCTTCGGCGAAATTTGAACTAGCTTGCAGACAATTCACATTCATAATTTATACCACTATACCGCATGTTCATTTGTTTGCGTGCACAAGGTAAATAATTTTCTTTGATCAATTTTTTGTCTTTATTTTAAGGCAAAATTTTTGTAACAGGCTTCAGCGAGATTTGAATCAGCTTACACGTAATTCAAACCAAACGATTATATTTCCTTTATATTCATATTTTGCACAAATAGCTAATTTAAAGTTATAAATGTTAAGTGTATTCAAGTTAATTTTTAATCGGGTTTGTTTGTGAGTGAGGGTGATGGTTTAAATTAAACATACTTTTTAAGCAGTGAAGTTTTCATTCAGCCTGTTTGGCCAAGTGGTGGTCGAGTTAGCTGATGCACTTTTGGTGCGGGTTCGAATCCCAATCCTGCTTTATGATTTCTTTCATATTTTTTTACTGCTTTTTTTAAATGGGACCTTTCTACCTGAAGTTTTCATGAAGTTTTGAGTGTTGGTTTTAACTGCTGATTTTTGTTTCGTTATTTAATATATATTTAAATATTGCAAACGATCCTGATAAATGCTTGGTTTATATAGAGCAACATATGTGATATATACTGCACATGTGCCGTTTCTGTGCAAATAGGCTCCCACAATCTTTAGAGTGTAGCTGTACTACAGTAGATAAATATATACGCGTTTGTAGTATATTGTGCCTGGAAGTTGGCATCAATGGGCTGATCACCCTTCGAAGGTTAGTGGGGGGGGTGCGTTGTCTGCGAGCAGGGCGCAGGCTGTTACTTAGTTGGGCCAAACCCCAATGAAGGTCATTGTCTATATCCCACTTGGTTAGTCAGTGGGGGTTGCGAGTGGAGAGGGCTTTCCAATCTGTCTTTTAACTTCTTTGGAGAAATGCAAATGAAGTCATGTGTTCCAACGTCACAAGCTGGACACGTCACAGAAAAATTTATACAACGTGATGGACCATCGTGGAGGAGAGCGTGCAAGGTTCCTTTAGAATTTATTTTTTTCAAGTTACGGATTTTGTGGATTTTATGGCTGCTTAAAGCTAAGAAGAACGTTGATCGTTGTTGTTTGAAGGTAATTTGGAATCTTTATTCCATAAATTGTCTTTGTAAATGTTGTTTTAAGCGTCTCTTCGTGAGGGTAAATTTAGAAAGGACGGTCGCCATGTTTGAATTTGTCTTTGCTGTAGGCGTTTGTTGTAGAGTATGCTAGCGATTGACTTTGTGGCTCGCCTTTGAGTTGAAGATCGACTGTCTTAAAAGGTAATTTGCTTTATTTGAGCGAAGAATAGGTTGTTTAAATACGTAAAACGATAAAGTAAAATTATTGTCGTTGCCATATTATTTTTAAATATAATTCCTGTGAAATGTGTTTTTAATTGTGGATTTATCATTCATTCGAGAATCGACATGGAAAATTCCAAACCGTGCTCGCCATGTGGTGGCTGTCTTTTCATAGCTGGCTTTTAATGTGAAGATTAAAAAAGTAATTTACTTTCCTTGTAGTTTTTATTCGAGCAAAGTTATAGCTCGGTTTATATGCCTTTATAAACAGGAAATGGCGTTGATGATGCGTTTCAAATTTGGCGAATCAACTTAAAAAAAATTAATTGTGCAGAAAACAAATATATGAATACGTCCCCTTGACTTATTGCACAAGCCACACGACTGTTTGCCTCATAGTTCATATTTCATATTTCAACTTATAAGATATTTTGATTTACAAAATCAATTTTAATTGACTGTATTGAATTAAAGATGTTTCTGTTCTTTTTGTAGAAAGAGTGTAAATGTGAATAATAGAAGGAATGCTTCATCAAGGTGCTTCAAAAGGACGAGTGAGTTTATATATTGTCAGTAATTTGGCTTGCAGTATTTTCGACCCTAGAGTTTTTCTAAAATTCCACCCCTTTCTTCTCTTAGGAATAAGACAATTTATTGGCTGGGTTTCATTGTGAAGGTTACATAGGTGGGTAAATTATGACAAAATGAGTTTATATAATCTCATGATCATTGTTTTGTACTAGCCTTTTGTTTTCTTTGTCATTTCTATGGTATTAATGAAGTTTTTGCTTATTTATTCATACTTGTGTTGAGAAATGCAAATGAAGTCACGTTTTTCTAACATCACAGGGGAGACAGTCGTCACGGAAAATTTTATACATTGTGCTGGAAGCAATGGAAGTAAGTTTCTTTTAGAACGTATTTTGTTCTTCAAATGGTGATTTTATGTATTTTAAGAATGATGATTGTTGTTACTTAAAGGTAATTTGTAATTTTTGGTCGCAAAATTGTGCTTGTAATTGTTGTTTTAGCTACTCCTCGTGACATATTTTTAGAAGGACGGTCGCGATGTTTGAATTTGTCATTCTTGTAGAGCATGTACAATAGCGATGGTGTTTGTAGTAAAGGTAATTTACTTTTCCATAGTTTTTATTTAAGTAAAGTATGGGTTGGTCCGTCTATTTAAGTTAAAGATGATGTTGAAAGAGGTGTGTTTGAAGGTTTCTAACTTATTGCGTTCACGTTTTAAATGTTCTTTTAGCTTGGCTTTGAATGTAAAGACTATTGCCTGGGAAGGTAATTTACTTTCATTGTGGCTGTTATTTGACTAAAGTATACCTTGTTTCAGTAATCGTAGATTATGATGTGGTAGAAATGTGTTTCTAAATGTGGGTTTACGTTTTGTTGCAGAATCGAGATGGTAAACTTTCGAACGGCCGTCGCCACGTGGTTGTCTTTTAATGGCTGGCTTTTATTGTGAAGGTAACAAAAGTAAGTAAATTATGACAAAATAAGTTCATATAATGTTCATTGTTTTCCTTTGTATTTGCCTTTTGTTTTTTTGTCATTTCTCTGGTATTGATGACGTTCTGTCAATGTTCTAGCTTCACAAAATAAAATGTCCCAGCTTCAGACAACTTCCATTAAAGCTGTGAAAATTAAAAATTTTAAGTTTTCCTGCCACAGTCCCCCCCTCTTACCAAAGTTTTTTACCATTGCCTTTGTGCTCAAACTACACACTCCAATCTTAAAACGTGATCAAAACGAAGGTCCTAGCTAAGACTGCCTAAGAGCCATACCCTTGGTATGAATCAAATCAGCTGAGGAACTAACCCTAATTGTTCTGTTAATATTTTACATTTGGATCAGGTATTCATCATTGGATGGCCCAACCATTCCCCCACTGCACTAGACAGTCAAGTACTTTAAACCTGCACATTTTTTGTTTAGCCAATTTTTTATATTTTTTTTCTACATCATATACATGCTACCATACTCGGGAAGAAGTGAAGAGATCCTCACCTGACTGCATGCCTTCCATCTTCATCAAACAGGGAGTCATTTCATGTTGCCGTCATTTTCAGCTTTTACTCTGGCATGCATGAGCTAGATCTTCCTGCATTGTTTCTGCACCAAAAATGTGCAATTTTAACTTCAATAGAGATCATCACCGTGTAGCCAGTAGTCACAAAAATAATACATCGTACTTTTAGCTTGCGTCATTATAGTTATACTATAGATTTTATAGGTATTATAGGTTTTATAACTACTGTGGGTTTTATAAGATACAGTAGGTTTTATAAGTACTATAGGTTTTATAGGTACTATAAATTTATAGGTACTACAGGTACTATAGGTTTTATAGGTACTATAGATCTTATAAGTACCGTAGATTTTATAGGTACTACAGGTTTTATATGTACTACAGATTTTATAGGTACTATAGGTACTACAGGTTTCATAGGTGCTGTAGGTTTTATAAGTACTATAGGTTTTATAGGTACTATAGGTTTTATAAGTACTATAGGTTGTATAGGTACTATAGGTTTATAGGTACTATAGGTTTTATAAGTAACTATAGGCCTTATAGGTACTATAGGTACTATAGGCCTTTTAGGTACTGTATGTACTATAGGTTTTATAAGTACTATAGGTTTTATAATTACTATAGATTTTATAGATAGTATAGGTTTTATAGGTACTGTAGGTTTTATAAGTGCTATAGGTTTCATTGGTACTATAGGTTTTATAAGTACTATAGGTTTTATAGGTACTATAAATTTATAGGTACTATAGGTACTATTGGTTTTATAGGTACTATAGGTTTTATAAGTACCATAGATTTTATAGGTACTATAGGTACTACAGGTTTTATAGGTACTATAGGTTTTATAAGTACTATAGGTTTTATAGGTACTATAGGTTGTATAGGTACTAGAGGTTTTATTAGTAATATAGGTTGTATAGGTACTATAGGTTTATAGGTACTATAGGTTTTATAAGCACTATAGGTTTTATAAGTACTATAGGTTTTATAGGTACTATAGGTTTCATGGGTACTATAGATTTTATAGGTACTATAGGTTTTATAGGTACTATAGGTACTATAGTTCTTATAGGTACTATAAGTACAATGGGTTTTATAGGTACTATAGGTACTATAGGTTTTATAAGTACTATAGGTTTTATAAGTACTATAGCTTTATAGGTAGTATAGGTATCATAAGTACTGTACGTTTTATAAGATACTATAGGTTTTAGAGGTACTATAGGTTTTAGAGGTACTATAGGTTTTATAAGTACTATAGGTTTTATAGGTACTATAAATTTATAGGTACTATAGGTACTATTGGTACTATAGGTTTTATGCGTACTATAGGTTTTTTAGGTACTATAGCTACAATCAAGTGCAAAAATTATGAGACTTTTCCCATTTTACTTGATATTTTAAAACTTATTTTAAAACGGCTTTGTACGATAACAGCAACATTGAAATAGCGTCGTTGTCTTTGGCAAGTGTACATTGCGGCAGATATCAAGTTTCTGGTAAGTTTTGCATGGTGAATATCACTATATTTTTCTGGAAACAAACTAAATAATAACTTTATGATGATAGTGGGATATGGCGATGTCATGTGGCATATGGCGAGTTGTCTGGGCAAATTGGCAATATGGTGGATATGCACTTCCTGGTAAGTTTGCATGGTCAATATCACTATCACTATATTTAAAACTATAAAAACAAAATAAATAAGTTTGTGATGATCATAAATTCATGTAGTGTTTCCACCAAATTTTAGTTGGTTCTAGCGGAATGGTGGATTGGCTCGTTGTCTTGGGAAAATATACATTGTGGTAGATATCAAGTTCAGGGTAAGTTTTGCATGGTGAATATCACTATATTTTTCTGGAAACAAACTAAATAATAACTTTATGATGATAGTGGCATATGGCGATGTCGTGTGGCATATGGCGATGTCGTGTGGCATATGGCGAGTCGTCTGGGCAAATTGGCAATATGGTAGATATCCACTTCCTGGTAAGTTTGCATGGTCAATATCACTATCACTGTAGTTAAAATTCTACAAAGAAAAAAAATAAGTCTGTGATGATCATAAACTTATGTGGTGTTTCTACCACATTGTAGTGGCGTGATGAATAGCGTCGTTGTCTTTGGCAAGTGTACATTGCGGCAGATATCAAGTTTCTGGTAAGTTTTGCATGGTGAATATCACTATATTTTTCTGGAAACAAACTAAATAATAACTTTATGATGATAGTGGGATATGGCGATGTCGTGTGGCATATGGCGAGTTGTCTGGGCAAATTGTCAATATGGTGGATATGCACTTCCTAGTAAGTTTGCATGGTCAATATCACTATCACTATAGTTAAAACTGTAAAAACAAAATAAATAAGTTTGTGATGATCATAAATTCATGTAGTGTTTCCACCAAATTTTAGTTGGTTCTAGCGGAATGGTGGATTGGCTCGTTGTCTTGGGCAAATATACATTGTGGTAGATATCAAGTTCAGGGTAAGTTTTACATGGTGAATATCACTATATTTTTCTGGAAACAAACTAAATAATAACTTTATGATGATAGTGGCATATGGCGATGTCGTGTGGCATATGGCGAGTCGTCTGGGCAAATTGGCAATATGGTGGATATCCACTTCCTGGTAAGTTTGCATGGTCAATATCACTATCACTGTAGTTAAAATTCTACAAAGAAAAAAAAATAAGTCTGTGATGATCATAAACTTATGTGGTGTTTCTACCAAATTGTAGTGGCGTGATGAATACCGTCGTTGTCTTTGGCAAGTGTACATTGCGGCAGATATCAAGTTTCTGGTAAGTTTTGCATGGTGAATATCACTATATTTTTCTGGAAACAAACTAAATAATAACTTTATGATGATAGTGGGATATGGCGATGTCGTGTGGCATATGGCGAGTTGTCTGGGCAAATTGTCAATATGGTGGATATGCACTTCCTAGTAAGTTTGCATGGTCAATATCACTATCACTATAGTTAAAACTGTAAAAACAAAATAAATAAGTTTGTGATAATCATAAATTCATGTAGTGTTTCCACCAAATTTTAGTTGGTTCTAGCGGAATGGTGGATTGGCTCGTTGTCTTGGGCAAATATACATTGTGGTAGATATCAAGTTCAGGGTAAGTTTTACATGGTGAATATCACTATATTTTTCTGGAAACAAACTAAATAATAACTTTATGATGATAGTGGCATATGGCGATGTCGTGTGGCATATGGCGAGTCGTCTGGGCAAATTGGCAATATGGTGGATATCCACTTCCTGGTAAGTTTGCATGGTCAATATCACTATCACTGTAGTTAAAATTCTACAAAGAAAAAAAAATAAGTCTGTGATGATCATAAACTTATGTGGTGTTTCTACCAAATTGTAGTGGCGTGATGAATACCGTCGTTGTCTTTGGCAAGTGTACATTGCGGCAGATATCAAGTTTCGGGTAAGTTTTGCATGGTGAATATCACTATATTTTTCTGGAAACAAACTAAATAATAACTTTATGATGATAGTGGGATATGGCGATGTCGTGTGGCATATGGCGAGTTGTCTGGGCAAATTGGCAATATGGTGGCTATGCACTTCCTGGTAAGTTTGCATGGTCAATATCACTATCACTATAGTTAAAACTGTAAAAATTAAATAAATAAGTTTGTGATGATCATAAATTCATGTAGTGTTTCCACCAATTTTTAGTTGGTTCTAGCAAAATGGTGGATTGGTTTGTTGTCTTGGGCAAATATACATTGTGGTAGATATCAAATTCAGTGTAAGTTTTGCATGGCGAATATCACTATATTTTTCTGGAAACAAACTAAATAATAACTTTATGATGATAGTGGCATATGGCGATGTCGTGTGGCATATGGCGAGTCGTCTGGGCAAATTGGCAAAATGGTGGATATACACTTCCTGGTAAGTTTGCATGGTCAATATCACTATCACTGTAGTTAAAATTCTACAAAGAAAAAAAAATAAGTCTGTGATGATCATAAACTTATATGGTGTTTCTACCAAATTGTAGTGGCGTGATGAATACCGTCGTTGTCTTTGGCAAGTGTACATTGTGGCAGATATCAAGTTTCTGGTAAGTTTTGCATGGTGAATATCACTATATTTTTTTGGAAACAAAGTAAATAATAACTTTATGATGATAGTGGGATATGGCGATGTCGTGTGGCAAATGGCGAGTTGTCTGGGCAAATTGTCAATATGGTGGCTATGCACTTCCTGGTAAGTTTGCATGGTCAATATCACTATCACTATAGTTAAAACTGTAAAAACAAAATAAATAAGTTTGTGATGATCATAAATTCATGTAGTGTTTCCACCAAATTTTAGTTGGTTCTAGCGGAATGGTGGATTGGCTCGTTGTCTTGGGCAAATATACATTGTGGTAGATATCAAGTTCAGGGTAAGTTTTGCATGGTGAATATCACTATATTTTTCTGGAAACAAACTAAATAATAACTTTATGATGATAGTGGCATATGGCGATGTCGTCTGGGCAAATTGGCAATATGGTGGATATCCACTTCCTGGTAAGTTTGCATGGTCAATATCACTATCACTATAGTTAAAACTGTAAAAACAAAATAAATAAGTTTGTGATGATCATAAATTCATGTAGTGTTTCCACCAAATTTTAGTTGGTTCTAGCGGAATGGTGGATTGGCTCGTTGTCTTGGGCAAATATACATTGTGGTAGATATCAAGTTCAGGGTAAGTTTTGCATGGTGAATATCACTATATTTTTCTGGAAACAAACTAAATAATAACTTTATGATGATAGTGGCATATGGCGATGTCGTCTGGGCAAATTGGCAATATGGTGGATATCCACTTCCTGGTAAGTTTGCATGGTCAATATCACTATCACTGTAGTTAAAATTCTACAAAGAAAAAAAAATACGTCTGGGATGGTCATAAACTTATGTGGTGTTTTTACCAAATTATAGTGGCGTGATGAATAGCGTCGTTGTCTTTGGCAAGTGTACATTGCGGCAGATATCAAGTTTCTGGTAAGTTTTGCATGGTGAATATCACTATATTTTTCTGGATAGAAACTAAGTAATAACTTTATGCAGTGGTAATTTATTTTGACTTCTACTAGATCCGCCACTGCTCTCTACGTCGATGATGTACAAGCCCATGTGAACACGATATTCAAGATAAGATAATATAAGATATAAGATAATAACATTGGAGGACATATTGTGGCTTATTGTTGTTCTGAGGTCTCACGGGCGTCACTATTCAATGATGCGAAATCGTACATTCGAAAGGTCAGGGCCCGCCTTTCTGGATGTACTTTTACGCTATTGCTCTCTGCTATAATATTGTGGCAGAATGATACGTTGTGAAACGGAGTATTTCACTATACAATAAGACAAAACATGAGCAAATGATGTAATCTATTAAATCATATGAGCGAATGACGTAATTAATTATGTGATTCTGTGTATTTAAAAGATTTTGGTAGTGTGAGAGTAACTCCATTTGCGCCACTCGACCCGAACATTGTATCCCAATAAAATCATTACCTCCAATAAATTATTGGGATTGTTAGGGTTAGGATAGGGTTGGGGTTTGGGTCAAGGTTCATTTTATATGCATGAAATGACAATTCCTGTAACTATTGGAAGTATGAAACGTTGTAACTAGTAATTTTATTAAGATACTACGTTCGGATCGGTTGTTCATGCGTATATAGTTGTTTGATTTATTCGCTAATAGTATAGAAGGAATATGGATTAACTTAATCCATCATCGATGTAAAGAGAAACATCACTCGTACTTTGACTTTTTGAAAACCTTTTTGGGATATGCTAATAGATTATTGTATTGTGTTGTATGGTGGATATTTTATGCAAGTGTACAGGATCATAGTTGATATTTTGAATAAAATTCAGAATTTCAAATCTTGTATTGACTATTTCTGCCTTGCATGGAACAATTGTTCGATAACGCTGAAAACGAGTTTGCAAAAACTTCAAAACAGGGCAGCAAGGGTCATCACAGGGGATAGTTATGATATACGATCAGAACAAGTATTTGGAAAGTCGGGATGGAAAACCTTAGAAGAAAGGCGCGAAATTAAGTTCACAAAATAAATGAGCAAAATTATAGAAGTAGACTGTCCAGAAATACTTTCTAATCTATTTGAAAAATGTAACAATGAAAAATATAATCTAAGAAGTTAATGGTAAACATATAAGGCTTCCATCAGCAGTTCAGGACGATAGCAAAGAAGCTTGACAGATATTTTATCTAGCCAAGTTGCCTTAGTTTTACAGAGTTTTATCAAGAGTGAACAAACAATTGATGAAGTTGTCAGCTTTAATTGGAAAATTGTGATTGCATGTATGGTTCGAAACGCACAGCATCTGAAGCAAAAGCTACCGAACATAAATAATAAAACCTTAAAGTGACGCGATTTGCAGCGTTTCCAGAATCCTCAGGGGTATTAAGGCATGGCTCAAAAAAGTGAATTTGACCCCCAGCAGAGAGCTTATGGGTGTCTCGTGTTTTTTGCGTGTTGCGTGGAGTTTTCGTGACAACTGCGTTTGCTTTCGCAATATCGTTAATTTAGTTAATAATTTGTAATTTTGACGGTTAAAGTTTGACGCGAGCGAAATGTCAACGTGGTCTAAGTGTTAAATACTTATTTATATGATATTTGAGTAATATTTTTCGACGCTGGGTGTTGTAAATGTGATTAACTGCTGGGTTTTGGTACAACTAAAGGTTTATGGATTTGTGTTAGCTGGAATTGCCGATGTACACAGCGTTTGGCGCTTTTATGTAGCGTGCTTCGGCGTGCGTGGAATTATATGGTTCTACTGCAATCAAACCACGAAAGAAGGTACGAAAGCTAGCTATATTTACTATTTTACAGTCATACTGTTAACTGTATAGACGATTTATTTACGAACTTGCGTGCGAGCATTTAATACAGTATAAGTGTTCTTGGCCACCTCAAGTGAAGCAAACAATAATTTACATGCTGAATGGTAAATAAACCACCAGTTATAAAGAATAACTATTCAGCTAATGAGCTCATGTGGTAGCTTTCAACTGAATAAAGTCATACAAAATGTACCCAATTTTGCATACAGTAATCATTGTTACTCCTGCTACAAAGAGCAGCTAAAGTTACAAGGTTATTTTCCACTCTTTAAGTAGGGCACTGGCATATTTAATTTTTTTAGCAGCACTGATGCTACCTTATCCCCATTCATCACTTCATAAGTTGCAGCCTTGTGGTTCTCTTTGTAGTAAGCTTTCTCCCAGCTGTCAAGCTGCTTTTTTGCTTTTCTCTGTTCTGCCAAAACTTTGCTCTTCACTGGAGCTAAAACACACTCATAATCTTCTATAGCTTCTTGCTTTCCTATCTGGTATTTGGATTTTAACACATTTTTAAGTTTACATCTCTTTCGATCAAGCTTTTGTACCTCCTCGACATTTCCCAGTACAACTGCCACTCCTTTTGCCAGTCGGGTTTTCAATGGGTAAATGTCCACATTTTTACTGTTCGGCTCAGAGCTTGATTTTGGCATTAGTGTTTCAGTTGGTTTTGGCTGTGGTGTTTCTGTTGGTTTCGGCTTTATTCGCGTTATAGGTAGTTTTGATTTTGGTGTTTACAGGTCAATCAGTAAAGTCAATCTTTACTGATTGACCAGTACCATATAATCTAATTTTGCCCAAGAAAAAATATTTGGGTTTCACATTTCTCCTTGATGACTCTTATTTATGTACTAGGTTGTTTGGGATATTCTATCACACTTTTTTCATGCATATTATGTATATATGATTTTAGCAGCATGCAATATTGACATGATTTTAAGGAAGGAGCTATACAAAAAGCTAATTGCAATTAATATGAAAATATTGTGAGAGCTGAGTAATGACCAAGGTCTGCTTTAAAACCAGACCACAATTGCTTTATTCTTTTCAGGTAAAATAATGGCATGTATACATTGTAGAGTGAAGTAATTCATACTAAAATCATACTAAAATAAATCATACTAAAACAATTATTCGCCTCAGGCTCGGTGGTTATTGTTAAATGAAAACATCGACTTTGTCTTCGTCCTACTCAACGATAATCACCCGGCCTTCGGCGAAAAATTGTTAATTATTTCTGTTTCTATATTTGTACTGATATTTTGTAAAGGGCCCACTGTAATTGGTGTTAAGCTGTTGTGGTATCCCAGCTTCTATAATGTAATTATTGTATGATGTTTGGAAGCGAAGCACAATAAATAAATAAATAATTGTATGGCCTCTTTATTTAATCATGAAGCTGAAATCAGCATTCTACTTAACAAGTTAAGTAATAAAGTACACCAGGTGCATGGTTATAAATAGAAGAATCTGATGATAGCCCAGCTATCCTGCATTAAGTGAACTCTCGACTTGACGAATGATATTGTCTGGTGTCAGACAGAATAAAATAGTAAAGTATAGGCACACTATTTAGACATGTTAGAACTTGATGGGTTAATTTTCCTACAGTTTAATATATTGATTAACATGGTTTTCATTACAGATAGCAGAATTATTGTCCTTGTTCACCTGCTTGTGTATATGCTTAACTTACCTCAAAAATGCAGTGTCTTTCATTTGTTGCTCAATATTTTCTTTTGCTTTCCTGTATTGGCCTCTCCTTTGTTTTTTTTTCTCTTTCTTGTTTTCCTTGTTGTTTCCTGTTTGCAAATCCAGTTCAGGGATAGCAGCCAAAGCCTGGGCAAAGGTCGTACCAAATGTATTTTCAAACGGTGTTGACAGGACTTGATATATTGCCTTGGCTGAATGTTTTACTTCACTTTGTTTTGGTTTAATAGTAGGCGATTTCAATTTTTCAGCCTGATTTCGAGCATGTAATATAGGATTAGATTTTCTGCATCGACCTTGTAAGAAGCGCGACTTCACAGGAAAGAATGCTAGAACAGTAGCATATCGGAGTGCACACCCCCTACAGTTAGCCAAACAGTGTTCAGCCTTTTTTTGGTGTGACAATTTTTGCCATTGCTTTAGAGAAAATGTTTCTAAATACTGTTTTTTCTCTGCAGATTTTTGGTAGTTCCACTTCCCAACAGCAGTTTTTAACCTCAGGACGTTTATGTTGTACTTGAGAAAACTTATGTCAAATCTATTCTTGCCACCTTCACTGTTATTGAAATAAGCATTGAACTGATTGTACTGCTCTTGTTTTAGTTTGGTTGTGTTGTCACTGGAAGGTGCACCATTTCCCTTAACTGCATTTTTTACTTCTTTCTCGATTTCTAGTGCTGCAATTTTTGCAAACCCACATGTATCTGGACTGAGAAAAGTCCCAAACATTCTACACAATTTCACATTTTTACAGCTAGCCTCTGATACACTTTTCCTATAGTAGATTTTAAGTAGATTTTAAATTTCCCGCAAAATTATAAGTTGTTACAATTCATAAACAAATGTGTTTTGTTATTTCGACTGCATTTGAGAATTATCTTTTTTATGTATTTATTAGAAGCATGTACGTTATACCATATAGTCTGTTGAATGTTTGTATAATAATCCCCGATCATTCAGTGTATTATTTTATAAATTTTCACATTGTCCTAGCACGATGTCTCGAATTTTATTATCGTTAATCGTGCATTTAAGTAAAACATTTGAGCTAAAATGAATAAATTATAGATTCTTAAGGCTTTTTCTAATATAAATGAGTAAATTTTATCCAAATTAAATCTTTTGATCTCGAGATTTTTATTATTTTTGCCATAAAAAAGGGTAAAATTTAAAGTCTTTAAAGATTTTAGCGTCCATGTTGTTGCCATGGAGATAACGTTAATGGGGAAAACCGCACGCCGACTCTCGATAAGTCCACGGGCTAAAATTCCAAAATGGTCGCCAAATTCAATAAGCTTTCAGAAATTAATATACTATCCACTTGAGTGTTGCGACGAAACAATATAAAAATGAATTTAACAAAGAAATAAGTTTAAAACCTTGTATATTTCATTGAACTAACTTTACAACTGTCTATTAGTTCGTCAAAACACTAAAAAAAATGAGTTAAAAACGATATTAAGGCCTCTAAACATAGTTGGTCTGTTTTTAAGGCCGATATAAAAATGTTAACAATCATGTAAAGTTAGCTTGGCATTCCTCGGTAGTTCATCTATCTAACTACACCAGTTTCACAAGGTGGTTATTTAAAACCAGCTTCCTTAACAAGGAAAAGCGTAGACTCTTCCCTGTTAATTAACCTGCTCAAACTTGGTCATGTGACAGTAACCATGGCAACTATGACAAACATTCTCTGCCTTAACATATGATTAATATTTGTCCCAAGTTTCATCATCGTTTATGACATAACAACTGAGAAATTACGATTTTTGTATTGCCTAATTTTCCGTCAGCCAAATAGTGGACCCATGCCTTAATACCGCTGAGTCCTTAAATGACCCTAAATTAGCATAAATACCCCAAAATAAGACTAAAAAATCCTAAATAACTCTGAATTACCCTAAATGACCCTAAATAACCCCTAAATGACCCTAAATAACCCTAAATGACCCTAAAAAACCCTGAATAATCCTATATAATCCTAAATAACCCTGAATGAGCCAAAATAACTCTAAATTACCCTAAATGAAGCTAAGTGACCCTAAATGACCCTAAATTACCCTAAATGAGCCTAAACAACCCTAAATAACCCTAAATAAGCCTAAATGACCCTAAATAACCCTAAAACACCCTAAATAAACCTAAATGACCCTAAATAACCCTAAACGACCCTAAATATTCCTAAAAAACCTAAATAATCCTGAATAGTCCTAAATGACCTTAAATGACCCTACATGACCCTAAATAAACCTAAATCAGCCTAAATATCCCTAAATAATCTAAAATAATCCTAAACAATCCTAAACAACCTTAAATGACCCTAATTACCCCTAAGTAATCCTAAATAATTATAAATAACCCTAAATAACCTTAAATCACCCTAGATGACCCTAACTAACCCTAAGTGTCCCTTGAATGATAATTTGGATTTTTGTTAATTTCTATTGATTTTAAGCCTTATTTGAATAATGCCGTGGAATTTTGTTAATTTCTATTGTTCTTAATCCTTATTTGAATAATACTGTGGAATTTTGTTTATTTCTGTTGTTTTTAATCCTTATTTGAATAATACAGTAGATTTTTCGTTAATTTCTATTGTTTTTAAACCTTAATTGAATAATACTGTGTAACCTCGTGTTGAACCTCCTTTGTAGTGATCGGCAGGTGGCACCAGTCGTGTAGGCTGTGATTGAATGACCGAGATTTGTTGCAAGTTGTCAACTTTAGTTGCTTAATGGCGATTTTCAGCCTCGTTGAAAGAATTTGTAGGAAGACCTTGGAAAAAGAGTTTTAGGAAAAAGTAGGAAAGAATTAAAAATTTATAATAGGTAGAACTTATGTATTATTTGATTTGTGTAGACGTGTAATGAATCGTGAAATGTAAGATAGATACTAACCGATCATCTTATACACATGTTTGGTTAATTTCTTTTGAAGTCACGCTGGGCACAAAAGACACGAAAAACGCACTTGTTGTTGTAACTTTTTAAATAATTTTTCTATTGAGTCAAATTTTTGCCGAGACGTAGAAGATATTACTTTTTTGTTTTTGGGATTGTTACATTTTGGCGTGAAAATAATGTTGCTAATTTTGCACCAAAAAACTAAATAATAGCTAAGCAAAATCTAGTAACTTTAAGTGAAAGAAGATGCAATTACAAGCATATCAGTGAAAATATTGTTGAAATATGATAAATACTTTTAAAGATACAGATGTTTAAAAAGTGAAAAATCCAGCATTTTGTTACTAAAAATAGAAAAAATGGTGGATTTTTGAATTTTTAAACATCTGTGTCTTTAAAAGTATTTAGGGTATTTCAACAAAATTTTTACGGACATAAATGTAATAGCATGCTGTTTTACTTAAAGTTACTAGATTTTGCTTAGCTATAATTTAGTTTCTTGGCAAAAATTTAGCAACATGTTTTTCCCACCAAAATGTAGCAATTCAAAAAAAGAAGAACAAGTTTGTGAGAATAAGATCTTCTATGCCTCGGCAAAAATTTGCCTCAATAGAAAGGATATTGAAAAGGTTAAAACAACAAGTGCAGGTTTTTGTCAAAGCATGATTAATTTATGATTGTTTTCTACTGTGTTGTAACTGTTTTAAATATATAATATATTACTCTGCGATTCTGAGGTGTTTCATTGACTTTATTGACCGTTTTCTAGTCAAGACAAATATTGCCTAAGTGTAAAATAGTGGCTCTTGTTGACATTTTTTCTTGACATTTTGAACGTGTCATGAGTTTTTAAACTGAATTTATATGTGAAAATTGGGTGTTTTCATTAGAGGTGAAGTGAGCCTAAAGCAATATTCAGCATATTTTATTGTTTTCTGAACGCTCAAGCAGAACTAAATAACAAAAAAAAATTCTGTTTCTCGCAGAACACTCTGTCTAATAACCCCCCTTCAACACAGACCTGACAGCATTGGAGAATTTGGAAATATAATAGGCTAAATGTCTACCCACAGCACAAAAGGTTTTTTTCCATGCTTCAGCGGTCTAGCTAGAGGCAAAGAAAACACTCTAAATCCACAGTGCTGGGGAAAGAGAAATTGCAAAAAAAGAAACTTCCTTGGACAAATTATTAAACGGAGCCGGGAGGACAATTATGTTTCCTGTATATTGATATTTTGCGAAAATAGCTAATTTAAAGTTATAAATGTTAAGTGTATTTCACGTTAATTTTTAATCGGGTTTGTTTGTGAATGAGGGTAATAGGTTTACATCAAGTAGAGTTTTTAAGCAGTTTTAAGCATTATGATTTCTTTCGTTTTTTTCTCTCTTTTTTTTAAATGCGAGCTTTTTACCTGAAGTTTTCATAAAGTTGTTGGTGTTGGTTTTAACTGCCGGTTTTTGTTTCGTTATTTAAAACCCTTTGGGCCCAGAACTAAATTTTAAATATTTGCAGAATCCCAGTAGTCTGTAGATAAGTATTATATTTTTGGTTGCTATGTGAATAACCTATGTAAACTATATATCATTAGAAAGGTGAATGTTAGGTCTTTTCGAGAAAAATGTTTTCATGACTGAGAAACGGACTTGTGACGTCATATAACGTCACTGAAATTCAACCAATCATTTTAGAGTTAAGCGTATCTGAGGATTAACGATCAAATACGTTGAAAAACATGTGTTAAAATTGTGTTTTTCTAATTCCATTGTGTAGAGCAGATCATAAGCAATAAAATGATACCAAATAAGTGTGCTTTTGACCGCACAAACTACAAATATCTTTATTGAAAATAAAAACACACATCGATGCAAAATATGTAATTTTCCAGAATTTAGCTAAAATGTGATTAATATAAATGTAGGTTGCCTGATAAAATTATTTTACATAACTAAGAGTGCTTAAACACTGTTCACTTTTATTCTAAGTTTCTATTGTTTAAATCTTCAATTGAGTGTGGTAATTTTCAAAAAAATTTGGGCAAATATGCTTGTCACATTGTTGGCAATACTTGTATGTTTTTGTGTCCTTATACTTTCCATTGGAAGATTTTTGATAACTACACACCACACATCTCTTTCTTTCTGTTGAAGTTCTTGGGAAGTGCCTCCCTTTTAGCCTGTACTCACCACTAGATGATCTACCTCTTTTTGGGGGTAAGAACTGTGGCAGATGGTTCAGCTTGCTTGTCCACCAGCAATTGCACTAACTGGAGTGTCAGTGTTTCTCGGAATATTTTGTGTACCATGTGTCTTTCACACTTTCAGGCAGTCTTTTCGGACCACAAACTTCAGTAAACAATTGCTCAGCATTTTTTTATAAGGCATTGCTTCATTCGACCAAACAAATTCAGATTCAAGGCACATTACCACCAACTTTCACAGACTTTTTCTGACAAGAACTTTCTGCAGAACTCTTCGGGGCTTTGCCCACACATGGTGTGTCTGACCCAGTGTTTACATTAGATGTACCTTCCTATGCAAGGGAATACACAAAAAAAAATTATAATTACTTCATTTTATTTTGAAGCCCAACAATGACAGAATAAACTAACATGTGTTAAGTTTATAGATGACTAAATAATGCAGTGTAATTTTATAAATACCCAGTGTCACGAGGGCAATTTTCTTTACCTGTTCAAAATCTCTGTAACATGCTTCATTTTGCTCTTTACAACAAAGATCATCAATATGTTCCTCGTCACAAGCCATACTATCCTCACGATCAGTTTCATCACATTCAACGACACTATCGGCGTATATTTGAGCTAAAACGTCTTCTATTGTAAAATCTTTTCTTGTAGACGCCATTTTTAAAGCCCAAATGTATCACATTTCAAAGAACGAAGGAGAAATATTAAAAATTTTGCGTTATTTTAAAGAAATTTTTACTAAAATTAAGACGAACATGTTTGTTGATAACATAGCAACCTACAGCGACACTTGAAGGACCTATTAGGGTTTTGTAAGGATTATCATGGCTAAAAGTTACCGGGTCATTTTATAAATGCATGGTTTCTAGAGAGCATGTCCCGTATCTGCGCAAAGAGGCTCCCACAATCTTTAGAGTGTCGCTGTACTAAAGTAAATAAATACGATCCCAAGGACAAATAGCTAAGTAGAGTTGTCCCTGGAAGCTTGCATCGACGGACTGATCACCCATCGGTGTGAGTGGGAAGGTTAGGATTAGGGGGGGACTTTGTCTGCGAGCGGGGTACGGCCCGTTGCTTCGTGCCCTTTGGGCCAAACCCCAATCAAAGTCATCGTCCGAACCCACTTGAGTACCAGTGAGTGCCAGTCAGTGGGGGTTGCGAGTGGACGGGACTTCTGGCTCTATCTTGTAACTTCTTTGGAGAAATGCAAATGAGTTCACGTGTACAATGTCACAAGCTGGACACGTCACGGAAAAATTTTTACAACGTAGTGGACCATCGTGCAAGACAGACGTGCAAAGTTCCTTTAGAGATTTTTATTTCAAATCACTGGTTTTATGGTTACTAAAAGCTGAGAAGAACGTTGATTGTTGTTGTTTGAAGGTAATTTGGAATTTTTTGTCCGTAAAATGTCTTTGTAAATGTTGTTTTAAGCGTGTCTTGGCGAAGGTAAATTTAGAAAGGACGGTCGCCATGTTTGAATTTGTCTTTCTTGTAGGCGTTTGTTGTTGAAGATTGATGGCGATTGACTTTGTTGCTCACTTTGAGTTGAACATTGATTGTCTTAAAAGGTAATTTGCTTCCTGTGAAATGTGTTTTTAATTGTGGATTTATCTTTCATTCGAGAATCGAGATGGAAAATGCCGAACCGTGCTCGCCATGTGGTGTTGTTTGAAGGTAAATTGGCATTTTTATTCCCTAAATTGTCTTTGTAAATGTTGTTTTAAGTGTCTCTCCTGAGGGTAAATTTAGAAAGAATGGTCGAAGATTCAGAAAGAATGGTCGAAGATTGAAGATTGATGGCGATTGACTTTGTTGCTCGCTTTGAGTTGAAGATTGACTGTCTTAAAAGGTAATTTGCTTCCTGTGAAATGTGTTTTTAATTGTGAATTTATCTTTCATTCGAGAATCGAGATGGAAAATTCCGAACGGTGCTCGCCATGTGGTGTTGTTTGAAGGTAAATTTGCATTTTTATTCCCTAAATTGTCTTTGTAAATGTTGTTTTAAGTGTCTCTCCCGAGGGTAAATTTAGAAAGAATGGTCGCCATGTTTGAATTTGTCTTTCTTGTAGGCGTTTGTTGCACAGTACGGTGGCGATTGACTTTGTGGCTCGCTTTGAGCGAAGATGCTTCGAAAGGGCGAGTAAGTTTATGCATTGTGAGTAATTTGGCTTGCAGAAATTTTTTGTTCTGCCTTGCGTGAATATATATGGCTAAATATTTTGATAGAATGATACCTACAAACCCTCATTTCCCTGGGATTAAATGAAGCGTAAAATGATTTTGAGGTCGTGAAATGATTTTGAGGTCGTGAAATGAGTCAAAGTTTGGTAATTTGGGTTGTTTTATAATTCATAATATGACTTTTTTCATTTAATCTCAGACAAGTGGGATCAGGATTTAGTATTGACACACAGGGCGTTCAACATATATCGTCGTCAGGGTTGGTAGATTTTCTGCATAAATAAGCCAAACATTTAACAATGCTCATTGTTTTCTTTTGTATTTGCCTTTTATTCTATTTGTCATTTCTGTAGTACTAATGATGGTTGGCTAATTTATTCATAGTTGTGTTGAGAAATGCAAGTCACGTGTTTCGAGAGCGGTGGTCTTTGTGGTAAAGGTAATTAACTTTTTGATAGCTTTTATTTGAGTAAATTATGAGTTGATTCGTTTATTTAAGTGAATTTGAAAGAGGTGTGTTTGAACGTTTCTAGATTATTGCGTTCACGTTTTAAATGTTCTTTCAGCATTTGGTGAAGATGGCAAAATATGAGTTGTGCTTGGCTTTCAATGTAAAGACTATTGTCTGGGAAGGTAATTTATTTTCTTTGTGGCTGTTTGTCAAATGCCGATTGTTTTCCTTTGTATTCGCCTTTTGTTCTATTTGTCGTTGCTATATAATTAATGACGTTTTTCCTTATTTATTCATAGTTGTGTTAAGAAATGTAAATGAAGTGACGTGTTTTAAACATTATAAGGAGCCAGTCGTCGCAGGAAATTGTATACATCGTGCTGCAAGGAAGGAAAAGGAGTCTCTTTTCGAAGGTATTTTGTTCTTCAAATGTATGCTTGCTTTCAGCGAAGTAGAACGTCGATTGTTGTTACTTAAAGGTAATTTGTAATCTTTCGTCGCACAGTTGTGCTTGTAAATATTATTTTAGCTTTTCGTCAAAATGTAGATTTAGAAGGAAGGTCACCATGTTTGAATTTGTCATTCTTGTAGAGCATGTGCGATGGCGATGATGTTTGTGGTAAAGGTAATTTACTTTTAGATAGCTTATATTTGAGTAAAGTATAGGTTGGTTCATTCATTTAAGTTAAAGACGATGTTGATAGAGGTGTGTTTGAACGTTTGTAACTTATCGCGTTCATGTTTGAAATGTTCTTTTAGGATTTCGTGAAGATGGCCAAATATGAGTTGTGCTTGACTTTGAAAGTAAAGAAAATTGTTGCAGGATCGAAATGGTAAAATTTCGAACGACCCTCGCGATGTGGTTGTGTTTTAATCGCTGGATGTTGTTGTGAAGGTAACATAGGTGGGTAAATTATGCAAGAATGAGTTTATATAATGCTGATTGTTTTCGTTTGTATTCGCCTTTTGTTCTATTTGTCGTTGCTATGGTATTAGTGACGTTTTTGCTTATTTATTCATAGTTGTGTTAAGAAATGCAAATGAAGTGACGTGTTTTAAACATTATAAGGAGCCAGTCGTCGCAGGAAATTGTATACATCGTGCTGCAAGGAAGGAAAAGGAGTCTCTTTTCGAAGGTATTTTGTTCTTCAAATGTATGCTTGCTTTAAGCAAAGTAGAAGGTTGATTGTTGTTACTTGAAGGTAATTTGTAATCTTTCGTCACACAGTTGCGCTTGTAAATATTGTTTTAGCTTCTCGTCGAGATGTATATTTAGAGGGGAGGTCACCATGTTTGAATTTGTCATTCTTGTAGAGCATGTGCGATGGCGATAATGTTTGTGGTAAAGGTAATTTACTTTTAAAAACATTTTGTTTGAGTAAAGTATAGGTTGGTTCATTCATTTAAGTTAAAGACAATGTTGATAAAGGTGTGTTTGAACGTTTGTAACTTATCACGTTCATGTTTGAAATGTTCTTTTAGGATTTCGTGAAGATGGCCAAATATGAGTTGTGCTTGGCTTTGAAGGTAAAAAGTATTGTCTGGGAAGGTAATTTATCTTCGTTGTGGCTGTTATTTACTAAAGTATACCTTGTTTAAGTAAGCATACATTATAATGTGGTAGAAATGTGTTTGTAACTGTGGGTTTACGTTTTGTTGCAGGATGGAGATGGTAAAATTTCGAACGACCCTCGCGATGTGGTTGTCTTTTAATCGCTGGATGTTGTTGTGAAGGTTGTGAACTTGACAAAAGTATATTGACTTTCATTAATTAATTAGATTTTGTTATACTTATATATGTTTTTTTACTAACATATATTTATATAATTTTCTTATATATTTAAAATAGATACTGCCCCAGGAATTAGACCCAGAAGCCTTCAAAGGCCTAATGAGGACCAGATTTTCTTCATGTAAGTTAAAGTTAGTTAGTTAAATAGATTGCTTAGGTTAAGTTGAGTAACCTAAGTTACTTAAGTGAAATCAACTTACTTCAGTTAAGTTGAGATAAATTCCTTAAATCAAGTTAAGTTATTATTATATTCAGTTCAATTACTCAAGTTAAATTAGGTTGAGTTAAGTTACTTAAGTAAGTTGTTTAAATTAGGTTGAGTTAGGCTACTTAAGCTAAATTAGTTAAGTTAAGTTGAGTTAAGTTGCTTAACTTGAGTTGCTTAGGTTAAGTTAAGTTATCTTACTTGTGTAAAGTGTAAATTTTGTTGCGATTTATTTAAACTTTGTAGAAATGTCCAAACGACGCAATCTTGGTGAAAAAACTATCTTTGGAGTTGTCATGGGATATTTGGAAAAGGTTAGAAAGAGATTTTTTGTAAGTTTTTTGCTTTAAATAGTCTGAAAGTCTTTAAATATCTTATGCATTTAAATATCTTTAAAGTCTTTAAAGATATTTAATGACTTTAAATATCTTTAAAGTCTAAATATCCTTAAATTCTTTAAATGTCTTTAGTGTCTTTCAAGTCTTAAAGGTCTTAAAAGTCTTAAAAGTCTAGAAGGTTTTAAAGGTCTTGAAAGTCTTAAAGATCTTAAGTTTTAAAAGTTTTACAACTCTTAAAGGCTTTAAAGGACTTCAAGGTTTAAAGGTTTTAAAAGTCTTAAAGGTTTTAAAAGTCTTAAAGGTTTTAAAAGTCTTAAAGGTTTTAAAAGTCTTAAAGGTCTTAAAGGTTTTAAAGGTCTTAAAGGTTTTAAAAGTTTTAAAGGTTTTAAAAGTCTTAAAGGTCTTAAACGTCTTAAAGGTCTTAAAGGTTTTAAAAGTCTTAAAGGTTTTAAAAGTCTTAAAGGTTTTAAAAGTCTTAAAGGTTTTAAAAGTCTTAAAGGTTTTAAAAGTCTTAAAGGTTTTAAAAGTCTTAAAGGTTTTAAAAGTCTTAAAGGTCTTTCAATGTTTTTTAAGACTTTTAAGACTTTTAAGACTTTTAAGACTTTTAAGACTTTTAAGACTTTTAAGACTTTTAAGACTTTTAAGACTTTTAAGACTTTTAAGACTTTAAGACTTTTAAGACTTTTAAGACTTTTAAGACTTTTAAGACTTTTAAGACTTTTAAGACTTTTAAGACTTTTAAGACTTTTAAGACTTTTAAGACTTTTAAGACTTTTAAGACTTTTAAGACTTTTAAGACTTTTAAGACTTTTAAGACTTTTAAGACTTTTAAGACTTTTAAGACTTTTAAGACTTTTAAGACTTTTAAGACTTTTAAGACTTTTAAGACTTTTAAGACTTTTAAGACTTTTAAGACTTTTAAGACTTTTAAGACTTTTAAGACTTTTAAGACTTTTAAGACTTTTAAGACTTTTAAGACTTTTAAGACTTTTAAGACTTTTAAGACTTTTAAGACTTTTAAGACTTTTAAGACTTTTAAGACTTTTAAGACTTTTAAGACTTTTAAGACTTTTAAGACTTTTAAGACTTTTAAGACTTTTAAGACTTTTAAGACTTTTAAGACTTTTAAGACTTACCCCTCTCCCTCTTGAAGAACCCCCCCCTGGAAGAACCTCTCCCCCAAACCCTCTCCCTCTTGAAGAACCCCCCCCTTGAAGAACTCTTCCCCCTCCCCCAAACCCTCTCCCTCTGGAAGAACCCCCTTAAAGAACCCTTCCCCCCTCCCCCAAACCCTCTCCCTCTCGAAGAACCCCCCCCCTTAAAGAACTCTTCCCCCCTCCCCCAAACCCTCTCCCTCTGGAAGAACCCCCCCTTGAAGAACCCATCCCCCCTCCCCTCCCCCCTCCTCCTCCTTCCCCCCTCCCCTCCCCTCCTCCCCCCCCTCCCCCCCCCCCCTCCTCCCCTCCCCCCCCTCCCCCCCTCCTCCTCCCCCCCCTCCTCCCCTCCCCCCCTCCCCCCCTCCTCCACCCCTCCTCCTCCCAACCCCTCCCCCTCCCCCCCTCCCCCCCAACCCCCCCACCCCCACCCCACCTCCCCCCCTCCCCCCCCTCCCCTCCCCCTCCCCCAACCCCCCTCCCTCCCTCCTCCCCCCCGCCCCCCACCCCCCACCTCCACCCCCACCCCCCACCCTCCCCACCCCACTCCTCCCCCCCCTCCCCCCCCCCCCCTCCCCCCCTCCTCCCCCCCACCCCCCCCACCACACCCCCCTCCTCCTCCCCCTACCCTCCCTCCCCCTCCCCTCTCCCCCTCCTCCTCCCCCTCACCCCCTCCCCTCCCCTCAACCCCCCTCCCCCCTCCCCTCCCCCCTCCTCCTCCCCTCCTCCCCTCCCCTCCTCCCCCCCTCCCCACCCCCCCTCCCCTCCCCCCTCCCCTCCCCTCCTCCCCCCCTCCTCCCCTCCCCCCTCCTCCCCTCCCCTCCCCTCCTCCCCCCCTCCCCCCCTCCCCTCCCCCTCCTCCTCCCCCTCCCCCCCTCCCCTCCCCTCCCCCCTCCTCCTCCCCCTCCCCCCCTCCCCTCCCCTCCTCCCCCCCTCCCCCCCTCCTCTCCCCCCTCCTCCTCCCCCTCCCCCCCTCCCCTCCCCTCCTCCCCCTCTCCCCCCCTCCCCTCCCCCCTCCTCCTCCCCCCTTCCCCCCTCCCCTCCCCCCTCCTCCTCCCCCTCCCCTCCCCCCTCCTCCTCCCCCTCCCCCCCTCCCCTCCCCTCCTCCCCCCCTCCCCCCCCTCCCCTCCCCCCTCCTCCCCCCCTCCCCTCCCCTCCTCCCCCCCTCCCCTCCCCCCTCCTCCTCCCCCTCCCCCCCTCCCCTCCCCTACTCCCCCTCTCCCCCCCTCCCCTCCCCCCTCCTCCTCCCCCCCTCCCCCCCCCTCCCCTCCCCCCTCCTCCTCCCCCTCCCCTCCCCCCTCCTCCTCCCCCTCCCCCCTCCCCTCCCCTCCTCCCCCTCCCCCCTCCTCCCCCCCTCCCCTCCCCTCCTCCCCCCCTCCCCCCCTCCCCTCCCCCCTCCTCCTCCCCCTCCCCTCCCCCCCTCCCCCCTCCTCTCCTCCCCCCTCCCCCCTCCTCCTCCCCCCTCCTCTCCTCCCCCCTCCCCTCCCCCCCCCCCCTCCCCCCCTCCCCCCCCTCCCCCCCTCCTCTCCTCCCCCCTCCCCTCCCCCCCTCCCCTCCAACTCCCCCTACTCTCCTCCCCCTACTCTCCTCCCCCCCTCCCCTCCTCCCCCTCCCCTCCGCCCCCCTCCTCTCCTCCCCCCTCCTCTCCTCCCCCCTCCCCTCCCCACCCCCCCCCCCTATCCCTCCCCCCCCCCCCCTCCCCCCTCCTCCTCCCCCTCCCCCCCTCCCCTCCCCTCCTCCCCCCCTCCCCCTCCCCCCCCTCCCCCCTCCTCCTCCGCCTCCCCCCCTCCCCTCCCCCCTCCTCCTCCCCCCCTCCCCCCCCTCCCCTCCCCCCTCCTCCTCCCCCTCCCCTCCCCCCTCCTCCTCCCCCTCCCCCCTCCCCTCCCCTCCTCCCCCTCCCCCCTCCTCCCCCCCTCCCCTCCCCTCCTCCCCCCCTCCCCCCCTCCCCTCCCCCCTCCTCCTCCCCCTCCCCTCCCCCCTCCTCCTCCCCCTCCCCTCCCCCCCTCCCCCCTCCTCTCCTCCCCCCTCCCCCCTCCTCCTCCCCCCTCCTCTCCTCCCCCCTCCCCTCCCCCCCCTCCCCCCCTCCCCCCCTCCCCCCCTCCTCTCCTCTCCCCCCCTCCTCTCCTCCCCTCCCCTCCTCCCCCCCTCCTCCTCCCCCTCCCCCCCTCCCCTCCCCTCCTCCCCCCCTCCCCCCCCCTCCCCTCCCCCCTCCTCCCCCCCTCCCCTCCCCCCTCCTCCTCCCCCTCTCCTCCCCCCTCCTCCTCCCCCTCCCCTCCCCCCTCCCCTCCCCTCCTCCTTCCTTGAGCGTGCGTGCACAGCGAATTATATATTATAACTATTATTATGCCCGATGCTCGATGTGTCAAAAACACAAGAGAACTTCACCTCAGACCCTATTTTTCTCTGTTTTCAGGTCATTCCGACATGTTTGCTTGCTCGCCAAGAATACATTAGCTGTAAGTATTGTATTGCCCTCTAATCCCTGTGACCCATCGACGCGACCACCTTCCTTGGCCGGCACTAATCCATTTGTGCGCATGCACGGCTCAACGCAGCAGCGCTTTTTGAAGGGGCGGGGTGCGGCCGGAAGCCCCCTAGGGGAAATTTGGAAAATTATAACCAACCCCCCAAAAAGAATACCATTTCCAGTTTGACTTGGAAAAAAGGAGGACCCTTTGAAATTATACCATATTTTATGAGCTAAGCATCTTGTGTCGTTGACTGCTTTTCGTGTAAGTCTGGCCATTCGTTGGATTGGTGCTCGACCGTCTTCTTTTTCATTTCTCTTTTCAATGTTGAATACTTATTTATGATGCTAACTTTTGCACGCACCCCCCATTTGAGCAAGGCCTGCACACCCCGGCCAGCCCTCCCCAAATGGGCATGGCCTTGAGCGTGCGTGCACAGCGAATTATATATTATAACTATTATTATGCCTGATGCTCGATGTGTCAAAAACACAAGAGAACTTCACCTCATGACCCTATTTTTCTCTGTTTTCAGGTCATTCCGACATGTTTGCTTGCTCGCCAAGAATACATTAGCTGTAAGTATTGTATTGCCCTCTAATCCCTGTGACCCATCGACGCGACCACCTTCCTTGGCCGGCACTAATCCATTTGTGCGCATGCACGGCTCGACGCAGCAGCGCTTTTTGAAGGGGCGGGGTGCGGCCGGAAGCCCCCTAGGGGAAATTTGGAAAATTATAACCAACCCCCCAAAAAGAATACCATTTCCAGTTTGACTTGGAAAAAAGGAGGACCCTTTGAAATTATACCATATTTTATGAGCTAAGCATCTTGTGTCGTTGACTGCTTTTCGTGTAAGTCTGGCCATTCGTTGGATTGGTGCTCGACCGTCTTCTTTTTCATTTCTCTTTTCAATGTTGAATACTTATTTATGATGCTAACTTTTGCACGCACCCCCCATTTGAGCAAGGCCTGCACACCCCGGCCAGCCCTCCCCAAATGGGCATGGCCTTGAGCGTGCGTGCACAGCGAATTATATATTATAACTATTATTATGCCCGATGCTCGATGTGTCAAAAACACAAGAGAACTTCACCTCATGACCCTATTTTTCTCTGTTTTCAGGTCATTCCGACATGTTTGCTTGCTCGCCAAGAATACATTAGCTGTAAGTATTGTATTGCCCTCTAATCCCTGTGACCCATCGACGCGACCACCTTCCTTGGCCGGCACTAATCCATTTGTGCGCATGCACGGCTCGACGCAGCAGCGCTTTTTGAAGGGGCGGGGTGCGGCCGGAAGCCCCCTAGGGGAAATTTGGAAAATTATAACCAACCCCCCAAAAAGAATACCATTTCCAGTTTGACTTGGAAAAAAGGAGGAACCTTTGAAATTATACCATATTTTATGAGCTAAGCGTCTTGTGTCGTTGACTGCTTTTCGTGTAAGTCTGGCCATTCGTTGGATTGGTGCTCGACCGTCTTCTTTTTCATTTCTCTTTTCAATGTTGAATACTTATTCATAATGCTAACTTTTGCACGCACCCCCCATTTGAGCAAGGCCTGCACACCCCGGCCAGCCCTCCCCAAATGGGCATGGCCTTGAGCGTGCGTGCACAGCGAATTATATATTATAACTATTATTATGCCCGATGCTCGATGTGTCAAAAACACAAGAGAACTTCACCTCATGACCCTATTTTTCTCTGTTTTCAGGTCATTCCGACATGTTTGCTTGCTCGCCAAGAATACATTAGCTGTAAGTATTGTATTGCCCTCTAATCCCTGTGACCCATCGACGCGACCACCTTCCTTGGCCGGCACTAATCCATTTGTGCGCATGCACGGCTCGACGCAGCAGCGCTTTTTGAAGGGGCGGGGTGCGGCCGGAAGCCCCCTAGGGGAAATTTGGAAAATTATAACCAACCCCCCAAAAAGAATACCATTTCCAGTTTGACTTGGAAAAAAGGAGGAACCTTTGAAATTATACCATATTTTATGAGCTAAGCGTCTTGTGTCGTTGACTGCTTTTCGTGTAAGTCTGGCCATTCGTTGGATTGGTGCTCGACCGTCTTCTTTTTCATTTCTCTTTTCAATGTTGAATACTTATTTATGATGCTAACTTTTGCACGCACCCCCCATTTGAGCAAGGCCTGCACACCCCGGCCAGCCCTCCCCAAATGGGCATGGCCTTGAGCGTGCGTGCACAGCGAATTATATATTATAACTATTATTATGCCCGATGCTCGATGTGTCAAAAACACAAGAGAACTTCACCTCATGACCCTATTTTTCTCTGTTTTCAGGTCATTCCGACATGTTTGCTTGCTCGCCAAGAATACATTAGCTGTAAGTATTGTATTGCCCTCTAATCCCTGTGACCCATCGACGCGACCACCTTCCTTGGCCGGCACTAATCCATTTGTGCGCATGCACGGCTCGACGCAGCAGCGCTTTTTGAAGGGGCGGGGTGCGGCCGGAAGCCCCCTAGGGGAAATTTGGAAAATTATAACCAACCCCCCAAAAAGAATACCATTTCCAGTTTGACTTGGAAAAAAGGAGGACCCTTTGAAATTATACCATATTTTATGAGCTAAGCGCCTTGTGTCGTTGACTGCTTTTCGTGTAAGTCTGGCCATTCGTTTGATTGGTGCTCGACCGTCTTCTTTTTCATTTCTCTTTTCAATGTTGAATACTTATTTATAATGCTAACTTTTGCACGCACCCCCCATTTGAGCAAGGCCTGCACACCCCGGCCAGCCCTCCCCAAATGGGCATGGCCTTGAGCGTGCGTGCACAGCGAATTATATATTATAACTATTATTATGCCCGATGCTCGATGTGTCAAAAACACAAGAGAACTTCACCTCATGACCCTATTTTTCTCTGTTTTCAGGTCATTCCGACATGTTTGCTTGCTCGCCAAGAATACATTAGCTGTAAGTATTGTATTGCCCTCTAATCCCTGTGACCCATCGACGCGACCACCTTCCTTGGCCGGCACTAATCCATTTGTGCGCATGCACGGCTCGACGCAGCAGCGCTTTTTGAAGGGGCGGGGTGCGGCCGGAAGCCCCCTAGGGGAAATTTGGAAAATTATAACCAACCCCCCAAAAAGAATACCATTTCCAGTTTGACTTGGAAAAAAGGAGGAACCTTTGAAATTATACCATATTTTATGAGCTAAGCGTCTTGTGTCGTTGACTGCTTTTCGTGTAAGTCTGGCCATTCGTTGGATTGGTGCTCGACCGTCTTCTTTTTCATTTCTCTTTTCAATGTTGAATACTTATTTATGATGCTAACTTTTGCACGCACCCCCCATTTGAGCAAGGCCTGCACACCCCGGCCAGCCCTCCCCAAATGGGCATGGCCTTGAGCGTGCGTGCACAGCGAATTATATATTATAACTATTATTATGCCCGATGCTCGATGTGTCAAAAACACAAGAGAACTTCACCTCATGACCCTATTTTTCTCTGTTTTCAGGTCATTCCGACATGTTTGCTTGCTCGCCAAGAATACATTAGCTGTAAGTATTGTATTGCCCTCTAATCCCTGTGACCCATCGACGCGACCACCTTCCTTGGCCGGCACTAATCCATTTGTGCGCATGCACGGCTCGACGCAGCAGCGCTTTTTGAAGGGGCGGGGTGCGGCCGGAAGCCCCCTAGGGGAAATTTGGAAAATTATAACCAACCCCCCAAAAAGAATACCATTTCCAGTTTGACTTGGAAAAAAGGAGGAACCTTTGAAATTATACCATATTTTATGAGTTAAGCGTCTTGTGTCGTTGACTGCTTTTCGTGTAAGTCTGGCCATTCGTTGGATTGGTGCTCGACCGTCTTCTTTTTCATTTCTCTTTTCAATGTTGAATACTTATTTATGATGCTAACTTTTGCACGCACCCCCCATTTGAGCAAGGCCTGCACACCCCGGCCAGCCCTCCCCAAATGGGCATGGCCTTGAGCGTGCGTGCACAGCGAATTATATATTATAACTATTATTATGCCCGATGCTCGATGTGTCAAAAACACAAGAGAACTTCACCTCATGACCCTATTTTTCTCTGTTTTCAGGTCATTCCGACATGTTTGCTTGCTCGCCAAGAATACATTAGCTGTAAGTATTGTATTGCCCTCTAATCCCTGTGACCCATCGACGCGACCACCTTCCTTGGCCGGCACTAATCCATTTGTGCGCATGCACGGCTCGACGCAGCAGCGCTTTTTGAAGGGGCGGGGTGCGGCCGGAAGCCCCCTAGGGGAAATTTGGAAAATTATAACCAACCCCCCAAAAAGAATACCATTTCCAGTTTGACTTGGAAAAAAGGAGGAACCTTTGAAATTATACCATATTTTATGAGCTAAGCGTCTTGTGTCGTTGACTGCTTTTCGTGTAAGTCTGGCCATTCGTTGGATTGGTGCTCGACCGTCTTCTTTTTCATTTCTCTTTTCAATGTTGAATACTTATTTATGATGCTAACTTTTGCACGCACCCCCCATTTGAGCAAGGCCTGCACACCCCGGCCAGCCCTCCCCAAATGGGCATGGCCTTGAGCGTGCGTGCACAGCGAATTATATATTATAACTATTATTATGCCCGATGCTCGATGTGTCAAAAACACAAGAGAACTTCACCTCAGACCCTATTTTTCTCTGTTTTCAGGTCATTCCGACATGTTTGCTTGCTCGCCAAGAATACATTAGCTGTAAGTATTGTATTGCCCTCTAATCCCTGTGACCCATCGACGCGACCACCTTCCTTGGCCGGCACTAATCCATTTGTGCGCATGCACGGCTCGACGCAGCAGCGCTTTTTGAAGGGGCGGGGTGCGGCCGGAAGCCCCCTAGGGGAAATTTGGAAAATTATAACCAACCCCCCAAAAAGAATACCATTTCCAGTTTGACTTGGAAAAAAGGAGGAACCTTTGAAATTATACCATATTTTATGAGCTAAGCGTCTTGTGTCGTTGACTGCTTTTCGTGTAAGTCTGGCCATTCGTTGGATTGGTGCTCGACCGTCTTCTTTTTCATTTCTCTTTTCAATGTTGAATACTTATTTATGATGCTAACTTTTGCACGCACCCCCCATTTGAGCAAGGCCTGCACACCCCGGCCAGCCCTCCCCAAATGGGCATGGCCTTGAGCGTGCGTGCACAGCGAATTATATATTATAACTATTATTATGCCCGATGCTCGATGTGTCAAAAACACAAGAGAACTTCACCTCATGACCCTATTTTTCTCTGTTTTCAGGTCATTCCGACATGTTTGCTTGCTCGCCAAGAATACATTAGCTGTAAGTATTGTAGGCTTGGAAATTCTTTGACATGCTTTTAGCAGGTGAATGTAATGTCAGGTGGTGTAATGACTGTTTCGACGCTTTGCTCTCTAATTATATCATCACCTAAATGTGCTGTCAGGAAACGTTGAAATATCCTGGACAAAAACTAGGTTGCAGTTTTATCATTGAAATGGTCGACCTTTGTGACAGTGGCGGATCAATGGGAAGTCAAAATAGATTATAGCAGCTCAATTTTAAATTCAAAATAACTTTGTAGCAATGTGATTGGCTATGAATTTCAAAAGAATTAAATCTAACCAATCAAGTTGCTTTGAAGGTACTTTAAAATTTAAATATATCCTAGAATGAGCTTTGGTAATTTTTTTTTTGACACTGCAGTTTATGAGAGCATTTGAACCTATTTTTGTATGTTGTATAGATGATCCTTCGTTCGTCTTAAGCGCTTACGATTTCACCACCGCGCTAGCCCTTCCGTTGCTATGTTGCTGCGTTGATGCACGCAGTAGACTCGGAACTGTGGCTGAATGTTTGTGCTCGCAGAAGTTGTCATGTGCGCATAAATTTGATGCGCACAGTTGTTTTCACAAGCGATGTGTCATGTTCTCAAGTTTCACTGTTAACGTTTCCTTCCTTACAGTGGTGTCAAAGGCATTTTTCTTTTATCTTGGCGCTGAGACACATGTGCAAAATTGGGAGCCCGATCATCAACGCGATATTCTAAGGTATAATATATATTAGATATTTTTAAACGTAAACATTTGTATTAACTTAGCGTTTAACTCTAGGGTTACGCTTAGATTGAGGTGACGTATTTAAACAACAGCATTATTCCGTGTGCTTGTTAAAAGAAATTCTCTTTTGCAATTTCAGGTTTATTTGGCCAGTTAAATCGTGGGCAAATTCGACAGTTTCTCGATATAAAGGCAGGTATGTGTTTTTTATTAAACCATGCCGTATCTTTCCGCATCTCATGCGCGCAAATTCCCTATTTTTTTCATATGAGTAAGATCTTGAATTTCACTGTGATATCTTTTCTCTTTACTAACCAGGCGTTTAGCTGTGCGTGTGTGAAATGCAATCGTGTTTTTGTTGTCCTTCGAATAGTGGAAAATTCTAAGGTATTTATTGGTGTTCGTCTTGAATTAAACTCTGGAGCAGTTAATCCTCGGCATTTTTCCGCTTCCTGCACGTGCTTGTTAAAAGAAATTCTCTTTTGCAATTTCAGGTTTATTTGGCCAGTTAAATCGTGGGCAAATTCGACAGTTTCTCGATATACAGGCAGGTATGTGTTTTTTATTAAACCATGCCGTATCTTTCCGCATCTCATGCGCGCAAATTCCCTATTTTTTCATGAGTAAGATCTCGAATTTCACTGTGATATCTTTTCTCTTTACTAACCAGGCGTTTAGCTGTGCGTGTGTGAAATGCAATCGTGTTTTTGTTGTCCTTCGAATAGTGGAAAATTCTAAGGTATTTATTGGTGTTCGTCTCGAAATAAACTCTTGAACAGTTAATCCTCAAAAATTTCTCCGCTTCCTGCACGTGCTTGTTAAAACAAATTTTCTTTTGCAATTTCAGGTTTATTTGGCCAGTTAAGTCGTGGGCGAATTCGACAGTTTCTTCATATACAGGCAGGTATGTGTCTTTTTATTAAAAATGCCGTAACCTTTAGAGTTTGACTCTGGGGCTACGCTTAGATTGAGGTCTACCGTTAGGGCTACGCTGTTATTTTGGAATAGGCTTAGGGCTGGGGTTAGGATTGCGCTTAGGGTTGTTAGGGTTAAGCTTAGCGTTTAACTCTAGGGTTACGCTTAGATTGTTATTTATGCTTATATTGAGGTCTACTTTTAGGGCTAGGTTAGGGCTATGCTTTATACTTTCGCTTAGGGTTAAGCTTAGCGTTTAACTCTAGGGTTACGCTTAGATTGTTATTTATGCTTAGATTGAGGTCTACTTTTAGGGCTAGGTTAGGGCTATGCTTTATACTTTCGCTTAGGGTTAGGTATGTGTTTTTTATTAAACCATGCCGTATCTTTCCGAATCTCATGCGCGCAACTTCCCTATTTTTTCATGAGTAAGATCTCGAATTTCACTGTGATATCTTTTCTCTTTACTAACCAGGCGTTTAGCTGTGCGTGTGTGAAATGCAATCGTGTTTTTGTTGTCCTTCGAATAGTGGAAAATTCTAAGGTATTTATTGGTGTTCGTCTCGAAATAAACTCTTGAACAGTTAATCCTCGGCATTTCTCCGCTTCCTGCACGTGCTTGTTAAAACAAATTTTCTTTTGCAATTTCAGGTTTATTTGGCCAGTTAAGTCGTGGGCGAATTCGACAGTTTCTTCATATACAGGCAGGTATGTGTCTTTTTATTAAACCATGCTGTAACCTTTAGAGTTTGACTCTGGTGCTACGCTTAGATTGAGGTCTACCGTTAGGGCTACGCTGTTATTTTGGAATAGGCTTAGGACTGGGGTTAGGGTTAGGGTTAGGGTTAGGGTTAGGGTTAGAAACTGGTGTCGTTCACTTAAAATTCCAACAGTAACATGCGAACCTGCAGAAAGATCCCGTTTCAAAACAAATAATGCTGGCCTAGGCGGAACATTCGGGCTGATTTCCCAAGATGAAGTAGAGCGCCTTATGGAATTTCGTGCGAGTAAACGGGCTAGGCTAACCGTAGCGACGACTGAGTCGTGTTCGTCGGCTGAAACAATTACCACCGCTGAATTGTCCACCGATCAAGTTTCGAAGACCATTAACTCTGCAATTGCTGGTGAACGTGAAATGTCCCGTGACATTGTTGTTTATAGTGACAGTTCGGAAAGCGAGAACGAAACGCTACGAGTAAAGTCGCCAGTAATGCCAAGTACACCCGAGGTTCAATGCACTCCGGAAACAAAACCCGTTACAGCTCGTAAAAGATATCGGTTACCTATCGAAGAATGCTCTGAGGAACTAAAAACCGAACTTAAAGACCTGCGAAAATTCCACGAACGTCCGCTCAACCCATTGCGATCCGCCGCTCCATTTGCCACAGCCACCCTAGAAAAATTAAGAGAGCGGACTCTGTGCTTCCTACACTACTGCAAAAACGTTAAGAATATTGCAGAATTACGATTGTCTGTTTTTAGTAATAGTACTTTATACACGGACTATTTAGAACATCTGAGAGACACTCGAAAATTGAAGCCTTCCACGTTGGTAGCACACATAACCGTAGCTATAAATGTTGTTAAATTTAACATAGCAGTAAGTAATTCTTCCCTAAATCCGTCTTTTTCCTCTGTGATCCAGGCATATCAATCTTTTCAGCGCCAGTTTCAAAGAGAAAGTTCAGTGCTTGCCAAACGCTCGAAAGAAGGCCTGACCAGTAAGTCTGCTAAACAATTCTATTTCGCCCATGTTTTAGAAACCTTAAGAAGCCTGAGAGATAAGTATTTCGAATCAGCTGGCCTGATCAAAAATCGCCACCTGCATGATTTCGTTCTGTTGGCCACATTTGTTCGTGGTATACCGGGCCGTAGCAAAGAACTCCGAACAATGAGACTGTTTTGTGAAAGCGAGAAAAATATGGCTTTCGATTACACAACCGTCGAATCGGGTAATTTTATAGTCTTTCACGAAGGCGAGCGCGTCGTCATTCTGCAATTTGATTTCAAGACAGCCAAAACAGCGGGTCCGACTAAAATTGATTTATCAGACGACAGAGATCTCGTTTACTATTTAAAATTGTACTTGAGAATTAGAAGTTCGCTGCTCGGTGGCAAAGACCACGATTTTTTTTTCTGTAATAGACATGGTGGGCCGTTTGACAGCAGTGGGTCTTTTGCGAAATATCTAGGAGATATATTTGAACGTGAAATTTCGATTCGAGCTAGTACGACAGCACTTAGGCATTCCATAATAACCTATTTCAATAGTTTGGATGATGCGAAAGATAGTTCGATCAGGAAAAGCCTAGCCTTGTTAATGAAACACTCAGTCAGGTATCAAGAAAGCGTTTATAATGATCAAAGCAATGACGAAAAGGTTCGCCCAGCTCGTTTAATGATTCGCAACAAAATTGCAAAAGATGTTTTCGGCAACGTTTCCGATGTTGAAGGTGAAAATTCGAATACTTCTGCTAGTGAAAACTCGGATGACAGCGATGATTTTGAATTAAAACCTAGACCGGGCGACATAGTAGCCTTGTTAGATCCGGTGTCGAGTGAAGAAAACGTCGAATTTTTCCTTGCAAAAGTTGCTAGATATAGCGAAAGCCGAAACGAGGTCCATCTGATTCATTTGGAACGCTTAAAAGATGATGAGCAATTTTATCGCCTAAAACCAGGGTGTGCGTGGACCGAATCAGCCAAGTCGCTTATTTTTCCAGTAGATTGTGCTTGGAATCAGACGAACAAAGCTTACGAGTTAAGAACTTTAGCAAAGGACATATTTCATGCGGTGTATGGTAAAAATTAGTTTTGTTATTTGGAATGTAAAATCGCGATTTAACAATTTCTACTTTCTGTTTTTCCACAATTTATTTTTGCCACAAAAAAAGATTTAAAATTTTACAAATTAAAAGGACAATAAGCAAAAAATAGTTATGCTATTTGGAATGAAAAATCGAGGAAGGCGAGCGAGCAAGCAAGATTTAAAAATTTCTACTTCTTTCTGTTCTGTTCTGTTCTGTTCTGTTCTGTTCTGTTCTGTTCTGTTCTGTTCTGTTCTGTTCTGTTCTGTTCTGTTCTTGGGAGGATTTTCGTTTCCTGTATTTCCTGACAAATTTTGGTTAGGCCATGGGTTCCCTGATTTCTTTGCATGGTAGAAAATTACTTACGGAAGGCATTGTAAAAATTATCACAAAATAAATGAGTAAACTTTCTGTGTATATTGTGTTTAGCAAGAGTTCAATCAAAGATACTTGTCTGGGGGGGGGGGGCACGGGTAATTTTGATTTGCATCAATTTTGTTATGAAACTATTATATTTTGAAAAATAGCGAACTTTCAAATTCATTCATTATGCTTCTGTGAATTCAGGAAATTATATCGTGTTTCATGATGACGAGAGGGTTATTATTCTGCAATTTGATTTTAAGACATCAAAAACGACAGGTCCAACAAAATTTGACCTCTCAGATGACAAAGATTTAATTTACTTTCTAAGATTGTATTTACAAATTAGAATTTCGTTACTTCTTGGCCAAGATCATGATTTTTTTCTTCTGTAATAGGAATGGCTCCCCGTTTTATAGCAATGGTTCTATCGCAAAATATTTAGGTGACATTTTTGAACGCGAAGTTTCTTTCCGCGCGATTACCAGGCTGTGCTCAGGGATTCAATTGTCACTTATTTCAACAGTCTGGAAGATTGAGGTGTGTTAAATTTTTGAAAAAAAAAGCTTCAAAACTAAACGGCATACGGCAATAGGACATTTAGCTTATTCTTTTATTGGTATTTTAAATAAAACACTAAAAAATAGTCCTACTAAAATCGCTCACTAGTGACAAATGACTTTGGGAAACCATATTTCGGGTTCAGTATAAGCTATTTGCACCAAATAAACACGGATTTCAATAGCCGGAAAAATACAAATATTTTTCAAAATAACACCAAAAACATCGCTGCATTTTTTTTTGCATTTTAAGGTAATTTTGATAAGAAAATACCACAAACTAAAAAAAAAAAAATCCGACAATTCCCGAGTCTGTGTAAACAGTTGAAAACAGTTGTACTTGGTGAAGATAAATGGACTTTTCAGCAAAGTAATCGTCAATATTTCATGCGGATTTCGTTCTATGTGAACATCCTAGTGATATGAGGCATTAATTGAGTAGTTGGAAATGTTTTGAGAAAGTAACAACACGTTCTAGAGCAAAGTGAATTATTCTATTTTCCAAATTTCTGGCAAAATGGTACAATTGCTAATTACTTGCCAATAATGAGAATTTTATTGCATTCTGGCCACCCTATAAGATGTCAGGGAAGAAATGTAAATATTTTGGAAAAATTGTCCACAAATATACATGACAAGCCAAATTGAACGATTGACAAATAACTCATTTATTACAAAATATAGAATGAATGAGGAACGAGCAAAAATGTCAAAGTCAATTTTTGTAAAAACAGTTATATTTGTCCAGAAAGTGTAATTTTGTCATTACCAATATTACATGCGACATTCATTTCTTGCAACACGTAAAAAATAGTTGCTAAAACGGTGCTATATTTTCCCCTAGCTTCGTAAAGTACATTGTTTTTAATGGCAACTTTAGCACTGCATTTGCAGTGACAACTTTGGCTCTGCATTTGCAGCGACAACTTTGGCTCTGCATTTGCAGCGACAACTTTGGCACTGCATTTGCAGCGACAACTTTGGCTCTGCATTTGCAGAGACAACATATGCAGCGACAACTTTGGCTCTGCATTTGCAGCGATAACTTTGGCTCTGCATTTGCAGCGACAACTTTTGCACTGCATTTGCAGCGACAAAATGTTAGTGCATTTGCAGCGCAGGAGCTTTGGTATCGCATTTGAACGTATAATAACTAAATGTTTCTATGACTCTACTTCGATCGGCTACTGTTTTTAGGTGCAGTCATTGTTTCAATCTTTGGCTAATTAACCTCGCTTTGACTTCAGATTTTTCAATGATAATACATTTTCTTCTTGTCATTTGACAAGCCACTCCACAAGACCCTCGCCACTGCAAGCGTCAATGACATAGAGTGAAGCATCTGCCTTGAGAGTGTCTAAGAGTTTCTCGTATAGTTTGATGGGCTTTTGTTGACCATAAGAAATACCAGTGTCTTTTTCTTTTACTATTGCATCCCCAGGACAAGAAAGTAAGTTTGTCGTTTTTATACATTTTGATGTCTTAGTGACTACAAATGGCCACGTTGTGCAGGTAGGAAGACATCGCTCTATAAAATAGAGAACCATTGCTAGCTACGTCTCTGCTTTGTGATAAACGTGTTGTAATGCACACTTCCCCATGGAAACCTAACCTAATCTAAATTAGCTTATTCTGGATAACTTAGTTTTAAACTGTTCTTCCCAGAGGTAGGGTTAAGATTTCCTGTTCACATTTCATGCATATCTTACAGTATTCAAACATAAATTCCTCCAAAAAAATATTGTTCTACTTTTAGAATACCTTTTGGAATTGCTTCTGAGTTGTGATAATAGAATATTTCCCACTCCAGTGCTAGTAACTGTGGTTTCCAATTCTTTGTCCCATTCTTTGTCATATAAAAACCGTTATTGTCCCGAATTCGTGCATACTTAAAAATTCTTCAAAGTGTTGAGAGCAAACGTAGTAGTTAAAAAAGATAGACAACAGCCATATTACCTACTGTGGTTCTTGACCTTTCTAAAATTTACTCTTTTAGGGATGACCGTCCTGGTGAATTTAGCATGTTCTGCATGTTCCTATCATCTCAGAGTGTTAAAATGCTAACAATGATACAATTATCGCAAACATGGACAATTAGCTTGAATTTCTGGAAAGACGCTGATTGCTGCCGTGGGTCTATTGGAATCCAATATTCTCGCAAGCTGTCGTATTTCACGAAAACCTTCGGACATTCGGACATGCAGGCAGAGATGGTCTCCTTTGCTGATGGTCTCGTCAGGTTTTGGGAACAGTCCTGTCGCAGCGGAAAACTATGAAAAAGAGACTATCGGGTTTAACTGGACGGTGTTATGAGTTGTAGATTTTCATATCATTCGCCACGGACGGTACTGGTGTGTAAATACTTTGTCTGAAAGATTGAAAATCACTTTCGTTCTGTCATTGACACATTCGTCCACAACCGTTTTTACAACAACAGCGTGTAGCCCTGAGCAGCTAGTTTTTCTAAGAGATTTTCAAATTCGCCTTTGTCATCACTCAAGAAGATATTCGTCGATTGGTAACCGTAGCTAGCTTGCACTTTCTACCGACAGGTTCCACGAGAAGCAGTCGGAACTTTAAGGTATACTGCATGAGCTCCGAATAAAATTTGCATACTTGATTTTGAACGAACTTCTAGCGCAGTTTTTCCCACTTGTTGTCCATCGGTGTTTGTTCTGTATGAGAATGAAAAATAGGTATGCATATACTACAAAGAGTTTTGACTTAAGGTTATAAGAAATTACACAAGTACCTTTCTTGAGCTGTCTAACAGCTGCCAGAAAACACGTTTCCTGCTTGCCCTTTTACTTGTTCTTGGTGCTGGCGCGCGTCTGCATATAAGTAGAGCACTGTAAAAAAGCAATTTAAAATTTTGAGAAAACAAATTACCGTACTATTTCGTACACATCGATGAAACACACCTTGGCATTGGCGGTTTTTCCCGTTTTAATACATTTATTTCTGCATAATCAAAATTTGAACATCCTTAGAAGTTTACTATTCTTCAGATTTTTCCCATATTTCAGAAAAATATCCTCGGGAGTGAAAAACAGGAATCTCGTCGTTGTAATATTTGTGTAGTTGATCATTAATAGAACATCATCAATATACAAGTTGTATATCTATTCTTACTTTATAACATACTTGATTTTGAACGAAATTCTAGCACAGTTTTTCCCACTTGTTGTCCATCGGTTTTTGTTCTGTATGAGAATGCAAAATATGTACGCATATTCTTCAAACAGTTTTGACTTAAGGTTATAAGAAAGTACATAAATACCTTTCTTGAGCTGTCTTATGGCTGCCAGAAAACACGTCTTCTGCCCTCCCTGTTTGCTTGTTCTCGATGCTGGCGTCTGCACAAGTATGGAGCTGTAAAAAAGAATTTTAAAATTTTGGAGAAAACTAGCCCGCGAAGCAGGCGCTCTCGTGCTTAAGGGGGGAAATTGAAAGAGCGCCTGCCGCCATCCTACCGTAATTTGAAACACGCCCATTTATTAATGATGTCTAACCTTTCAACGACTGACCAACACAGCGCATTCTATTATTAGGCCGGCGGGATAATTATGCATTTCGCGGGAAAACGTGTTGACAAAAATAATACCCATTGTGTTACAAGAATAGTACCCCTTGCTAATTAACTACAATCGTCTCAACCAGCCAATGGGATTTTTCGTAGCCTCCGAACGAAAATCGAAAATACAGGCGGATGGCGGCAGGCGCTCTTTCAAATTCCCCCCTTAAGCCCGAGAGCGCCTGCTTCGCAGGCTAGGAGAAAACAATATGGCGTACTATTTCATACACATCGATGAAACACACCTTGAAAAGGCCGCTCGTCCGTCTCCAAACCCCAAGCACCGAGCAAATTGGTCTTGGCCAGGTTGAATGCTTTCGCCACATTCATCGGGCAAATATGAAATGGCGTTGTGTGCGCCCAGCCTGACCTCACACAATCCTCTGCAAAGGAGAAGCGTTCCAGGAGCGTGGATCGTTCGCCAACACGCAAGCCTCGGACGTCCGCCAGCAGACGTCCGTATTGGTCCACATCAAATATGTCCAGTAGAAGGACACCAGCCTCTTCCGCCTCCATGTGAAGATTTTGACGCAGTCGTAACATCCTGGCTTCAAGCCACTGCCTACCTTGCTCCGCATAATGTTGATGGCATTCAGCCTCACCGCAGACCTATGCAAGTGAAAGAGAAGCTTCTTGTAACTAAGTTGCTTTGGTGAACGTGGTTGGGAAGAAACGTTTACTTTTTACCTCTTGTGTGTCATAGCCAATAATTCTGCACCTACGTACGGTATCAGGGAGTTGGTCGCGGGGCCCTATCTTCGCTTCCAGTCTCTGCCAGAGCAAAGTAGAAAGAGCTTGATCTACTTCGACATCGCCTTCGCCGAGCCAAACTGTTGAGCGGATAACTCGCAGTCCGCTTAAACCATCACCATCTCCAATACGATCAGCCGGTAAGGATGTTTCAAGACGTAATCTGTACCTTGGGAACAAGGATAAGTATACTTTAATTATTAAGCACTTTAAATAAATAGAACCATTATTACACAATGAGAATAATTGTATTACTTGTGCATCTCTGACTGTGCTACAAGGATGGAGTCTGGTAATGGCTCGTTGTCGTCAGTTAACTGCTCGCACGAACGGACGATGTCTCTCAACCCACCAGGACGGGACGCTGCGCCATAGGCGATCTTTAGCAGAGCCCAGCAGGGCATACGAAACACGTTCCAAAGTAAAAGAATATCGGCAGAGAGAGTGGTTCCGAATCGCCTGTTCCACTCGGGATTCTCTCTGTTCTCATCTCTCATCTCTGCTAACCACCTGAGTTATGAAAAAATACATAAAGTGTTAAATAATGCTAGTGGTTTAAAAAATGGGAGTTTTTCTAATGAGTTTACACTAAAAACCTTGAGACGTGTAAATGCCTTTGCGATGCAATGTAGTGGCACTGCTTGGCTACATTCAGATGGATAAGGAAGGACTGGGACTGCGGGTTAAGCGCAGTCATTTCGGACATGGACCAGAGGTGCCTGACAAGATCTTGTTCCAAGCCTTCTGCACGTGGTTGGAGAACAATCCTGCCAACCTCCAACGTCAGCTGATCTTTCATGCTTCGAAAGGCCAACGCTCGCAGGTCCAGCTGCTCACGTCTACGTTTTGGCCTTTGAAGCAAAACAGGATCTCGCCTTCGCCGTCTTCTCCGCAAGTTATGCTGCGGGACAATGTGTTCCTGGACATCAACATCATGATCTGCATGACCTTCGGCATCATCATCATCATTGTCACTATTCTGCTGGCTACCAGGATCATCGTCGTCTACGTTAGCAATGTCAGGGCCCTCCTCTCGCAGCATCGACAGAGTCTGCAACAACTTGCGGCGTGGTCTATGAGCCATGTCCTGAACTTGTAACGACATGATGGGAGTTTTGTCAGAGTCAAGAGACGTGACAAAAAACCCAACATCCGTGTACAAGGACAGGGCAGCTCTGTTGTTAAAACCGCCAGCAAGTTGAAGCCACATCATCGCATCGACATCAGAGAAGATGTCGGAAAAGTGTGATAACAGTCCGACCAACGCAAAACAGCCAACACCCAATCGGCCGTGATGTTGTCTGTCTCGGACCAGGTACTCCAAGCACCATTGCTCCCTCATTTGCCGGTATGCGTTGGTCTTCGGCCAGTTCAGCTCCATTGGTCTTCTGACATCTTCTCTGTATGCTTTTAGGTTGGCAAGAGCGACTCCAACTGGGACTTGGGCGGCATCATTATTCAGAACGACTGCACACCCCATATGTAAGTCATCGCGCCAGTCAACAGAAATTTGTTCAACGAAATGCTGATAAGACAGCACGTCCAGACGGCTTTCTACGGCGTCTCTTTCATGTAAAAGCCCTTTAAGGTGGTTTAAATGAGCCCTCACGTATTCTATGTCTATCCGGCAGATAGTATAGCGAGAACGATCCCTTATAATTTGTTGAAATTCGTTCATGTCGCTCTTCTTAAGTCGCCAGCGCCAACGAAAATGGTCAATTAACGGCCTTCCGTCAGTTTGTAACCGTCAAGCAATTTTGAAATTCAAAAACAAACTCGTTTCGAAAATGTTTTAAAAAAATTCTGCCTATATTCGTGAATTTGAAAAAGTATTCGTTTTTAAGCTGTTGCAAAGGAGTTAATGTTATTGGGATCTTATTCAAATTGAAAAATCGCTCTCTGACTTTAAAAAACTATTTTAAAGATAAACATTTCAAAATAAATATATTAAAGTCAGAGAGCGTTTTCTCAATTTGAATATCTTTAATCATGGCCACGCGTAATCCGTATTTTCTGGGATGTTATTTTTAAGAAACATTTTGGGAAACACTTGTCCATATAACGTTTTTGTAATTTTCACGAGTGTTGCATATCAGAAGGAAAAAAATTGTTTTGTTTATCTTAAAATATACGACCATAAATACATACAACAAATTTGTTGTTGGGATTAGCGATTTTCCCTATTCTCATACATTGAGTAACGCTAAATTAAAACTTGGAGATCCCTAGAAGTATTCTTCAGTTTTTTTCGTATTTCTGAAAAATTATACCCGGCGCATTGTCGTAGCAGGATCGGAATTGACCGGCAAACTCTATATCTGAGAGTAAATTTTAATATTTGGAAGACATCTCCAAAGGGTAATGGCTTTTCTTACTGGCGCAAATGTTCGTTATCAAGAAAGTGTTCTCTAGTATTAACAAGCTGTTAATTGGTAAGTTGTTATAGATATAAAGGCATGCCATAAATACAAAATAATTCATTTGAAACCATGCATATTGTGGTAGGAAAAAATGCATTGAGCTGGTGATATTTCTTATATTTTAAAGTCATTATCACCAGCTATATTGCAATGCATTGTGCTGACAGGCCAGAGCAATGCAGCCATGCAATTAAGGCAAACACAGGCATGTAAAACCATGCAGATTTGTGGTAGGAAAAAATGCATTGAGCTGGTGATATTTCTTATATTTTAAAGTCATTATCACCAGGCCAATTGCAATGAATTATGGTGACAGGCCAGAGCAATGCAGCCATGCAATTAAGTCAAACACAGGCATATAAAACCATGCAGATTTGTGGTAGGAAAAAATGCATTGAGCTGGTGATATTTCTTATATTTTAAAGTCATTATCACCAGGCCAATTGCAATGAATTATGGTGACAGGCCAGAGCAATGCAGCCATGCAATTAAGTCAAACACAGGCATATAAAACCATGCAGATTTGTGGTAGGAAAAAATGCATTGAGCTGGTGATATTTTTTATATTTTAAAGTCAATACCACCAGCTATATTGCAATGCATTGTGCTGAAAGGCCAGAGCAATGCAGCCATGCAATTAAGGCAAACACAGGCATGTAAAACCATGCAGATTTGTGGTAGGAAAAAATGCATTGAGCTGGTGAGTTTTTTTATATTTTAAAGTCATTACCAACAGCTATATTGCAATGAAATGTGGTGAGAGGCCAGAGCAATGCAGCCATGCAATTAAGTCAAACACAGGCATGTAAAACCATGCAGATTTGTGGTAGGAAAAAATGCATTGAGCTGGTGATATTTCTTATATTTTAAAGTCATTATCACCAGGCCAATTGCAATGAATTATGGTGACAGGCCAGAGCAATGCAGCCATGCAATTAAGTCAAACACAGGCATATAAAACCATGCAGATTTGTGGTAGGAAAAAATGCATTGAGCTGGTGATATTTTTTATATTTTAAAGTCATTACCACCAGCTATATTGCAATGCATTGTGCTGAAAGGCCAGAGCAATGCAGCCATGCAATTAAGGCAAACACAGGCATGTAAAACCATGCAGATTTGTGGTAGGAAAAAATGCATTGAGCTGGTGAGTTTTTTTATATTTTAAAGTCATTACCAACAGCTATATTGCAATGAAATGTGGTGAGAGGCCAGAGCAATGCAGCCATGCAATTAAGTCAAACACAGGCATGTAAAACCATGCAGATTTGTAGTAGGAAAAAATGCATTGAGCTGGTGAGTTTTTTGATATTTTAAAGTCATTACCACCAGCTATATTGCAATGAATTATGGTGACAGGCCAGAGCAATGCAGCCATGCAATTAAGGCAAACACAGGCATGTTAAACCATGCAGATTTGTGGTAGGAAAAAATGCATTGAGCTGGTGAGTTTTTTTATATTTTAAAGTCATTACCAACAGCTATATTGCAATGAAATGTGGTGAGAGGCCAGAGCAATGCAGCCATGCAATTAAGTCAAACACAGGCATGTAAAACCATGCAGATTTGTAGTAGGAAAAAATGCATTGAGCTGGTGAGTTTTTTGATATTTTAAAGTCATTACCACCAGCTATATTGCAATGAATTATGGTGACAGGCCAGAGCAATGCAGCCATGCAATTAAGTCAAACACACGCATATAAAACCATGCAGATTTGTGGTAGGAAAAAATGCATTGAGCTGGTGATATTTTTTATATTTTAAAGTCATTACCACCAGCTATATTGCAATGCATTGTTCTGAAAGGCCAGAGCAATGCAGCCATGCAATTAAGGCAAACACAGGCATGTAAAACCATGCAGATTTGTGGTAGGAAAAAATGCATTGAGCTGGTGAGTTTTTTTATATTTTAAAGTCATTACCACCAGCTATATTGCAATGAATTATGGTGACAGGCCAGAGCAATGCAGCCATGCAATTAAGTCAAACACAGGCATATAAAACCATGCAGATTTGTGGTAGGAAAAAATGCATTGAGCTGGTGATATTTCTTATATTTTAAAGTCATTATCACCAGCTATATTGCAATGCATTGTGCTGAAAGGCCAGAGCAATGCAGCCATGCAATTAAGGCAAACACAGGCATGTAAAACCATGCAGATTTGTGGTAGGAAAAAATGCATTGAGCTGGTGAGTTTTTTTATATTTTAAAGTCATTACCAACAGCTATATTGCAATGAAATGTGGTGAGAGGCCAGAGCAATGCAGCCATGCAATTAAGGCAAACACAGGCATGTAAAACCATGCAGATTTGTGGTAGGAAAAAATGCATTGAGCTGGTGAGTTTTTTTATATTTTAAAGTCATTACCAACAGCTATATTGCAATGAAATGTGGTGAGAGGCCAGAGCAATGCAGCCATGCAATTAAGTCAAACACAGGCATGTAAAACCATGCAGATTTGTGGTAGGAAAAAATGCATTGAGCTGGTGATATTTCTTATATTTTAAAGTCATTATCACCAGGCCAATTGCAATGAATTATGGTGACAGGCCAGAGCAATGCAGCCATGCAATTAAGTCAAACACAGGCATATAAAACCATGCAGATTTGTGGTAGGAAAAAATGCATTGAGCTGGTGATATTTTTTATATTTTAAAGTCATTACCACCAGCTATATTGCAATGCATTGTGCTGACAGGCCAGAGCAATGCAGCCATGCAATTAAGGCAAACACAGGCATGTAAAACCATGCAGATTTGTGGTAGGAAAAAATGCATTGAGCTGGTGATATTTCTTATATTTTAAAGTCATTATCACCAGGCCAATTGCAATGAATTATGGTGACAGGCCAGAGCAATGCAGCCATGCAATTAAGTCAAACACAGGCATATAAAACCATGCAGATTTGTGGTAGGAAAAAATGCATTGAGCTGGTGATATTTTTTATATTTTAAAGTCATTACCACCAGCTATATTGCAATGAATTATGGTGAAAGGCCAGAGCAATGCAGCCATGCAATTAAGTCAAACACAGGCATATAAAACCATGCAGATTTGTGGTAGGAAAAAATGCATTGAGCTGGTGATATTTCTTATATTTTAAAGTCATTATCACCAGGCCAATTGCAATGAATTATGGTGAAAGGCCAGAGCAATGCAGCCATGCAATTAAGTCAAACACAGGCATATAAAACCATGCAGATTTGTGGTAGGAAAAAATGCATTGAGCTGGTGATATTTTTTATATTTTAAAGTCATTACCACCAGCTATATTGCAATGCATTGTGCTGACAGGCCAGAGCAATGCAGCCATGCAATTAAGTCAAACACAGGCATGTAAAACCATGCAGATTTGTGGTAGGAAAAAATGCATTGAGCTGGTGAGTTTTTTTATATTTTAAAGTCATTATCACCAGGCCAGTTGCAATGAATTATGGTGAAAGGCCAGAGCAATGCAGCCAGTCAATTAAGTCAAACACAGGCATATAAAACCATGCAGATTTGTGGTAGGAAAAAATGCATTGAGCTGGTGATATTTCTTATATTTTAAAGTCATTATCACCAGGCCAATTGCAATGAATTATGGTGACAGGCCAGAGCAATGCAGCCATGCAATTAAGTCAAACACAGGCATATAAAACCATGCAGATTTGTGGTAGGAAAAAATGCATTGAGCTGGTGATATTTTTTATATTTTAAAGTCATTACCACCAGCTATATTGCAATGCATTGTGCTGACAGGCCAGAGCAATGCAGCCATGCAATTAAGTCAAACACAGGCATGTAAAACCATGCAGATTTGTGGTAGGAAAAAATGCATTGAGCTGGTGAGTTTTTTTATATTTTAAAGTCATTACCACCAGCTATATTGCAATGCATTGTGCTGACAGGCCAGAGCAATGCAGCCATGCAATTAAGTCAAACACAGGCATATAAAACCATGCAGATTTGTGGTAGGAAAAAATGCATTGAGCTGGTGATATTTCTTATATTTTAAAGTCATTATCACCAGCTATATTGCAATGCATTGTGCTGACAGGCCAGAGCAATGCAGCCATGCAATTAAGGCAAACACAGGCATGTAAAACCATGCAGATTTGTGGTAGGAAAAAATGCATTGAGCTGGTGATATTTCTTATATTTTAAAGTCATTATCACCGGGCCAATTGCAATGAATTATGGTGACAGGCCAGAGCAATGCAGCCAGTCAATTAAGTCAAACACAGGCATATAAAACCATGCAGATTTGTGGTAGGAAAAAATGCATTGAGCTGGTGATATTTCTTATATTTTAAAGTCATTATCACCAGGCCAATTGCAATGAATTATGGTGACAGGCCAGAGCAATGCAGCCATGCAATTAAGTCAAACACAGGCATATAAAACCATGCAGATTTGTGGTAGGAAAAAATGCATTGAGCTGGTGATATTTTTTATATTTTAAAGTCATTACCACCAGCTATATTGCAATGCATTGTGCTGACAGGCCAGAGCAATGCAGCCATGCAATTAAGTCAAACACAGGCATGTAAAACCATGCAGATTTGTGGTAGGAAAAAATGCATTGAGCTGGTGAGTTTTTTTATATTTTAAAGTCATTACCACCAGCTATATTGCAATGCATTGTGCTGACAGGCCAGAGCAATGCAGCCATGCAATTAAGTCAAACACAGGCATATAAAACCATGCAGATTTGTGGTAGGAAAAAATGCATTGAGCTGGTGATATTTCTTATATTTCAAAGTCATTATCACCAGCTATATTGCAATGCATTGTGCTGACAGGCCAGAGCAATGCAGCCATGCAATTAAGGCAAACACAGGCATGTAAAACCATGCAGATTTGTGGTAGGAAAAAATGCATTGAGCTGGTGATATTTCTTATATTTTAAAGTCATTATCACCGGGCCAATTGCAATGAATTATGGTGACAGGCCAGAGCAATGCAGCCATGCAATTAAGTCAAACACAGGCATATAAAACCATGCAGATTTGTGGTAGGAAAAAATGCATTGAGCTGGTGATATTTCTTATATTTTAAAGTCATTATCACCAGGCCAATTGCAATGAATTATGGTGAAAGGCCAGAGCAATGCAGCCATGCAATTAAGTCAAACACAGGCATATAAAACCATGCAGATTTGTGGTAGGAAAAAATGCATTGAGCTGGTGATATTTTTTATATTTTAAAGTCATTACCACCAGCTATATTGCAATGCATTGTGCTGACAGGCCAGAGCAATACAGCCATGCAATTAAGTCAAACACAGGCATGTAAAACCATGCAGATTTGTGGTAGGAAAAAATGCATTGAGCTGGTGAGTTTTTTTATATTTTAAAGTCATTATCACCAGGCCAGTTGCAATGAATTATGGTGAAAGGCCAGAGCAATGCAGCCAGTCAATTAAGTCAAACACAGGCATATAAAACCATGCAGATTTGTGGTAGGAAAAAATGCATTGAGCTGGTGATATTTCTTATATTTTAAAGTCATTATCACCAGGCCAATTGCAATGAATTATGGTGACAGGCCAGAGCAATGCAGCCATGCAATTAAGTCAAACACAGGCATATAAAACCATGCAGATTTGTGGTAGGAAAAAATGCATTGAGCTGGTGATATTTTTTATATTTTAAAGTCATTACCACCAGCTATATTGCAATGCATTGTGCTGACAGGCCAGAGCAATGCAGCCATGCAATTAAGTCAAACACAGGCATGTAAAACCATGCAGATTTGTGGTAGGAAAAAATGCATTGAGCTGGTGAGTTTTTTTATATTTTAAAGTCATTACCACCAGCTATATTGCAATGCATTGTGCTGACAGGCCAGAGCAATGCAGCCATGCAATTAAGTCAAACACAGGCATATAAAACCATGCAGATTTGTGGTAGGAAAAAATGCATTGAGCTGGTGATATTTCTTATATTTTAAAGTCATTATCACCAGCTATATTGCAATGCATTGTGCTGACAGGCCAGAGCAATGCAGCCATGCAATTAAGGCAAACACAGGCATGTAAAACCATGCAGATTTGTGGTAGGAAAAAATGCATTGAGCTGGTGATATTTCTTATATATTAAAGTCATTATCACCGGGCCAATTGCAATGAATTATGGTGACAGGCCAGAGCAATGCAGCCATGCAATTAAGTCAAACACAGGCATATAAAACCATGCAGATTTGTGGTAGGAAAAAATGCATTGAGCCGGTGATATTTCTTATATTTTAAAGTCATTATCACCAGCTATATTGCAATGCATTGTGCTGACAGGCCAGAGCAATGCAGCCATGCAATTAAGGCAAACACAGGCATGTAAAACCATGCAGATTTGTGGTAGGAAAAAATGCATTGAGCTGGTGAGTTTTTTTATATTTTAAAGTCATTACCACCAGCTATATTGCAATGCATTGTGCTGACAGGCCAGAGCAATGCAGCCATGCAATTAAGGCAAACACAGGCATGTAAAACCATGCAGATTTGTGGTAGGAAAAAATGCATTGAGCTGGTGATATTTTTTATATTTTAAAGTCATTACCACCAGCTATATTGCAATGCATTGTGCTGACAGGCCAGAGCAATGCAGCCATGCAATTAAGTCAAACACAGGCATGTAAAACCATGCAGATTTGTGGTAGGAAAAAATGCATTGAGCTGGTGACTTTTTTTATATTTTAAAGTCATTATCACCAGGCCAGTTGCAATGAATTATGGTGAAAGGCCAGAGCAATGCAGCCAGTCAATTAAGTCAAACACAGGCATATAAAACCATGCAGATTTGTGGTAGGAAAAAATGCATTGAGCTGGTGATATTTCTTATATTTTAAAGTCATTATCACCAGGCCAATTGCAATGAATTATGGTGACAGGCCAGAGCAATGCAGCCATGCAATTAAGTCAAACACAGGCATGTAAAACCATGCAGATTTGTGGTAGGAAAAAATGCATTGAGCTGGTGAGTTTTTTTATATTTTAAAGTCATTACCACCAGCTATATTGCAATGCATTGTGCTGACAGGCCAGAGCAATGCAGCCATGCAATTAAGTCAAACACAGGCATATAAAACCATGCAGATTTGTGGTAGGAAATTCGATATTTCCTGACGATAAGGAATGCAACAGAATGACAAACGTCCATGAAAATTAAGCAAAAATCAACGCAAAAAAAATTATTTGATATACAATGTATTTAAAGCATGGAGAAAGCAAAAATCGAGGCAGTATGTAAACGTTCGAATTGTTGTAGTTTCGCTTTTACAGTATTTACCAGGTTAATTAAGTTTGTTGACAGATATGTATAAATGCAATTAAGTCAAACACAGACATATCTTTTATGCAAGTAAATATTGCTGACGTGTCAATTATTTCCCTGGAAACGTCATGTAAGATTCGTGTGATTTCATAATGTTTTGAAAAACGTAGATCCGGTCATTATTTTCCAATTGTGAATGGCTTTCTGCTATAGAAAGCAAAAACGGGAGCCTCCTGGAGAGAATCAGATTTGGAAACGGTTTCTTTCATGGTTAAATGGATTTATGTATGCTTACAAAAACTGGCGGTCACGAGAGCCTGGTAACTAGTTTGTTTTGTTTTGCTTACATGGCAAAGGAGCAATGTGCAAGATGGCGTCCTCGAAGGAGGGCGAGCATGGTTTGAAATTCGATATTTCTGGATGATAAGGAAAGCAACAGAATGACAAACGTCCATGAAAATTAAGCGAAAATCAACGCGAAAAAAATTATTTGATATACAATGTATTTAAAGCATGGAGAAAGCAAAAATCGAGGCAGTATGTAACCGTTCGAATTTTGTAGTTTCGCTTTTACAGTATTTACCAGGTTAAGTAAGTTTGTTGACAGATATGTATAAATGCAATTAAGTCAAACACAGACCATAGGCGGCCCCATTCAGTGTGTAGTTTCATATAGAGATCAGTGCGCACATAAACACACTTCATACATTATCATAAAAATATGAAGTGTGTTTATGTGCGCACTGATCTCTATATGAAACTACACACTGAATTGAGCTGCCTGTGCACAGACGTATCTCTTATGCAAGTGAATATTGCTGAAGTTGCATTTATTTGCCTGGAAACGTAATGTAAGATTCGTGTGATTTTTTAATGTTTTGAAAAAGGTAGCTCCGCTCATTATTTTCTAATTGTAAATTACATGCTGCTATCGGAAGCAAAAACGTTGGTTTTGTAAGAGCTGGCGGTCACTAGAAGTTGGAATCAACCAGCAGCACATTAACAGTTTTTCAATTCATGACCATGACAGTATATGCCAAATCTAATTTAGTACCGTAAAAAAGACACCATCACGTTTCAGAAATATTTAATACACAAAAGACATCAATATTGCGATGTAAGACAAAGATATTTAAAAAATTTTATCGGCAAGGTATAGTTCAAATACAGTTTGCTTAAACATAAAACCATCGGATCTTATCTAATATTTAGCAATTTGAACAGTGTTTGGAAGAATTTAATGTTTAGTGGAATGTACGTGCTCCTGTCCTATATCTGTTCATTTATTATATTTAGAATGGGTTGATTACGAATAGCCATATGTTAATAAATTCGCTTCCGATGTATTTTTGAATCAGCTGCTCAAACGTTTGGTGTTTTTTTCCGGTATTAAATTAGATTTGGCACTCCTTAACAGTGTGTCTGTTATGAATTGAAAGACCTGGTAAGGTGTTGTTGGTTCATTGGCGCGCTGAATATATTTGATACATTTGTACTGAATTTTGGGTTGATCTTGCCCGAAACTTAGAAGATCCATAGAATTATTTGAAGAATATGTTGAATGTATTCGTATTGTACCAAGCCAATTGATCCTATGTATCAAATACTTTAAGCACAGTGTCGGATCTAGCGTAAGTCAAAATAAACTTCCACAGCTCATTCTAGGATATATTTACATTTTAAAATACCTTCAAAGCAACTTCATTGGTTAGATTTTATTCTTTTGAAATTCATAACCTATGACATTGTTATAAAGTTATTTTGAATTTAAAATTGAGCTGCTATAATTTATTGTGACTTACTTTGGATCCGCCACTGAAGCCCACCCCCCCCCCCCCCCATCACGTATCAGAAATATTAAACACAATACTTTTCAATATTGTTATGTAAGACAAAAATATTTTAAAAATTATCTCGGCAAAGTATAATTAGTATACAGTCTGCTAAAGAGTAAAACACCCGCGGATCTTATCCAATATTTAAGAATTTGAACGGTGATTGGCACAATTAATTCAATGCCAAATTCGGCACGTGATGCCTGATGTTCAGGGGAATCTGTTAGCTGCTTTTCTATAACTGTTAATTTATTGTATTCAGAATGGGTTGATTAAATATCGTCAGAGTAACGCAAATTCAACTATCCCAATGACAATTAACTCGCTTAGGATGTACTTTGATTTAGCAGCTAAAACTTGTTTTTTTCAGGTACTAAAATTAGATTTGGCATTTTAGTGAAGTGTGGCTGTCATGAGCTGAAAAGCCTGTTAGATGGTTAAAGGCGGATTTCCATTCAGTGCAAAATGTCGCGCGATCGACTTTTAGCGAGCGCTTTCTTTTGAATTACAAACAGTCAAACGGAAAGAATCTCATTAGCTGTGGTTGACTTGACACGTTTGAAAAAGAAAGCGCTCGCTAAAAATCGATCCCGCGACATTTTGCACTGAATGGAAATCCGCCTTGACGCGCGAAATGTATTTGGTACACAGTGCGCTAAAGTGCCGTATATCCGGATTCGGTGCGCCAGTTTTCTAACGCGTCATTTATCTGACGTTTGTAAATCAGCGCGCGCTTAAATTCCGCCACATGCAATGGTGTAAGCTTTCTCGCACGCGGCTTGTTTTCCACATATAGTCCATGGATAGCCATCGCATTCACTCAGTACAGTGTGTTGGGCTTAAGGTGAAGAACAATGTAAGTGAGTTCATATGTGCTTTTGTATGAAGTAAATGTTATATTGTAATGTTAATATATATGTTTGTGCATTTCAGGTGAATGAGAAAGCGCCTTTGATCAATACGTTAACCTGGAAGTTATTACTTGATCGCTCGCTCGCCCGCTCGTTGGAACAAAATGGTAAGTATGAGTTGTACCCTTAATTAACTGCGATTTAACGAGAGCGCAAAATTTTGCGATTGCTGTCCTTTGACATATTTTGAATTCGTTCTACGTGATTGTACATACACATGTCAGGTGCGCGTCATTTATCTGAGGTATTTTACTGATACAAGCACGCATTCTTTGTTAAAAATGACGCGCTAAAAATCGGTGGTTGTGGGCATTCTATCGCATGGTTTATGTCAGGCATTGGAAAGCTATCGAGTGTCCTGTCAATTGCTTGGTAAATTGTATGGGGCTCATTGGGGGAAAAACTGTCATTGTACATATACATACATAGTACAAACTAAATGTTAAAATGTTATATGTTAATGTATCTTTGTGCTTAATTTCAGGTGAAAGATATGCCACCTTGTATGAGTGTATTACCTACCGACCATCCTAGAAGTTATTAATTCATCGCTCGCACGCTCGCTCGTTGAAACAAAATAGTAAGTATGTGTTGAATGCCTATTTAAGTGCAATTTAAGGAGAGCGCAGAATTTTGCGAGTGCCGACCTTTGACATATGACGCGCTGCAATTCGGCGGCAGTTAGCATTTTCTTGCATGGTTTATTTATAGGCATTGAAACGCTATTTCTTGCAGGCAAAACTGTGAATGTACTTTACTAGGCAAAACTATAGGTATATATGATTTTAGTGCAATTTAGCGAGAGCGCGGAATTATATCCTTCAAGATATGTGATAAGACACATTTTCGCTAAATTCCTGTGAATGCAAATCAGTCTTGAATATGTAAAGCGCACTTAACGCACTTAATTCCCCTATTGGTTGGGGATCAGAAGGAATATGTCGGGGTTATCTAAGATTTCGCGCAGAAATCTCATGGGTCAAATGCGATTTTAGCTTTTATCGTCCGGATTCAAACAGATCACAGTTTGGTGATAAGAATTATTTCGATCTATTTTTGATAAGCGTAAGGATCGACCACGTGTGCACATTTACGATTAATTCTCGTTATGGTCAGATTTTTCTTGCGAACATTGCGCTAAATCGCGCTTGAACATTAAGTTGCCGTTTAGGGTTAGGCTTTGGGTTAGGGTCATGCTTAGGGCTAGGGTTAGGTTTTGGGTTAAGATTGTGCTTAGGGCTAGGGTTAGGTTTTGGGCTAGGTTTTGGTTTAGGGTTAGGGTTAGGTTTTGAATTAAGATTGTGCTTAGGGCTAGGGTTAGGTTTTGGGTTAGGTTTTGGTTTAGGGTTAGGGTTAGGTTTTGGGTTAAGTTTTGGTTTAGGGTTAGGGCTAGGTTTTGGTTTAGGGTTAGGGTAAGGGTAAGGGTAAGGGTAAGGGTTAGGTTTCGGGTTAAGATTGTGCTTAGGGCTAGGGTTAGGTTTTGGGTTAGGTTTTGGTTTAGGGTTAGGGTTGGGTTTTGGGTTAAGTTTTGGTTTAGGGTTAGGGTTAGGTTTTGGTTTAGGGTTAGGGTAAGGGTGATGGTAATGGTTAGGTTTTGGGTTAAGATTGTGCTTAGGGCTAGGGTTAGGTTTTGGGTTAGGTCTTGGTTTAGGGTTAGGGTTAGGTTTTGGGTTAAGTTTTGGTTTAGGGTTAGGGCTAGGTTTTGGTTTAGGTTTAGGGTAAGGGTAAGGGTAAGGGTAAGGGTTAGGTTTCGGGTTAAGATTGTGCTTAGGGCTAGGGTTAGGTTTTGGGTTAGGTTTTGGTTTAGGGTTAGGGTTGGGTTTTGGGTTAAGTTTTGGTTTAGGGTTAGGGTTAGGTTTTGGTTTAGGGTTAGGGTAAGGGTGATGGTAATGGTTAGGTTTTGGGTTAAGATTGTGCTTAGGGCTAGGGTTAGGTTTTGGGTTAGGTCTTGGTTTAGGGTTAGGGTTAGGTTTTGGGTTAAGTTTTGGTTTAGGGTTAGGGCTAGGTTTTGGTTTAGGTTTAGGGTTAGGGTAAGGGTAAGGGTAAGGGTAAGGGTTAGGGTTAGGGTTAGGGTTAGGGTTAGGGTTAGGGTTAGGGTTAGGGTTAGGGTTAGGGTTAGGGTTAGGGTTAGGGTTAGGGTTAGGGTTAGGGTTAGGGTTAGGGTTAGGGTTAGGGTTAGGGTTAGGGTTAGGGTTAGGGTTAGGGTTAGGGTTAGGGTTAGGGTTAGGGTTAGGGTTAGGGTTAGGGTTAGGGTTAGGGTTAGGGTTAGGGTTAGGGTTAGGGTTAGGGTTAGGGTTAGGGTTAGGGTTAGGGTTAGGGTTAGGGTTAGGGTTAGGGTTAGGGTTAGGGTTAGGGTTAGGGTTAGGGTTAGGGTTAGGGTTAGGGTTAGGGTTAGGGTTAGGGTTAGGGTTAGGGTTAGGGTTAGGGTTAGGGTTAGGGTTAGGGTTAGGGTTAGGGTTAGGGTTAGGGTTAGGGTTAGGGTTAGGGTTAGGGTTAGGGTTAGGGTTAGGGTTAGGGTTAGGGTTAGGGTTAGGGTTAGGGTTAGGGTTAGGGTTAGGGTTAGGGTTAGGGTTAGGGTTAGGGTTAGGGTTAGGGTTAGGGTTAGGGTTAGGGTTAGGGTTAGGGTTAGGGTTAGGGTTAGGGTTAGGGTTAGGGTTAGGGTTAGGGTTAGGGTTAGGGTTAGGGTTAGGGTTAGGGTTAGGGTTAGGGTTAGGGTTAGGGTTAGGGTTAGGGTTAGGGTTAGGGTTAGGGTTAGGGTTAGGGTTAGGGTTAGGGTTAGGGTTAGGGTTAGGGTTAGGGTTAGGGTTAGGGTTAGGGTTAGGGTTAGGGTTAGGGTTAGGGTTAGGGTTAGGGTTAGGGTTAGGGTTAGGGTTAGGGTTAGGGTTAGGGTTAGGGTTAGGGTTAGGGTTAGGGTTAGGGTTAGGGTTAGGGTTAGGGTTAGGGTTAGGGTTAGGGTTAGGGTTAGGGTTAGGGTTAGGGTTAGGGTTAGGGTTAGGGTTAGGGTTAGGGTTAGGGTTAGGGTTAGGGTTAGGGTTAGGGTTAGGGTTAGGGTTAGGGTTAGGGTTAGGGTTAGGGTTAGGGTTAGGGTTAGGGTTAGGGTTAGGGTTAGGGTTAGGGTTAGGGTTAGGGTTAGGGTTAGGGTTAGGGTTAGGGTTAGGGTTAGGGTTAGGGTTAGGGTTAGGGTTAGGGTTAGGGTTAGGGTTAGGGTTAGGGTTAGGGTTAGGGTTAGGGTTAGGGTTAGGGTTAGGGTTAGGGTTAGGGTTAGGGTTAGGGTTAGGGTTAGGGTTAGGGTTAGGGTTAGGGTTAGGGTTAGGGTTAGGGTTAGGGTTAGGGTTAGGGTTAGGGTTAGGGTTAGGGTTAGGGTTAGGGTTAGGGTTAGGGTTAGGGTTAGGGTTAGGGTTAGGGTTAGGGTTAGGGTTAGGGTTAGGGTTAGGGTTAGGGTTAGGGTTAGGGTTAGGGTTAGGGTTAGGGTTAGGGTTAGGGTTAGGGTTAGGGTTAGGGTTAGGGTTAGGGTTAGGGTTAGGGTTAGGGTTAGGGTTAGGGTTAGGGTTAGGGTTAGGGTTAGGGTTAGGGTTAGGGTTAGGGTTAGGGTTAGGGTTAGGGTTAGGGTTAGGGTTAGGGTTAGGGTTAGGGTTAGGGTTAGGGTTAGGGTTAGGGTTAGGGTTAGGGTTAGGGTTAGGGTTAGGGTTAGGGTTAGGGTTAGGGTTAGGGTTAGGGTTAGGGTTAGGGTTAGGGTTAGGGTTAGGGTTAGGGTTAGGGTTAGGGTTAGGGTTAGGGTTAGGGTTAGGGTTAGGGTTAGGGTTAGGGTTAGGGTTAGGGTTAGGGTTAGGGTTAGGGTTAGGGTTAGGGTTAGGGTTAGGGTTAGGGTTAGGGTTAGGGTTAGGGTTAGGGTTAGGGTTAGGGTTAGGGTTAGGGTTAGGGTTAGGGTTAGGGTTAGGGTTAGGGTTAGGGTTAGGGTTAGGGTTAGGGTTAGGGTTAGGGTTAGGGTTAGGGTTAGGGTTAGGGTTAGGGTTAGGGTTAGGGTTAGGGTTAGGGTTAGGGTTAGGGTTAGGGTTAGGGTTAGGGTTAGGGTTAGGGTTAGGGTTAGGGTTAGGGTTAGGGTTAGGGTTAGGGTTAGGGTTAGGGTTAGGGTTAGGGTTAGGGTTAGGGTTAGGGTTAGGGTTAGGGTTAGGGTTAGGGTTAGGGTTAGGGTTAGGGTTAGGGTTAGGGTTAGGGTTAGGGTTAGGGTTAGGGTTAGGGTTAGGGTTAGGGTTAGGGTTAGGGTTAGGGTTAGGGTTAGGGTTAGGGTTAGGGTTAGGGTTAGGGTTAGGGTTAGGGTTAGGGTTAGGGTTAGGGTTAGGGTTAGGGTTAGGGTTAGGGTTAGGGTTAGGGTTAGGGTTAGGGTTAGGGTTAGGGTTAGGGTTAGGGTTAGGGTTAGGGTTAGGGTTAGGGTTAGGGTTAGGGTTAGGGTTAGGGTTAGGGTTAGGGTTAGGGTTAGGGTTAGGGTTAGGGTTAGGGTTAGGGTTAGGGTTAGGGTTAGGGTTAGGGTTAGGGTTAGGGTTAGGGTTAGGGTTAGGGTTAGGGTTAGGGTTAGGGTTAGGGTTAGGGTTAGGGTTAGGGTTAGGGTTAGGGTTAGGGTTAGGGTTAGGGTTAGGGTTAGGGTTAGGGTTAGGGTTAGGGTTAGGGTTAGGGTTAGGGTTAGGGTTAGGGTTAGGGTTAGGGTTAGGGTTAGGGTTAGGGTTAGGGTTAGGGTTAGGGTTAGGGTTAGGGTTAGGGTTAGGGTTAGGGTTAGGGTTAGGGTTAGGGTTAGGGTTAGGGTTAGGGTTAGGGTTAGGGTTAGGGTTAGGGTTAGGGTTAGGGTTAGGGTTAGGGTTAGGGTTAGGGTTAGGGTTAGGGTTAGGGTTAGGGTTAGGGTTAGGGTTAGGGTTAGGGTTAGGGTTAGGGTTAGGGTTAGGGTTAGGGTTAGGGTTAGGGTTAGGGTTAGGGTTAGGGTTAGGGTTAGGGTTAGGGTTAGGGTTAGGGTTAGGGTTAGGGTTAGGGTTAGGGTTAGGGTTAGGGTTAGGGTTAGGGTTAGGGTTAGGGTTAGGGTTAGGGTTAGGGTTAGGGTTAGGGTTAGGGTTAGGGTTAGGGTTAGGGTTAGGGTTAGGGTTAGGGTTAGGGTTAGGGTTAGGGTTAGGGTTAGGGTTAGGGTTAGGGTTAGGGTTAGGGTTAGGGTTAGGGTTAGGGTTAGGGTTAGGGTTAGGGTTAGGGTTAGGGTTAGGGTTAGGGTTAGGGTTAGGGTTAGGGTTAGGGTTAGGGTTAGGGTTAGGGTTAGGGTTAGGGTTAGGGTTAGGGTTAGGGTTAGGGTTAGGGTTAGGGTTAGGGTTAGGGTTAGGGTTAGGGTTAGGGTTAGGGTTAGGGTTAGGGTTAGGGTTAGGGTTAGGGTTAGGGTTAGGGTTAGGGTTAGGGTTAGGGTTAGGGTTAGGGTTAGGGTTAGGGTTAGGGTTAGGGTTAGGGTTAGGGTTAGGGTTAGGGTTAGGGTTAGGGTTAGGGTTAGGGTTAGGGTTAGGGTTAGGGTTAGGGTTAGGGTTAGGGTTAGGGTTAGGGTTAGGGTTAGGGTTAGGGTTAGGGTTAGGGTTAGGGTTAGGGTTAGGGTTAGGGTTAGGGTTAGGGTTAGGGTTAGGGTTAGGGTTAGGGTTAGGGTTAGGGTTAGGGTTAGGGTTAGGGTTAGGGTTAGGGTTAGGGTTAGGGTTAGGGTTAGGGTTAGGGTTAGGGTTAGGGTTAGGGTTAGGGTTAGGGTTAGGGTTAGGGTTAGGGTTAGGGTTAGGGTTAGGGTTAGGGTTAGGGTTAGGGTTAGGGTTAGGGTTAGGGTTAGGGTTAGGGTTAGGGTTAGGGTTAGGGTTAGGGTTAGGGTTAGGGTTAGGGTTAGGGTTAGGGTTAGGGTTAGGGTTAGGGTTAGGGTTAGGGTTAGGGTTAGGGTTAGGGTTAGGGTTAGGGTTAGGGTTAGGGTTAGGGTTAGGGTTAGGGTTAGGGTTAGGGTTAGGGTTAGGGTTAGGGTTAGGGTTAGGGTTAGGGTTAGGGTTAGGGTTAGGGTTAGGGTTAGGGTTAGGGTTAGGGTTAGGGTTAGGGTTAGGGTTAGGGTTAGGGTTAGGGTTAGGGTTAGGGTTAGGGTTAGGGTTAGGGTTAGGGTTAGGGTTAGGGTTAGGGTTAGGGTTAGGGTTAGGGTTAGGGTTAGGGTTAGGGTTAGGGTTAGGGTTAGGGTTAGGGTTAGGGTTAGGGTTAGGGTTAGGGTTAGGGTTAGGGTTAGGGTTAGGGTTAGGGTTAGGGTTAGGGTTAGGGTTAGGGTTAGGGTTAGGGTTAGGGTTAGGGTTAGGGTTAGGGTTAGGGTTAGGGTTAGGGTTAGGGTTAGGGTTAGGGTTAGGGTTAGGGTTAGGGTTAGGGTTAGGGTTAGGGTTAGGGTTAGGGTTAGGGTTAGGGTTAGGGTTAGGGTTAGGGTTAGGGTTAGGGTTAGGGTTAGGGTTAGGGTTAGGGTTAGGGTTAGGGTTAGGGTTAGGGTTAGGGTTAGGGTTAGGGTTAGGGTTAGGGTTAGGGTTAGGGTTAGGGTTAGGGTTAGGGTTAGGGTTAGGGTTAGGGTTAGGGTTAGGGTTAGGGTTAGGGTTAGGGTTAGGGTTAGGGTTAGGGTTAGGGTTAGGGTTAGGGTTAGGGTTAGGGTTAGGGTTAGGGTTAGGGTTAGGGTTAGGGTTAGGGTTAGGGTTAGGGTTAGGGTTAGGGTTAGGGTTAGGGTTAGGGTTAGGGTTAGGGTTAGGGTTAGGGTTAGGGTTAGGGTTAGGGTTAGGGTTAGGGTTAGGGTTAGGGTTAGGGTTAGGGTTAGGGTTAGGGTTAGGGTTAGGGTTAGGGTTAGGGTTAGGGTTAGGGTTAGGGTTAGGGTTAGGGTTAGGGTTAGGGTTAGGGTTAGGGTTAGGGTTAGGGTTAGGGTTAGGGTTAGGGTTAGGGTTAGGGTTAGGGTTAGGGTTAGGGTTAGGGTTAGGGTTAGGGTTAGGGTTAGGGTTAGGGTTAGGGTTAGGGTTAGGGTT